>OY986042.1:47975965-48608465 GCA_963920215.1 Nineta flava | reverse complement strand
CTTCGATCAAGCCGTCTTCGGCCCATTGAGAGAACCAAAAACGCACCGGATGGTCGTGTGGCTTCAGCTCTTGCACTAATTGGACTTTGTACGCATTTATACCGAGGTCTTTATACAAAAATCTTCTCAAAGAAGTGCGTGAAATGTTCAATTCTTGAAAACGACGACGAGTTGATGTAAATAGTTGTTCACGCACACTCTGAGCAACAGCAGCGATGTTTTCGGTTGAGCGCGCTGGACGAGTACGTACACGGCTTTTTTTATCCAACAACGATCCAGTTTCACGAACTCACTTCACAAATTGATCCACAAACTACGTTTTTGGCACATCATTTTTTGCAAAATTTTTTTCGTAAATTTCTAACAGTTTGAGTAGAAAACTCACCACTTTGGAAATAGGTTTTTAATATTTCCCAACTTTGTTCAAGCGAAAAGCGACCCATTTCGTAAATTTCAAACACAAAACTAACTTTCTGTCACATCGGAACTGTCATCAAACCTTCCAACATCAAAATAAACTATAGTTCAAATTCCAAACGTTAGATGGCCCACCAGTATAAACATATATATATATATATATATATATATATATATATATATATTATATATAATATATATATATATATATATATATATATTATATATAATATATATATATATATATATATATATATATATATATATATATATATATATATTAGGGTGTTTCAAATTAAAAAAAATTTTTTTAATTTTCTTCCAAACAGGTTTAAAAGTTTTATTTAGGTATCCAAAGACGCCAGTTAAAATTTAAGATTTTAATATTGACATTAAGGGGTGGCGCATCGCACATTTCGATTTCCCATAAGAATAACATAGGAAACATTTTTTTTGCTGCTTCTGATTTTTATAACTAGCTAATAATGCTTCGTTCCAAAAAACCAAAAATCTCAAAACATATTTTTGTAGGAAATTGAACGCTCTACAAAAAAGGTCTCGTATCAAAATTTTGTAAAACTAACTGTATCAAAGTTACAGCCTGTCAAAAGTTGAGTTACCTATAATTTGACCTTTTTTTGAATATTACAGCGCATGCAGGTCTTATAAATAAAGTGGACATGATTTTTTTTTGTAAAGTATGCATTTAACTGTAACTAGATGATAACTAATAATTACAGCAACAATAAAACAATTTTTCAATAGAAATTTGGTCGAAAAATATTTTTATCGTTTTATTTATTTATTTTTATGGTAAATTTTTTTTTTTAACTGTAGTTAACGGAAGACATAATAAAGAGACAAGTGATTTTCTTTTATAAATCTATTAATTTTATTTATTTGAATTGCTATATGCCCTCAAATATTTATGCAAATTTACATTAATTTGTTATATGAGATTTTTTTTACAACAATTTGGATAACATCGCTGATGGTTGCGCACTACTTGTAGTAGGTATTGTAGCTGTTCTTCATCCTTAGTCAGGCAGCTTGAATATTCTCCGATTAATGCAATACTTCGTTTCGCTACATCGTTAGTGACGCTTAATTTTTTTTAAATTTGACATTTTCTTTATAGCTATCATCCCTGGGCCATATTGAGATATCTTTTTCCAAAAAATCGTATGGTAAATCGAATTTTTTAAACGGTAAATAGGATATGGTAAATTGGATCTTTTTCTAATAATGAGTCCAATTCGTTATCGGTTATATTGTACCGCAAATTAGTTTCCGCAAATCCTTCTCGACTCGAAATTGCGACTACTATTTTTTTTTAAATATCCATGGGAACATCGTCATCAAATAATGAGATCATAGCTAATTCTTCATTGAGGTATCACAAATGCTCCATCATTTTTTTACAAGCTTGGCGTGGCACCGTTGGATTTACTTTTTTATACAGAATAAATTTTTTCATGAATTCTAAATCATTGTTTGGCATCGAAATCAGAAGTGGAAGTATACCAAGCATTTATATAAAATAAAATAACAAAAATACAAACTTGTCTCAAGCTTTTTTTTTCGTGGACCGTAAGACTAAATTCGTCTTGAAATAAAAACATCTTTAAGCTGTGGATGGCTTTTGACATCCATCGAGCATGATGCATCCGCCACACCTTAATGTCAATACATTTTAACTGGCGTCTTTGTATACCTAAATGAAACTTTTAAACCTGTTTGGAAGAAAATAAAATAAAAATTTTTTTGGCAAGCTGTATCTTTGATACAGTTAGTTTTACAAAATTTTGATAAGAGACCTTTTTTGTAGAGCGTTCAATTTCCAACAAAAATATGTTTTGAGATTTTTGGTACGAAGCTTTATTAGCTAGTTATAAAAATCAGAAGCAGCAAAAAAAAATGTTTCCTATGTTATTCTTATGGGAAATCGAAAAGTGCGATGCGCCACCCCTTAATGTCAATATTAAAATCTTAAATTTTAACTGGCGTCTTTGGATATCTAAATGAAACTTTTAAACCTGTTTGGAAGAAAATTAAAAAAATTTTTTTAAATTTGAAACACCCTAATATATATATATATATATATATATATATATATATATATATATATATATGTGTGTGTGTTTGTCTATACGCGCTCTGTAGGCCGTAACTTTAGGTTCATCGGAATTTAATTTGGTTTGTAACATGCTTTTTTTACCAGTCCAAGTAACCGAGCGGTCTAAGACGTAATGTCTGCGCAGTATGCATACTTGGAAACTGGGAGGTTATGGTTTCGATTCTCGACATCGGCAGTTTGTCTATTATTAAGAACAAAAAAATGGGCGGTTAATTGATTAAACTGTCGGTGTATGGACGAGAACGAAGTAACCGGCTATGCTTGAGATGGTTTTATGCAGTTTCCTTCACAAACTCCAGATGAATATCGGCATAATCCCTATCATAGTCGGCTGCAGCCACATATCCTACCAATTCCTAGTCTATAAGCAAAAATTCCTTCCACTCCACTCACATCATCACATCCATAGGCATCACAATGGACCTTAGGGCCGAAGTGTAGCCCGTCCAGAGCAGCCTCTATAATCTATCTATCTATCTAACATAATTTTTGTATTTGAAATATCAGGTTACTTAATGAGAAAAATCGGACGATTGGAACGGGGGGCTTAGAGGGAGGGGGAACATACAATCAGGAAGTTTTCTATTAGTATCATAGTATTAGTTCAATGGAAAAATTTTTAAAGTGTAATGTTTTTGTATATCAATTAAACTACAATTCATTACCTGACCATAATTTCTGTAACTATAAAATTTACAGAAATATTTGCAATTTAAAATGAATACCTAAAATCTTGAATTTCTCTCTTAATATTAGTAAAATGGAAAAATTTTGTCAATAAGTTTTTAGTTAAATAATTTTTCTACAATTCATCGTTTGTTCATATTTTCTCTATCTCTAATATTTACAGAAATATTTGCAATTGAATACAATACCCATAATAATGAATATATAGAAATGAATCCCCTGATAACTTGGTGTTTTAATACATGTACTTAAATGAATTTTCTGGAAAAAATAACGTAAATCATTTTGAAATACTTCATCAAAATTGCAGAGATTTAAAAATTTTTAAGAAATAAAATAATTAGAAATTTTCCATAGATAGAAATTTTATGTTAGGAGAATACAATTAAACGATATTAATGATATTATTTATTAAGTGATATTTGTAATCCGTATTTCTGAGGATATTCGCTTGGTTATCGAAGCTCCTGCGTGACAAATTTTAACTTGTTTTTAATGTTAAATTCATCAAAATATTTTTCTTCAAGTGAAATGAATTGTAACATGATCTTAACATGTAATAATAACATTGTGTGCAAGTAAATTCGGATAAGACATGTTATATTATTATTAAATTTTATGTTTTTTTTAATTAAAGTTCTGGGGGAACCACGGCTAATGTTAAGAAAATGTGGAAAATCTATGTATTGTTATATCCGAGAATGATTCACGTTCAAAAATAGAAAAACCACACAAAAATAGTATTAAATAGTAGAAAATTTAATCAAAAACAGATAAAGACTCACTGAGATATTGAACTTAGTTTTTTAACCTTATGACGTCATCAAAATAATAATAATAATAATTGGCATACCTCAGCCAAACTTTATTCGAAGTGCCGTTTTGCAATAATCTTAGATCGTAGTTTTTCAATTTAATTCAATAATTCACATGCCGAGAAAATTAAAAAAGATATTGATAAGAGACAATTCTAAAAATTCTAACGTTACGCAGGAGCTGCTTAGAAAAAAAAGGAAAGAAAGTATATAGTATAGTGAAATTCGCTAAGTTGAAGCTGCTTCTGCGTAACGAATTTTTTTTTAAATTCTGTGGAGTATTTTTTCTAATACAACATTTAATAGTTGGGTGGGAATGAAGTTTTACATGCTTCTAATGAGAGAGAGTGAGGGAGAATGATAACTTGGATATTAAGTATCTCGTGTTCTAAACGGTCAAAAATTCTGAAACTTCGGGATTTATTAGAAAACGTTATTTTTAGCGTGTGAAAAACAGAGCAAAATATGTCGAAAAGTGGTGGTATCCTGGAACATCTTTAAGACTTTAATGGATTGTTGCATAAGTATATTCCTTAATGCCGCCCTTAATTTACTCGAAAGCCAATTTTTTTAACAAATCACAATAGCTTAATGTCTGACAAAAGCTCCAGTGATATTTCCATTATGATACGGTATACTGAATTAAATGTTCTTTAATATTAATTAACGTATGGGTAATATTGATTTCACTAGAATTGTAAGGCCACAAAATGAAAAAAAATCCATTTGTTTCTGTTCATTAAGTAAAGAATATACTCCAAGGACAAACAATAAATATATCCTTTCATTTTTTTTCTTCACGCCACCTACTACCCCAATTATTTGTGTCATATCCTTTTTTGTGTCATTATATTTAAAAAAAAAAAGAAAGAAAGTAACCAGATGATAGAGTGGCAGCGAGAGGCTAGGAGGCGAGAGGTGAATTTTATGGTATTGGTTTACACTGTTTTATAATGATCGTCTTTCTCTGTGTGATATTTAATACAAATGAACACTAATAACTTTCTTTGCTGTTTTAACAAAGTGAGGAGTAAAGCCGTCCACAGACGTTCGATATTTATGTTTGTTTTCAATGTTCAAACTCACTACTTTATTTTACACAAAAAGACCGACAGCTTCTCAAATGTGATATTGCGTTAATATTTTGTGTATACTAATGGGCTTTTTGAGATGTAAACGTATATACAAAGACATTGCTCCTCGATATGCAACGCTGACCCATTTTAGAATTAACCAAGTTTCAAGTACTTGTGGAGCAAAAAGCTAAGACGGATTGAATTTGTATGATAATGTTAACATGTGCCAAAAAGTTTTTAACTGAGTTTATTATTTTTATGGCGGAAACAAAATCGTAAATAATCATCGCTTCCTTGAAATAATTATAAAAACGGAAAAATTAAACTAGGAAATTACTATTTTGGCTATTTCAGACTTACGGATGAAAAACGACCCGATAAATGATACATGGTTAAAAAGAGGAAAAAAAATCAAATCCGTTCTAACTAAGCCTTAGCCAACTATACTTCCTATTTAAAAAAACACAACTTTAGGTCATATCTCGAAAACCAAACTTTTTTCACAAACTTTCACGACGCCACTGTATTATACCAAAAAAAGTGCCTTAAGAATGTAAAAATTATTTTCATCTAGCTTTACAAACAACCAAGATATTCACAATTGTTCAAAAGTCGAAAAATCTAACTTTTGCTTATAACTCGCAAATAAAAGATGCTAGCAAATTTTTGTTGGCACCAATGAATTAGTCTCAAAAACAGAGATCGAGAATGTGCCATGCATTTTTTTCTATCTCTTATAGTTACCGAATTACCCCATAAAACCATCGAAATTGGCCCACTCTATGCAATGTATACTTGGCGTCAAAAGTCGCGCTATCATTTAAAATTTTGAAACATTTTTCCGAAAGCCGAATATATAAGGCCGAAACTAAATTAAAAAATTTTGAAGTGATAGCGCGACGTTAGACGCCGTATGTACATCGTATAATGTATATACTTATATTTTATGAAATACCCATTAGTACAAACAAATAACCATATGTCCGATGTCTAGTAAGGAATATGATGTTTTGTGGGTTAGAATTCAGAGGTGGGCGCAGACGGCTCGCCGGAGTCGAACGACTCTCTATAAGCTGGGTGAGAGTAAATAAAAAAGGTATATACAGGTTGCCTACCGATTATTGCCCAATAATTTATTCAATTTAGAATTAGTTATATAAAATATTTATTGTTTAAAAAATATCTTTTACAATATGGAGAGATACACCAAAAAACATAATAATAATAATAACAATAATAACAACAATAATGATGATAGCAATAACAATAATTACAACAACAACAACAACTATATGTATTCCCACTTTATTACAAACAAATTACCAACCCTCCCCCCACCCACCCAGCTTTATCATTGGCATCTTTTTTTTATCCAGTGTCATCAAATTCCCATGACACTATACGCCCTACTAAGAAAAAATAATTAAATCAAGTAAATAATTGTTGATTAGTTCTCCGATATGAATAGTTTAGGCAAATTATTCGGAATTTCCTAAAATCTAATTCTAAAATCTAAACTAAAGCTAAATCATCAAAAAATTTACAAGCGGTAAATGTAAAAGATCAAAAGATTTACATATTATATATATATTTATAAATAACATTTATATTTTATTCATACACAAATATATTAAAAAGGTACATTTTATGCCCCAAATTACCAGCCCAAAATTCCAGAGTATGTATTCAATGTATTGTATACTTTGAATAATAGTGACCATAAAAAATAGTTGGTATTATTATATTTTTTTCAGAAAATGTTTTAATTAAAAAAACAAAATAATAATAATTGGTAGGATACCCCATATTTACTCTACCTCTCTTCCTACCTCTCACTCAGAGCTGAGTGCAGTCAAGGTCTGCCCACCTATGGGTTAGATTCCTTCCAATGTTCGTATTGCTGCCTCTTTTTTTAAACACTGTATACTGTTATATATTTAAAGAAGAATTTATTTCAGCGGATGTCAAATTCCCAGTTTCTACTATCTTAAAATACGAAGTAGGAGTAAAACGATTTTGCTTTCCCAATTTCTTGAAAGTTACCAGGTTTATCGAAAATATCAAAAGAACATTTAATAGTTTAGAAATTTTTGCAGAATTCAATAGTCACGGAAATACTGAATGGTTGAATTCTATTACAATTCATCGAAGTACGGAGCAAGTAAGCAAAGATACGAAGCAAAAGTTTAAATTATAAAAATCTTCTCCATAAAATACACACAGGTTGTATCCGAGATTACAAAAACTTGATCATTACGATTTTAAGAAGTATTGAGAAATGGTTAGAGAAACAATCGAACGTCTAGGGGTCCCTTAATATATAACTGATTCTTTTTGTAAATATATGATGACTACCTCACTTCCTTATAAAATCAGGAGGAATTTTGTGTGAATGTTATAAAAGTGACACAAAATATAGGAACTAACACTTCATATACAATTACTAACTGAAAATACGAAGTGTAAACTTCGTGCATATGTTATGTAACATTCTTCACAATAAAGGCAAGTATGTAGACTAAGTATTAATTCGAGATGTGGTAAAAAATCAAGCTAAGATAATGGTATAGTAAAACATTCATAGTGGGTTGGAGTTATTTGAATTTGTAATGATAAAAAATTTCCGTTTTTTCAAATTTCTCATAATTTTGCGTACGGTCATGGGAATTTTTTTATGAGATTTTATACTGTGATGTAGTGCATATACTAATTTAAGTACCCAGTATATATTGAGTCCTCGATCAATGTGTGCACGGTTTATTTTACTTCTCCACATGTAATGATCAGGGAGGTTGCGGATGCGCAATTTTTTACATCCGTGGATGCGGACATTTTAAGGCTCACTAAATTTTTAAGGCTCAGGGAGTTTTTGTAAAGAAATACTTAATTGGGTACATGAATACAGAAAATAGATGGTGATAATAATCATAATCTTTTATAATAATCTTTATATTATAATCACATTTTTAGTATAAAAATAAAGAGCAATGTCGCTGCCTTTTCAGGTTCCATCCTGTTTCACAACTGTTCATAGATTAATCCCGAGCTAAACAGGCTAAACTGCTCCGGGTTGATTATTCCTCAAAGACGTGGTGGTACGGCCTTGCGAGGGTATGTTTTATGGCATATTTTACACTGAGATTTATCTCGAACAAATTGTTGATTCACTTGTCAAATAGATTATTCATGGTAAAACGCTCAAACAATAATGTATATTGATGAAATAAATAAAAAACATCCATATAATAACACACCAAAACACGTTGTGATTTATTTACAATCAGAAATGCCAAACAATACGAGCAACATTCCCATTCGAAAAAGCTCTGAAATGATTACTGCGGATGCAGATGCTAAAATTAATGCGGAAGTTCCGCGATTGCGAATGCGGATGCGATTATCCGTAACAACTCTGGTACTGATGCATGATTTGTAGTACATATACTAATTAGAGATAGTTTTAAAAATGAAGGATTTTTGCATTTAAATTTATCTTTTATCTCTTATGATTTTAAATGAATATATTTTCTCTCTTTGCGAGAGGATACGGGGACAGATTTTATCCATTCACGAACTAGAAATCATTATTCTAGAGTAAAACAAGCTTAGTTTTTTATTATGAGGTATCTTGTTGTCGGACATACGGATAAGTGGGTAAACGAATCGACTTATATTCGGAAATTAAATTAAATTGAAAGAGTTTATTAATGCAATTTTTGTTCTGTGATTAAAATTTTGCAACCGATAAAAAAATTCAAACTTGTTAGAAATCAATAATAATACTCGAAATTAAACTTTGGCCCCAATTCCTAGAACAATTATTTGTATTTTATAAATACGTATTTCGACTACAAGGTAGTCATCATCAGTATGAATTAGCTAATCGTAACTATCTCTGGGATATGGAGTCACACACCTAATCCCTTAATTGGGCAGTCATCTCAAATAATCCTTCAGGTACTACTTCAGTCAGATCATATAAATGACAAATCTTTTTTAATATTATTGTGAGACACGCACCAAATTAGCAACGAGCAACATATCTCTGACTCCATATCCTACAGATAGTTACGATTAGCTAATTCATACTGATGATGACTACCTTGTAGTCGAAATATGTATTTATAAAGTTCAAATCATTGTTCTAGGAATTGGGCAAAATTTGAAATTTAATTTGAAAAAACCTAGAGTTCTCATTGATTATCTTAATAATCTTTATAATAATACTCGAACCTTTTAGAATCGGGATGATGTCCTTACCACTACACCGCGGATGTTCAGTGATTACATTACATTTCTTTATCCACTTATAAAATTAGTGAGTTTTCAAAAAACGAAAATTTGTGTGTGTTTGAATTAGTTTTTCATCTCTTACATAAAATTTCAAATTCGCCCCAATACCTAGATCAGTTATTGTATTATAAATACGTATTTCGACTACGAAGTAGTCATCATCAGTATAATATAGCTAGTCGTAATTTACTCTTTGACAATTAGAAATAGATAGAAAATAGAGATCAATAGACAAAAATAATATAAATAAGTAAAAAATTAAACAAAATAAATTAAAATACAATAAATTTTATTGAAGTTCTCTTGTTAAAATTGCTCTCTTATATTGTCTCAGGATATGTTATTCGTTGCTAATTTGGTGACACTTTCACAACATTTCTTGATTGTGCCTTGCTTATACATGTTTGACCGAAGTGTAACTCTATTCTAAGGTCGCTCATGATTGTGCACTGTGAGTAAACAGGGTTTTTATATTTTGATATCTATAGAAAGAGAGAGATGGACATACTGACAATTAATTTTTTCACAAAATTTTGATTGGATCATATTTTGGAACCGGTCCATTTTTTAAATTCATGATATTTCTATTGAATTTCTGAATGTAAATGCTTTCGTATGCATCCAGCTCTGAAGGATTTTGTACTGTCTTTACAAGTTTTAAATTGAATTTGTCGATTGTATGTCAATCTCTATAATATGAGCCGCTACACAGGATTTTTCTAACCTGCCCTATTTCATAGGAGCCATATGTTCTTTGAATCGGGTTAAAATTTGTTTACGGCTTTGGCTAATGTATATTTCGAAACACGATAGGCACTCTATGCTATACATTCCCGATTTTTGCTCGTTTTATATTTTGTCCTTTGGGTTACCGAGGATCTGTTTAATTTTATATTTGCTCACGAGTGCTATTTTTAGATTATGATCCTCCATTTCTTTTTTAATCTTGTTCGTGCAAGATGAGTACGTTAGCTTGCACCATTTATTTTGTTCGATGTTGGTCCATTTTGGTGTTAGTGTCGGTGTGTTTCTTCGTTGTGTCTACTGATCTCTACTTTCTATCTATTTCTAATTGTCAAAGAGTAAATTACTGATGACTACTTTGTAGTCGAAATACGTATTTATAGTACAAAAACTGATCTAGGTATTGGGGCGAATTTCAAAAACCTAGAGTTCTCATTAATTATCATTTCATAATCTAGTATCTATTACAGTTTAAATGATAAGGTTTTGTGAGGGCATGTGACTGATAATACCAATTTACGAACTCATTATCGATCACTCTTTTATCATTAAAAATTCCAGCTTTTTATACAGGATATAAATCTAGAGTTTAAACCTTATTGGGATTATTGTACACTTGGCCACAAAAGTAGCGCTCATTTTTCAAAATTTTATAATTGATTTGTTCCTTATTCATTCGATTCGATTTTTGATTTTTGCTTTGGGTAAACGTTTTTTATTATAAATAAACTAATAATTTTTATTCGGATACTCAAGGACAAACTGCCGATAAGAAATAAATGCAGAAAGCAATCAATAAGATTCCCATTGCTGCCAATGATGGAAATCTTAGTATTAAGATCCAATAGTAAAAATTAAGAACTGGGCCTTGTTAGGTGACAGAACCTTAGGATAGTTGCCTTCTTTTCTCTTCACTTCACCGACGAAAAATATTTTTTCGTGAATTAATTTTATCATCTTATCATATTTTGTATAACTATCCCTGTGGTGCATAGTACTTAACCAATAATTTAAGTTTAAAACTATATAATACCTGTCGATTCTTATGTAGATTGATATTTATTCATTCTTGACGCATTTGTTTCAATTTATCTACGCTTTCATTCGTATAAAAAAGTATCAAATGAATTTTTCAATTCATTTTATTATCACTTTTTTTATTCAATAAAAAAAAATTAACATTTTCTAAATATTAAATTTGTATAGAAAATATTTCCCTTTGAATTTTTATTGTCTACGTACACAATTGAATTAACTTATTACATGGATTTTCTGTTTCGAAAAGTTTGAAAAAAGATTTTGAAGAATTTTTTTCTCACAAGTGTATAATAATATAACTGTGGATCGTTTTTTTTTTATAAAGAAATTGTCGAAAAACGAAAAAAAAAGAGTAAAATTAAAACTTTTATTACGATAAACACAAAAGTTATGCGACAGATAAAATGGCCTATTTATTTTTAATGCTATTATTACTTTTTTTTTTGTTAGAAAATGCTTCGGGGTAGACAATTTTCTGTTTAGTTTAAGAGTCGAAGTACAAAATAATCATAACTTGTCATTATTTACGTTAGAGGAGGATTTGCTATGCAACTGTACATGAGTACCGGAACCTATGCGGCCAAAATATTTTGGATAATCTTTTATCTCTATATACGCAAAATGTAGAGGTTTTGTTTTTGATGTTTCAAATCAATATTAAGATTTTACCCAATCTTTCCGTTTTGAGGTCCCATGATACTAAAAACCCATTTTTTGTCATATATGGGTCCACGTGTATATCTGTATGTATGCGTATGTATGTCTGGATGTGTGTCGGTGAACAAGATATCGGAAGAACGGAATTAGCGAGAGGTATGCCATTTTAAACTCAAGATAATGAACATTCATTCTTAATTAGAAAGAGTAGTTTATTGGTGAGTGAAGTAAAAAAAAAAGTTAGGTTAGACGTATACATTTTAAACTTTGATATTATAGCATTAGATGAGTCAAAATCCACATTTTAATTGAAATCAACAAACCGAAACGGGCACTTTACTTTTGGTATATTTTATTTTGATGGAGCTATAAAAAAAAGAATATATATATAATTATAATAAGATACATTTTATATTTGCATTTATCGAAAGAATGCGAGAAAAAATTTGTCCCGTTCAAATGTTATTGCAATAAAAAATTCTTATTTTCAGTACTATAGGTAGAACATTCAGATTAAAAAAATTAGGGAAAATAGTTTCCGTTACTCAAACGCCGATACTTTCTAGACTAACAACAGTTGTTTAGTTTTTAATATTTGATACAAGGTGTTTAAGAGAAATGTTTGCACCTTGAATTTTATTTTTAAGTTTTAAACCACTTATTGCTTATTATTATAAAATTCCAATATAATAATAATATAATAGTAATCCAACATAATAGTAACCGAAAGAATAGGAAACTGTTTAAAAAAAAGTCTAGAGTATACTACATTGACCAGTTCTATATGCATTTTATATTCTCTTTAACTTCTGCATGTCACGATATCCAGATAAGAGAGTAAACTGACTTAGCAATAGTTTTTTCTAACCTTGATTAAAAAAACAATCGTGATATCTTTCGATGAGCCATAGATAGAGCATTACACACTGTCTCTTTCCTGCGAAAGCATTGAATCTAAAGTGGGCCGGTTGGTAGTACCTCTTCCTCTCGCTACATTGGTAACTGCTATTTAGCAAATTTAAGGAACCTGTATCGTTGCTTTATCTCTGTTTCAACTTATTCATAGAATCGAAGATAGTTTTCATCATTCAGGCCTTGTGGCTAAGTGTGTATTTTAAAATGTTTCTTCAAGTAGAAGTAATAGCTTGCGATTGACTAATCAATTTCATACTGTCTCTTTCCTGCGAAAGCATTGAATCTAAAGTGGGCCGATTGGTAATACCTCTTCCTCTCACAATATTGTTAAATGCTATGTAACAAATTTAAGGAACGTGGATCGTTGCTTTATCTCTCTATCAACTTATTCTTAGCATCGAAGACAGTTTTCATCATTCAGCCCTTGTGGCTAAGTGTGTATTTTAAAATGTTTCTTCAAGTAGAAGTAATAACTTGCGATTGACTAATCAATTTCATTAAGCTAAGTGTACATCTGAGACAAAATCTCGAGAGAAAGTCTCGAGACCAGTCTCAGGGTATTGTCCATTTTAGATCACTTTTGCTCTCGAGACAACTCTCTGAGACTCGATAATAACTGAGTAAACTCTTTGAATACCCAGTATATACTGAGTTGTGTATCAATGTTTGAATTGTTAATATTTCTGCCTATTCAATGTTTATAAAATATGAATTATTTGTAAATGTTTGTTTTGTCACAATTAAAAAAAAATATCTCATGACCTTAAAAATGGGCACATTTTTTGCTTTCCGAGGAACTTTGAGTACAAATTATGAGAAAATTATTAACTTTATGAACAAAATTTTCAAACAAAAGTTGTTTCGTTTAAAGAGAAAAAGATTTTTATTTACAAATTTTTTTTCTAATGAACCATAGATAAAATATAGTAATGGGTGAACAATAGTAAAGTCTCGGAGAGCACACAAACTCTTCCTACAGACGGAAGACTGGAAACTGAGTCTCGAGAGCATTAATACACATGTTCACCTGTGATCGGTGCTCTCTCGGAGATCTGTTCGGACTTATCTCCGATACTGCTCTCAGCCCCCTATCCATTTGTGAGTCGAGTCTCGAGACTACTCTCGAGACTGTTTTGTCTCAGATGGACATTTACCTTTAGATCAAGACTATCGATTCTAAAAACAGTGTAGAAGGACCTTTGCCAGACAACCCTCTCTATTTCAAGACTTCCGGGATATTGCATAATATCACTTATTGAAATCTTTCCCTTTCCTCAGTTCCTTCATATAATTTCTTAGGATAAGAAAATCGATTCCATTGGATCAGAGATCTAGATTCAATAAACAATGTAGAAGATACTTTCTTTGCCAGACTACCCACTATTCTTTGACTTCTATAAGCAAAAACTACTGGTTTTTGAGTGAAAAACAAATATGTTTTTTTTTAATTTTTCGAAAACATTCACAGTTTTTGTTGTTTACGCCTGTATTTGCGTAGGTTTAATGATTTTTTTTATTTGAGGATATCGAAACCCCATTATTCTGTCATATATATATATACATATATATATATATATATATATATATATATATATATATATATATATATATATAAATATATATATAAATATATATATAAATATATATATAAATATATATATAAATATATATATAAATATATATAAATATATATATATATATATATATATATATAAATATATATATATATATATATTATAAATATATATATATATATATATTAGGGTGAATTTAAAATTTTTGGTTTTGATGTTTGCATAAAAGTGTTAAAAAGTTTACTTTTTAAAAAAGGACATTTTTTGTCTATTAATTTTTGTTATATCTCTTATGGTTTCAAAGATAGGCAGATTCGACCCATTTCGCCCAAATATGGTCCGATTTGGCTCATTCACGAACGGGAGTTATCCATTTTCGTTTTTAAGTTATCGTGGTGATGGACGGACGGATGGACAGATACATTTGCTGAAATGGACTTATCCTTATCAGAAAATTTTAACACGAGAAAATTTTTAAGATGGTAGCGCCGCGTGATCTCTCATATAAATTAAACCTTTTGCCAATGTTTATAAATATTACACCTTTTTTTTTAATATTTTTTAATTTTATTATTTTTTAGTGATTTTAGTAAATTTTTGTGCTTGATACTGTCAATTATTTTGATACTTGTCAACAATTTCGACATTTTAGGTTATAGTTAGTAAATATTAACAATTTAGTAAAAATTACTTTCAAATGTTTGCGAATGGGTTTATCAATATTCAACGGGAAAGAGGGCATAGAGAAAGAAGAAGTGTATGAGGAGTAAAGTTGCAGAAAATTATGTTTGCTACAGTTCACTTCCCGATCATTTTTCTCAAACTCTAATGTGAACAGAATAATACTAAGAATAATCATAATAATAAAATATTAAGAGTTTTAACTTTCAATCTTAAATTGTAAATATTTCTGTAAATATTTGTGAAACCGAAAAATTCTAAGAACAAAATTATAGAAAAGATAATTACCTACAACTTTACTTCTTATAAATTTTTCGATTTTTCGAATTTTAAGGAAGATATGTGTTTCCCCCATCCTTATAAAACACCGTTTCTTTTTGTCCGATTTTTCCCACTAACTTCACTTTTCAAATATCGTTCCAATCAGAATAAAACTGTGACCGCTAGAGAGTCCACAGGCACATAAACGTATATATCTGTTAATATGTTGATATGCTGATATATATATATATATATATATATATATAGTGATTTTTACATCTATTAAGTAGGATCGATGGACATTTGAAGAAATTTTTACGAAATTCCATTATTGGTACAAAAACAATAGCTGCATTTCCTTTGGAGGAAATTCCCTAATAAAAATAAATATAAATAAAAAAATTAAATTATAAAATTCGCTCATAAAAACGCATACAGAATTAAATGCCATGTATATTATTAAAAATTATTTTTTATTTTGGCTTTTTTATGTTACATCAAAGACCATCAGAGGTGTTAGTTACACTTAGCAATTTAAGCAAATACAATTTATTTAAAGCATAGTAAACAGAAAATGTTTTTTTAAAGCACTCTAATATATATATATATAAAACAATATGTCTCACGAAGTAACAAAGAGCAATCAACGAACCAACCTAAACTGTTTCTATTATTTCGATATATGAATGGGACAACGGTACACACACCAACAATCATGTTCGTCCTTGATTTCCATTCTCTATTCATTTTGAATTGTTATTACAAAAATTGTTAACATAAAAAAAAAAGAAAAGCCTTTAAACATATACACGAGAGTGGAACGTATTTAAATGAAATATTCTCAATAGGCCTTTTATATTTATACACCTATATTATAATTGTGTATATGTGAGCATATAGAAATATATAGAATTGTGAAGTTTTTTTTTTAATGGTGTGGGAGGTATTTGCTTTTATTTTATTTGTGTCGTTATTATTATTATTATTATTTTTTTTTTTCAAAACTTTTTCCTAGGATATCGTAGTAACAAACGGAAAATAAATTGAAAAAAAACAAGTAATTTTTTTTTTTAATTGTTTGAATACCCAGTATATCGAGTTGTATATCGATGATTTAATTATTAACAATTCTGCGTATTCGAATTGTAAACAATTCGCTTTCCGAGGAACACTTAATCCATAAACTATGAGAAAACTATTGAGTTCATAAAAAAAATTTTCAAACAAAAGTTGTTTAATTTAAAGAGAAAAAGATTTTTTGTTAACAAATTTTTTTTCTCTCTTACGGTTTCAAAGACGAATATTCCTCCCCCCCCTCTCTTAGTGGGGGGAAACACGTTCCGATTTTGCACATTAACAAACTTCAAATTTTCAGCTCGTTATCTCATTTCGTTTTTGAGTTATCGGCTTCACGGACAGGCGGGCAGACGGACGGAAATGGCTGAATTAGGCCATTTTATGATTACCGTTGTGAAGCATGTTTGTCAAGGATTAATATTTTTAAGCGTTACAAATTCGGGACTAAACTTAATATACCTTGTATATTTACATATACAGGCTATAACAAGCTGTAAGCTGGATTTATCTCTGAGGTTCATAGACGTATTCATAGTCCGATCTTAAGCGTATGTTCACCGTAAGCATGGTATTAAGGCAGCGTTTTAGATTCTTTGACGCAATCTTGAGGCATGCTTGATAGTTTGATCTTTGCTAAGATATGTGTGGCTGGATGAATAATCATAGTCACAGCTTACGGCGATATTAGGAATTGAAAACTGTTGATGTATTCACAGTTAAATAAGACAATCATATTAGAGACCTTAACATTACATTTTATTAAAAAAAGAGGATTTTCTTTAAGCCTGCAATTTAATAGACTTAAGACAACCTTAAGAACTTTGCAGTGAAAAAAGTAATGAAGATCATGACTATTTTGCGTTGCATAATATCAATATTGATGATTTTTCTAAAAATGATGTCAAAAGACTTTGGTGATATCAAAATGTGGAGGTATGATGAAAATTTTGATTTTGATTTTCAGACCGATTCACATAACTTCCCTATTGAGAACTTCCCAAATAACTATTATATCTCAATTTTAACAGTTCGAAATGTCAATTTTTGTATATTTTTAAATCTATTGAAAAATAATCTATTTCCAAAATTTTGTTAATGTTAGTATTTCTCTAGAAACTATAGAAATACCATACCAACTATATTAAGGATCTGGTACGGCTATTAACGATCTGGAACAATTAGATAACAGCTGATAGTTTTTCTAGAGTCGTAAAGAAAATTTACGAGTCTTCTCTACTCATTATTTCGCTATGTCTTATAGCTTTCTCCAAACGATTCGACATTTTCTCTTTTGTATATAACAAAGGTAATATTGCACAATAAATTTGATTTCCTTTTTGCCACCAGACGTCGTGACTAAAATGGTCAGGAACATAATGTTAATAATAAAATAAATAAACATAAGATTTTTTTCTCATGGCAATAGCGTTTATCCCTCTTATGCTAAGAACCTGAAATTAATAATATCACCAAGGTATATTTTTCGGCACTTCAACTAAATGTCCAACTTCTAAATTTATTCGATTTACTGTCAATTTTTTTTTAAACATATCCTCACTTGGATAATTTTATTTAAAAAAATCAAGATTCTACTATGTAGCTCAGTGATTCTTAACCATTGTGCCACAGCACTTTTGTGTGCCGGCAAATTCTTAAAGTGTGTCGCCAAATTTTAGAAATGTATATAGTAAAGTATTAACCAACATAAAAACGAAAAAAAGACCGAGACTATTAAATGTGGAAGACGATATGAGAGCACCATTGTCATTTTTACAGTATTCTTGTTATTAACTTGTAATTAATCCCTTAATAAACGCACTGTTGTTTTTGTAGTACATATTATTTTATTTTACATTCAAAATTATTATCATAAACTACTTTACAGTGTATTATAGGTAAGTAGCAACTTTTAAACGTATCTTTTTCTTTGTGTGCCGTCAAATTTTGAAATCATTAAAAGTGTGCCGCGACAAAAAAAAGGTTGAGAATCACTGATTATTGTATAGCTACACGAGAAATATTCTTTTATTACATCGGGACAATTTTGCATACGATAGCTATACAAGTTTTTGGCTATCTAATCCGAATTTTCACGCATTTCATTGAAAAGTCTTTTTTGACACTGTCTATTTTGGAACAAATTTAATAGATTAAAAAAAGAATCATTGTATTCGGATAAAATTTGTACATAATACCAATAAACTGTCTTTTTGGAACTTGGATAGCGTCATTAAATTCGAAAAATAAGTTTTTTGACTTTGAAAGTTTAGCTTTATATGATTCCTATCAATAATTTTTTTAGAAACGTACTAAATTTGACTCAAGGAATTCAATTTTGTATTAGTAAGTTAAAAACATGATCGTTAATGAATTATAGTCAATGATAATTCCATTATCTCGGTATATAATGTATACCAAGATATATTAAGAGGTAGATTGTAAACTTCCCAAGTTTAAAAAAAAATTCAATTGAATCGGTAAAATTTGCATATGATGGCTATTTAAAACACTCACCGAAAATGTTTATAAAAAAGCCGCACCGAAAACGTTTCATAAATTGGAACCCATAAATTGGTAAGATGAACACATAGCCACAAAAGTGGCGTGCGTTTTTCAAAATTTTACACTTGATTTGTGCATTATTCATTCGGTTTTCAAAAATATGATTCGTTATAAATATATTAATAAGGTTCAAATCAACTAACATTTTTTTTTTTAAAATGAGCGCTAATTTTCTGGCCCATATATCTAGGGTAACAAGTACAATTAAAAATTTTTGAAATCCCAAACGCAATAATAAGATACATAATCAGAACTTCCCGGTACCTCTACCAAATTTCTATGAAAAAAAAAATTTTTCCTATACATCATCTTGGAATAGTGCAAATAATCATCTAACGACTGATGCTTATCAAACAAAGCTAGGAAATTATCTATCAAATAAAAAAAAACCGCATTGAAATCATTTTCTACCAAATTTCTATGAAAAAAAAACTTTTCCTATACATCATCTTGGAAAAGTGCAGATAATCATCAAACGACTGATACTTATCAAACAAAGCTAGGAAATTATCTATCTAATAAAAAAAAACCGCATTGAAATCAGTCCACACGTTTGAGAGATACGATGCCACAGACAGACCCACATAAATTGTAAAATTATAAGATCCCTGTTTTTGCGTCAGGTATTAAAAAAGAGAAAATAATTTTTTTCATAGAAAAATATTTCACTGAAATTTGTTATAGTTATTTAGATTTTTATTAGCTTTTCATCGGTATTTGAAATTCACTTTTCCGTTTTTATTCACCAAAAAAACTCCAGTTGATTTCATTTTGAGCTTTTTCTCTTAAAGAACAAACCTACATACTTGATCGAATATGTAAATCGAAAAATATCGTCAAGTCTCTTGACACTTTTTTAATTAGGTATTGACATTTTTTTTTGCCATATACTAAAAAATAAATATTTTATTTGAATTTGTTTCCATCCTAAATCACAATTTTTAATTACATTTTTCTTCAAAAAAAATTCGTACACTGAAAAAATGGAAAAATATACATTTTTTGAGAACTCTTTTATTGTAAAATTATTATCTTGACGTTGATTTAAACTTTATAAAACTTTATGAAAGCAGGACATTATTTAATCATCATATCCGGACTAATTTCAATATTCTTTTATTTACCAAATAACAGGAAAAATTCTGTATTTTAGCTGGATAATGTATACATACATACAAGGTTATAGGTTAGGAGCTAGCCACCTACTATTTGCATTTCGTAATAGCTGCATTTCGTTTCGAGGAAATTTGCGAAAAATTTGAGAACATCCTCCTGAACTAAAATAATGGAAAAAAATTTATGTAGATAAATGGTCTCAAGTATGTTGTTCTAGACCTACAGCGTGGTTCATTATAAGAAGTTTATTTTCTAAAAAAGTGGTACAGAAATGGTTATTTTATCCAAAATTACTTCAAAAAAGATATAGTTCCCATACAAATTTTCATCCCTTATTAGGGGATGAATTTCCAAATTGCTTATACAACTGACTTTTATGTATAAACAGAAGTCTAAGCACCAACTTCCACAACTCTAACTTATAAAATTACGCACTTCAATGCAAGTTTTCGTCCCATATTTTGCCATTTTGGGGGACAAAATGGCAAAATAAGGGATTGACCAATTTACAAAATTGGTGATACAACTTACTTTTATTTATGAACAGAAACATAAACAGCAATTTCAATACTTCTAACTTAAAAAATGTCCAACTTCCGTACAAAATTTCATTCCCTATTTAACCCCCTTGGGGGATGAAAAAATCCTATATTAGTGCTTAACCATGTTATATCAGGAACTCCTGTGGAACATTTCATGCTTCTAGATCCACCGGTTTAGGTTGTAGAGGTAGAGGTAGATTGTAAAGGCTGCTCTTGACGGGCTACACTTCGACCATAAAGTCCATTATGATGCCTTAGGATGTGAGGATGTGAGTGGAGTGGAAGGAATTTGTGAGTAGACTAGGAATTGGTAGGATATGCGACTGCAGCCGACTATGATAGGAACTATGCCGATATTCATCAGGAGTTCGTGAAGGAAACTGCAGAAAACCTTCTCAAGCATAGCCGGTTACTTCGTTCTTGTCCATACGGCGACAGTTTAGTCAATCAACCGCCCCTTTTTTTATATATATTTTTATAATTGACAAACTGCCGATGTCGGGATTCGAACTCATAACCACCCAGTTTCCACGTACTGCATACTGCGCAGACATGACGCCTTGGATCGCTCGGCTACTTGGCTGGAGGTTTAGGTTGTGCTTTGTCTGTAGTCAGGGCGTAGATTTTTGTTCAGGAAATTTTAAAACATTTAAAAAAACAAGTGAAAATAACAACTCACTGATTTAATTGCTTAAATACCCGGTATGTACTAAATTTATGAGAAAAAAAGTTTAAAACAAGAACTGTTTATTTTAAAAGAGGAAAAAAAAATTATTTCTTCTATTTTTGTTCTTACTGTTATAAAGATAAACAGTTTTGCCTATTTTGTCCACATATGGTCCGATTTTGTCCGTTCACCCACACTTGACCTTGCTTTTTAGCTTTGGAACACACATACCAAATTTCATCTCTTCAGATCATTTTATGAACACCCATATCAAAATTTGTTTTCTGCAATCAATGTATTCAACCGTTACAAAAACGGAGCAAACCTTAACATACCCTGGTATACATTATATATCGGGATTAATAATTCTAGAATGAACTATGTTTTCGTTCATTAAATAGTTCCTTTCTAAAAGACTTGTGTAACAGGCAAACACATGAATTATTCCGAACAACGATGGAAAATATTTTAAAACCAATGAAATATTGTTGAAATAATATTTTAAAAAATCTGGTGTGAAACTCATGCGATCTCTATATACAAAGTTGAACGAATGACTTCATTTTACATCATTGAATTCAACATTGGAGTAGAATGTATTCAGACAAAATATTTATTTATTTACTAACAAAATTGAGTTGTAAATCGAATGTAAATCATTCAGCTTAAATTGACTTTAAATTATTTCGTTTAGGAAAAATGCTTGATAAAAAGATCATCAGAGTTCATAATTTTGCCAAGAATAATTCAGTATTTCTTGTAATATTGTTCTCTGTTGTACTGTTTTAGAAAAAATATCCAAAAACTAAAAAAGACGTTAAAGTCCATTACTGACTGGTCTCTTCATTTCAATAAAAAAATCCTCTAATGCTGTTAATATCCTGCATCCTCTAATGCTTATTTCTATGTTTAGAATTCTATATTCCTAGCTCAAATTTTTTTAGGTCTTAAAAAGTGGTAATCATAGATAGATAGATACATCTTGGAGTCTAAAAAGTATAGCACTTCGACTTTATGGTCATTGTGTTCCCCCTTCTACTTCAGTTCGACGAGATTCGCTTCTCCCATATGTTGGCAATAACCAGGAGCTTGCTTATTAGATTTTCTTGAAGGTTCATATATTCGGAGTGAGATGCACCGAATATACTGTATCTGCAGTAACTCAGAGGGTCGCAGTCATAATGAACCCGTTATGGAGTCTCATTGTGTGCAGATGCTTCCGCAGGTGATAATGCCCGATAATGAATCCGGTAACCCTTGCAGTTGCATCCTGTTCAGCCTCAGTGCATCGAGAGATAGCCTCTTGGTTGCACTCCGAAGTAGTACCTTCCCAAGCTCCAGCCGCGGTACTTTTTCCCAATGATCACGGTGTTTAGCATTTGACCACTCGTTGATCATCTGTTTACATGCAGTCCTTGGAATTCCTAAAATAGACTCTGAGCCAATGAAGGGTATTCTGACTCCCTTCTTTGCTAAAGTATCTGCTTTTCGTTTCCTTCGAAACCACTGTGACCCGGCGCCCAATTATATATTTATCCATATTATTAACCCATATATATATATCAATTATACATTTTTCCGATTTGCCTGCTCCAGCAATTCCTCCATACAATCCTTGACGACCTTTAAGGTGACCTCAGTTCCAGGCAAGGCTTTTAAAGCAGCTTGACTGTCCGAGAGAATACATACGTTCTTGTTTATGTAGCCTCTACGTAGGTTCTCACGGACGCAAGCCACTATGGCGTAGATTTCTGCTTGAAAGACCGTGGCATATTTCCCCTAGTTGAGGCTTATGTTTGCTTTAGATCTCTCACCGTAGATTCCCGCCCCAAACGGTCCCTTTTTCAGTTTTGGATCCGTATGTATACCAGATGATTCCTTTCTTGAGACAGAGTGGTTCTCCTTCCGTCCACATGACCCTATCACAGACTACAGTGAAAGGTTTTGAGAGGGAGTTTATTTTGGGAAGCATATCTGTGGCCTTTTTAAAAACGGGATCTGAGATAATTGATGGTCGCACAATCCTTGCATCGTAATGCATGGTAGTGGTAATCATGATGCAAAGTTTAAAAAAATACATCGTAATCATTTTTATCTATTTCCGCCAAATCATAGCAGTTGCAAGAATTGACCGTATTAAACTCAAGTTAAAAGTTTCATACCTTCGTTCTTGCAGATTATCAGCACTTTTACTAGTTGGTGTCGGAATCTTTAGGAAGTGGAGGAGTTGGGAAATGAAATGAATTCCTTACAAGCGCTACAACTATTAAATCAATGATAAAAATCACATCATTGTGTGGAGATGTTTTTTTAATTTTAATAAATAATATTTCACTTATATTGTTGATTATTATTGTTCGGTTCTGAATAATAACTCCCAGCCTAAAGATGTAAATTTTTTTAAACATAACCTATAATTTTATTCTATCAGGAATATAATAATATATTTAAAAAGTTCGTTTAATCGAAAAAATATGATTTTTGACATGTTTTTAATTCGAAATTATTGATTTAAAAAAAAATTAATTTACACTCTTTGAACGATGGTTTTTTTTTTTTTGGTGTATATTAACTTTTTTTTTCAGCGAAAATAAGAACAAATATCAATTGAATTTTATTAAAAAATTTTCTATCAAAAGTTATTTGTTTTGAAATAATTTTCCCAGAAACATGATTCCTATATTCATTTGAATTAAAGATATCTCTGATGCATATTCAGTATTAATATTGAAATTATTGGTTTAAGCTTTGATGCAGACTATGGTATTGTAAGCTGTGTGTATGCCTAAAGTTTGCTATTAATATTGGAATCTATATAATACAGATTTATTACAAGCTGGTTCGTGAAACTATCTAATAGACCATTCATTCGAATGTTGCATCCCAGAATCACACATAGAGCCTGATTCTAGTTCAAGTTTTTGAAGACATAAATCTTTCCTTTATATGTATTTCCATAATGTGGGCATTTTGGTTAACATCTTCAAGTTAATCTTCAGGGTGACCAATTTTAAATAGATTTTTGAGGGTGACTTGATGAAGTCTATAATCGGTATATATATAATATTTACAAGGTTATTATAAGTTTACTGCCAACTTTGTAGCGAATGGAAATATTGATCGCAGATTAATATTTTAATTAGTTCATTTCCCCATGTTCGTTTGTCCAGGACATGATACGATAACTTATAAACTTATTGTGCGTGTGTTCTAAAGCTTAAAAGTATGGTCAAGTTCGTGAATGGATAAAATCAACCTGGGCTTCTCCAGTTGATTCCTCTTCACTCCCAGGTGGTTAAAATCTATCTTCGAAACGGTAAAAGATAGAAATTCAAAAACACAAAATGTTCCAACTTTTGTTTGGAATTTGTTTTTATTAATTAAGTTGTTAAAGATAATAGTGCATTTTCTTTGAAAAATAAGGTGTGCAGAAAAAAAGTATCGACAGTAACCAGTTTTTATTTTTGGTAATTACAAAATATTTTATAGAGGTAGGGATAAATCTTACAGATCGAAACAAACAAGATGGGCGTATTGAATTAGTCCTCAGTCAAGGGTCGATTATAGTATGATCACTTCAAACTAAATAATCTGTTTTTTTAAACACGTCGAACTCACTCAAATATATCGTTTCTGTATTAGTTTCAATAAAATTTTACATGTTATTTTTTTAAAACCACTTTGCTCCAGAAATATTACTGGAATGAGGAAATACTAGTAAGGGGTTGAACAATAGATAATAATGTCATCATATGAAGAATGTACTATCCAGATTACATGGGATTCTATATGTTATCCTGTTTGGCTATTAGCCAATATTTGTGTACAAACATTTGTATACACAGATGTCTATACTTACTGCTGTGAGCTATTGAATGCCGTATTGCCTGTGTAAAATCTCGCAGTAGCTAAAATCCAGCAGCCTAATAGGTTACTTTTCATCTCCTTTAATCAAATCGAGAGAATATTTACTTTGCAAAGCCTGAAATGATTGATCAGAATATTTTTTCATTAACCAACCTCTCAATCAAAAATTCAAATCAGATGGTATGATTATATAGTAGCTCCTAAAAAGTAGAGGGTTGTTTTCTTCTCTAAAAGTTATTTCATTATCCACGTGATTTGGACAGTAATGCACTGAGTGATTTTTTATTAAATATTTATTTTAAAGTTTAAATATTAATCGATTACACTTACAGAAAACTAGTATAAAATTTCCTCGTTTAGATTATTTTATCGTAAGTAGGATCCTTTTGCAAAAGTGTTCAAAGCTTTTGGAATATCTATTCTAAATGACAGATACTCCAACTATAACTTCCATATTTTATTAGCTATAATTATAGAAATTCTACTATACCAGTTTCAAAACAATTCACTCAATAATTTTTTAGAAATTTACAAAACTTAGCTTAAAAGTAATTGAGCAATTTCTATTACTGATCCTTTTGTGTACTTTTGAAAGATCACATTCAATCAATGAGTTGCAAAGCTTTGCAAATTATATTTCATTAAATACTCTCTAAACATGAAATAGTGAAAATTTCACTAATTGCGTGAGTAAAGCTATATTCACTTAATAATCAATGTTTTTTACAACAAATTAGTGAAATTTCACTAGTAACTCTAGTGCTCAGATTTTCACTATATAGTTAGTTGTTTTCACTAATAAACTATGAGACATTTTCACTAATTGTTGAAGTGAAAATTTATTCACTATGTAATTAGTGTTTTTGACAAATAATTAATA
The DNA here is from genome assembly GCA_963920215.1 of Nineta flava. Classification (NCBI taxonomy): domain Eukaryota; kingdom Metazoa; phylum Arthropoda; class Insecta; order Neuroptera; family Chrysopidae; genus Nineta; species Nineta flava. Next base: position 48,582,459 of record OY986042.1, on the reverse strand, counting down.
AAATTTTACTAAATACACAAGTGGTTCAGATTTACACTAATTTATAAGTTGTTTTAACTAATTACATAGTAATATTTGCACTAATTGTCATATGGAAGCTGTAATTCACTTTATAATTAGTATTTTTTACAACTAATTAGTGAAAATTTCACTAATTAGTTGTAAAAAACATTGATTATTAAGTGAATATAGCTTTACTCACGCAATTAGTGAAATTTTCACTATTTCATGTTTAGAAAGATATTTAATCAAATATAATTTGCAAAGCTAAGCAACATATAGTGAGCCTGATTCATGAGAGTAATTAGTGAAATTTTCAGTAAGTAAGAAAACAAACCTATAAGACCTCCTTCTCATACACATTGCTTAATGTATACATATGTACTCTCTCATACTCGTGGGAGATCTACTATGCGAAGATGTAAACTAAACAACCGGAATAGTTATCAAACACTGTTTACCATAATAAAATTAAAACTATGTATTATTTGAATGAAAATAATAATATTTCCAAAGCCAAGTTTAGTACATTTAGTCTGATGCTATTTGGGAAAGGTGACGACATGTTGAGAGTGCCTCTCACCTATTAGAATCTAGGTGAGAAAGAATAATATGTCAAGTGAATTCACTCATATACACTAATCCATATAGTGAGTATTCATTTATTCTGCGTAAACAAATAGTGAAAATGCACTTCAAATTAGTAAAAAACCACAAATTCATGTTTAGAGAGTAACTAACTTTCTCAAATGCAAATGGTAGAAGTGAAAGAAAATAGAATTTTCGATTTCAATTAGTTTTTCACCGAGGCTACGAGGTAACCTCACCTCGCTTCGGTCCTCGGTTACAAAGCACAAGGCGAGGCGAGGCGAGGTTCAAAATTTTAATCCTCGTTACTAACCGAGGCGAGGTGTTCCAAAAACCTCGCCTCGACCGAAGCAAATTTACAAAAAGTAAATTTAAAAAAAAAAAAATATAGTAGCACGTATTTTTACAAAATACATGAAGCAATAGATGAATTTTAAAGGAAAAAGAAATTTTATGCCATGATTACTTTTTATAATAATAATCATAAATTTGTTCATCGCCGGTTTGCAAATTTTATAGAGAAAAGTAAATGTATTATTTTTATTTTGTTGATCGACTGCATATTCTTATTTTAGAGAAAAAAAATTGTGCGGTCGGGGGACCCCGTCAGGAACGAACTTCTTTACGTTATATTTATTCAACTTTAAACGTGATTTAATATGTAGATTTCTATTGATTATATTAGTGTATTTATGTCACGCCAAAAAGCGCAGCCCTCTATTATTCAACTCTCTCTCTCTCTCTCTAATTTGTATATTTTATTCTATTTTAGTGAATTTCCGGAAAGGAAATAGAGCTATTGGTCGCATACCAAAGTCAAAATTTTGCAACTATTTTTTCAAATGTCCATCAATCCTACCTAGTAGATGTGGAAAATTTATATATATATATATATATATATATACGTTTTTTACCATATTATGTACATTCATGGGAAATAAATCAAAGTTAGTAAAAATTTTCCCTCGCCTCGCCTAGGTGATGATGATGTCTAACCCAACCGAGGCGAGGCGAGGTTGATATTTAACAAAACGAGGCGAGGGCAGGTGATACCAAAACCTCGCCTCACCTCGTGCCTCGTGAAACACTAATTTCAATAAGCACCGATCATGACGCCTTATTTGTCCCTCTATATCTCGTATACAACAAGTAAGCGATCTAGATTTTATAAGGACATCGATGTACGTAAATCGAGTTTATAGAGGTGTATGCCATGTATGTAGATATGTGTGAACGAAGCAAGTGAGTAAATCCTAAAACCAAACTAAAACCTTGGTTCCATATATATATATATATATATATATATATATATATATATATATATATATATATATGCCATTATTTCTATCGCATTACCAACCTTTCCCCTGTACACCAGGACAACATTAGCAAGCAGTGTGTGCCTGTGCAGTGCGATGTAGTGAGAGCAAGTTTGGAACTAACAAATATATTATTATCATCTTCTTATGCTATTTTCCAAATGTGCAGTAAACTTCAATTTATCAAACAAGTCGTGTTTATGCATGTATGTATGTATGTATGTGTGTAGTTATGTATGGTTTATATGTTGCGATTCGCGGTGCTAGAAAGCTTTAATGCATCTTATTTCGAGGAGGCAAAAAAAAGTATCGCTAGTGAAGCGAGTTCGGTAATCAGACGTCTATAATATTATAGACGTATAATATAACTATATTATAGATACTATAGACGTAATCAGACGTTATATAATATGTGATTGTTGTTGAACAGATTTGTACAAAATAGTGCGTGTTTAAAATGATTTCGGGTATTAATCGAATGGGTCATATATCCAGTGAACGTCTTTCCGTCATTACATTTCAAATTTTGCCCCTATTCCTAGAACATTTGTTTGTATTTTATAAATACGTATTTCGACTACAATGTAGTCATCATCTGTATGAATTAGCTAATCGTAACTATCTCTGGGATATGGAGATTCAGAGATATGTTGATGTTGCAAATTTGGTGCGTGTCTCATAATGACATTAAAAAACTTGTCTTTATTATTGAGAACAATCATAAAATTGATAAATCGAATCTAAAACTACTGAAATCGGTACAAAACCCCACAGAATTAGATCCATACGAAAGTATCTACACATACAAATTGAGAAAACAGAAAACAGATAATAAATTTAGACAATGGCCCAATTCCAAATTCTGATTTAATAAAATTAAACCATTTTCAAAAAAATCGAATACCAGAATATCAAGGTTAGCTACGATACCCTCACTTTAGTGACAAAAGAAACGTCGCATAGTCTTCAAAAAGTGCCGTCAATAAATAGGTGGGGATCCTCACACACCTAATCCGTTAGTCAGTCAACTTAAATAATCCTCAGGTCAGATTATACCCTCAGACGTCTATATTATTATTCGATATTATTCGATCGCCAAAAATTTTGCGCAGAAGAGCCATAGTTGTACGAGCTGTGTGAGCTGTAGCTCCATGTTGTGGGAACCATAATTCTGGATTGTTCTCTCCTCTGGCCTTAAAAAATTTTCAATCATTGCCCGGTATTGAATGCCATTCACATTAACCGCAACTAATTCGTCGTTGTCGAAAAAATATTATCCAATGATCTTTTCTGCAGTTATTCCACACTATACTATGCATCTAAGCGGGTGCATTTGATCTTCAACAATTATTCTTGGATTTTAGGTGCCCCACATGCCCCATATTTCGAACATGAAAGAAATTTCGATATGATCTTTGTGTCTGAATAATCGAAAGCAGACTTTCAAAATAAATTCAATTAATAATAATAAATTTCAAATTTAATTCTGAAAAAAAATATACGTAAACAAAAATTTATTCACAATTAAAATCTTAACGTTACTTATGCGTCACCCTATAGAATAAGCGTATTGCAAGTTGAATAGATTCGAATTATTCAAACAAATCGAATAGTTTCGAAGTAATTTTAGAAGATATCTGAAGATTATACTCATCTTCTAAAGACATATAAAAAGCATGAAACGATAAAACATGAATAAAGTAGCTAACTATATAGTTGTTAGTTAACAGGGAATATAAACATTACCTACGGGAATAGATCTCACCATAAGAGTATGAAAATGTTAATGACAAACATATATATATATATATATACAAAACATATACTAAATGTTCCAGTTAAAACAATAAGTTCATAATACAAATTCACCAAACCTTTTTAACTGGACTATGAAAATAATATTTCCGAAGACCGATAAAACAACAAATATTTCAAATATTTGTAATTGGAAGCGTTCTTATTTAAATACTAAAATTTTGATTTTACCTGACACATGCTGTATATATCTATATACTAATAGTAAAATCGTATTTCTTATTCCTTGGAAATTTGTAGCAGTTGCTTAACTAGAGAAAATCCTCTGTGGAAAATATACATAGGTACATAGATAGTATTATGGATCACAAAAGTAGCGATCATATTTCAAAATTTTTTAGTTGATTTGCGCTGGTATGCATTAGATTTTTGGGAAAATATTACGATAAAATTTGTTAGTAAATTTATAACGAGTAACCTTTATTCGGAGTTTTTTTTTTCCAAAACCAAATGAATACGGCCCAAATTAGTTAATAAAACTTTGAAAAATGAGCGCTACTTTTGTGATCATGTCTACGTATAGCGAACAGCTTACAGCTAACACGTATGTTATAATATACAGTTATTGTTTGTAACATTGTAAATTATCTGATGACAGGTTTAGAGGAACAAGGTTAAGCGATATCATAATATTCACTGAGAGAAAGAAGAAGCCAAGAAGTAGAGGTAACAGCTATCTATCCAACAAAATGTTTTCCATATTATTATTATTATTATTATGTTTTTAAAAGTTAACGTATTTATGATGGCACCCACCTCTTCAACAAACATAAATCTTCATAAAGTAGATACGTCCTTTGAAGAAGGTTCACTACCCTATGGTCGTATGGTTGTACAGGCTCCGTCCTTGCACCGCACGGATGTGGAACCTGTAAAGTTTAATATCAAAAAACTTCAAGAGTGTTACTTGAAGACAGTCTCATACGATTTCAATGTACGAAGGGTGCCTATGACGGCCTTCCACATAGAGGTAATAAGGTGACGAAGATGAGACCGGAATGGTAGATAGATTAGACTCTAGAGTGGGGCATATACCGCCGAGACAACCGATAATGAGAACAACCATTTTGACTGAGAAGCCAGGGTGAAGTTGTCGTAATTCTTGCAGAAGATCAAGGTATTTAGTCGGTTTTTGCTCCTCTTTCAAGACTATATTCGTTTCTGCAGACACAGAGAACTCGATAACGTAGATAGTCTTAGCTGAAACATCCTGGAGCACTATATCAGGCTTAGTAGCAGAGAGCTACCTGGTAGTTGGAAATGAGAAATTCCAAAAGATGATGATACATTTCTCGTTTCTGACAACAGACTCGATTTTTCCGGGAGCATATGGTACGACTGGCGTACTGTCCACTTCATACTTGTGTCTCAAGAAGTAGTACAGCACACGCAGGGCAGCGTTATGACGATGAATGTAGGTGTTCGAGGCATAAGATGGGCATGCCAAAATGAGGTGCAGCGTGTCTGACTGAGATTTGCACGCTCTGTACTGAATACTGGAGACTGCCACCTTCCACACGTACCTCTGGTGTGTAAGGATAGCTATCACACCGTCTTGGGAAGTGATGATAAAGCCTTCTGTTTCGGACTTGAGTCCAGCTGATCGTAGGAAAGAAAACGTATGATCAACGGAGAGACCACAGGAGTCTAGATGGCGGTAGAACATACCCTGATGGTCCCGAGATCGATGATCTTGAAAGAGAGAGCTAATTTCAGCTCGTTTAACAGCTGAACGAAGTCGCGATTGAGGAAAAGGAACCAAATTATCATCTTGATCACCAACTCGGATCAAATACTAGACCCAATTTTGAAGCAGCATGTCATGCTGCAGAGAACAAGAATGCTACTTTACCTTGCAACTCGTGATCCCGCACGAGTACCATTAATGGATCAGAACTATTGGACACCTAACAAGCTATACCTAACACTAATCTGTCATGTAGATATTCGAAGATATTATTATTATTATTATGTGTATTTGTTTTTACATTTGTTTTGAGAATAATAACAATTATCATTTCTTTTTAAATCTGATTAACAAATAAAAAATTATGATGTGACACACTTTCCCGACCTCTATATACAGAGTTTAACAAATGGCCTTAACATTGGGATAGAAATATTTACACACATTACTAAATTGAATTTGCACGACAGTATGTAACTCAGAAATAATTTTGTAATTGAAATGTGTGATCTTCTAGCCGTGTTCCCGATAGGATTTCCCATCGGCAACATCTCAGGAACAATCCGATATTTCTCAATTGTTAGAGTTTGTGGGTAACCTGCTCTGCCCATGACCTCCTTTTTACCTTTTCTATCGCGGCAAGGAATTGCTTAAGTACCACGTTTCCCACTTAAAAACTATCGCATTTCCTATACTGACTTTCGTCCCTCTTTCTTAGGAGATATAAACAAAAGCCTAAACACCAATTTGCATATTTCTAACTTCAAAAATGACGATCTTGGATACAAACTTGCATTCCCTATAAGGAACCCCTGTGCAAAATTGCTTGCCTCTAGATCCACCGGTTTAGGCTGTGCGTTGTTTATCAATCAGTCAGTACTAGAGTTTTATTAAGTATATGTCGTACTGTTTTTAAGAAAAAACACCAAAAAAATCCGAGAATAAAGTGTCAAAAAAAACGTGTAGGGTAAAGTGCCACTTGTGGATTTCAATCACAATCTGATTTTTTATACCAATAATGGTATAATATCTGAGTTTAAAAGTTTGTTTGAATTTTTTTTACTTCGATCATGAGTAAACTACTCTAGACAACCATATGTGGAAATCTAGGTCTTAAGAAGTGTACTCGTGTGTGTTTAAAATAGCGCAGAAGATGCCAAAAATAATTCGAGAAGAATGTGGCTACTCTAATTTCAAAATGGAAAAAATTAAAAAGTTATTTATTGGAACTTTACCATATTCACTGAATAATATAATAATATATTATTCACGGTTAATTCAGACTCTAGGGACCTCAAAATGCGGATATTTGTCAATATTTTCTATTCGAAAAATCGGACCCATTATATTTGCAAATGAGACGTGAAAAAATGTTTATTTTATAAAAGTTTATTCATTGCTTGCTTGACTACTTAAAGGTCGGCCGGACTATTTTAATAGCATATACGGGTTGAATATCTTCATCTCTGGCAATAAGAAAGTCTAGTAAATTCAATATCTTTATCTAAATTGATAGATACCTACGACATGCCTTACATCTATATAGATGAAACAATAGGGAATATGCATAAATTTTTTTTTTGTTTAATTCACTTTTTTACATAGTAAAAAATCTAAATACTGTTGAAAGTGTCAAAATGAATTTTTAAAATAACATATAAAATACCGCTTAAATTTTACTTGATTAAACGGCATTTTTTGCGCGCTTTGGATGACGCCATAGCACATATTCAGTGTTGTTTACTATATGCATTGACAGTTATTTAAAGAATTTCAGTTTTAATAGATATTTCGATAATGGAAAAAGCTAAAAAAACACTGTATAAATATTTTCTAGTACCGGAATGCAAAAACACTACTATAAGTACACCAGATAAACTGTTTTTTTTTTCTGTTCCAAGAGATGCGAAAATACGTAAACAATGGTGTATGTAATGATGAAGTATCTCAAATATCGCAAATATGCATTTTTGTGAAGATCACTTTAATGAAAGTATATGGTATTAAATTATTGTATTATTAAATTATTGTATTATTATTAATATATTATTATTATTTTTATTACAACAACATTTGAGGTTATGTTTAGGTAAATACTGCTGAGTTCATGTCTGCATGAAAACCTATTTAGTAACTTACAAAATATCATGTTTTACAATAATTATCTTGCAGCTTACACTCATTTGAACTCAGCGGATGTAAAATCCGGATTCGATACAAAATATGCTGTCATCATAAAAGCATGTATTTTTGGTAGATTGCCCGATTGTGCTGTGACAAAATCACTTTCAGTCATTGTTCTTGATAATTTCTAATGTCACTAAATAAAAACAAATTTTCTTTCAAACATGACTAGCACAGTATGAATATTGACGCCGATAAATCTCATAATATGTCATGTGACGTCATGCTTCGATTCAACCAAATTCAACCTTTTTGATTAAAGTTTTATGGAATTAAATACAAACTAAATGAGAAAATAATGGTTTAGGTGAAATGTCAAGACCATGAAGTATCGGGGGTAAAAAATTCAAGTAAATTTAAATCACTTGCTCATATTCCCTTTTAAAGAAGGTGCATTATAAAAATCTGTAATAAAACCAACTAAGGTGTGGTGCAATATCCTTCCTTTGTGAAAATTAGCCCAGTCTACGTATCTTCTGAGCTCTATAAATGCAATGAAATCAATTTTCATTAAACAAATGAGTTAGAATTTTTAAACGATTATAATACTTTCTCAGTTCTAATGTTGGTCGAAAGTAATAAAAAAGTTGAATTTATCGAAATTGTAATAATGCAGTCAAATTTCCTTTAATTCGTTTTTAATAGTATCAAATAAACATAGAGCGGACATCCGTAAAACGAGGCAATATAAATGAAAATAAATTTGAAACAGTATAATTGAGATAAACATATATTTTTATTAAACAATCCACTATAATATCGAAAAGTATTCATAATATTAATTCAATTCGACTACATTTCAACCATTATTGAATATAAAATCCACAGATTTATATTTCGTATTACGATCAGAAAAAAAAACTTTTACACATCGGAAAATATCCATTCTAACGCCAAATAATGAAAACATTCCAAATTGATTTATATATTCTTTTTTTTTTGTCACTATGAGACGATTTTGAGAGTGAGATAAGCACACAAATTTGATAATAATAATGATTTTCGATAGTATCGACGGAAAAAATAAAGGAAAAAAAGATAATTGAATTGACAAAAAAAAAAAAAACGGAAAAAGTCGACTACAATCGAGAAAAAAGTAAATAGCAATTTAGCGATGGTTGTGTTTCGTAATATAAAAAATAATATCGTTAAATTAAGTATTATAGAATACAGCCATTCGAGAGTTGATGTAAGCAAACATGATTTCATAACTAAAGTCGGTTTTATCTTAGTTCAATTTTCTTACCCAAAAGAAAAAGAAGAATCTTCATATAAGAGCAAACTTTCTTACCCAAATATTTTGTAGTTTTCATTACGTTGAATACAGAAAACTTACCTGAAACAAAGAAAAATTTATATGAATTTCGAAAAATTATTCAAAATTGATTTCTAAAGAAGTCGATTTTGCGTAAACTTTCAGAATAAATCTAGTCATAATTGGATATTCACACAGCAAAGATCGGGTATTCGATTTCTTGTGTTTATGTTAGGGCGTTTTTAATATTTGGAATTTAAAAACAATACCCACAATAATGAATAATACAATAATGTATCACAATGGTTAGTTACTTGTAATCTTATCAAGTTTTTATAATCTTAAATAAATTTTTTGGAAGGAATGACGTTAATCAGTTTTAATTTCTTAAAACGGTATCAAATTTGGTCTAAAAATTGTTATTGTTTTTGTTTTCTTCTTCCCGTTGATCGTATAAAGTATAATATGGCATTTTAGTCAAAAACTTAAGTAAGGTATCTACTTTCAACAGAAAAATGATGTATTTATTCTAAAGAAATTAGCTGTTGATGCAGTTCCTGCGAACGAATTAAAAAAAAAGTTTTATTTCTATAATTTATTGTAGAGAGCTTTTCTTTGTGGATTTCCATTATGATTACTGAATAAATAAAACTTCAAAAGTTTTTTTGCAAAATCCACATTATTAAAGAAATAATAGTGACATGTTTTGATCTATATAACTATCTTCAACTGTGAAGATTTTCCACAGCATTCTTTGCTTATGTACACAATATTGTGACGTAGTAATAAATAAAACTGTATAAAACAAAATAAAAAACTTAATTTGCATTCCATTTGGTCTAAAAAGAGTAATAAAATGTTCACTATCAAATATTCTTTTGTTCGGCATTAAAACCAAAATTAACAATTATTGATGGTACAAACCTATGTGTCATCAAAGGAAATGAGCTTTTAAAGAAAAGTAAAAACAATCTTTAGAGGATGTGATGTGTTCTATCTTTTTTATCAAATAATACTCAGAGCTGAAACAAGCACACTATTTTTACACAGAAAAAATTTTTCGGAAAAACTATACACACAATATATATATATATATTTATATATATATATATATATATATATATATATATATATATATATATATATATATATATTTTATATATATATATATATATATATATATATATATATATATATATATATATATATATTTATATATATACAAGATGTCTCAGATTTTAAACCAGAAAATTGTGTAGGCGATATATATCCCAAAAAATAAGAAGAAAACTTTAAATTTGGATGCTTTCGATATACAAGTTGTCAAAGTTAACAAAAAAAACTTGATTGATTGCGATTAAACTTAGCCGTTTTTAGTTATATGTAAGTGGCTTAATTTAATTTAGTTATTCCAGAGGTGGCGCTAGGGCATCGTAACTAGATATTAAAAAAATAGATGAGTACGTTACTGCTTTTTCAAAGTTTCATATTATTTTTAGATTGAGTAATTAAAAATACAACTTTAATTAAATTAAGTAAAGTTTAATTTAATTTATAATATTAAATAATCTATAGAAAGTAAACAATTTTATTTAACTAAATTGCAATAATTACTCGAATCGATCATCTCTAACATCAACTCATTTCCAATAACGGCGAACAAAATATTTAACACCGTTAGAAATCTGGGTCGAACTTTCTTTGACTTCGTTGAACGCATTTTGTATTCGAAGAATTACATTTTTTCAGGTTTTAACATCCGTTTCATAATGCAGCGCTCAAGTTAATTTTCACCCAGCCATTCTCCTAGTTGGCTCTTACGTGAGAATCACCTTTCGTGTAGCGGTAAGCACGCTGGACTAGATATCCAGAGGGTCGAGGTTCGAATCCTGGTTGACGAGTTAATTTTTGCTTATCAATATTTAATTAAAATTAAATAACATGTATCTATAAAGTATACGCTAGTCCTCTCGAATTTGTCTTACGTAACTGAAATGGAATTTGACAAATATTATATTGTTGACGTTTGAGTGTAATAAATATATGATTAATAATGTTGACATTTAACAACAAAAGTAATACTGTCAATGATATGAAAAAGTTGGCTCTTACAGCAGAGTCGTCTTGGGTGTAGCGATGAGCACGCTGGATTAGATATCAAGAGGGCCGAGGGTCGATTCCTGGCTGACGAGTTAATTTTTCTTATCAATATTTAATTAAAATCTCTTTACATCAAATTATTATTACTAAAACCGTTCCAAGTATAATCGCAATCAGAAAAGTAGCTTAGACACTGGAAAAAAAAGAGTTTTTTTATTAAAAACAACTTGTATCTCGAAAACGAAGCTCGAACACATCCAAATTTATATTAAACTAGCTGTTTCCCGCGACTACGTCCGCATTTATATGAAATTTAAATATATGTGTATTGAAAATAATAATAGTAATAATTACCTTATAGTGTGCTATTATAGTTTATAGTTTGCAATGGAAACGACATTCAAAGCTGACATTGCAAAATTGAAACAAAATTTTAATAAAATAATTTTATAGTTATTTTTAGCGAATTTCCACCAAAGGAAATGCAGCTATTGTTTTTGCATCAATGTTGGAATTTCGTAAAATTTCTTCAAATGTCCATCGATCCTACCTATTAGATGTAAAAAATCACTATTGCTAAAATTTGTATATATATATAAATATATATATATATATATATATATATATATATATATATATATATATATTATATATATAAATATAAATATATATATATATATATATATATATATATATATATATAAATTTCTGTATATATATATATATTCAGAAAAATGATTAAAGTACAAAATAAAAGTACAAGTAGAAAATTAAAGTACAACGTAGTACCTACAACTTTACTCCTGATAAATTTTTCGATTTTTCAAATATTAAGGAAAATAATCCAATTTCCCCTTTCCCCTCGTCCAATATTACCCATTAGAATACCAAAAGCGACACAAATACCAAATTTCATTCCAACCGGAATAAAACTGTGACCGCTAGAAAGTCAGATAATTTAAAAACAAGGCATTTAAAAAAACTGCATATGTATACATGTACATATGTATATATATATATAAATATATATATATATATATATATAGATATATATATATATATATATATATATATATAGATATATATATATATATATATATATATAATATATATATATATATATATATATATATATATATATATATATATATATATATATATATATATAAGGAGTAAAGTTGTATTACTAAGTTGTACTGTAATTTTGTTTCTTATCATTTTTCTGTTACACTAATATTTACAGAAATATTTACAGTGTGAATTCAAAATCTATACACAATTTTACAATACGTTAGCTTGCTTATTCTGTTTACTTAATCTTGTTTTTACAAAATTATTTATTTGTGATGCTATTTATGTTATTCAAACATTCAATTTAGACTTTTGATTTTTTATTAAATTATATCGAATAATTTTTTCCAATTTTTTTATTGAAAAAATGAAAAACTTTAAATCAAAGCAGCAATTAGTTTCAGTTTTTGACTAAAAAAAAAAACCTAGTTTAAGAAATAAATAAATCGAACTACTATTTTCTTTTTGTACTTAGAAAAAAAAACTTCTTTTTCCAAGGAGAAAAATATCGTTTTCTTAAATATTTTTCCCAACATCTTACTTACTATTCTTCTATTTTATAATTAAAATGTTTGTTGGATCCAGAAAAATTGTTCTCAATAATTTTCATTACAACACAATTAAAGATTGAAAGTTAAAATTCTAAATATCTCTGGTCACATTAGAGTTTGAGACAAATGATCAAGTAATGAATTGTAGCAAACTTGATTTTCTACAACTTTACTCCTTATGCATTTTTCGATTATTCTAATATTAAGAGAGATATTTAATATTTTGTGTTAGTTTGACACGAATACATGAAATATATTTAATTGTAAAAAATTTTGATTGTCGTTTCCATAGTAACTATAAACTATAATCGTTATACCGTTTTTTTTGGGCTATTAATAAATTTAATTTTTGCAAATACTTAAGTCATATCAGATATTATATTTCATTTTGATCACACTAAAATTATCTCCGTTAGAAAGTGACTTATGTATTCTAAGGAAATTCGCTAAGTTGACGCAGCTCCTGCATAACAAATTTTTTAGAAGTAGAGTTTCTGTGGAAATGATAAACTCAACAAAAATTTTAACCGACTCCAAAAAAAGGCGGAAATTCTTTGTTCGCCTGTATGTATTTTTTGTTTTGTTATGTTTACCCCTTTCAAGATTATTTTTTAAACAAAAGATAGCCTTTGTCTTTCTACAGGATATATAATCTATCTCCTTGTCAAATTTCATTACAATCCGTTCATTCCTTTAGTCGTGATGAGGTAGCAAACAGAGATACTTTCGAATTGATATAGAAGTATGGATTTTCTTCTTACTTTTTGGATATCTATCGCCTATTCATTTCTTCGGATTAATATTAGAGCCACCCTGTATTTATATATATATATATATATATATATATATATATATATATAAATAGTAATGGTCTTTTCATCTAAGTTTACGTATGTATAATATCAAATATTATATTTTATCTTTATTTTTATTTGAAAACCGGGTGAATAGATGGTGTACATTATATTGTGTATATCTTAATATAAGATAAAAATCATTTTAGAAAGGCACAGGATGTGCCTTTCTAAAAATCAGAAATCATCGATAGGTTTTCAATTTATTTTTAAGGAAAACGAATTTATCTATTTGAATACCCTATGTTGTGTAACTAAAGTATGGTAATCAGTTAAAGTAGACAATATTCATCCATTTGTCAATATTGTTGTCATAGATTTGAACCGAAGCTCCGAAACAGTAATTTGGTGGCGGTGTAGAGAAAAATTAGAAAATATTCTATATTGGAGGCGGTCTTGATTTTCTAAAATTTTGAAAGGCCATTTAATTTGTATTTTTCAGTAGGATACTAATAAAAGAGTCTGCTAAAAAGCTTTGTATTGGACCACCAAATCTGACTAAACACACTAAGTTTAGTTGCCCTTTTTTTGTAAACATGCATCTATCAATTCATATAAAAATAAAACGATTAATTATTGTAAATTGTCCAAAAATTCGTTACGCAGACCTGCTTCAACTTAGCGAATTTCCTTAGAATACATCACTCTCTAGCGGTCACAACTTTAGTGTGGTCAAAATGAAATATTGTATCTGATTAGATTTTAGTATTTGCAAGGCAAATTTTATTACTAAATGGCATAGGTCAAGAGGAGAGTATGGCCCCTATACAGAAAGAAGAAAACACAAAATATAAAATATCTCTCTTAATATTTAAACATGTAAAATGTATGAAGCGTATTTCAGTCTTAAATTGTAAATATTTTTGTAAATATTAGTGTAACAGAAAAAATGATAAGAAGCAAACAATAGTAAAGCTAGTTACCTACGCACCGGCCAAGTAGCCGAGCGGTCTAATGCGCTGTCTACTTGGGGCTGGGAGGTTATGGATTCGAATCCCGACATCGGCAGTTTGTCAATTATTAAAAAAAGGGTGGATAATTGACTAAACTGTCGCCGTGTAGACAAGAACGAAGTAACCGTCTATGCTTGTGTACGTTTTTTGCAGTTTCCTTCACGAACTCCAGATGTATATCGGCAGAGTTCTCATAAAAGTCAGCTGCAGCCACACAACCTACCAATTCCTAGTCTACACACAAAAATTCATTCCACTCCATTCACATCCTCACATCCTTAGGCATCACAATGGACAATTTTCTTGAATATTAGTCTTTTCAATATACAGTTTTTGTTTTTTATAAAATCTAGCGTAAAATCTAGTCAGTACATTTTCAACATTTTGAGTTTCGCTCTGAGGTAGCAAGCTCGTAAGTTTCCTCCTAAAAGCCCTTAATACAGTAAAGCACATAAATTGTCGTCGATTCGGATACTATTTTGGGTTCTATACCAGAAATGAAATTCAGAATTGATTTCAGGTACTTAGTGAAAATGAACTTACAAATAATTCCTGTGTATAAATTATATTAAGTGTATTAAATAAAGGATTTTCTTTCTGGAGATGTATTCCACCATCGTATACATATAATATGTGTACATACGTAAGTAATATTAGACCATATTATTTTTATCTAGGTTGTGCTTTTAGTGACACGTACCATTAACTATTAAGTACTTTTAGTTAATGTCATGGAAATATCGAGATCGAACTACAAAAACAGCAACAACAACAACAATGACGTAAGAATTGGGACGAGAACTGAGGAATAATATTGTTGTTATTATTATTACTCTGTGACAGGAACTCAACGAAAAAGAAAATTAGGAAATGAGTAGTGCGTTGTTTGTGTTTCGGTACATACAGAATCATTTGTTAGATCGATCACAATCTTTGGAAGATGATATAGCTGATATGTTTCAAGGAAAAAAAAATTATATGAACATGCGGTCGATGCCTATTAGTTACGGAGTTGAATGTATCTTTTCATTTAATATTCAATTCGTATTTGTTCATCTTATTGTTGACTGTCAAAAAGTCACACAGACATAAAATTGATGAATGGGTTGAAAATTGAGGGGAGATATTATCATACTGTGATCTGAAAGATATGTGTTCTCATTTTCTGATGCATTCCGAGGCAATTCCTAGATAAAGCCCCTCCAGGTCTGTCTCCTTACCGAAGGATAATAAGTGGATCTAACGATTTTTGTATGTTCTCTACGGGTACTTGATAGGCATCCAGGTATATAATTATCCTGTGTATCAGAGCGGTATATCAGAGAGTGTTTTGGAATTTTTTTTTCCGGTTTCTCGCAAAACCTGCACCTGCCTTCAGTTTTTAAATCCAGCTTCCGGAGATGTACTTTGAAGCTTCTCGAAATGTTTACAGCTGGTCCACAACTATGGTCTGCTGATGTGTCCCTTTTCTATCTCTCTCCTGACTGTTGTAAAATTTGAATCTTTATCGGTTGAAATTCTTGAGAACATTTTTTATTAGACTCAGTTCTTTTAAGTTCTTTTTTCTAGGACTCTTCTCTCTAGGAGATGTTAGATTCCTCGTTTCGGTCCACTCCTATGTGTAATCTGCATTGTAAGGTAATAGTTTTTTAATAGTTTTGGCTAGGTCGCTGTGTTTGGTAAGATTTTTCTTTGAATATTTAAGATCGTAATAGTGAAAATAATAACGATGCTGGGAATATTTAAAAACAGAGAAATAAGTTTTTTTTTTTAATAACCATTAGAATTTTCCACATTTTCAAAAACTACCATCAAATTTATAAAGGTATATTTTCTCTTGCTGTTGTGAGTACTTATGATAAATTTCTAGGTTATATTCATATGCCATGCATTTTTTAGCGAATTTCCTCCAAAGGAAATGCAGCTATTGTTTTTGCACCAATGTTGGAATTTCCAAAAAATTTCTTCAAATGTCCATCGATCCTATCTATTAGATGTTAAAATCACTATCGCTAAAATTTGTATATATGTATATATATATATATATACACATATAAACATATATACATATATATGTATACATGTATACATATATACATATATACATATATACATATATACATATATACATATATACATATATACATATATACATATATACATATATACATATATACATATATACATATATACATATATACATATATACATATATACATATATACATATATACATATATACATATATACATATATACATATATACATATATACATATATACATATATACATATATACATATATACATATATACATATATACATATATACATATATACATATATACATATATACATATATACATATATACATATATACATATATACATATATACATATATACATATATACATATATACATATATACATATATACATATATACATATATACATATATACATATATACATATATACATATATACATATATACATATATACATATATACATATATACATATATACATATATACATATATACATATATACATATATACATATATACATATATACATATATACATATATACATATATACATATATACATATGTACATATATACATATATACATATATACATATATATATATATACATATATACATATATACATATATACATATATACATATATACATATATACATATATACATATATACATATATACATATATACATATATACATATATACATATATACATATATACATATATACATATATACATATATACATATATACATATATACATATATACATATATACATATATACATATATACATATATACATATATACATATATACATATATACATATATACATATATACATATATACATATATACATATATACATATATACATATATACATATATACATATATACACATGTACTTTTTTTAAACGTCTGTGGACTCTCGCGGTCATAGTTTTATTCCGATCGGAATGCAATTTGGTATTTGAGTCGCTTTTGGTATTCTAAAGATCAATTCGTAATGGGTAAAATCGGGCGAGGGGAAAGGGGGTTTAGAGGGAGGAGAAAACACAAAATTTGACTATCTCCCTTAATATTTGAAAAATCGAAAAATTTATCAGGAGTTAGATTGTAGGTACTAAGTTTTACTGTAATTTTATTTCTTATCATTTTTCTGTTACACTAATATTTACAGAAATATTTACAATTAAAGATTGAAAGTTAAAATTCTAAATATCTCTGTTCACATTATATAAGAGTTTGAAAAAATGATCAAGTAATGAATTGTAGCAAACTTGATTTTCTACGACTTTACTCCACATACATTTTTCAATTATTCTAATATTAAGAGAGATATTTAATATTTTGGGTTTGTTTGACACGAATACACGAAATAGATTTTATTGTAAAAAATTTTGATTGCCGTTTCCATAGTAACTATAAACTATAATCGTTATACATTGTTCTATTTTGGCTATTAATAAATTTTATTTTTGCAAATACTAAAGTCATATCAGATATTATATTTCATTTTGATCACACTAAAATTATGTCTGCTAGAGAGTGATTTATGTATTCTAAGGAAATTTTCTAAGTTGACGCAGCTCCTGCGTAACGAATTTTTTTTAGAATCGTGTCAGATATAATCTGGTAAAGTTGGCCGCCGAGGTATAAACCATCCTCTATATGTTTGTATTTTTGAGAACATCTTAAGTGGTTAATATTGTAAGACGATGAGCTCAGCCTTTTCTGGATGGTTTATGTGTATAGTACACTCTACTTAAAATTTCGATTGTGTTAATAACCGTGCGAAGCCGGGCCGGGTCGCTTGTAAACTATATAAATCAAAGAATATTTAAAAACAATATATACCACAGTATCTAATGTGTTAACAAAAATGTTAGAAGTTTAAATTTAAAAAAATTCTATTTTTCCACCATTTAAAAATTATCAATTATTAAAAGTTAGAATAATTAATATTTTTTAAAAATATGATCTTTAAAAAATATTTTGAGTTCTTGAGGAAACATAATTACGTGATTAAAATTTTCAACTAATAGCCAGTTACTTCGTTCTTGTCCATGCGTCGATAGTTTAGTCAATTAAGTCAATTTAGTCAATCTTTTTTTTTCTTAATAATTGACATACTGCCGATGCAGGGATTCTAAATCATAACATCCCAGCTCCAAGTAGACATAACGTCTCATTCATAACGCCTTAGACCGCTCGGCCACTTGGATGTTCTTTGCATAGTGTTGTTCCTAGGGTTTCACCGAGGCTACGAGGAAACCTCGCCTCGCCTTGGTCCATGGTTACGAGGCACGAGGCGAGGCGAGGCGAGATTCAAATTTTTAATCCTCGTTACTAACCGAGGCGAGGTATATCATATATCATATATCGTCACTAAAACCTCGCCTCGGCCGAGGCAAATATACAAAAAAAATTTTTTTTATTTACATATGCAGTGTCAGTCACAGTGTAAGCATTTAAAAAATATATGCAATGTTAATGCATGTTAAGTGTTATATCTTCCTCTTACGTATAAAAACAAAATAAAATGTTGTATCTATAAAAAACATTTACTACAAGAATAATCAAAATTTTGAGGGTCTGTTCATTTTATATATAATACTGTAATACTATATTATATAACGTATGTTTTCATTATTGTTATTTCAATGAATAAATATATAATTAAATTAAAAAATTTAAAAGAATTGAAAAAAGTTTAATTTCCTTTATACTTACAGTAACTTGTATATGGGTTTCGCAATGGAAATCGTGGAAGCATTTTGAAGAGCCTCTTATATAGTTCTTAAAACATCACGGGATATCATCTTTTCATAATATTTTTTAGGCAAAGTTTTTTTGAATTTACTGTTTTCATTCGAGGAGTCAAAAATTTAGAGACTAAGCAACTTATATGCTGTGTTTTAAAGACATTTATTTTCTAACAAGTTTTTTTAACCAAATTATGTCAAATTTAATAAAAATTTTACCTCGGGCGAGGCGAGGCGAGGTTGATAGCTAACCCAACCGAGGCGAGGCGAGGCTGGTCATCATTCTACAGGTTGATATTTAAAAAAGCGAGGCGAGGCGAGGTGATACCAAAACCTCGCCTCGCCTCGTGCCTCGTGAAACACTAGTTGTTCCAAATACAGTTCTAATTCGTATATCCCTGAAGAATGCTCATTTAGCATAGCCGTAAGCGCTATGAATGATTATTCTATGAATTTGATAATGTTTTATCAAATCTCCTTCAAAAATTTCCTTACCAATAAATTCTCAAGAAAATTAACCATTATTCCAAGGTTTTTGTATTTCAATAAAAAGAAAAATTTATGTATTGTCATTCTATTCAAACAAAATTGAATTTTTCCATAAATGCTCAATGCCTCGAACATTCTCTGCTTCTACATATAGAAATATTCTATTTCTCGAAAATGATACTATTATGTTGATGTGTATCAAAAAATATTTATAAAGTTTTTCTATATTTTTCATAACGTATTTTTATCCTTTGAAAGTACATCTTCTGTATACAAACAGAGCAGCCAGCAGTTGCGACTTCAACGATGCAAAGTAAAATATTTATGTAAATAATAATAAGGTCTATTCGAATTGCAAATAGAATACTTATATTGTTGATACTGAAAGGAGTGAAACTATTATTCATATTCTTAGAAAAACAACAGTTAAATTTATTCAAATCAATTGTTACAATATATAGATAGACACTGTTTGATAGATATTTGATTTGATTGATTAGGGTAGACATGATAGTTCATTCGAGAAAGAATCAATAGGAGAGAGACAGTTTTCTGAATAAAATAATAGAAAATTTAAGTAAAAGTCAAATATCTAATGTGTTACTTTGCTTGAGTAATAAAATTACTATTTAAGGGTTCTTTGTTGTTCAATGTTTCACATTTTAATGACGTCAAAATCTATAATCTCTATATACAGGCTGTTCTGAAATTTATTCAAGAAAACTGTACCACGGTGTAGAGCTGTAAAAAACAAACAAGAAAGTTTTATAAAGTTTTTCGATTTGACGTTTTTTTTTTAAGATATAATCAATTAAACATTGATAAATTCAACCAATCACAGAGCGCATAGTGTAAGGAGACGGGGCTTCTAACCGTCTGCGAGCCTTTAAAAGGTAAAGCGCCTACTGCTGAGGCCACGGTCTACTGCTGAGGAAAACATAAACAAGTAACTTTTTAATCTATTTTGAGTCGGCCAATAAGTCTCCATCGAAATGGGTGAAGGGTGAATCTGATTTTCGGTTAAAAGTAAATATTACAAAGTATAACATTTTGTTTGTTTGGCGCCGACTCAAAATTATTCAGGTATTTACTTTAGTATAAGACTTAGTTCGACTAAAAAGTTACTTTTTTATTTTTTCCTTTCATTTTTCGAAGGTGTAATTTTTTGTTACAAAGTTTTGTTATTATTTTTTGCTTTTCAGTTACTTTCTTCTTCCGTCGGTTCTATTTTTTATTAAAAAGTTTTTATAATAAACTTAGTGTGCAAAATACTAACATTGAGTCATTATTTTCAAATTGCATGTAACATTTAACATATCTCATGTAAATTTCTAGATTGCGGAGTCTTAGTATCTTCATCGGATGGAAAGGTAAGCATACGCGATTAATTAATAAGATATTTCAAATATTTCCCAAAATTAGTAGGTTTAAAAACAAATGTATTTAAAATCGGAGACTGTTTATCTAACTTGAATATCTTGAACTTCATAAAAATATAGTTTGCATTATTTGAATCCAATTATATTCGATTCTTATAAATTTTTAGTATTCCAAAATACGTTTTTTTTCTTCAAATATGTTCCAAAATTATTTATTTCTGCATTATTTTTTAAACTTTATTATTTTTAAACTTACATTAGTCAGGTGAGTGGAGGAGAAGGAATTGTATACAGGAGTTGGTAGTTTGTGCTACTGTAGCTGACTTTGATAAAAACTATATCGATAGTCATCTGAAGTTCGTGAAAGGAAATTGCATAAAACATTGACAAGCGTAGCCGGTTACACCGTTCTTATCCATACGTCGACAGATTAGTCAATAATAAATCGCCACATTCATTTTAATTGACAAACTGCCACCGTTGGGAATCAAAACCGCAATCTTCCATTTCTAAGCACAGCATGTATTACCGCACTGCGATTTTCGATTTTGTCTAAGACAAATTTTTTGGTCAAGTTACGAGTGCTACCACCCTTTGAAGTTTGGATCAACTATTTTGGACGCCCTGTAGGTATATACATATGTAAGTACACTCCCGTTCAATAAAATTGAACAAATCTGAACCGAATCAATCTCTCAAAATTTTGATTATTCTTGTAGTAAATGTGTTTTACTAAACTTCCATTTCTTTTTTCACACTTAAAATATATACTACTTATTTTTGTTTATAAATGAATCATTATACAGAGAGTTACAAAACTAAGGAGTTTTATGAAATGTAAGAAAATTAACATTTCAGGTCTGTTCAATTTTCTTGAACAGGAGTGTACATCATCTTTCTATTTATATTGAAAAAAATGTATATTTTCAAAAAAACCTTTGAATAAATTTCTAAGTAAAAAAAAAACCGTATAATTATTTTGATATAAAGTATAAGAAAATGAAAACGGAAAAAACGGTATTCCACTCTTTTAAAATATGTAATCCGAAAATTTCGATTAAAATTTAAATATATGGAAAATGTTCGTTTCTATTACTACACAAACACTGAGACGAATGTTGCGCTATCACATCACATATTATTTTCTCTCCTTGTTTGTAAATTTATTGAGGTTAAATTTTTCTCTCATCTCTTTACAATATAACAAACCACTTCCCTCATGTATACAGAAAGTAAAAAGATTTCTGAGCTCTCCTCAAAGTACGAAAAAAATCCAGGTTAATAATAACTATGTTAGCAGTTTTCGATATTTTCCATTTCTTGTTCAACATCTCGTAACTCGCAAATAAAGTATAACCGGATATTTGTTCACGTGAACTATTTAATTTTATTCTACTGACCTTCAACGTTAAGTGTTCTATCGACTTCAAAAGTGGCGATCCGTTTTCAATAGTTTTGAAATCAATTTGAATCGAATCCATTTGGTCTTCGATAAAATGTTTCGAATACAAGTTGTTTATTATGAAAATACTAATAACCATTTTTCTAAACATTTTTACGAAAAACGAATGGACTCGGCACAAATCAATTGTAAAATTTTGTAAAAGATGAAAAGATGAAGATGATTGCAGAAAAAAAATTTTGTATATGTGTTCATAAAATCTAGTCAGACAAACAGACAAACAGTCTATCTGGCTGTTTATCTGTAAACATGACAACTCAAAAGGAAAAGATATAACGAGCTGCAATTGTATGTGTGTGTGAGTGTGTGTGTTCTAGGCAACAAGTTCGTGAATCCAAATCGGGTCTTGCTTCCGCCGCTAGGGAAATGAGTATCTTTCCATAAGAGAGAAAAAATTTAGAAGCAAAGATGCTCCCTTTTTAAAAATAAACTACTTTTGTTTGGAACATAAGTTTCCATAAACTCAGTGTATATAACGGGTATATAAGCAATTGACTCAGATAAGCGGTCGTATTCACTTGTTTTTTGTAACACTCTGTACATATGGTATCTTTTACCTTGTATAGAAAAAAATTAAGGTAAAATTTATTTATTTATCTGTTAAAAATATCAATCTTGTTTTTATGCGGGCAATATAAAACGTTCGTTTTGATATTAGTACGTCGAAATGAAATTTTTTTTTAATACGAAATTTTTCTACCTTCTTACAGGTAAGGCCGAAGAATTTATTTTTACTACCTTTTAGGGTTTGTTTCTTCATTTCAATAGAATATTTTGTGAGGTATAATATTTGAACACATTAATGATTGGTGTTGGTAATTATTATTATTCCCGGATAACTTTTTCTTATTTTAATCTAGTACTGTGGCTATGACAAATATATTTTCTGACTTTTTCAGAATCTCATAACATTGGATCGGGATTGAATATTATAAACGTAGCTAGCCACTTTGCTCTATATATGCATGCTTGGGCAAAAATATACTCGTATATCGAAAAGGTTTTTTGGAATATGTATTATTTTTATATTTATCAGCAATTATTCTGATACACTTCATAAAGTGTAAAATTGTTTGACTCAACCAATAGTAGTTTTATCAAATACATGAACGTAAAAGCTATTCGAAAAAATCTAAATATAGAGAATTTTTAAATTAAACATAATTTTATCTCATTGACATAAATAACAATTCAGCCAAGCGCGTATCGCACAAGCTTCAACTTAGGGTTCCGTAAAAGGTGCTACATTAAGTTTGTCCGCAGCTGATTATTGCGAATATCTAACAAACTTCTACAAAATCTTTTTTCGTGACCTTGAGTGCTACTATTTTGATTTTTTGAATTTTTATACCCAGTATATGTAAATATACAAGGTATATTAAGTTTAATCCCGGCTTTGCAATGCTTGAAAATATTAATCCTTGACAAAAATGCTTCACAAAGGTATTTATAAAATGGCCTAATTCGGGCATTTCCACATTTCCGCCCGTCTGTGAACACGATAACTCAAGTATGAAAAGAGATAACGAGCTGAAATTTTTTTTGTTTTCTAGAGCAAAATAGTGAGGCCGAGTTTGATAATGGAAAAAATCGGAACGTGTTTCTCCCCTCCAGTAGGGAAACTTTATATCTTTGAAACCGTAAGAGATTAAAAAAAATTTGTTAACAGAAAATCTTCTTCTCTATTGAATAAACAAATTTTGTTTGAACATTTTTTTCATAAACTTAATGGTTTTCTCATTATTTGTGCTCAAAGTTCCTCGGAAAGCGAAAAATGTGCCCATTTTTAAAGTCATGAGATATTTTTTTTAAATTGTGACACAACAAACATTTACAAATAAATAATATTTTATAAACATTGAATAGGCAGAAATATTAACAATTTAAACATTGATATACAACTCAGTATATACTGGTTATTTAAACAATTAACGCAGTTAGTTGTTACATTACTTGTTAATCATAGTTACTCATATATTGCGATACATCCAAGAATATTTTTTATTGACGGAGTTGCCATTCTCTTAAATGTATATTTTTAACAATTAATATCTTCCAAACGAAATGATCGAATTATTGAATTTAAGGGGATATGCGTCATGTGTTAAAGATTTAACTGTGCAAATTTCAAACAATCTGTAACATATGGTTTTTGAATGTGTAATTGCATTTTTAAAGAATTTTCAAAGCCAGCTAAGTTATAAGTGGGGAGTTGTTGTATCATGTATCGTGATTCAGGCACAACATCACACCACTGTTATAAATAATAAAATAGTGAACCCAACTATGCCAGGTAGTTGGCCGATATAGTCAAATGAACAGCACTTATGCTAAATACCTAAACATTGCAGTAATGAAACTGCTTTTGTTGAACTTACTGCCCGACGTAGTTAAGTATACGCAAATAAATATAAATGGGTATTGTATGCTATTATTATTTTGTTAAATTGTGTGTTTATACTTAAATAATAAATAAATAGTTTCAAAATAATATCCAAAATTTTTAATCCTCGCTTGTAACATGATCGATCCATTGTGGTAGGCATATATTGTTATCAAACCAATAAATGTTGTTATGATCTTATTGTAGGTGTATATAATATGTGATTTGGACAGCTTTTTCTACACAGAATCAATGATAAATATTATTTATTACTGCCTGGCCGTATGGTACTGTATCAAGATAGTCAGTATACATTCGATGAGAGTATACTTAGAGAGTATCACAAAATCTCACTCTTAAATGACAAACCAACAACCATACGCATACAGTAGAGCTGCTATGAGATGACTGACTGACTTTATTGACATGTGTACTGACTGACTTGATACAGTACCAAACGGCCAGGTAGTAATGAATAATATTTAACATTGATTCACTATAGGAAAAGCTGCCCAACACCCACTGTATATATATATATATATACATATATATATATATATATATATATATATATATATATATATATATATATATATATATATATATATATATATATAAATATATATATATATATATATATATATATATATATATATATGAAATATATATATTTATATATATATATATCAACTCAACTCTATAGATAGAGATAGTATAGAGAAAATGTGTGTATGTAAACGATTATTAATGTCATCAAATGAATTTTTTACTTTTAATTTCAATAATGTATATTTTGGGTTCAAGTTATGATAACTGAAATCAACAAATTCATAAATTTTGCGTCAAACTTTGTATAATTCTTTCAACTACGCCGCTAGCTCTAGCAAATACGCCTCATAGTTCAGAGAACTGATTCATTCGGTTAGGGGTACCTGGGCTTAGTTGAAATTGTATATATGGGGCGCATAATATACCAGCGATACAAGTATCGAACAGGTCTGATACCTTGATCGACATCAACGATCAAGCTACGTCAGCAACTCAAATGAACTCGAAGCCTAAGAAACAATCGCCCATAGTTGTACATATGGGCCTCACCAGCTTCATAAAAGTTGAGGAAGCCATAAAAGCGGCAGCTAAGAGCAGCGTCCGGTTCATGTTTGAACCTAAAACTATTCGTGTCCACTGTGAAACGGACCAAGACAAAACGAAGTTCAGGGAACGATTGGAAGCCTTGCAGATGCCCAACCATTTTTATGGTACCAAGGGTGATCATGAACCAAAATTCGTAATCCATGGTACCATACGCCACCATCCAGATGATATGGTGGCTGAAGCTTTAAAGAACTTCGGCCTTGAGCCCAATAAGGTCGTGAAGTTCAGCCGAATAGGTGAGGAAACCATTCGCGTATCACGTCTGGTCCAATTCACCAAGGGGACGCAGGCGTCCTCAACATTAAATGGACCTGTGAATGTCGAAAGGTACGTAAAAAAACGAAGTGCAGTTCAGTGCTACCGATGTAAGCTCTACGGCCACGGTTCACGGAACTGTCGCAGACGCGTTGCGAAAACTACGAAAATTTTGGCAAAGAATTAGACTGCCGGAGCTTCATGACGCCATAAAGCGAATGTCAGCTTCGAGCAAAAGTCACGCGCACCAAAGATGAAATGTAGGACGAGAGGATTTCGGCTCTGACCACTCGTGACAACAATGTGTGGAAAATTGCAAGGTGTTTGCGTATACGTTCCAACAGACTGCCCCCTCTCTCATCAGAAAATGGGTACCTCTACTCAGATTCTGACAAAATCCCAAATTCTTGCTGACGCAGTTGACGCAGCTCCAGCGTAACAAATCTTTTTCAATGTAATATCCGTGAAATGACATCAAGACCGATGAAAGGATAGCGAAATTCATATTAAAGTATATTTGCTACATTAAGCTACAGCTCCCTAAAAATAAAAATGAAAATAGACAAACAAAAATATGATTTTTCTGACAACCTAATTATTATAAACAAAAAAACAAATAAATATGTGCACAATAATATAAATGAAGTCATTTTTTATTTATTAAAAAAAGAATTCAAATATAATACAAATTATAAATCATATTTGTGAGTTTCCCTTTGTAAAATAAAAATGTTATTTTTTTTGCAATGACTTTGAAATCGAATTATTGTGATTCAGTATATGAGATATCGCTGATTTATCGAAAAATATTCAAATGCAAGTTTTTATATTTAGAATATTATTTCATTTAGAGCACTATGTATCACACAAAAATTCACGTATATACCGAATAGTGATTCGAATTAGGAACACCAATAGTATACAAAAGAAACCAAGGACTTAATTTAGATATATCTCATAGCAAAAATAACTGTTTTGTGTTTTATTTACTCTTCGCAACATTTGATCGAGGAGTATGATATATTTATTTTCTGATTGCAAAGGTCGTCAGACAAATTATTCTTAAATATAAAAATGCCCCACGTTTGTGTTAATTCTGTTAGTTTATTCGAGGCGTTATCAGGGTAGATGGAAACCGGCCATGCTCGCAGATGTCTGTTGGTGCCTTCAAAAGGAATGCGTGGACTGGCTGCAAGCGGAAAGCCAATCGATAAAAAAATATAAATTTCATAATGATATAATATTTGGAGTCTAGCTGCAAGCGGAAAGCCAATCGATTAAAAAATATAAATTTCATAATGATATAATATTTGGAGTCGCTTAGTTAGTGTTTTTCAAACTCTTTTCATAATGAAACCTGACGTGATGTAATTGTTTTATTTATAAACCCTAATAGAGCTGGCGGTGAGGTATCACTATTATATACTGTGAACCTAGGGAAAAAATTGAAAAGTTAAGTTAACAGTCGTAAAATAATTCTTGAAACTAGTTTCTTTTTACAAAAACGAACAATTTGTTTATAATTTAGAAAATAATAAACTTTAAAGAAATTTTTCAAAAACAATGGTTTTCGTTAAAATCAAATTGGACTAGAAAGTAAAAAATACTTTTTGTTTCTTTAAGTGTTTGAAGCTAATCCGAGTATTTTTCAATAATTTTCAATCAGTAATATTTTTATAAATGGTTTTATTTTCAATTAGGTTTTACAAGAAAATCATTGTTGAATAAACTTTTAAAGTTATTTAAGGCTAGAAAAATCTTCCAAGGCTTCCACTAGATTAGTAATTAATTTTCAAATTGCATGATGATATAATAATGATAACAAATTGCATCTAAATGGTACTAAATAATTATATTTTCGTCAGAATTGTATACATTTGCAAACTGTAATATCAATACGACCATTATTGGGTCAAATTTCAATGAATAAATTTAAGCCGTACTGACACGATATCGAACAATAGAAAATCAATCATACTTACATTAAGAGTAAAGAAATAAGAATATAAGTAATACCAAGAACAATATAGGTAAACAACATTATAAGTAATTAGCTGTTTCCCACAACTTCGTCTACATTTATATGAAAGCTGAATATATATGTATTGAAAATAATAATAATAATAAGAATCACGCTTATTCACGTTGTTATACTCGAGGTATAGATAGATGTATACTGTATACAATAAATTTTTTCTTCCGAGTTACTTTACAAATTAAAATAAATAAAATAAAAACAAATTAAAAAACAGATAAAGAAATTATTTTAATAAAACTTCTCCTTCCACCCGGATTTGAATCAGCGACCTACGGATATCTATATCTATTGAATATATTTTTTCTTCCGACTTACTTTACCAATATCAATATTTAAGGCTAACTAAGACTTGTAGCGTAATTCTAGATAACCTATAGCTTTCCTCATGAATTTGGCTATCATAAACAAACGGAATTTTTCATATCGGACTGGCATGTCCAGAGATTAGCGTTCAAACAAACAAAGAAACTCTCCAGCTTTATTATGTTAGTATAGATATATACAGATATAGACAGGCCCCTGGTTCAAATCCGGCTGAAGGAAGAAATTTTTTTTAAATAATTTATTTTATTTTTTTAAATTTGTTTTTATTTAAGTTAGATAGCCTGCCTTCCTCATGAATGTGGAAGGCATTCCTATCTATCGCAAAAAGGATTTTTTAAACCGGACTGGCAGTTCCAAAGATTAGGGCGTTCAAACAAAGAAACAAATAAATGAAAATATCTTTAACGCTTCAGCTTTATTATATTAGTATAGATACCATGAAAAGAAAATTTTGACTTAGCTAAATCATTATGATCAAGCAAGTTTTAAGCGTCATAATGAATTCAAATGGTTTTTTGTCTGTATTATTCGTAATATATTGAAATCTTAAAACATACTGTACTAAATAATACAAATAAACATTAATAATTATTACAAATGATTAATATTACAAAGGTGAATTGTAATCCACACTTTCTCATTTATCAAATTTTAATCAGATAAAATTATTCATAGAATATATTACATTCACTCGGTAAAAACTACATGGTTCTCATAGATGTTCCACTACCGCTTTGTATTGTGATTATACTATCAAGAATTCGTAAGAATTCAAATTTTATTTAAATTAGTGAAAAAAGTTATAGGAATATTCAAGAAATTTTATTTAATATTCTGCCAAATTGCCTACTGTTTAACTTTTAAACACATACAAAATTTCATCGCGTTATCTTTTTTCGTGGTCGTGTCTACGGGCAGACGGACATGCGAAAATGGATACCTATACCAAAAACTTTTTTCTGTGATCAATATTTTGAACCGTTACAAAATCGGGACTAAACTTAATAATAATACCCTTGTATATATTATACTACCTGAAACAATTGGCGTTGCCCGGGCAATTAAAAATAGGAAATTTATAGAGTGCATAGGAAATTTGTGTCAAATTAAATAATTTATTTCTAAATTTCGACAGTTCGAATTGTCAATTATTTATATTTTAAATTTATTGACAAATAATTGTTTTCCAAAACTTTGTTAATGTAGGTATTTCTATAGAAACAATAAACTATATTCGCAACCTAACAGTCAAAAAACGTTAAAGTAGTCATAAACCAACTAGAACTTCTAAGCGGTTTTGAATTATGATATCGTTATCTCTTATAAGTTTTCTGCAAACAATTTGGACAAACACACACCGGGTCTAAATAAATTCAGCCTGCGAATAGAATTGTATACGATTACTTTTATTTGAACCATTATAAATACCTACTATAGGATTCTTGTATAATAAACTATCTTCAAGTCTCAAAGACGATAGTTAACTAAATTTTCAGAAGATTTAATGAATAACGACTTCACAAATAGATAGATAGATATATATTTAAAACTATTATACATATAATACAAATACAATTCATTTAGACGTAATCACTTTGTTTTGTCAAAACAAACACTTGTATAGTTTATAAAAGACTTCTTCACTTGATTATGACGAATAATATGACATCAATTTATTTTAATATAGAGTGTTGGAAAATGTTGGGAATTTTATCTTATGAAGTTTCTTGAGCGTACAAAGTGACTTCAAATTGACGAATGAACACGGTTCATGCAAACCACATACAAAAGAAAATTTGTTATAACGTAAGAAAAAGCTATAAACCTCTAAGAAAATTTGTTCAGAATTTATATCTATTGTCCTACTTGACTGATGGACTGGCTGGGTTAGAAACATTAAATGCTCCTTAGAGAATGTAATGGTGCCCTATGTTAAGGATTTCATGAAAACCAATCCCTCAGGTGGTGAAATACCTGGTGAAAATTCCTAATTGACTGATAGACTGACTGATTCACATCGCTCTGCCGAAACTATTGGAGTTAGAAACATTAAATGTTCCTAAGAGAATGTAATGGTGCTCTATAAAAACGATTTCACGAAAATCAATCTCTCAGGTGGTGGAAAACCCGGCGAAAGTTTGTATTGGAGTCTGGTATTTTTATAAATTTGATATACCTATGAAAATTGCTAATTATACGATTAATAAGTTATAAAGGAATAACAATCCTAAAGTGGGTAAAATAAGCGGTGAAATTTTGTATTAGGGTTTCGTTTTATTGAAATTTAGAAACATGAAAATTGGTAACATATTATCATTTGTTTATACTTCAGCTTAAATCAATTTCCATTAAGATTAAGATTGACCAGCCAAGTAGCCGCGCATATAAAGACATGTGTACTTGGAACTGGGAGGTAATGGGTTAAAATACCGACATCGGCAGTTTGTCAATAGGGAATATGCATGCAAATTTTTTTTCACTTGAATTGAAGCATGTTTACTTGACAAATATCAAGGTAAAATTACTTTTTAAATAACTTTAAAAATAAGCGAGATATGAACGATTGAAATTCCCGATTAGACAAAGAGGGTGATAGCCCTCTTGATATGGTATGTGACGTCATATTACACTTTCACCATTTAAAATACACGTAAAACTCCGTTTTTAGTATTCTTGCAAGAAAGAGACAGATAATAATCTTTAAAAGCTTATAGCTTCCTTGATATTTGTCGGATTTTAATTTCGTTTTTAAATATTATTACAGTATTAACAGTATTAACAGTATATTCATATTCTGAAAATAAATGTGAAAAAAAACGCATATTCCCTATTATTAAACAAAATAAAGGGGGCGGTTAATTGACTAAACTGTCGGCGTATGGACAAGAACAAAATAACAGGCTATGCTTGTGAAGGTTTTCGGCACTTTCCTTCATGAACTCCAGATGAGTAACGTTATAGTTCCTATAAAAGCCGGCTGCAGCTGCACATCCTCCCAATTCCGAGTCTGCACACAAAACTCCTTGTCTTCCACTCTTATCCTCACATCCTTATAGGCATCACAATGGACCTTATCCTTGAAGTGTGTCCCGTCCAGGACAAGCCTCTTCAATCTATCTATATAATATGAAATGATTAACGTTTACTATATAGACAAACATGCCATTTAATTTGTAATTAAATATTGATATAAAAAAAATTAACTCATCCACCAGGTATCGAACCCTGGACCTCTGGATCTTGACATTAGTATTGTATTGTGCTGAAGTATACACAAATAATAATATGTCATTCATTAGTATCATCCGTGGTGTAACGTATATAACTGGGATACAAATCTTGAGGTCCAGAGTTCGATACCTAGTCAATGAGTTAACTTTGTCATATCAATATTTAATGAAAATTGGTATTAAGGCTATTCATTATAAATAAAGAAATACGTGGTTTAGCCATTTAGAAAATCAACTCTTAAGGGGCAAAATTTGGAATCCTGGTTTTCGTGTCTTTGTAGATAGAGACATGAAAATTGATATTAAACCTTTGAATTATAAATAAATAGATACATGTTACAGCATCGTAAGAAAATTGGTCCTCAACGGCGAGACATACTGTTATTACTCATGATATTTACCATTACAATTTTCGCGAGCGAAACTACAATGGATATTGCTAGTATATTATATTTTACAATATATTTTACATTTTGTTTTGTTAAGGCAATATTAAAAGAGAAATTCCTTCCCCTTTTTACCTGCATCGTACGGGTGTGCCTAGTGCCGTAACCAGAGTGGTGCCAGCGGTGCCCAGGCACAGGACGCAGACCCTGGAGGGACGTCGAAATGACCAAACCAGGATTACAAATAATATGATAATATAATATATTGTTTTTAAAAGTAAGATCGTACGTAAATATTGATATTATGAGTTGCGACTGGCGTTTGGACTGCTAGTCTAGTTCACATGAACCATTTTGGTAAATTCCGGTTCTCCTTCTTTTTTGCGGGTGTGCGTCGTGTGCGAGTGGGCAGCAGTCAGCACTATTTACTATGTACTACAGTATACTATGTACTAATCAGTATTTGGTTATTTATATTTTCGAATAAACGTTTTTTCACCTAATTCATAAACGCAATTTATACTTCCTTATTCAAAATTCTACCAAGTACTCATAATTAAGTATACAAAAATGTAGTTTTTAAATGGTATATTTATTTTTATAAACGTAATCCATTTTATTGTCAGAACCGGGTATGATTAAAAAATTTTTCAAGGGCGCAGTTAAAGAAGCCCGCAACGGGCGCATAAAAGGCTAGTTACGGCACTGGTTGTGCCTAACAAACTATTAATTTCTAATAAATCTTATCAATGTTTTTGTATTTGTAAACTACAAACTTTGTCTTAATACACAGTAAATATCTTATATATGAAACATAAGTACTTTAAAATTATATACATCTAAATTTTACGATATATCAAACCATGTTGACACAACATATACATAAATAAATACATACATACATAGGTACATACATAAGTAAACATCATATAAGATTAATATAAGCTAGTAATGTTATATCAAGTGAATGAATGCTTTTACCGTTTACTTTGATTACAATATAAATTGATTTATTAGAAAATCAGTTCAGTTGATGAGTAGACAACTGACAATAATAATACTAAATACGGAAATTTGTATAAAGTGAGACTTTCTTAGTGTACGCAAAGAAAAATATTAATAACAAGTGAAAATAACAACTAGATAGATAGATTGTAGAGGCTGCCGTGGACGGGCTACACTTCGACCATGAGGCCAATTGTGATGCCTAAGGATGTGAAGATGTGAGGATGTGAGGATGTGAGTGGAGTGGAAGGAATTTTTGTGTATAGACTAGGAATTGGTTGGATATGCGGCTGCAGCCGACTGTGATAGGAACTATGCCGATATTCATCTGGAGTTCGTGAAGGAAACTGCGGAAAAGCTTCTCAAGCATTGCCAGTTACTTCGTTCTTGTCCAAACGCCGATAGTTTAGTCAATTAACCGCCCATTTTTTTTTCTAAATAATTGATAAACTGCCGATGTTGGGATTCGAACCCATAACCACTCAGTTTCCAAGTAGACATAACGGCTTAGGCCGCTCGGCCATTTGGACTGGTAAATAACAACTAACTGAATTAATAGCTTAAATATCCGGTATATACTGAATTTATGACAAAAAGTGTCAAACAAAAGTTGTTTATTTTTTAAAAAGAAACATTTATTGTTTTTCAAAGATAGGCAGTTTTGCCCATTTTGCTCAAACATGGTTGAACCAAACTTGACCTTAATTTTTAGCTCAAGAACACACATACGAAATTTCAGCTCTCTATCTCTTTTCGTTTTTGAATTATCGTGTTTACGGACGAACGGATTGACAACTTTGTGGAAATTATCAGGTCATTTTATGATCACCTGTAACAATTTTTTTTTTCTACGTAAAAAATTTGAAACCGTTACAAAATCGAAACTAAACTTATATACCGGGTATAAAAAAAAAGTATATAAACCATAAAAATATCTAATCGTTGAGAATCGAGATATTAATTTGAAAGTTAAGGTAGATCCAGCACTCTTTTATATAATCAGATATAATCTTTTATATAATCTTTTATATAAAAAGAACGGTTTGCTTTTATTATAGAACAAACACATATACACATATACACAAGCCATAGTTATATTCATTATTCATATACACAAATTAATATAATTTTGAAAAAATAAAATTTTAAACTTTTATATTTCGATAACAAAACGGTAAAACGCTTTTCTTTTTTAAATTTAATTAATAAATATTTATATTTTCTAATAGAACAGATAAAAGTTGGGCGGGCATGAAGTTTTACATCCTTTTAATGAGAGAGTGTGAGAGAGAATGATTACTTTACTATTCATTATCTCGCGTTCTTAACGGTCAAAAATTCTGAACTTCGGGAATTATCCGAAAACGGTATTTCTAGCCTGTGAAAAAAAATGAGCAAAATCTGTCGAAAAGTGGTTACATCCTTAAGTGATAATGCATGGGTTCTTATCTAGACATGTGAATTTATTTTATTTCACATTAAAGAAAAATTGAAAATAACAATTGAATTGCTTAAATACCCGGTATATACTCAGCTCATTATCAATACGTTAACTGATTATTTTGTTTTTCAGTTTTAAATTGCCAAAATTATTCAGTTTATTAAAAAACGTTTCAAACAAAAGTTGTTTATTAAAAAAAAAAAACGAAACATTTTTTGTTAAACGTTTCTTCTCTCTCTTATGGTTTGAAAATTGGATTATTCTCAAGTGAAATCCTTATCTTAATCACCCTTAAGTGAATTTTAAACGTTCGCAAACTTGACTTTACTTTTTAGCTCTAAAACACACACACAATATTTCAGATCATTATCTCTTTTCGGTTTTGAGTTATCGTGTTTACAGACAGATGGATGAACATGCAGGACTAAATATAACATATGCCTTGGTATACATACATATACACATAATATAAAAAAATCAGCTTTCTCAGTTCACTTGCATTTCCAAATGTATATAAATGCCTAATAATGAATTTTTGTTGCTTAACACTGTTGCCCTAGTACTCCACACTGTATATTTGTTTCCCATCGGGGCCCTGGTTTCCGGATTTGATTATTTTTGCACATTGTTTTGAGTACTTTGGTGTTTACCATGTCTTTGAGTGGCCTTATTTTGTTTCCATTTTTTTATTTATATTGGATGTTGCTGAAGAATGCGAGGATCGTGGAAGGAAGTGGAGGCGTGTGCTAATATGCGGCAGGTTCAATTCAAACTGTATATAGCCTATGAAAAATCAATTGTAAACAAAATTTGAAAAGGATGCTGTCGAAATTTTTTAATCGAAAATAGTGAAAACGCAAAACATAGCAGGTTGATACATAAAACATACATCACTGTCATGAAACACTGACAGAGACAGCGATAGTAATCTGACTGAAAAGTTGTTCAATCAACCAGATTCAAGCGGTAAAAGCCCACAGCGTAATCTTGAGCAAATTTACTTTGTTTATTATTCATTATTCTTCAGTGAAGATTTGGATATGGTTCAGAGAAAAGGATTAATTATTTATGCATTGTTATGTGTATATATGAAATAATTAGCAACAGCTTACTAAGAAACTTCTTTGGCAGCTATACCAGATGTCCTTCCTCCGGAGATATTCTCAACCGACTGGATACAGTTTAAAAGAATTAGAGCAGATGGAATTGTTTTCATTTGATGATTTTGTGACCTGTTTATGAGATACAAAAGAGAGCAAAAAACAGGCATGAAACTTTAAACTAAGACATCTTTAGAGAATGCAAAATCCAGATTATTATTGAAAACCACAAACCGGAAATGACTCTTGGCTTTTCTTTTGGGTTTTGGGAAATTTTCTCAGAGCACTACGACATACTACGAGTAAAAATTTATGTTACAAAATTACTCCTGAAAAAAATATAAATAACTTTCGTTTCAAGCATTATTTTGAAAACGAAATAAATTAAGCTCAATTTTAGTTCAGTAATTTACATACTTTGGTTTTAAATCAACTGACAGTAAGTAAATATTATATGTGTATATATATTCTACTCCAATTTTAAACTCAATAATATTTGTTAATCTTGGTATATAGAGGGAGTAAAAGTTTTTTGCATGAGATTTTTTTAAATATTTTATTTATGCAAATTTAATATCAGTCTTTTGTAGACACTATTGAATACAATACAATCAAATTATCAAACATGTTGAATCACCTTTCAACATTACGATCAGAAAGATATTTTTTAATGGAATTTTCTCCTGAAAAAATAAAATAAATAAATAAAACCTATAAGATAGTTTATGACCCTACAGCAAGGAAAAAACTAATATTAAGTAAAAATTGGAAAAAAAAAAGTTATCTTGTTAGTGTACAGGAGTTATTATCATCCACATGAGAAAAGAGGAACGGAGTAGAAGATGACACGGCATACACAAGTTGACGGGGAAGAACAGTGGAGTAAATGGTAGACAGTATCTATACACAAACTCTGTGAAGCAGCAACCGAGAGTTGAACAACGATGATGACAGCAGAGAGAAAAGAACTATTCAAAGCAACTACTAATCCAATGGGAAATAAAAATGTGTGTTACCTCTAGTTGTGTATGTACTATGGCCTACAAAAGTAGAGCTCTTTTTTCAAAATTTTATAGTTGAATTTGGTCGTATTCATTCAGTTTTTGTGAAAATTTTTCGAATAACAGTTGTTAGTATATATACACTAAACATGTTTTATTCGAAACATTTTTTGGAAAAACCAAATGAATAAGGCATAAATCAATTTTTAAATTTTGAAAAATGAACGCTAATTTTTTGGCCGTGTGTACATATATACCTCTGCTTGCCTGATGGCCTTATGTGTTTGCTTCGTTTGGTGCTGTTATCCTTTTGACATACCTAAAGGTTGTGTTAGTAATTTTAAAAAAAAAATTTTTTCCCGTGGATAATAAAGCGTACCTATTTTTTTGCATGTTGTACCTCATATGAATACGGAAATACGGGTTTTGTGTACGGTAAAATAAAATTCCTGAAAAATCACATCACTTCCATTATTAATATTTGAGTTTTACACGATAAATTTAGAGTAGAAGGAGTATACAATTTTTTGTTTTCAGTAGAAAATATGGAAAATTCGAAACTGAATATCGAAATACTGAACAAATTTGAGTTACTAGAAGCAATTCATTCACAGAAATGATCGGTTTTGTTGACTTAATTTTTTGAATTCGACATGATCTAGAAACATGTAAATTAACGATCTCAAGAAAGTTACGAAAGTTATCTGTCAGTGATGAAGACAGAGTTTAATTTTATATTTATTTAGCTTATACATGTGACTTCACATTAAAAAGCAAATTTAATTTCCCACCGCTTTCACTGCCCCATATATTTATAATTCTCACCGCTTCCACTACTTCAAATCTATATCGACACTTCCACCAAATTTCTATTTCATATAATTTCGAATATAATCTTGCGTAGATAAAATATATACCAGTTTTTAAATCTAATCATAAACTTTTAAACAAAAAAATTCGTTACGCAGGAGCTGCGTCAACTTAGCGAATTTCCTTAGAATACATAAATCTATTCATAATTTTAGTGTGATCAAAATGAAATATAGTATCTGATATGACTTTAGTTTTGGCAGAAATTAAATTTATTAATTGCCAAAATAACAATTATAGTTTATAGTTACTATGGAAACGACAGTCAAAATTTTTACAATAAAAAATATTTCATGTATTCGTATGAAACAAACACAAAATATTAAATATCTCTCTTAATATTAGAAAAATCGAAAAATGTATTAGGAGTAAAGTTGTAGAAAATCAAGTTTGCTACAATTCAGTGCTTGATCATTTTTCTCAAACTCTAATGTGAACAGAGATATTTAGAATTTTAACTTTCAATCTTTAATTGTAAATATTTCTGTAAGCTCCCTCTAAAACCCCTTTCTCCTCGTCCGATTTTACCCATTAACGAACTTGACCTTTAGAATACCAAATTTCAACGACTCAAATACCAAATTTCATTCCAATCGAAATAAAACTGTGACCGCTAGAGATTCCACAGACATTTAAAAAAAGTACATATATATATATATATATATATATATATATATATATATATATATATATATATATATATATATGTATATATATACACAAATTTTAGCGATAGTGATTTTTAACATCTAATAGGTAGGATCAATGGACATTTGAAGAAATTTTTACGAAATTCCAACATTGGTGCAAAAACAATAGCTGCATTTCTTTTGGAAATTCGCTAAATGGTTCATCAAAATCTTTCCAGTAGTTTTTGCGTGACGCTCAAACAAACAACAAATGAACAATTTGATTTTCGTTACTATAGATTACGAAAATGAGAACATATGCAGCAGGCTATCGAGTATGCAACCTGTTATAAGTTTATCATGTCTGACGTTGAATTCTTGGAATAACCGTAAAATAAATTTGCCTAGGAATAAAAAGAGATAAGAACACTAATGGGAGTACATTTTGATAGTGTCGATTAGAATTAACATAACATAAATGGATAAACATTCAAGAATAAGGGACATTTATGTATAATATTATGTAAAGCTTTTTTAAACACATTAACGGAATTCGATAAATTTTCTACCCGCATAGAATCATTTAACATTTTCAAAAGAACATTTCCATGTGTGATAGCAAAGACGTGGGTAGCAAGTTGACAGTTTGATAGAAGCATCCATTTTTTGTTATAGATGATATGGTTTAAAATTAAACTTATTAAATCTTTAGCGAGATTGTCACCTAACCTTGAATGCTAATAGTTAAGATTTCAAACTTTAGAATGTCTAGGCTATATGCCAAATTCATATTTCTGGATTCATCGGAATTCCTGTAAGTGTATAAAACATATTGTAACATTTTTTTAAATTTCAATAATCAAAATCTTTATACAATTTATAAAAATCTATTTGGTTTTAAAGAAATAAAAACTTTTGTATAATTTTGCCCAATGAAACATAACAATATGGTGATTGAATCATAAGCAGATATATATGCAAAGCTCGAACAACTTTATATCCACCTAATTTATTCGAATTTAATAAACTTTATTTAACATTTCACAAAAAGTATATCATCGAAAACAAAACGAACAAGAAAATTTATAAGAGTGGTTAATTAATGAATGAGAGCCGGTTTTAGAAGAATATAAATAGGTATTTAAAAAAAATAACAGTCAAAAAAACTTTTTGTGTGTACTTTTTCACATGTAAAGGGAACCATAGACGGTGCTCTATCTTATCATTAACCACTAACATGGTTAGTGGTTAAGCTTTTGTTACAAACGCAACGAAATGTTGAGAGCCACGTTGTAATCTTCACTTGTAACGGAATTTTACTTCGACCTTATTGTTTCTTATATTGTTGACATTATGCTAAGTAATTTCTGTTCCTGATTTTTCCTTAGCCAGGATTCATTCGTTACTATTTTAATTATAAACGAGTTGTGTGAAGAAGGTGCAAGTTGTGTATCTTATTACAAACAAAAAAGTTTGGGCTAGGAAGTCGTACCAAAACTGTGTCCAGTCCCAAACTTTTGATTTCAAAAACTTTTAAAGATTGAACAGTATAATCCATAGCAAATAGTTGGGTAAATTGCCGACAAATCCGACTAGTCTAGCTGTTAAAAGCGCTCTGATCGGAAATGGGAGGTTGCTGGTTCGATTCAACAAGAGCAGTTTCACGATTATTTAAAATAAAATTAATGAGGCACCTAATTGACTAAACTGTTGTCATAGGGACAAGAACGAAAGTAAGACATAGTTTCTATCAAAGTCGGCTGCAGTGGCACAACCTACCAATTTCTAGTCTACATACAAATTCCTTGTTCTTCGGTATCGGTAAAAAATGCCTAGAAAATTCTACTGGCCAGGTTTCGACCTCTCCTTCGCTGCTCCTACTACTACTGGGAAAAGTGCGATAATACACTTAAATGAAGGATACGGTGAAGTACGGTGCTATAACTCCAAATTAACGGCTCTCAGTTATTCTGAGAGCTCTAACCAATGAATAGAGTTTCAGAATGAGAGTTTCCGCTATATCGCCTTCTTAAATATATCCTACTTAACCGATCATAACTTTGGAATTTCTCTAATCTTATCTTCAACATGGCCTACTGACAACAAGGTGAAAATCAAGTATATCGTCTAAGGTCCCCTTGAGATAGAAAAATAATACGATTTCTAAAGAAGACGAAAGAAGCGAAGATGTGAATTGTAATTTAAATGAGTTTGATAGAAGAATATTTTGAAAAGTAAATATATAGGTTTTTATAATCATTAATTATCGATATGTGTGTAGCATTGCGGTAAGGGATTTTAAATGAACTACATAGTAAAATGAAGAAGTGGAAGGCAGGTTTTAATCTGTTATAAGATTGATGTGATAGTCTGTTTTCTATAAAAAACTGTTCTCCTTAATCCTATCTTATTATGCATATAAATAGAATATTTTCTACAAAGAAAAATTGTATAAAAATATTTAAACGGTAATAGACTGGGCAGTTCCGTCTTTACCATAAGGGCACACGAGGAACGTGCCCAGGGCTCCGTGGGTGTAAAATTTCTAAATTATAAATCCAGATACTGACTATAAAGATATTTCCCAAAGAAAAAGATTTCATAGATTTCATACACGCATCACTTTTTTGGAAGGATCATCAGAGACTATACAGTTGAATGGCAAAGTAAAATTTCGTACATACGTTTATTCCTATCATCGATACTTTAAATGCTCACCTAAAAAATCGTCCGGAATCATACCAGAAGTTAACGAACGATTCTGATTCGTTGACAAATGCAAAAAGTTTGGAGAATTATATTACGAAGAAATTAATGGTAGTGAGCTCAAATCTGAATGTTTTCTTTTAAGACAGTACTTGAAAAACATTTCAAATAAATCACCAGAGATTGAGTATCTCTTGCTTGACATAGCCTTATAAAAGTCGATATGTTAGAAGAAACTTTTACGAATGTACAAATTGCTCAAGGATATTTCTTTGCTTAATGGTCACCAATTGTAGTGGAGAGCGTTTATTTTCACAGCTTAAAAGAGAATAAAAAATGAATTACGAACAACGAATGTTCTAAGAACGACTCACTAATTTGTTAATCATGTGCATAGAAAGTCGAAAAAGACACCGATATCTTTTAACTTTTCAAAACTGAAACCGTAACCAAAACCATCACATTTATTAAACGGATTGATTGATTGATTGATTTATATCGGGGTAATAAACTATTGCACTTCAACCTTATGGCCCATTGTGCTCCCCCTTCTACTTCAGTCTGACGAGATTCGCTTCTCTCATATGTTGGCTCCGTAGCCTGGAGCTTGCTTATCAGATCCTCCCGAAGTTTCATATATTCGGGGTTAGATGCACCGAATATCCTGTATCTGCTATAACCCAGAGGTTCGCAGTCAAAGATTATATGGCTGGATGTTTCTTCCTCCTCGCCACACAATCTGCACATAATGGACCCGTTATGGAGTCCCATTGCGTGCAGATGCTTTCGCAAGGAATAATGCCCGGTAATGAATCCGGTAACCCTCCGCAGTTGCATCCTGTCCATACTCAGTGCGATAACCTCATTGTTGCATTCTGAAGCAGCACCTTTCCGAGCTCTTGCCGCGGTACTTTTTTCAGTGATGATGGTGTTTAGCATTTGACCACTCATTGATCACCTGTTTACATGCAGTCCTTGGAATTCTTAAGATAGGGTCTGAGCCAATGAAGGGTATTCCGATTCCCTTCTTTGCTAAGGTATCTGATTTTTCATTTCCTTCGAAACCAATGTGACCCGGCACCCAGATTAATTTAACATTGTTCCGTTTTGCCAGATTCAGAAGTTCCTCCAGTCAATCCTTGACTACCCTTGAGGTGACCTCAGTTCCAGACAAGGCTTTTAAAGCAGCTTCACTGTCAGAAAGAATACATACGTTTTGGTTTATGTAGCCTCTACGTAGGTTCTCACGGACGCAAGCCAGTATGGCGTAGACTTCTGCTTGGAAGACCGCGGCATATTCTTCAAGTTGAGGCTTATGTTTGCATTAGGTCGCTCACCTTAGATTCCCGCCTGGTCCCTTCTTCAGTTTTGGATCCGTCTGTATACCAGACGATTCCATTCTTGAGGTAGGGTGGTTCTCCGTCCGACTACATGGCCCTTTACATACTACAGTGAAAGGCTTTGAAAAGGAGTATGTCTTGGGAAGCATTTCGACTTATTTATGGAAAACTTGGATCTTTACGTTTGGGTCCCTTGAAACCAAAAAACACACTTTTGGCCATTGGTGGATCGGTTTGTGTTTGTATGTACAGAGTGGGTCAATTTCGATGGTTTGATGGGGTAACTCGGTAATTATAAGAGATAAAAAAAAATTTATGGCACATCTCGATCTCTTTTTTTGAGACTAATTTATTAGTGTCAACAAAAATTTGCTAGCAACTTTTGTTTGCGAGTTACAATCAAAAGTTCGATTTTTCGACTTTTAAACAATTATGAATATCTTGGTGGTTTGTAAAGCTAGATGAAAATAATTTTTACATTCTTAAGTCACTTTTTTTGGTATAATCCAGTGGCGTCGTGAAAGTTTGAGAAAAAAGATTTTTGAGATATGACCTAAAGTTGTCTTTTTTTTAAATAGGAAATACAGTTGGATTTGGCTTAGTTAGAACGGATTTTTTTTCATCTTTTTTACCATGTATCATTTATCGGGTCGCTTTTCGTCCGTAAGTCTGAAATAGCCAAAAAAGTAATTTCCTAGTTTAATTTTTGCGTTTTTTATATTTATTTCCTATAAATGATACATGGTTAAAAAGAGGAAAAAAATCCGTTCTAACTAAGCCATAGCCAACTATACTTCCTATTTAAAAAAACACAACTTTAGGTCATATCTCGAAAACCAACCTTTTTTCTC
Source organism: Nineta flava (assembly GCA_963920215.1). Classification (NCBI taxonomy): domain Eukaryota; kingdom Metazoa; phylum Arthropoda; class Insecta; order Neuroptera; family Chrysopidae; genus Nineta; species Nineta flava. The sequence continues at coordinate 48,539,233 of OY986042.1, read as the reverse complement.
AAACTTTCACGACGCCATAGGATTATATCAAAAAAAGTTACTTAAGAATGTAAAAATTATTTTCATCTAGCTTTACAACAACCAACATACAACATATTCATAATTGTTGAAAAATCGAACTTTTGCTTATAACTCGCAAAAAAAGATGCTAGCAAATTTTTGTTGATATCAATGAATTAGTCTCAAAAGAAGAAATCGAGAATGTGCCATCCATTTCTATCTATCTCTTATCGTTACCGAGTTACCCTATAAAACCATCGAAATTGGCCCACTCTGTACACTTTGATTTGAGCCAGTAAGTCACATCTAAGCGTATACAAAACTGAATATATGTATAATATTACAGTCACACTTACAATGTTTCAACTGGTTCAGTTTTTTTGACGGGAGTGTATGTGTTTCTGTGAACAAGATAGCTTCAGAACAGAGATATTGAGACGTCTCATTGTATCAAACTTTAAACATGAGTTTAATATTGTTGTCTCACGCAATTGCAATGTTTTGGTGGAAGTTGTAGCTAAACCAGGAATGCATTTGAGTATACAGAAGTCAAGTTTCGCAACCAGATTTTTTTTATTAATATAGAGCACACTTTTCCAAAAAAATAGAAGCAGTATTTTTACTTAACTCAACTTGATGTTATTATTTTTGATCCGTATGCATAAATAATTTTTATTTTATAGTATTCAGAAAACAATAGTAGTTTTTTTTTTTAAATATAATTTTCTCGTACATTTTCTTCATTCTAAAGACAAAAAAATAAACTTAAAACCTAATAAAAAAAAAACTTATTAGTTGTTCAAAGAAAATTATTCTTAACCACAGCTTCAACCACATATACGAACTCACGTAAAATGAAAATTGAAAAAATAAAGTTTTATCAACAACAGCTAACGTATAACAAGATTGTTCATAAGTTTTTCATAATTTTTCAATTTGTACCTTTTTTTTCCACTGAATTGTTGTAGTAGTTGATATGAAAAGTTTATAACTTGAAGACTTTTAAGAGTTTTCTAATAATAATTTCTAGATATATTTTATAAATAATTTCTGAAAGCAAATCGAGGCAACTCCGTCGAGTTCCCTACGTATAGAAAACGAAACACAAATATTAAATTGGACCATCTCCATCCGTAATAATTTCTAATAAAATAATTTTATTTAAAAATTCACAATAATAATTAAAATATATTAATATTATTTAGATTGAAATATATCAGTTGTCAGCGTTTAACCTATTTGGTTAGTTGTTAAATTATGTCGCTAGATGGCACATCTGGAGTGCAACTGATCTTAATATACACATAATGGAATTTATCAGGGATTCTAACCTGGATTAATAAAAATCAGGTTGGACATGCCAGGGTCGTGGGAACATCAATTATCTCAGACCCGACTTTGAAATGGGCACAGTGTTTTGAAAAAAGTGAAATTAATGAATTGACAATGCTCTAAAATTCTCGATTTGTAGATTTGTCAAAATTTTGTATACAAAGTGCGCTTCAATGTTGAAATAGAAAAGACTAGAACATTAATTTTTTTCGACAAATCTAATAGACAAAAAAGTTTTGAACCTGGGGCTCAGGCATCATTTGAAAACCGTAGCAGGTGTCTTGATCCTCAGATAAAATATCCCCGACTAAATATCCCAAGACAAAATATCCCCGAAACAAAATATTACAGGACAAAATATCACCATTCAAAATATCCCAAGGACAAAATATCCCCTGACGTAATATCTTTTGATAATGAAAAAAAAACCTCGAGCTGTTCGGGTTTGCGTGTTTTCGGGTTTGCGCTCTCACTATACAGCGCATCTATATGTTTCAAATATCGTGGCAAATATTATTGAAATTAAATAAGGTAACTATTACAACCGAGTACTACAATCTTTCACCTCATCGGTTCATACCCCAAGTTGGTTGGGGTTGCGTGTTTTGGGCCCCGCACTAAAATGAGTTATATATATTTCAGATATCGTGGCAAAAACTATAATTATTGATATTATTCTGTGATTTCAAAGTTTTTGAGATTTGTCCTTGGGATATTTCGTCGGGGATATTTAGTCTGGGGATATTTTAGCTTGGGGATATTTTGTCTTGGGAATATTTTGTCTCGGGGATATTTTGTCTGGAGATATTTTGTCGGAGATATTTTGTCCGGGGAACATGAAACATGTAACCGTGAAAACATATCCTATATACAATAGCAATGATTATTCATATATCTACACTGTTAAATTACAATTTAAAACACGAATGCCGATAATTTCCGAATGTCACATCGCCGCATATAAAACGTGACAGTCTAATCTGAAGTGTCATTTAACTCGCCATATAAAATCATGCTTGTATAGTTTCGTTTTAGATGTTTTCACATACAAAACGCATATTTACATACTTTTAATTTGGACTATACACACATATTTTATTTTATTCTAGAAAAAAAAATGTGCTATGTATTTTAGAAGTTAATATATTAATAAATATGGAAGAAACTTTATTTTCGGTTAAAGCATTTTTTCATATAATCATAATCGTTTATAAGTATAAATTCATGTTTCATATATGTATGTGAAACGTCTTTTCGAGCTTCGAGTTACGAGTTTTTTTTACCTTTTTAAAGAGAAAAAAAAAGTAGACATTATGTAATACTGTTTGTATTCAATTATTGACTTATTAAGAATAGATCAATTATAGCAGTTTTGTGTTTTACTATTAGCTAAAACATTGTCCTCTTTTCTCTCCAACTTCATGGGCACCCAGAATGGCTTAAGTCCATTTTTTATAATAGGCGTTGTTCTTCAATGTGAATAGCATCATATTAAATTCTACATTCACCAACAGTTTTACCTATTCGCAATACGAGATCCGCACAATACGAGATTAGAAATTTATAGCCTCAAATCAATCAACTATAAATCGGATTGAATTTTCAAGCTTCGCCTGACGTTATAATCGAAATTATTTTGTTATGTTTAGGAGTTTTTTGGCATCTTCGGTAATCAAACAAGATATTAACAAGATACTAATTGTTGGTATGTTGGTTATTGAAAATTATAATTAGGAGCAAGCCTTTGGAAAGCTTTTAAACTGTGATAATTTGATATATTTTGCCCCATTTCTTCAAAGATATTCCAAGAGTCCAATAGTCTTAATGGTATGTGAATTCCCGGTTTCTCCTGATCATGACAAACTTAACATGTTGATGTTAAGTTTTTTTCAGGCTGAAGTGTTAATGGTTGTAGCGGTGTGAGGGAAGGAGTTGCTTGTAGAAGAGAAGCAGTTGATGATTTTACACTTGAAATACGAAATTTTTTGTTTTCAATCAGCGTAATATGATAAAGATGCTTATTGAAGAGGGTCAGATTTGCACAGTGGACTGTAGGTAGTAAAGTAGTTTGTCTAAAAAAACCATACTTAATAATTCTATGGTCAAAATATTCTTACACAGTTCGTTACTTAGTAAAAAATAGATGTTGGGAATCCCTACGGCTATCGTTACCTTTGCTACTTACGGCTTGTATAAATAACAAAACCATACATACATATATGTATACACACATACATGTTGCGAGCTAGTGAATTTTCTCTTTTCATTCCCTTTGAAAAAGCAAACAAGTATTCTCGCACAATATAACAAACATAACAGTAGAAGTAACTGATTCTAAGTGAGTGAAGGTGAGTCAGTGAAGGTAGTCCATATGTATATGTCGACAAGAGACTGTATAACAAGCGGAATAAACAATAAAGAGGCATTCATTTAGATGAGAAAACTTTTGTTTAGCTACCTATTATACAGTACTGTCTGTGAGTTAGATACAAAATATATGAACGCAGAATTCGGACTTCTTTACGTAAGTCTTGAGTGGACTAAACCAGTTTTGACGCGGCTTTTCCTAAACAGTTCAGAATTCAGCTGAGAGTAACATATGCTATACAATTTTTTGCTACATGCATTCGTAACCGCGGAGTATAATCTATCTTTTGAACGGTGCAAAATAGGGAAAATCTTTTACTACACAAACTATTTGTCTCTAAAAAACAAACAACTTTTGCTTGAAACTTTTTTCATGCATCCGATACTTCTAGAATCTAGAGTAAATATAAAATTCACGCCACATTTGCGCCTCGTTTTTACACCAAAACTATGGGATGTATGGAAAAAACTTTCAAACAAAAGTTGTTTGTCTTTATGATAAAAACATTTGTTTATTTAAAAATTTACTCCATCTCGCACCGCTTAAAAGATAGGTTATAACAGGGAGGCATGGAAAAAAAATTTGTGTGTAAGTGATCATTTGAAAAGCTACCACTTCAATATTTCTCTAAGAATAAGTGGTACTTATTCGACGCAATAAGTACCACAATAGCTTTTCCGCGAGGATGCACCAGAAGTAAGGCACAAAACAAAAAAAAGTCAGAAAATCACGTTTTTTTGCTGTCAAAAGTTGTCTCGAGGTCGCCCATGTTAGTATTTTTGTTTTTTCCATGTTTGTACACATATATGCAAATTAAAAAAATATAACACCACCTTTTGTATCATATTCTCTGCTTTGATCCTCTACTGACTCTACTGACCGGCGTATATGTGAAATAAATTTTATGTTAACTCCTAATGAAGTAGTAGTAGTGACGGAGGGAATGTTGAAGCATGGCAAGTAAGCCTTTATAGGACTTTTTTACCGAACCCTAAAGGACGAGGAAATTTTATATAGACTAGGAATTAGTAGGTTGTGGGACTACAGCCAACTTTGATAAGAACTATGTCTATATTCATCTAGAGATTGTGAAAGGAAACTGCAGAAAACCTTCACAAGCATAGCCAATTACTCTTGATCTTGTCCATGCACCGATAGTTTAGTCGATTATCTGCCCCATCAGATTTTTTAAAGTAACTTAATTGGAAAAATGCCGCCGTTGGGAATCGAACCAGAAATCTCCTAGTTCCAAGCAAAGGGCCTTTAACAGCTCGACCACTCGGACCCTCGACTCTGAATGAATCACGAATACACAATTTTTGACCATGAATAAGTACTGACCAAGACGTTCAAGATAGATACAGTAATGTCAGAAGTTTGCGCTGGAATTATAAAAACAAATTGCAACAAAAAATTTTTTAATTAAAAAAAAAAAGAACACTTTTTGTGTTTAAATTTTTCTAGCTCTTACAGTTTTAAAGGTATATTTTTCTTCTTTGTGGAGAGAGAACAGACTGAACAGCCAAGAAATTCTAGCATGTCATTTTTTTTCGTTTTTCAGCTATCGAGTTGACGGATAGACGACGGGCAGTAATTAGAACGTTATATAAATATCTATAACGAATTTTTTTCTTCCATCAATATTTCTAGCCGTTGCAAATTCGGGACTAAACTTATAAGACTCGTTTACATTAATAATATTTCAGAATCTAAAATTAAGCAAAATAAACACATAGTTTTCTTCCTATTCTGTCAACTTTAAACTTATTCAAGACCTTATTATCTAGCAAATTATATGAACTTTAGCAAGCTATAGAATAGGGAATATGCATAAAAATTTTTTTTCGCTTGAATTGAAGCATGTTTACTTAACAAATATCAAGGTAAAATTACTTTTTAAATAACTTTAAAACTAAGCGAGATATGAATGATTGAAATTCCCGATTAGACAAAGAGGGTGATATCCCTCTTGATATGTTATGTGACGTCATATTACACTTTCACCATTTAAAATACACGTAAAACTCCGTTTTTAGTATTTTTGCAAGAAAGAGACAGATAATAATCTTTAAAAGCTTATGGCTTCCTTGATATTTGCCGGATTTTAATTTCGTTTTTAAATATTATTACAATATTAACAGTATTTTCATATTCTGAAAATAAATGTGAAAAAAAATTTTCATGCATATTTCCTATCCAGAACAAATTTTTTGGTTTACTGAACAATTCATTTTTACACAGAAATCTGAATATTTCGTTCATAAATACACACCACACTCAAATGATTATCGAACATTGCTTAGAAAAAAAGTTTAATGAAGCACTTCGTTTTTAACTTATTTTCTACTATTTTGAGGTGTAGTAAACCACAAACGATCGTTCCTACTCCCACATATTCTTTTATATTACTATGTTTTTCTTTCCTAAAGTTTTTTTTGTTTTATCTGAAATAATTTCGAAGAGTTTAAGTAGAAAACTTCACACATATATACTGCACACAGTGTAATCACATCAATGAACAGACAAACAGACAAACTGTGAATAGAAATATTCTAGTATCATCGGTGTGTGATAATGAGCGGTAAGAATACTTTTTTCTATTTTCATTTTTGCTACACAAGAATAAAATGGATTTTTTTTTCGTGAATAAACTAATGGGGTGTGAAAATTGTATGCGTTCGTTGTTTGTTCGAAAATTCAATGACAAACATATTTTCTGTTTTTATTTCTATTTGGTTTACTCATGTTTAGTATAGGTTTATTATATTAGATATGCGGTTATATTGTTTGCGGTTTTAAGATACTTCTCTATTGGTAATCATGTAACATAGTTTGGGATCAGAACCCAAATCAAATGCAATAATATCTGTGTATGTATCAAAATAAATACACTCATAAACACTATCTATCGCTCAAATAGGCGTTATCTACATTTAAACAAAAATTTTACTATTAATTTCTCTACTTTGTTAATTGAATATAAAATCTATACAGTAATAAAGTCAGTAAATTTACTATAATAATTAGTATGTTCTTGCTTATGTATTATGGGCCAGAAAAATAGCGCTCATTTTCAATTGAATTGTAATTGAATTGTGTAATTGAATTGTACCTTATTCATTTGGTTTTCGATCGAAAAATGCTGCGGATACAATAAGGTAAAAATCAACTAAAAAATTTTGAAAAATGAACGTTACAGTTGGGTATTTGAAAGGCCAATTTTATTAATTGGTTTAGGGCAAGGGGAAAGAAGAAAACACAAATTATACTGTCTTAATATTAGAGCAATCGAAAAATGTATTAGGGGTACAGTTGTAGAAAATCTTGTTTGCTACAATTCATTACCTTATAATTTTTTCTCAAACTCTAATGTGTACAGAGATATTTAGGATTGTAACTTTCAATCTTAAACTGTAAATATTTCTGAAAATATTAGGGTAACAAAATAAATTATGAAACACAAAATTATAGTAAAACTAATTTTCTACAACTGTACTTATGTATGTTTCGATTTTACCAATATTAAGGGAGATTACCAAATTTTGTGTTTCCCCCTTCCTTTAAACCCGTTTCCCTTGTTCGATTTTGCCCGAACCTGACCTTTCAAGTACCTAAAGCACTTCACACACCAAATTTTAATCCAATCGAATTAAAACTGAGACTGCTAGAGCGGCTATAGTGGATACAGACACATATGCGTATATATATATATATATATATACGCATATCTATATATATATATATATATTCATATTTTGATTTTCGACATCTACTAGATAAAATCGATGGACATTTTGCGATGAAGAAATTTTTGCAAAATTTTGACGCGAAATATATTATCTTAAATTGTACCAAACACCCGGTGTAACCTCAAATAAAATAGAAAAGAATGTATAAATTAGAATATAACTGGTAAAAACCTCTGTATGTATAACTGAAAATAAATGTTATCCTGTCAGTGTACATATTATGTAATATTTTATAAAAGGATTGTAGTTATATAAGGGTTTAGAGGTTTGGTTGGGTCTAGATATGTACTGTACGTTGTGTGTGAGTTTGAGGTGTGGTGTTGTTAAGTGTGAAGTGTGAACACATTATAATCATAATATTACATAAACAAAGGTACGTGATTAATTTGTAATCTTCGACCTTAAATTGATGTAATATATCACACATAAATTTTTGTTTAATGTTATCCAATGAATCATTAATATTTTCATACAATTTAAATACCCACTATATTTTCTACCTCCAATTCGACCCTTTTCTACTCTAATGGTAATCATTTAAATAGTTCTGTTTTTATAAATGGTCAAGTTTTTTTGTTTTGTATTCATTAACAACATAGAACAAACACATTGTGTACTATGGGCCAAAAAATTGACGATCTTTTTGCAAAATTATATAGTAGATTTGTGCCTTCTTCAATCGGTTTTTGGGAAAATGTTTCAAACAAATGTTGTTAGTATATTAATAACGAACTACTTTTATAACGAGCAATTTTTTAAGCGAAGGAGTATGTGCACAAACAAATGACTAATCTGTAAGATATGTAACTATGGCTCTCTTCAAAAGGGATTGCCTCAGGATTGCCATGAGAACTATAGTGTTCTCATGGGAGCTCATACATTCTAGTACAAGGATAGCTGACACTTAATGTAAATATCAGATACCTACCGAGTATCGGAGTGATTCGATCTCGAAAAGAGTAAGTGAATATTTCAACTGTAATGTCGAATTTCCTTAGTTTTTTGTTGCGGAAACAAAATTTGATATTTTTTAATAATGATGAGCATCAATTGACAGATGCAATACAATACTTAATTTGTATATAGAAATTGAATTCAATAGGGTATTTGTATATTCGTTAATTCTTTGTATAGAGTTAATATAATAAGCACTAGGATACAAATCATAGAGCTATCTCTATCTGAGTGAACAATTATACCAATTAAGCTATGGATACCAGAAAATAAACGAATATAGTATATGTTGGAACATTTTTTATTACCAGAAGATACAAAGAATCATTACGTCACCAGTTTTGAAATTTCTTTAAAACTACACTGCAAATTCAAGTGTTTAACTTGATGTTTTAGAACAAAACACACGAGTTTTTTTAATGAAATTTTTTAGAAATAAAATGGTTTAAACATTAAAAAAATTATTCTAAACATTGCAAATGTTTTAAAGAATAGTATAAAACACTTTAGTGATTATACAGAACGGTGATTGTCAGGCTAACTGCTAATGTAAATGTGCTCCATATTATTTTCTATGCATATAAAGTCGATTTGATATATGCATGCAATTTTTGATTCAAATTGATGGTTTTGGTATTTAGTATACAGTAAATACGTTTATTTTCGGTAATTAAAATACAGTTTAAAATTGCAATAGATGACAGAAAAAATTATTAAATATTATAATTCAAAGCTATTATAATTATAATTGATAATAATTGGGTGTGTTATATAATTGTGGATTTCATGTCATTGTTCTGAATGAATTCAGTGAAAAGCATAATTAGGTATGTTGTCCTATTATTTATTAAATAAATTGGCTACCAAAAATTATTAAGGAATTAATTTTTTTATAGTTAAAAGAAATTCCAACTTTTTGTCACAGAGTGCACAATTATCAAATTGGCCACCCACTGAGCTTGATACTTCGTATTTAGTAATGCTATTTCGTCAACTAGGATCTGGATCTATTACTGTGCCGCCAATATTGCCATCATTGAACTTTGATTTATAGAATAAATTGAGTGAACTAGTGGTCACTGGGGAATGTATCTTTGGCAGATGACTACAGAAGAGCTATTGAAGAGAAATTGCCGTGAGAAGAAACCTGTCGATCGCGTAATTATTAAAATCAAATCGAATATAAATATTTTTATTTTGTAAACATTGATATAAATAATAAATTACATTAAACACTTAAAATGTATTCATATAAAAATGTCCTCGCATGATTAGTATTTAAAGCATTTCAAATGTTTTAGAAATAAACGTTTAACATGTTTAAATAATATAAAACATCATATTAGTGTTTACTTGATGTCCATTACGCTAGCAGAGCAACCTGAGCAGAACACAATTAAAATTGCCTCATAATTAGACGCTAATTAAATGCCCTAATAAAAAATTAAATGCTCTTTGTTGTATTGTGTTACCGCATGCTTAAAATTAAGCTAGCAGAGCAATATTTAAAAAATCAATTAATTATATTGTATTTAATATCAAATTATTAAGCTAATTAAATGCTGTAATTTAAAATTAAATGCTGTTTGTTGCACTGTTTAACCTCATGCTCTGCTAGCTTAACCAGCAGAGCAATATTTTAAAAATTAATTAATTACACTGTATTAAATGGCAAATTATTAAGCTAATTAAATGCCCTCATTAAGAATTACCTGTTCTTTGTTGTATCGTGTTTCACGATACAACTAGCAGAGCATGCTGTTACTTGATACAACAAAGAGCAGTTAATTCTTAATTTCAGCATTTCATTAGTATTTAATTAGCTTAATCATTTGATATTTAATACAATATAACTAATTGATTTTTTGAACACCGATCTGCTAGCTTAACATTAAGCTAGCAGAGCAAGCGGTTACACGATACAACAAAGAGCTGCAAATTTTTAATTAAAGCATTTAATTAGCTTAATAGGTTGATATTAAATACAATGTACCTAATTGATTTTTTAAATATTTCTATGCTGGTTAAGCTAGCAGAGCATGCGCTAACACAATACAACAAAGAGCATTTAATTTTTAATTAGGATATTTAATTAGCATTTGTTTAGCGTCTAATTATGAGACAATTATAATTGTGTTCTGCTCAGGTTGCTCTGCTTGCTTAATGGACATGTTTACTTGGTGACTACAAGCATTTAAATGCTTAAAGTGTATTAAAATAAAACACTTGGATTTGCAGTGTAGTGGAATTTTTTTTATATTAAAATTAGAAAATCAATATTCATTATGTTTAGAAAATTGGCGGGACAGAAAATTGTTTTTCCTTTTGTCATCAAAATATACGGGATCTTATGTAAAATATAAAATATACAATTATACTTTAGTAGAAAATGATAGTATATCAGTAAAATGGAAAAGCACAATTGCTAAAATATGCACACAAATTGTCTAGACACATTTACAGAGATCGTTTGGACTTGATGAAAAACACATCCCGAAAACAGACATAACATTCATTATGACAATGTATATAAAAAAGTATTGTTAAACAGGGATTTCACTTCGCTGGAACAAAATTGAAAAAATTTTTATGATTTGGAAATTGTTTTGGGAAATATAGTACAAACCTCAACACAAAAAATAAAATAAAATGTTTATTTGCAAAGGAAATTGAAATCATTAAATAAATATAAAAAATTTTCATGATCTTGAAGTTTAGTTGCGCATAAAATATTTTTTTCTTGCAATGAGTACATAGTCAACACGACCTTCTCTAAATAGCGCAAAAGAACATTTGTAAACTCGTAAATGATGGAAAAAAATCCAATACGCACACATGTAAACACATTTCTGAATACGAAATCCTGTTTAAATGGCGATTTAGTTACGACCAATTTACACGAAAATAAAAAAATAGTTTTTCATATCATTTTGTGTATAAGTATTTTTATTTAAAGTACTTTTTTTTTAATATTATTTTTATGGAGTGTTCCAAATAAATTGTGTGCTTTAATAATATCTAACCAGCCAAGTAGCCGCGCTTGTTAAGGCGTTGTTTCTACTTGGAACTACGTGTATTCTTCTCTTTGACATAATTATGAGACTTTAAAAATGGTCAGGGAATATTCCCCGAAGTCAGACATTAATCGGAGAAAATTCAAAGATTTCCAAAACACCCATTCTATTGTCAATCTGATATAGTTTTTGTAAACAGCATCTATTAACTGCTATTCGTACTAGAGTACCTTTTATATACAATTTACGGACTTAACACGTCTGTAATATGATGTGGACATGTTGAGCGCGCATATTAAAATTACACTTTACACAAAGTTTTTTAAGAAACTTCGCGTTTATAAAAACGTAATCATACCTATTATACCCGGAAAACAAAGGTATATTATTAAGATTAGTTCCGACTATGTAGCGGTTAAAAGACCTAACTAGTTCATTCCATGTCCATTTGTCCGTAGACACGCTAACTCAAAAACGAAAAGAGATTACGATATACATTTTGTGTGTGTGTGGTCAAGGTTCTGAAAGGAAAAATCAGACCACCCACACTCTCCCCCCTCACTGCCACGGGTAGGAATTACCCATCTTCAAAACGGTAAGGGATAGAAAAATAAAGATAAAAAAGGTGCCTTTTAAAAGAAAAACTTTCAGTATATAGCGGGTATTTAGGCAATTAACTACTAAGTTATTCTCACTTGTTTTAAGTTGTATTTTTCACGAATAATACATCGACTGTTGAAAATTAATTCTTATTTTCGAGGTTCGATTATTATCGATTAAAATCAGACACTTAAATAACACAAATTTTTTCTCCTCGAATTATTATCAACATAATCCCTTTAATAGAACTGTTTAAGGTCTCGATATATAAGGTAAAACGATAAACGTTATAGATATAGAGATATAGATTTTCGTTTTATATTGCAGATGTGTACGCTTCATCGACTCCAACGGCTTATTCATTTTTCTATACCCGTATGTGTGCAGTACAGTACTACAATGTACGTATGGGTAATTTTGTCCTTCTACTTTTCGGATAATAAAATTTAAGATAAACCGTAAAATTTACTTGCGTTTGTTGTCTCTCCCACACACATGTACCTACTACCTATTTGGTATTATATGGAGTATAAATATATAAAAACATGGTACATACCACGTTCTGTCATCAAGTTACTCCACTCCCTCCCCCAAACCATACTACCTGCACGGTTGTTGTTTCACACAACAATAATGTGTGTAATGTTGACGACAGTATGGGCACGTGGAATTTTTTGTTTTAGTGTATTGTTTACAATGAACTAATTTCATTTGTGCACTGATTTTCGAAAATATGCGTTTCCGCGAATCGAAACCTGGAGATCCGGCATCGGAGCTAAATGTAGGAATATACAAGCATATTCTAGTATAATCAAGCTGAAACCTCAGCTAAAGAATATTAGTTAATAAGATAATTTATGGACTATAAATATATTTTGTCTATTTAAAAATGAGTGATAAGTTTGTTGGTGGTTACGAAGAGTAAACTGGAGACATATTAACTGCACTAAAGGGGACAAGATAATGAAGACCAAGATTTGGTATAAATACACTGCCTGTTCATAAAGAAACTATTAATAAGAGTGTTTCATTTTTAGTGATTTGTGCCAAAACTGTCAAAACAGAACACTTATGAAATCACTTCGGTGTTATATATTAAAAATGTGTACTCCGTCTATCCGAAACGGAGGGCTAACTATTTACACCACGGTTACTAAGGGCTTGCATATCTTAATTCACATATATTTTTGTTTGTACGTGAATCCCCTCGTACTCCTCATACTACTTACTATTAAATTAGAGTTTTTGTAAACTTATGATGTCTGAATACTAGATACAAGTCACAATTTCGATGTCTGTTCGTCAGCTATAGAAGACTTTCTATAAAACTGTTCGTCGCATAGAGATGAAATTTGATGGCCCAATTATGGACCCTCATGATTTCAGGGGGTAAATTGAGAAATGGAAGAAAACAATTTTGCAAAGGCATCATGTAGCGTAAGCCAATTGAAAGCCTGTTGAAAAACTACGAATTTAACAATAATATAAAGAGTAATTTTTTTATACAATTGTTAAAAATTTTTTTTTAGGAAAAGCGCTTAAAAATTGCTGTCACCCACTAACATGATGGTCCAGAAAATTCTTGCGCGATTAATTGTTAAAAACTATTGATTTATTTCTTACCGAATTTTTGAAGAAAATGTAGCTATTGGTTTTGTACCGATGAAGGAATTTCGAAAAAATTTATTCAATTGTTCATCGATCCTACCTAGTAGATAACGAAAATCATCATTTAAAAAAATATTTGTGTACATGTGTCTGTACGCGCACTGGAGGCCGCAATTTGAAGTTAATCGGAATGAAATTCGGTATATGACGTGCTTTTTGTATTTGATAGGTTAAGTTCGTTAATAGGCAAAAACGGATTAGGGGAAAGGAACGCTTAGAGGGATGGGGAAACAAAAAATCTTGGATTTCTCTCTTAATATATTTAAAAAATTGTGATGAGTAAATTTGTAGTCAAATCAATTTAACTACAATGCATTACTCGATTTTCTGTAACTCTAATATTTGAAGAAATATTTGCAATATAAATGCAATTCTCATAATATTGAATAATACAATGATGTATCACCATGGTGACTTGATGTTTTTATAATCTTAAATGAATTATCTGGAAAGAATATTTTTCAAATTGTTTTTTGTAAACTAGCGTCTATTTATTTCCATTGTTAGTATGGTTGCCTTTCGGCTATATTATACCAATGGAAGCGACTAGCGTTTACTTACTTTGACATTTAAGCAATATGTCTGAACATTGATAACAATTTTTGACATCAAATGCTTGATCCCTAGATGTGTATGATTTTTCATATCAAGCATTTGATGTCAAAAATTGTTATGAATGACGTTCATTTTAAGATTGTTTTAATTCGGTGTCAAAATTTCATTGATCTAAATAAACTTTCTGTTTCTATGCTTAAGTTATCCATTTCTAAACTTCCCGAGTATAGAAGTTAATTGTAAACAAACCACAGTATCTTTTTTTATCGTTAATAACACAATACATGCTTATATTTCTCACACATCCCTACTATGGTACTGAGTTGTATGTATGTGATATATACAAAAGTTGTATATATCACATACATACATATATACAACTTTTTATGTTTTTCTTTCTAACGAGTATTAGGTTTTCATTCGGAAATATTCTATCTGCGGCTCTCGTTTCAACCTGTGATGATATTGTATTTATGTCTTTGTTTTAACAACGTTCTAGTTTGTGTGTGTGTGTGTGTGTGTGTGTGTGTGTGTGTGTGTGTATGGTGAATTGTTGTGAGACAAACTCAATAATAACTTTTGAACATGATTTACAACAAAGAATTTATGAATGAAAAAAATAAATAACGATGACAAGATAAAAATCATAAATAACGACTTAGTCAACTGTTTATGGCGTTATTCTGGTTTACTAAAATACATGAGGAGAAAGAAAATAATGAAAAATTTGGTTTATCTACAAAGCTGTGTCGGCAGGACAAACTAATGGCAACAAAATATGGAAAATGCTTTCTTTACTATTCGAGGCGATGCTCTTGCCAATGATACTACATGGTATCTTAGAACATGCCTAATATTTTAAGCTGTTGTATCGACACTATTTTCTTTGCGCATAATACGTTTTAATAAAACTGTTTTTTTTTATAATTGATAGTATTTTTGCTTGATTAAAGTAGTTATATAGAGGTTCTGTGTGATGTGAAAAAATCGATTACCCAAAACTATTTACCAAATAAGCGATTTATCCTTGCTGCATATGCTTAATCTTTTGATAAATTTTTTACAGTATGTGAAATGACATAATTGCTGAGAAATAGCTGCAATGATACAAATAAGGCAAAAATATTATGAGATATTATCAAATAAAAAATGTGTACTCTGCCGTGCTTAGGCTGCCTTTTTACCTGACGAGGGCGAACCAAGGAGGGTTATGTGTTGAACCATGTTGTATGTTCATCTGTTCCCTCATAACTTCTAAACTTGTGTGATCATCCGCAGGTTAAAGGCGTGACGTCACTTTTAAGTTTAGTTAAGAGTTATTTATTAAAATTATTGCCGTACAATTTTAATGATTTATTGTAACTACTTATTTGTTGACTTATTGTATCCTGATACTGGGTTTTTTTGCAATAAAATTGAATATGGCGGCCTCTAGAGGACATAAAGTCGTGAAATTAATACAAAAATTTATTTAATGATACCATGTTGGGTATCAAATGAAAGGGCTTAATTAGCATATTTCAAAAATATACATAAAGTTAGCTGTCGCCCGCGGCTTTGCTGCATGCACCCGACAATTGAGGTAAATTCTAAAATAACGCCTTAGATGTGAACCAAACATATTTTCTCTCTAAACCTATCCAAAATACATATATAATAAGTTATTGAAAAGTTAAGAACTCCAAAATAATTTAAATTGAGAACGGGCTTAAATAGCACATTTCAAAAATATATATAAAGTTAGCTGTCGCTCGCGGCCTTGCTTGCATGCACCCGATAATTGGGAATAATTTCTAAAAGAACGCTTCAGATGTTAACCAAACATGTTATCTCTCCATACCTATCCAAAATACATATGTAATAAGTTAGTGAAAAGTTAAGAACCCCAAAATAATATAAATTGGCGCCCACTAGAGGACATAAAGTCGTGAACTAAAAAAAAAATTATTTTAATGATGATCGCTTACTTTTGTTAGAATGTATTGTTTTGTTAGGGCAAAGTGGTATTTGACCACGTCTATCCTTTGAACATCACTATGAATATGTATTAAATACATTAAAATATATTACGTCTGAGTTGTTTATTTAATAAACGATAAATATAGTTAGTGTACATAACAATTTTAGATGCGAATAATTTCTTGTTTTATATGTTTTGAGCGCGATTATTCCGTAGTCTGGTTATAGTTTTTGAATTTTTTGTATACCAATTTTTATGCTAATAGATTTTTCCAATGATTCTCAACATATTAATTGTAAAATGAATCATTTAGAATGTTATTTCAACAAGAAAATAATTTTTAAGGCTGTCGAATATTTGAAATTGGTTACATTTCCTAAATATAAAAGCAGTAAATTCATTTTTCAAAGTAAAAAAAACAGCAGATTTCAAACTATTCTCCTTTTATCCACTGAAAAATATAAGTATTGCTTTTTTACATTTTATTACCTGTTATGATTATAGTTTCTCCAAATAATAGTATTAGAGGTAGATATATGCTTGAAAGAAAAATTTACTATCTTAATTTCAACGATTAATATTCATTCTATGATCATAACATAGTTTGTACACTTTGTAAACTTTGAATGCTAACTTTGTCATATTTACATATTTCTTACCTCTCTTATTTTTATTCTACATTATTGCGTTTCCTTTTAACAAAATAATACATATATATAATAAAAACAGTGAAAAAGCAGTAACGCATGTTTTACAGAGTATAAAGGCAGTTAATCACATGTTATTGCTTTTCAATTTACAGCAATTAAAGACAGATGATCTCTTATTTTAGGAATTTTTTTAATGACTTTTCATGTAACATATTATTAGTTGCTTAATCATTATTATGGAAAATAATGTTATTAATTTAGTTTAGAAATATCAAAGACTTCAGTTTTAAATTTTTACCGTTTTCACTTTTTACGCTTGACTGCTATCTCCCTAAGCACGACAGCATTATTAAAAATTTAAAATGTCTCATTTTGAGACACCCTTTATTATGTAGGAAGTCTGTCTGACTTAATGTTATCCGCTAAAGGCATTTAGTACGAACAAAATTATATTGTGTTGAAGAAATTTCTGTGGCGTCTCCCTGGTGGACTACTTGATTAGTTTTGTACTAGCTGGTTAATAAATTAATTACGAATACGAAATTAAAATACGATGCAGTTTGTAATTGGATTTAATGTGTCATTTTTCTTCTAGAAAGAATGCCATTCTATAATATAATACCTACCTAAATTCAAATTTACAGACTATAAGGTAATTGACGGTTTTAGTTAACAATTAATTTACACGTTTTCTTGTGCGCTGAATAGTGTTTTATTTTATTTTTACAGTCCATTCCATTGTAGTTTTTATACCCGGTATATAATATATACCAGAGTATTTTAAGTTTAGTTCCGTTTTTTTAACGATTGAAAATATTGATCGCAGAAACAAATTGTTGGTATAGATGTTCATAAAATGATCTAATAAGACCATTTCCGCAAATGTGTCTGTCCATCCGTCCGCCTGTCCATGCTGAAATTTTGTATGTGTGTTCTAGAGCTAAAAAGTAAGGTCAAGTTCAATGAATGGGCAAAACTGCCTATCTGTGAAACCGTAAGAGATACAACAAAAAGACAGTAAATGTTTCTTTTAAGGATGTACGAGCGCTGATGTATAGTCCATTTACAAAATTCTTCAAAATCTTATATAGTACATTCAAAAAAGTCCACAAAAATGTTTATTATTTTTTGTCGTAAGTTAAAATTAAGATTTAATTTAGACCCATCATATCGGGCCTAACAAAAAGTTATTTAAGAAAAAAACCTGAGATTTTGAGTAACTAAGCTACCGCCGACAGAAATAAAATTTACCCGAAATTTCAGTTGTTTTCTTAAATATCTTTTTTTTAGGCCCGTCATACCGAAATTTTATTGGATCAATCTTTCTATAAATATTTCTATTTTCTACTGCGTAGTTTTTTTTTGTTCGTCTTATTTTATTCCAAGTGAAAATTATCAAAATATGTGTAAAAATATGGATTCCTCCATATGGGTTTCTCCTGTTTCTCCATGGGTTTCTCCACTAAGTTTTAAAGCAATGCATTAAAACTCAAACTTTAACATTAAATAGTTAATTCAAGACCCTCGTACCCCCTCCCCCTTAAACTTTTATAATTGATTTATATCCACCTCAATTACATGTAAACAAAAATTAAGCCTTAATGTTTTTGAAGCTTCAGTGATCGTACATCCTTAAAAATAAACAACTTTTGTCAAAAGCTTTTTTTATAAATTCAGTACATACCGGGTATTTAAGCAATTAATGCAGTTACTTGTTATTTTCACTTGCTATTTTAAATTTTTTTGGAAGAAAGGCTATAAACAAAGTTTTCGATTATATTTAAATCCATCGACTTAAAAATTCCCCTAACTTTCTTAGATTAATCATTGAGTCAGCGTTTGCCTTGATAATTGTGTTGGACTTTAAAAATCACCTTTATGAATAAATTCCAATTATACTTTATACTATTATACAATTGTAAATGTCTGTTTATTTGTTTCTTTTTTTATTTGTTCCAGCATCACTCAAAAATCACTCTACCGATTTTGATAAACCTTTTTTTGTTCAAAAGTTTATGCTTAGACTTAGAAATTGGTATGTATTTTCCCTAAAAATTGGTTTGTATTTTATCTTTTTCGCTATGAAAGGTGCCGGGGATATAACAATAAAATCCGAGAGAGCCGCGGGTATAAGCAAGTAAATTATATTTTAGTAAATTTATCAAACAAACGCGTCAATAGAAGTTTTTGTCTTCTCATACTACCACAAATATAATATAATAGTTATATCTACTTAAAACTACTTAAAATATTCATTAAACAAATAATAATATATGTATTATATACATAAGCTCCTTTGTTATTATTATTATTATATAAACAAATATAAATATATTATAATATTAATTATATGTACACATATATATATATATATATATAAATAAACTATTAATTGGGAAAATAATTATAGCAAACACATAATAAAATATATCTTCAAATATTATATTCATTGTGGAGGGTAGTTTGTAGTTTATTACCCTTATTGATAATAATATTTATGACTGTTATTATTACCAAATGCAAAACTCGTTGAAATAATATCTTACAAGCTTTTATTTAACCTGCCTTAAAGGCCTGGTCACATGGTGTAAGCTAGCATGTGAGCTGACGAGGCGAGTTACTGCAGTGCTGAAACTTGCACCGTGTGACCGGGTAAGGCGAGTTACTGTCATGTGCGAGTCGGTGAGTAGCTGGCATCCGAGTTACTAAATCATTTTTACCTCCACCACGCCACTTGCATGTGACTCGGATGTCAACTCGCACGTTTTTAACGTAATGACAGTAGCTCGTATGCTCAGGCACACTCCGGGTGCATTCTCTGCTACTTACACGTGTTTATCTTGTTATCGACAGACAAAATGACAGCGGATAGATGGACTTTCGAGCAAAATTTAAAGTTTGTGGGATCGACCTATACAAGGATCATACCAACTTATGGAATTGTTTGGAATTCCAGACCCACGTACTTCTTTTTTTCTTCCTTTTCGTATAGCACTTTCAGCTCGAAGTATTTCAGCGCAAACTATTTTTGTAGCCGCTTTTATTGTGGTATGAGCTATAATCAGTCGTGAATTTTGCGACAACAATTCACGGGACATGATACATACGAGTACAAAGGTACAGTTGCTATCTACTGTCACGCCAGCAGCTCGCACTCATGTGACCGGGTGAGGCGAGTGGAGCTACTGTCATGCTAGTACAAATGGCAGTAGAGCTGTCTACTATTAACGCCAGTAGCTCGCATCGAGTAACCAGGCCTTTACATTATATTAGATTTGATTCAGGAGCAATTCTTATAGAGAGATTTTTTACCGACCAATTTGATTTATTGCACCTCCTTTCCTATGAAGGTGTTCCAGGAGTTCTCTGAATGAGTCCAGCAGTTTTTGCGTGCAAAGAAATAATCAAACAAATAAATTTGTTCTTGATAAACGTTAGGATATTCCTCGGCGACACCTCACTGATTTCATCTGACTGGAGATCTATCCATCCCAAATGGTAGTATCTTTTGAGAGAGAAACCTCCTCCTCTTCAAGACAAAATCTGTAGAGATCATTCTCTGTGATATTGATTTTGTGCCTATGTTTATTAAGTTTGAAATGGGCAGTAAATATCCTCAATTGATTTTTTCCTAGTTGTAAATACCTAAAGTCCTTTTTCCATGAGAAGTATTTTATAAGAGCCTTTGCATGATCTTGGCCATGAGAATTTACCCAAGAACGGTTGGACTTTTGTACCACCCATTCTTTTATTTTTATTTTATTGTGCTTTTCGACACTTCGAGAAACGGCTCTGGCCCGTTTAGTGGCGTACCAGCACCTATTCTGGCTAACTCATCAGCCTTCTCGTTTCCATTGATTCCTGAATGCCCAGTGACTTTGTTATGTTTACCTAAATTTTCAGTGATTCGATACACTCCAGGACAAAGTGGGAGTTTATTTCAGCTGAACTCAACGCTCCAGACTGTCGGATAACATATATATTTTACCCTTTATTATTTTATTATTATTTTTATTTCATTATTATTTTTATTATTTTACCTTTGTAGTTTCATTGAAGGTTTTCAATTGCATATCTATCTAAATGGCATACACTTCAGCCTGGAATATCGAGGCGTACTTACCAAGACTGAGAGATATT
The DNA here is from genome assembly GCA_963920215.1 of Nineta flava. Taxonomy (NCBI): domain Eukaryota; kingdom Metazoa; phylum Arthropoda; class Insecta; order Neuroptera; family Chrysopidae; genus Nineta; species Nineta flava. Next base: position 48,518,243 of record OY986042.1, on the reverse strand, counting down.
TGTTCATCGTCGCTCACAGTATAGTCCTGAGCCTACTCCTGTTCGGTTTTGAATCCATGCGTATAACAGATTATATCTTGGCTGTCGACGCGGATCGCGCCATTCTCCCATAACGATCTGTCATATATTTTGAGTTCAAATGGTCTGTAAAGTTTATATGCCTTAAATATGATCATAAACCATCCCGAAAAACGAATTTTTAACATAGTAGTCTAAAAAAATAATCTAATATAAAAGTAATGAAGATACAAAAAAACTTTTTTTTAAAACAAGCTTCTAGTTAATGAACTGAAAAGTAAAAAATAAAATTTATGTGACTATAAATAATAACGTGAAGTGCTCATACGAGTAAGAGACTACAACTATGTTTTATTAACCCCCGAAAAACAATCGAGATGTTATACATTTGAAGCTTGTGTTTGCCTGTACCATCGTATCATGGTTCTTAGCTATGTTCGATGGATATCTTTAAAGATCATTGGCTCTTTTCTCAGTTGATCCCGTGAAAGATCTGGGAAGTGTCTAAGAGTGTTAAAAATGCTTTGTTAAATTAGAGGGAGTTGGGTTATATTTTAAGATAAATTGTGGCTTGACGAATGATAAACCTGTCATTTCGAATCCTTGTTTGATTATATGCAGCAGTTTTTGAGATTTAAGATAACTTTGGACATCGGACAGAAGACACTAAAGGACAGTCACATGTATAATATCGGAGTAAAATGGGATGGCTAGTGTGTATTTTATAAACCAAAACAAAACATGAATAATTATAATAATATGCTTTTGTTTATATTGTCATTGGTTTAATGTTGTACCTCCGTTATTCTATGTTTGTGTATCTACTCCGTACTATATAGGTTTTATTAAATCCATGTATATTCAAATTATTTGTTGTATTACTACCAACTGATGAGTTTATATCACGAAAAATGATGATATTTTATAATGATATCATATTACAAGCATTATAATATTATAATAAAACAGGAAGTTTATTAAATGTGCAACATAGATTTATTAACACACGTATGCTATACCAGAGGTGGGCATGGGTTGTAAATTTGAGCACATGGACTCTCCATAAGCTGAGTGAGATTAAGCAAGAAAGGTATGTTTTGAAGTAAGACGGAACGATGTTTCAATACAAGGTGGCCCACTAATTATTGCCCAATAATTTATTTGATTTTATATGTTTCATATGTGACATTCCCGATTCACATAGATAAGAAGATGCGAAACAACAAAATTTTAATTCAAAGTAGACTTACTCGAAGAACCTAAGTTAGGTTGAGAAAGCTAACATAAAATTCCCACTTTATGTAAAATTTTACCATTTATTGTATCCAGTGCCATCAAATTCCGATGACACTAGACCCCCTACTAAGAAAAAATAATTCAATCAGGTAAATAATTGTTTATTAGTTCACCGATATGAATAGTTTAGGCAAATTATTCGGAATTTCCAAAAATCTAATTCTAAACCATCAAAAAAATTTACAGCTATCTCGTCTAAAAGTCTAAACTACTTTTCAATTCTATTCAAATTCTTAGTAAAAATTTACCTCTTTTATTATAACGGTCAAACGGTAAACGTAAAGGTTCAAAAGATTTATATTTTATAATTTATATAACATTTATATTTTATTCATACACAAATATATTGAAAAGGTACATTTTATGCCCCAAATTACCAGCTGAAAATGTATGTATTCAGAGTATGTATTCAATGTATGTATTGTATGTATTGTATACATTGTATAATAGTGACCATAAAAAGAGTTGGTATTATTATATTTTTTTCAGAAAATGTTTTAATTAAAAAAAGAAAATAATAATAATTGGTAGGAGGTACCCTGTATTTACTCTATCTCAGAGCTGAGTGAAGTCAAACTTTGCCCACATATGAGCTATACATATAAGGATAATTTTCTACTAACTCCGATTCTTAAAATCGAAACTTATTAAATTAACAGTATTATTAATAATATTATTAATACCACTGTTACCCCTATATCGTACGTAATAGTTTAATCAATGTAATCTGTAATTAAATTAAATACTGATATGAAAAAATTAACTCGTCAACCAGGAATCGAACCTCTGGCCTCTAATAATACATAACTAGTCCAGTATGCTTCCGCTACACCAAAGACGATTGTGACGTAATAGCCAACTTTTTCATATTAGGCTAATTTTTTTTTATATTTAGACAGTATTACTTCTGCTGAAGTGATTCATTTATTTAATATTTGTTTATTTGTGTATACTTTCGCGTCAACATAACGATGTTTGTCCAAATTCCTTTCGGTTACGTATGACAAACTGTAGAAGACTTAAGCGTTTACTCCGACAAATTTCATTGTCATTGAATTTTTAATTAAATTAAATACTGATATGAAAAAATTAACTCGTCAACCAGGAATCGATCCTCGGGCATCTGGATAACTAGTCCAGTATGCTTCCGCTACACCAAAGACGATTGTGACGTAATAGCCAACTTTTCATAATGTAATCTGTAATAGAAATAATAAAGAAAACCTAGTAACTACGAAATTACGAATGAAATCTGGTACGAATACTAAGTCATGTGGGTGTTCTTGGAAATGAAAAAGCCAATATGCAGGCAAATGAAGCAAGAAATTGCTCAAATTTTATAAACTAAGCGTTAATGTAAAAAATATATTGAATAACTCCTAGCAGAACCAGTTGGACAACTCATTGGATAAGTTGAGATTTATAAAACCTAAGATTATTGGACAACCATCGAGTACATCCTGAAGAATGGTGCTTACCAGACTGCGCACGGATCACACCAGAATGACACACCAGTATTTGCCTGACAAAGAAACAACAGATAATATCTGTGAAACACACCACTAAGAGTAGGACATCTGCTTAATAAATGGTAAGTTGCGCGTTTGTTGAGAGGAGCTGATCTGCCAGATTGTGAACTTAGAAATTTGTTAAATCTGATTGGTATTTTTGTAAAAAAATTAATCCATGTTTTAAGAAGTTCTAAGTTTATAAACTATATTTAATCTAAAGATTATTAAATTTTTATAAAATTTTTGAATGATAGCTCGACTTTTGACGCTGACTATATATGTATATAAAGATTATTAAAATAATCAAAGAGAACTCTAGGTTTTTTTTTGAAATCATATTTCAAGGCACCAAATTAGCAACAAGCAACATATCTCTGAACCCATATCCTAGAGATAAAGATAGTACGATTAGCTAGTTCATACTGATGATGACTACTTTGTAGTCGAAATACGTATTTATAAAATACAAACAAATGTTCTAGGAATAGGGGCAAAATTTTAAATATATATTTAATCTGTTTTCTTCATTAGATAATAAAATTATTAATTTGTTAGTTTAAATTGCCTTAGCAGCTACAGCAAACATAATATTAAAAAAAATTATTGATCCATAGTTTTTGGTATTTTTATACCCAGTATATATATTAAATAATGTAAATATTGATCGCAGAAATTATTATTTTTTGGTATATATGTTCATGAAATGACCTAATTAGCCCATTTCCGCATATCCATCCGCCCGTCCACCTGCCAGTACATCTGTCCACTGTCCACTGTCCGCCTGTTTGGTTGTCCGTCTGTCTGCCTGTCTGTCCCTAGACACGATAACTCAAGAACGAACTGAAATTTTGTGTGTGTGTTCTACAATCAAAAAGTGAATTCATGTTAGTGAAAGGGCAAAATCGGACACTTTCGAGCAATATCGGTCGGTTTTATTTTCTCGAAAAATTTACCGTGTTTTCGAGATATATACAAATTTCTGTTTCGCGAACTTTGTCTCCGAATAATTGATTCGCATTTATCAAATATCAGAGGAATGTAAACGAAAAAATTTATCCTGAGCTATAATGCATATTGCACCGTCCACATATTATAAACTACCTGTATTTCATTTTTGTTTTTATCATGTTGAATTAGTATTGATTTACAATTAGTTTTGTTAATATATAATGTTATATACAATTTTAGATCAAATTAAGGAGGCCTTTGAGCTCAGGTTATATGGGATAATACCAATATACCTACGTTCGATATATCGAAAGCTGATTTAATTGAAAGTTTTTGACTGATCAGATCTAGAGCACGGTAGTGCGTGGCCGAGTTTTAAGGGAGACATTCGGACTTTTCAGTACAGTGTTATTACTACACCTTAATTTAGGCTCATTTTTTGGGTGCTGTATCTTTTGAACGGAAAGAGCTACAGGGTTGATATTTCGAATATAGATACTTTACGGAATTATAAGAACCAATGTTTTCAATCAATGTTAACGAATTAACCGTTAAAAAGTTATTTCACTTCAAAAACGCAAAATTCGTGGGAACGCCCACAATTCTTGGTAACTAATAGATCAAAATGATGAGCTACTTCCAGATATGCTGTAAAGTTGATATTGGGCATGTAGATAGCTGTAGTACCCAAACCGACGGGAAAATTGCGAAAACTGGAAATTTGTATCGGAAAAGTGGAAAATTTAACATTTTTTTGTTTTAAGACTAGTTCAACGCAAACTACCATGTAGAGAACGATATATCATATATACCTATTAATTTTTATACCATATAAAAATAGACATTGCAATTTGAATACAGCAGTATGCGTTGATTTTAAAAGTTAAGCAACGGAAGCCTCGGAAAATTGGAAAAACATCCTCCAAAATTATGTTTTTCTGTTCTATAAATGCTATAAAGTTTGAATTTTCACTAATCGACCCGAAATAACGTCAAAATTAACAGAATATTTTGAAAAATTTCATTACCTACATCGCAACCACACCGAAAATGGGAAAAACATCCCTAAAACTTACCTCTTTACTTCTATTCATGATAGAAAGATCAGTTTTTTTCCATCACAACCCTTCGAACTTGGTAAAAACACCCCCAAAACCAACCTTTTTGTTCTATACATACAACAAGATGCAGTTTTTTGCAATGGACGCTTAATAGCTACAAATTAGGAAGTTATTTCGAAAAACTTAATATATTTTTTTGCAAACTCCCGAAAAATTGAAAAAACACCCTCCAAAATTACGTTTTTCAGTTCTATATATGATGAAATGATGGACTTTTGACCAATCGACCCGAAATAAAGTCAAGTTAACAGAACACTTTGAAAAATTTTTTTACCTATAACGCAAACCTCCGAAAATGGGAAAAACACCCCTTAAACTGCCTTAAGGCATTTTGATCAGACTAAAAATATGACCGCTAGAGAGTGATTTATGTATTCTAAGGAAATTCGCTAAGTTGACGCAGCTCCTGCGTAACGAATTTTTTTTTTGTGAAGTGGAGCCAACGGGTCAAGTCATTTCTTCAAAGACTATAACGTTGATAATCAATTATCTGTAATAAACGATTAGTTTAGAAGTCATAATCGAAACAAATCAAATAGCAACTTATATATACTAAATTTTATATAGTTATTTTAATAAAAAATATACCACTCTTATTTCACATTAATTTGTGGCGTTTTAATAAAAGGCCTATGATATATGATCGATGAATATTATTATCAATAATCCAATGTATAAAATTTATGCTTTCTTTTCAGTTTTCTTTGGCAATAACACTGCTTGAATATTTGGTAATATACCGCCTTGAGCAATTGTTACAACAGATAGTTTATTTAATTCTTTTCATCATTACGAATTGCTAATTGAAAATAAACTTGTTTATTTTTAAACTTGTTTACTTAAAAAAAGTTACATTGTAACAATACAATAAAACAATCAATGTTTTCTATTTGGAGTATTAAAACATACTGATATATTAAACTAGAAAATTTTTATTTAAATACTAAATGTCTATCTAATCAAAAAGGAGGCGGTAACCTTGTCAACAAATCAGATCGATATATGCTTCATATGTTATTTTAATTACAATTAAAGTTGTTAAATTTTCCGTTTGTAAGAAAGGTAAGTTTTCGAGAAAATCTTAATAAAATAGTTGCTTCTTAATAAGTGATGATATGGGATAAAGGACCGAGCTATTTACAAAGTAAATAGATCCAGACTTCATATAATAGTTGCTTCTTAAAAAGTGATGATATACGAGAAAGGACCGAGCTATTAACAAAGTAAATAGCTCTAGACTTCAAATAATAGCTGTTCCTTAAAAAGTGATGATATCCCATAAAGTTTCGAGCTATTTACAAGCTAAATAGCTCGGTAAACTATTTATTAAAAAAATAAATGAGGGGTAAATTAATTAAGTATAAGAAAAAATTTGGTTGAAATTTATGTCGTAAGTTTTCCCTTAGTATGTTTTTAAAATTTTATAACGCGGCAAGTTTTAAAATATTTGAAATCATCAGAAAAATTAACTTGCCGCGTCATAAAATTTTAATAAAAACATACTTTACAAAATATTGTACAGAATCTCATATATGTTAGGTATACAAGTGTTACACATTTAATTGTTTTATTAATAAAAACACAAAAATTGCAGGACAATTGTTAATGCGTGTTACCTCAGCACTCCGTCATTTATGAATCGATTTTGAATTTTTTGTTTTAAAGGGTTTGATTTCCCATTGTCCCCAATATTATACTAAAACCATACTATATTGATGTCTTAGCCCTTCAGAAAGCGAGCAGAGCCAGTTGACGTAATATAACGCGAAGCGGTCTCCTTTGTAAATGTGAATCTAAAATGAGTAAAGTATCGCGAAGCGAAAGAAACGCGTAGCATATGCGAAGAGAAACAAAACGCTACGCATTTTGTGCGATGCCTTCGGCTTCGTATATTTAAGCCTTTCAAAAATGATTGATATCCGACCAAAAACATAAATGTAAGAAAGGGCCGAGTTTTCGGGAAAATCCTTAATGTAATAGTTCCTTCTTAAAAAGTGATGATATGAGAGTAAGGACCGAGCTATTTACAAAGTAAATAGCTCTAGACTTCATATAATAGTTGCTTCTTAAAAAGTGATGATATGGAAGAAAGGACCGAGCTATTTACAAAGTAAATAGCTCTAGACTTCAGATAATAGTTGCTCTTTGAAAAGTGATGATATCCCATTAAAGAGCCGAGCTATTTACATAGTAAATAGCTTGGTAAACTATTAACTAAAAAAATTAATGAGGGGTAAATTGATTAAATGTAAGAACAAATTTTGTTCAAATTTATTTCATAAGTTTTCTCTTAGTATGATTTTAAAATTTTATAACGCGGCAAGTTTTAAAATATTTGAAATCATCAGAAAAAAAAACTTGCCGCGTTATATAAAATTTTAAAATCATACTAAGAGAAAACTTATGAAATAAATTTGAACAAAATTTTTTCTTACATTTAATCAATTTACCCCTCATTAATTTTTTTAGTTAATAGTTTACCAAGCTATTTACTATGTAAATAGCTCGGCTCTTTAATGGGATATCATCACTTTTCAAAGAGCAACTATTATCTGAAGTCTAGAGCTATTTACTTTGTAAATAGCTCGGTCCTTTCTTCCATATCATCACTTTTTAAGAAGCAACTATTATATGAAGTCTAGAGCTATTTACTTTGTAAATAGCTCGGTCCTTACTCTCATATCATCACTTTTTAAGAAGGAACTATTACATTAAGGATTTTCCCGAAAACTCGGCCCTTTCTTACATTTATGTTTTTGGTCGGATAATATTCTTCTAGAAGAATAGCATTCAAGCATTCTTCTAAAATGGTACATGGCCACTATATAAACGGAGAAATTCATCAATTTCAAATCAGTTTTAAAGTAACCATTTGATCGAGTAACATCTGTTTAAAATAAACGTTTGTTGGATAAACAGTCAGTTATAAAGTAAGTGCAGTTGTACATTGTTGTATTGTATTAAAAAGAGAAATAGACTCATTTAATTGTGGAAATTAAATTAAATTCAAATTTTTTTTTCAAATAAAATAAATTTCAGGTTTGAACAAAATCATAAAGTTTTTGTTTTATTTAATTTTTTTTTTCAAAGTACGTGTCGTCCAATTGACATAAATTTAGTAAACTTTTACTAATATTTTGTGTTTTTTATGTGTGTCGAGTATCGGAATCTGTTGTAGGATCTACAGCGCTCCTTTGAAGGATAAAGAGAGCCAAGATACCGCGATAACGTCTTGATTCATCTTATTTTAGACGGTCCAAAATCACACGTATATAAAACCCAATAAAAAATTATTTAGATGCCGATTTTTTAGATTTTCTGTCTATCTGTTTATTTTCAACGGGTGGTAAAACATCCAAGACCGCGAGACAGCTACTCCTTTAATGACCTGAAATCTATCTCTTAATATGTGTGAAATGAAGCATATTTTTCAGTACAAAAATATTAATCTTATAGGAACAAACAACTTTTATTGAAAATATTTTTTCCTACATCCACTAGTGTTCGAGTTATAAGAAAGGCCGCTCGTTTTAAAATTACAATCGATACATTATAATTCAGTATACAGAGAGTATAATAAAACCAGTGAATATAACAAATAACTGAGTTGCTAAGTTAAATACCCTGCATATACTGAGTTCGTTATCAATGCGCGAACTGTTTATTTTACTTTTTACACACGCACAAATGTGTAAACATATAAAGTAATGTATAAAAGCTGTATACAGAATAATTAATTCAATGTATTACTGTCAATGAAGCAAAGAAATTGACTAACCAAACTATATTAGTATTGTAACGAATAGCAAGCTGGGCGTGAAATCCAGAAATTTGGGGTTCGATCCTTGGCGGATGATTTTTTCATATGGATATTAATTAATAAATACAGTGTTGAACAATGTTTGAGTTGAAATTTATTGCAACTCTATTCAGTTTATGGAAATAAAATCAGCACATTTATGTGTTTAAAGTAACATTGCCTAAATTGTTCTTCTATCTTCTGTTATAGACTTCTGTGTCTACTGTTTCAAAGATATATGTCTTTTATCGTGGCGGGGAGATGCATAGACCGATTTTCGATCTATTCAAGAACTAAGCTACAGAATACACTCAGAATTTCAGCTCGTTATCTCTTTTCGTGTGTTAGTTATCCTCTCAACGAATAGAAAGACAGACGAACCTGCAGAAATGGACTAATTATATCATTTTATAAAAACCAACACCAAAAATTTGTTTCGGCAATGAATATTTTCAACCGTTAAAAAGTCGATTCTAAACTCATAATACGCTTATATATGTATATATGTATATATATGTATATATATATATATATATATATTATATAAGTAGGGTCCAATTAAATTAAATACTCACTATATTAAAATATTTTGATTGATATTAATTAATATTATTATATATATTATTTTCAAGTGAGTGTGCTTCGAGACAATCAAGATATATCAAAATGGGTATACATAGGATAATTAATTATATTATATTAATATTTGTTTTAAACAGTTTCGATGAAAACATTTCCTTCGAGTTTCATGATATTTAAAACAATAATTATTATGATAATATTAATTATTATTATTTTACAATTAGTCTAATAATTGTTCTTATATTATATATTTATATATATATATTTTATTATCAGTTTCTATCAAATTATATGAATTATAATTTATTCGAAATAATAACCTATCGTATAGTTTTTTGGTTAAGTTATTTAGAATAATATGAGATGTAAAATGTTTGGAAAATACTTAATAATTACTATTGATTATTATGCCTACCAATACAGGGTGCTCACCAGTCCAGGTCGTAAGGCGTTATGTCTGCGTAGTATGCCTACTTGGAAACTGGGAGGTTATGGGTTCGAATACCGACATCGACAGTTTGTCAATTTTTAAGAAAAAAAAGGGGCGTTTAATTGACTAAACTGTCGGCGTATGGACAAGAACGAAGTAACCAGCTATGCTTGGGAAGGTTTTCTGCAATTTCCTACACGAACTCCAGATGAATATCGGCATAGTTCCTTTCATTGTCGGCTGCAGCCGCATATCGAACCAATTACTAGCGTATACACGAAAATTCCGTCCACTCCATTCACATCCTCACATCCTTAGGCATCACAATGGATCTTATGGTCGAAGTGTAGCACGTCCAGGGCAACCTCTACAATCTATCTATCTATTTCTGTACAGGGTGACTGATTTTAACCCAGAAAGTTGAATAGATCACCCAAAACTAAGAAGAAAAGTTTACATAATCATGGATTACAATTATTGAAAAAACCACTTGGCTTATTTCGATTACACTTAACACGTTTTAAGTAATAAGTATGTGGCCTAGTTTGCTAGTTTGATGTAATTAGATTTTATTTAATTATTCTAGGGACGGATTTGGGGCTTTCAAACTAGATATTTTATAGAAAAAATCGAGTACGCCACTGCTTTTTCTAAATTTCATATTATTTTTACTTGGGACTGGGAGGTTATTGGTTCAAATCCCGACATCGGCAGTTTGTCAGTTATAAAAATTTAAAAAAAAAAAGGAAGCGGTTAATTGATTAAACTGTCGGCTTATGGACAAGAACGAAGTAACCGGCTATGCTTGTGAAGGTTCTATGCAGTTTCCCTCACGAATTCCAGATGAATATCGGCATAGCTTCTATAAAAAGTTGGCGGAATCCACACAACCTACCAATTCCTCGTCTACACACAAAAATTCCTTCCACTGCATTCACATCTTCACATGTCTAGGCATCACAATGGACCTTATGGTCGAAGTGTGTTCCGTCCAGGAGCCGCTACAGTCTATCTAATATAAGATGGAAAATCCAGGTTTTGTTTTAAATCCACAAACCAAATGTGGGACTTTGCGTTATTTTGGTTTTACATTTTTATGAAATTTATATTTATAATTGTTGAAAAATCACTTATATATTGTGAAGTTATTTGTTAATGTTTCACACGACTTCCATATGACAGGATATTTTTCATTCAAATCGATGACTAAAAATTCCAGGTGATTTGTTTCGATTCTCTCTACGAGTGTATATTAAAAAAATTGCATAAAATCGAAAAATAATTTTTGTTTCCGATTTGAATGAAATGCATTTATATACAAGGTAAATAAGACCCAAGAAACTCGAAAATCGTATTCTTTTGACCATGAATTTTGTGAACATTTTACGAGATATAGTCCGAAATCGTATTACATGGGGCATATAATTGTACAAAGGCGGGAATTCCCAGAATTGTTTTTCATTCAAATCGATCACTAAATTTTTGGCGACTTTTTACTTTAAAAAAGTTTTATAAAATCGGAAAATAATTTTTGTTTCAAATTTGAATGAAATACATTATACAAGGTAAATTGGACCTACAAAATATGGAAATCCAGTTCATTTGACGATTTGATGAGTTATTGCGGTTTGCGAGATATTGTCTAAAAAGTTATTACAGGGTATTAAAATAAAATCATATAAAGTTATTAACGAAATAGGTTTTTATTTAAAAAAACATTTTTAAACACAAGCTTTTTATAGTAAAACTAATTTTTACAACTTTACTTCTAAACCCCCTTTCCCCTTGTCGATTCTTGTCATGCTTACGATAAAAATGCATTGTCAACGGAACTGAACCAACATGTAAAAATTCAACTCCGTAGGGAACGAGGAAATAATTATAATTCAGCTTACAAGATTTGACCCGAACATGCATACATACATACACACATACATTCATACGTACATTGCAAGTTATATAAAAGCTTGTAAAAAGTAATATTTTGCCACTAATTTTACCTAGTATCAACCCTTAAATCCACTTCAGCAAAAGTTTCTATAAATATTTCATTTTTCAGCCAATAAAGAAACGAGTTTATTGTTATTATTTACATTTTTTTTAAATAAAAAAGAATTATTCTTTAAAAAAACAGTATTTTTCCTTTTTTCAGTTGATTTTAATAATTTTCCCATCAAACATAACCAATAAAAATTTTTGTTGTATAAGAATTCTTTTTTCTTTCAATTTTTTTTATCTTCTTTTGCACCAAGTAAATTTCTGTCATCGTAATGAACTGTGAATAAAAATAATTGATTTTAAGGATATCACAAGAAGCAAAGAAAAGAAACGGAATAATAATTATTATTTTAAGCAGTTGATGTGTATGAATGAATGCATATTCAAGCAACCACGCACCTGCATTACTGTGCCAAACTATCCAAAATACAATCATTTCCCTTAAGTCGTGAGTAAGATGGCGGCCACAATGGTTATTATCATTATCATAAAAGGGGTTGGTACAAATTCAAATTTAAAATAATAATCGGATCAGTATTGTATGGACACAGAGGCATACAGCAGTAAGCAGTACTATTGATTATTTGAAATTTGATTACATCTTTATGGTTTATTGCTCTGTGACCATAAAACTATCATTGGATTACTACTTTAAATTGGAATTTGTAGCAACTCTTTTTATGATCTTGATAACAAAAATTATAGCCTCCATCTTACTCACCACTATAGGGAAAAATTGTACACTGCCGTTAAAAAAAATGAACCAACTTGACATGTTAATTTTCCTACATTTCTTTGTTACAGTGTTCTTTGTTAATTGTATTGATATCAGTGTGATATATAACAAAAATATTATATATAACAAAAATATTTAGCACAGATATAATTGGCAGATGAGTATCAAAAACTGTTCTTTCGGAATCTTTTTTTATCAATTCTTTCTACATGCTGCACTTTGGCATGCAGTACATATGCATTTTGGCATGCAGAACTTTGGTCCCAATTTTTTACAGAAAATTTTTTAAAATAATTTGAAAACTTTATTGTTTTTGAACGGATTAAACTTTTTTCATATTGTTAGGCTACATTAAAACATAAAAGATTTTGTGACTTTTTAAAATAAAATGAATATTTTAGTATGTATAAGTTTTTAAGTATAAAAAAGACACAAATTTGACCATTTTCTACCCAAAATATCCACTAAAAGGCGTTTTTAAAACGACGGGTTTTCAGATTCAACATTATAAAGATATACATAATCCCAAATATTTCCATTGTAAAGAATATGAAAATAAATTTTTTCGTACGAAAACAACCATTTTTTTATAGTATTTAAACAATTTAGCTTTAATAAAAATGGGATCAAATTTCACTGTGCAAAAATTGTATTTTTACAATTCGTGCAAGGAACAAAGAAAAAATTCAGATTAGTTTTTGATACAATCTCTCGGTATCATACCATTCTATAAAAAAACATTATTATTATGTTTATTATTATTATTATTTTTAAAATAACAATTTGGTATAGTAAGACTCTTCATAATGGTAACATATTTCGTCAAAATTTAAAGATTCTAAAATTTTTTTTTAAATTTTTAACAGGGATACTCGTAGGGTATTGTTTTAAAGACCTACTTTAAAGGACACGAAACATACTTTTTTAAGCTTTTTGATGAATAGATTTTAGAAATTATACGAATAAAAGTTGTTTTGTTCTTAGAGGGATATCTTATAGTGATCTTATTTTTCTTCTAAACCATGATCGTCCAGGTTATTTACAAAAGAATCTATCTCTATTGATTGACCACCTTTTCAATAACACCTTTTTATTCTTGATAAATTTTTTCTAAAGACTATGTTTCTAAAAAAAAGTAATCTTAGCCAATTTAGACTTAATTACTCAGTTTTAATGTTGTATTTTTGTCAGCTGTCCGATTTTGTCAAAAAAGGGCTTCCCTTTGAAAAGTTGATCTTCAAATAATCTTGATGGTCCTGGTGTTAAGTTGAACGTTCATTCAGAGCATTTTTACCAAAAATGAAATAAAATTTCCTTGAAGAAATATTTAGGTGCCTTGTTTGAATTGAGTATTCTGTACAAATCTAAAAATATGCGTATAATATGCTTGTATTTAAAATTTCAATGTTATCCACTTAATATCAGTTATTATATTTTTTCTAACTAAATATAACAAAGATAAGTAATATATTTTTTCAGTGTTTAAAATGAAATGGAATTAAAAACTTAATTTATATTATTTTAGAGAACAAACATTTTAATTAATCGTGTGTATTAAACAGAACAAGCCTATAAAAAATATATTTAATGTAAATTCATACGAAGTGTTTTGTGTTCTTCTTACAAATAAAAATTAACTAATATGTTGTATCTGTAAAAAACGTTTACTAATAATAGAAATTGAGAAGAGCTGGCTACATACAAGTGAACTGATCGAACATTATCGTGATTTTTTCTCATAAGTTTCCCATGATATCGTCGAAGAAAGAGCCGCATTTTGCAGTCTCAGGTGAGACGGACGGTAGAGTTTTGAACAAAAAAAAAACGATCGAACATAATTCTGAAAATTGGTGTAGTATTACGTTTTGACAATAGAAATTGAAAGAAAATGTTCCCAGAAATGTTAGTTGAGGCCCTACTGCTCCCAGAAGCGATAAAGCATTTAACTTTGAGTTGAAATTGAACTCATAAAATATAGTTCTGCATATTTGTTGACTGCAAGTTTACGAAGCAATTAGACTTTTCATCAATTTACAGAAGTTAAAAATGAGGCTTACATAAAAATTTTTTCCGAAAGTTAAATTTTTTGGTCCTTTAGTTCACTTTTAACTTCTGTAAATTTATGAAAAGTCTAATTGTATCGTAAACTTGCAGTCAAAATACTAACCCAAACTGTCATTGAGTACTTTTTTTAGTTTATTAAGTTTTAAAATAAATTATTTGGGAATCGACGAACGATAAAAATTTTTTTTCCTTAAAAAAGATTAATTAAATTCTTATGCCTAAGAAAATATAAATTTATCATCACGTCATCCATATGTTACAACTATTCCATTCTATACAAGAAGAAAGAAAATTGTTATAAAACTGTATATTTAATTTGAAGGGCAGATAAATATGTATAGAAAATGAAAGGGAAAAACGAAGAAAATCTCTATCGAAAAGAAATTTATTGAAGCGTTTCCATTTATATATATATACATTTATACTTTTTCATCACTCACGGAATTGTAAAGTTTTCTCATTATTATTATTATTTTTACAATAAAATTTAAATCGATTGAATATTTAAAAATGAAAGGCGTAAGAACTATAAATAGATAGCTATATCAATATGGATCAGATATATCCTATTATAGGTACAGACCGTTTTCAAAAGCATTTCTAATAGAGATTCAATGTTAAATAAATAAATAAAATAATTACCATAAAACCATACATACACATACATACTGAAACTAAATGTCTGGACTGGAATATTGGGTGACCATATTATAGGACCATTCTTCATTCTGACGGACCTTTCGATTCTCAAAAATATTTGAATTTGTTACGAAATTATATTTTGCCAACTGTGAGAGCTCTTCCTAATTTAAACCTGGAATCTGTATGGTTCCAACAAGATGGTTACCCTGCACACAATGCCATGATAGTAAGGCTGTTCCTGGAAAAAACTTTCCAGGAGAAGCTTTATTCTCCTAATAAAGAGAGAGTTCCTGGAGAGTTTGAATGTTTGTTTGCTTGTTTGTTTGAACAAAAAATCTCTGTCAAAAAAATTTTTTTTTAATTAGTTTATTTTTATTTTTTTTAATTTGTTTTTATTTAATTTCTTTAATTTAAATTTAATGCGGGTGACACCGCTGGGGATAGCTAGTCAAATATAAAATTTAAAAAAAAGTGACATCAACTTTTGTGGCCAAACATAAACTCTTAGCGATCAGAATTTTAAACGAAATTTTGTATCTCATATACATGCTTTTGGTATTTGAAAAACGAAATTCGTTAATGAGTAGAATCGGTTATTTATCAGACTGTTATTTTCCACATCTCCTAAGTAGGATAGATTTCGTTTAAAAATACCCTTTAAAGAAAGCTTATTACAAGTTTATATTTAGTTAACCTGTTCCGTTGTCTGTAATGGATCTTGCAAGTTAAATTTGTCCCACTTCCTCTTATTTTACGGACTTGAATTTTTACATGTTGGTTCAGTTTCGATGACAATGAATTTTTATGGTAAGCATGACCGGAATAGAAATGGGGAAAGAGGATTTTTGAGGGCGGGAGAAACACAAAATTTGGTATATCTCTCTTAATATTGACAAAAATCGAAAAACACATAAGAAGTATAAATAATATTAAAGAGAACTCTAGGATTTTTCGAAACAAATTTCGATTTTTGCCCCAATTTCCTAGATCTAAATTTTTTGTATTTTATAAATACGTATTTCGACTACAAAGTAGTCATCATCAGTATGAATTAGCTAATTGTAATTATTCTCCGAGGAGATGTTACTTGTTGCTAATTTGGTGACGGTGCAGAATTAGCAACAAGTAACATCTCTTCGGAGAATAATTACTATTAGCTAGTTCATACTGATGATGACTACTTTGTAGTCGAAATACGTATTTATAAAATACAAAAAATTTTGATCTAGGAAATTAGGGCAAAAATCGAAACATAAGAAGTAAAGTTGTAGAAAATTAGTTTTACCATGATTAAGTTTAAATAAAAGTTTGTTTTAAAATTGTTTTTTTTTAATTTATTTTGTTTTATAACATCGAAATAAAATTAAACAAACTTCTATATAAATATGAACTTAGACTTTATCATTCATATCATAACAACAACAAAAGTTTTTTTTTACGCATCACTGAATTTTCTACAGAAAAAAAATTATTATCTTTTATATTATATGTAAGTGGTCCTTTTTTTTATCTATACACAGGGACAATAATATGACAAACGTCAACTGAAATATTCAATACACATAATTTTAACATTAAATAATAAAATACGCATACAAGAATGGTAAGATCAAAAAATACTGTACCCATATTTAAACTGAAAAACCTTTTCATGTGGAATATCAATTCCCGCCAAAATTAGCCATTGAGATGCGAAATTTTGAATAGTTTATATACGTGTAGAATATTTGTAAAGAAAAAACGATACAGGCATCTAATTTCTAATATATATATATATACAAAATAATTAGCTGTTATCCCCAATGCTGAAATTATGTGTGTTTCTCAAAATGATTCTGCTATGAAAAATCGAATCTAACCAATATATATTCAAACATTTCCATTTTCGCTGTGATTATTACCTGCAACATTGACAAGTCTGGTTTAAAGTCTTATCAAATAAGATATATATATATATATATATATATATATATATATATATATATATATATATATATACATACATATATATATATATATACATATATATATATATTTATATATAGGAAAAATTCAAAATTCTAAAAGGAAAAACCTTTTGGTATTCAGTTAAAACAATCTAATCGATAGCTTTAAATGAAGAAAATATGGAACTAGCCTGAAAAAGAGAAACAATAGCTGCTACGGAGTTACATTCAGAATATTGTAAGCTCAGAGGACTTTTTGTGGAATACAGTGAATTTGGCTAATTTATGGAACGAAAGTGAATACTTCGATACAGCGTCATAAAAATTACAAAATAAAATTATTGAACCCGTCTCTGGTTAAAAATGTTTTAATTTATCTATTAGCCTTTATTACTGAATCCGTTCAAATTAAATTTGAATTGAAATTATTAGTTTGCTATTTATAACAAAGTTATATAATTTTTGAAAAAAATTTCCATCCTTACACACCACCTTATAGTGAAATTTGGATCGTCATTTGCGGTAAGTTTTGCTTATTTTGTCGACTTAATTTATTAAATTTATTACAATATAATAAATAAAAAAATCGTTAAAACTAGCGTACCAGTCGAAAGCCTAAACAAAAATCATCTCTAAATCTACTTTGAATCCTTCCTTCTTAATTAAAAAAACATTGCATGCAGAACTCGAAGCTTAAAATTTGACGACTGAACGCATTCATTCACGATTTTTCACAAATACAACGGAATTCATAGGAGCTGATATTTGTTACACACTTGAACTTTTTTTTCTCTAAAGAGGGTCATTGTATTTATTCAGATTCCATTCATAAATAGATGTAAAACAAAATAACTGGAAAATAAAGAAAATTAAAAAAAAAGCAAAAAGAAGAGAAACAGAATGATAAACTAAAACTAACGAACTTCACATAAATAAAGGAAAGTCGTTTATAAAAATATATGTACTCTTTTTAAATCAAAGTATAGCTATATATTAAAAGAACTGTAATTAAGGACATTTTTCTAAGAAAAACGATATCGTTTCTTTGAAATTAAAATCTTGATTACTAATTATAATATTTTTCATGTATTTAATGTATTTGTTTTTTATGTTATAAAATATTGAATGACCAAAAATAAATAAAAACCGTCATAAAAAACAAAGAATAACAAGTAAAAATAACAATTAACTGAGTTAAATGCTTAAATATCCGGTTTATACTTAGTTTTTGAAAAAAGTTTCAAACCAAAGATATTGGTTTTTAAAAAGGGACCTTTTTGTCGTAAAATTTTGTTTCTATCACTTTCTCAGCTTACTCAACTGGGTGCTAATACATTCCCACCAAAGACGGATTCCCACCAAAGATCTAAGATAGTGCAAAGCATTACAATTTGTATCATAATGTTGGACGCTTTGAAAATATTTGGTTATGTTATTTGAACGGTATTTTAACAATGACATATTTCACAATAACAGAAAAAGTGCAAACTATTAAATGGTACTTTGTGGGAAATTTGGCACAGGAATGTTTCATTGTGGCATTTGAAAATAGACAATCGCCAAAGCAATTCCAGGAAAAAAATTTCTAGCAACGTCTTGTGAGTGGTTTTGGAACCATTCAAATGGCCAGTCAGATCTCCAAATCTATCTTCTAACGATTTTTTTTGGGAGGGTTTTCTAAAAACAGAAATTTATTCGCTGAATAGGCCTGGAAATTCGCAACAATTAAAGCAAAAAATGGTTGACAATTGTGCGAATATTTATCCTCAAGTGCTAGAAAATACCCGAGTAGAGTTTTACAATCGACTAGATATTGTTTAGCAAATAATGGAGGAATATTCGAACGGTTTAACAATTAAGTTTGTATGAAAATTCTATTTTTTTTTCCGACTTCAAAAAAGGAGGATGGTTCTGAATTCGTCTGTATTTTTTTTTTTTTTTTTTAATGTGTGATCCCCTCAGAACTCAGTGATTTAAGAAGCGATTTTGTATTTTTTGTTTTAAAGAGTTTGGTTTCCCATTGGTCCCATTGTCACTCAATCGCATTCTGATAAGGGGATCCCCGGGAAATCGAGGAAAATCCTCATTTTATATGTGATAACCGATTTCTGCGATTTTTTTTTTTTTTTTTAAAGGGTATACTCATTCATAATAGAAAAATAAAAAAGTTTTTATAAAACCGACTTCAAAAAAATTTTTTACAAAAAAATAACCGACCCCAAAAAAAAAAAAAACGGGTAAAAAAAAAGTTTTAAAAAATGCACTAAAAATTAGCTGGTCGTTTAGTAGATCTACCCATATTTACCAATGTTTAGAATAAAATCAGTTATAAAACTCACTAAAAAGCGAGAAATAAAACCTATTTTGACAAAATGGAAACCCGACTTCAAAAATCAAATATTCTATAACAAGAAATGCACTAAAAAGTAAAAAAATAATTGCATATTCTTGTGCCAATTTTAGTTCACCTAAGCAAAATTTTTTAAATATATATGTACAAAACTGATTCTCGAACTTGTTCGTACTTCTCAATGATACTTAATAAAACAACTAGTGTTTCACGAGGCACGAGGCGAAGCGGTCAATTTTTTACCTCGGGGGGTACGACAGCTTTGATAGTGTCCCTGAGAGACTATCAAAGTTTCGCTTGACTGACCGCAGTATGTTTGTGTACAGGTGGGCATGAACGGCTCTTCGGAGCCACCGGCTTCCCATAAGCTGTGTGAGAGTACGTTAGATTGGTATGTTTTGAAGTAAGACGGAACGATGTTTCATTACAGGTTGCTCTACCAATTATTGCCCACTAATTTATTCAATCAATTTAGGAATAGTTGGGAATATTTTCAATTTCCGTAACTAAAGGCTTTTCAAGCATATAGCCTGCTGATGTATGATTCAATGAAATGATAAAAGATTTTTTAATTCAGGGATTTTTTTTTAAAAGTTCAACTAAACCGTTATTCCAGCCCGTTATATAACTTGCGCCATTCGCGGTAAGTGAAACTAATTTTTCTAAAGGTAACGATTTTATTGGTGCAAGTTCTTCGTCATAGAGATTTTCGGCGGTCGTTTCGCGATGTAAGGAAACCATCGCAAAGAGTTCTTCGTTATCATCCAAAACCATACGAATGTAAATGAACATCATTGGCATGTTTATTGTATCCAGTGTCATCAAATTCCAATGACACTATACTAAACCTCCTACGAAGAAAAAATAATTAAATCAGGTAAATAATTGTTTATTAGTTCTCCGATATGAATAGTTTAGGTGGAGAATAATTTTTTTTAGTACTCCACTGTTTAAAATTTATTATTATTTTGTTTTCATATTTTTATTATTCAAAAAATAATAATTTATATAATTATTGGTTTATGCGAGTTGAGAATTTACATAATTTCAACAAACATTTACTTAGATCGGATATGACTTGCGTATATCCAAGCTTACAAAAAGTACTTGTCTCAAGACAGTTACTAAAATTAGTTGGCTCAGTACAGTTACTAAAAGTAGTTGTCTCACATGAATTAATCAGATGGTATTTTGAATTTTTATTTCTTCAATTTACAAATTGAATATTTATTATGGATTGTGCTGAAGTATCGAATAGGCGAATTAATGGTTTCTATCTGATTGTATCTAAGTATATTTTTTTTGTATAATTTATTTAATTCACCATTCCGAAACTTGTGGTTTTTCAAACTTGTCACATTTCAATACACATTCTATACACATTTTGGCTGTACAATTTATGTATTTTATGTGAATATGCAATGACTTTTTCAATTTATAACTATATTGTTTTGTATACGCTTGGTATTTTTGGCCTTGTAGTTTTTCTTTACAGAAGCGTAAAGTTCCCTTTATATACAACTATGTATCTGAATTAAATTTGTAGTGTATATTTATATTTTTGCAAATCAGACATATTTGAACATTTTTTTTTACTGTAGTGTCGTTTTTTTTTTTATATACGATATTTCTTTTTACTACAGTTCAATCTAGTACATATTCATGTAATTTTTTTTATAACTTGTACAACCAAACTTAGTATTTTAAGGATAGTTATACTATCAACATATTAAATGAAAAATTATTTATTTCAAATATATTTTATTTTTACATATATTTTGTTTTGTTCTTTTTTTGTACTTTTTTTTATTTTCAGTATTTCTGATTCGAATCACTAGTCGATAACTTAGACACTTACTGGATAGTAAAGATCTTACTACCTCAATATTATCTTTTTTAATGGGCCCAGCTTTTATTGAAAGACTTTCGGTTCAACGTGTTATTTTTTTTATATTTACGTGTATCGCGTTAGCACCGATCGTTTTCCAATTTTCATAATTCCACATACAATACTCTGCTTTGGATTTTTTTTTCTAAAGTACCGTATATTTAGTTTTCATTATTTTTTTTTTAAAAATACATCATAATACCTCTTTTAATTAAAATTACTAAATTAACAAAATTTCATTTTTATGAAAATAATTGATAATTCAATTATTTTCTATAAAGTGTTTAGTTTTTTTTTAAAACTAAACACCAATTTTTTTTTTAAACTAAACACATATTTTTTTTTTAAATACACATATTGAAGCAGAGCAAATATCCATATGTGTCTTTTGTTTTCGATAGTTTTCACAAAGCTCGACTTGTGATTCTGAAATTCTTTTTGAAAGTTGAAATGATTATAATTTTTTCTTTATATTTATACATTTATATCTTTTACATTCTCTTTAATTCTATAATTATATTTAACTTAGTGCTAATTTTTTTCTCTTTCTTCTATTTTGTTTGTGGTTTAAATTTTCATTATGCCGAGAACAACTCGTAATACACCAGGTACCCCAGGAGATGACGATCCTCCAGCTTCACCAGATGACTTATTCATCACGCCTCATCAAGTATCAGCAGTTAACTTAGCGGCTATAACTACGCAGATGCAGCTCAACAGTTCCATGCGTCAGTGCTGCACGTTTCGGATGTACAGCAACAAATACAACAGCAAAGCAAGCAGATTAGTAGCATTACCGATGCCTTGGCAACAATAACAACTACTCTATCAAATAATAACACTAGTTCAAATCAATTAACGTCAAATTTTAGTTTTTTCGCAAAACCGAGTATAGATTCCTTTATAAATAAAATCACTATTCTGGACATTTCGGTTCCAGAAAATATTATACAGTTTATTGTCGATACTCAACATTTAGTTGATATTAATTTTTTACCTATAGACGTTCTTTTGAAATCTTTAATCAATAGGTGTGCTTCGAACGCACAAACATTTTGGTCTACTTGTTTGGCTGACTCTTTGTCTTGGCAAAATATTAAACATAATTTATTACAAGTTTATATTCCACCTTTGACTAAACAGATATTAATTGATAGATTGGTCCGGCGAAATCAACTTGACACTGAAAAATTTTCGACATTTGTTCCTTCAATAATAAAATTCGCGAACATCCTACTTAATGATTCATCTGAATCCGAAATCATACAAATTATTTTTGCTCATGCCAATAATTCTGTACTATCTATTCTTGGTTTATATCAAATTCCCGATGCTTATAAAGATTTGTATCAACTAATCACTAAAATTGAGGAAATTCAAGCGCGAATATCTACAACACCCCTCAGTGTAAACGTTAGTTCAATTCAAAATACGCATAATGACACTAAACTTTTTTGTACTTTCTGTAAAGGTACTAATCACAATTTTAAATTTTGTTTTAAAAGAAAGAAGGATAATATAAATGTTAGTACTACGGTTCCAAAAAACTCGCAATAGACCCCAAGTTTCTTATTAATGATGTTATTTTAAATTATACTATTTTACCTCTACAAACCATTTTCATTCAAGGTTATCCTTTATTAACACTTTTTGATTCCGGTGCTACTGTTAATGCTATTAAAACTGCGACTTTTAACAAGTTAAAAGCTAACAATAGAAACATCGTCACCGAATCAATTGATAAAACTATTTCTTTGCCGGGAAATAATTTTTTAAAATGTAATTTAACTGCGAAACTTCATTTTAAATTGGCTAATTTTTCATGGACTCAAACTTTTTTTATAGTAGATTCATTACCGTTTGAGGTAATTTTAGGTGTTGCCACACTTAAAAATTGCAACATCATTTTGGACTTCTTTAAGTCGACGATCAAATTTTATTTTCATCCTAATGTTGAAATACCGTTTTCGGGTTTTTGTAATAATAATCGAATTATTAATACCATTGTCGAAGCGAAAGTAAATCTTAATAGCAAACAAACCAAAGTGTTGCAAACACTTCTTCAAAACTTTAAATCGATTTTTTCTGACATTCCTGGTCTTGCCAAGGGTTTTGAATATAAAATTAAGTTAATCGATAACATTCCGGTTTGTAAAGCTCCTTACTATCTAGCACCCGATAAAGCCAGACTTTTGGACGAGCATGTTCAAGAGCTTGTTACACAAGGGGTACTTTCTCCTTCGAACTCTAATTATAGCTCACCCGTCTTCTTTGTTAAAAAGAAAGACGATTCTTATCGGTTAGTCGCTGACTATAGGTTTGTTAACAAACATATAGAGTTTGATCCGATGAGTTCAGCCAGTATGGCTCATATTTTCGCTAGCTTAGGTAATTCGAAAGTGTTTACACTCCTCGACATGAAATCCAGTTTTCATCAGATAAAATTATCAGATGACTCGAAACATGTCACCGCGATCGTCACACAATATGGTCTGTTTGAGTACAATACCATGCCTTTCGGGCTAAAGGTGGCTAGTCAATCATTAGCTCGTTTTTTAAATTCCAGTCTCGCAGAATTTCGTCATAAATTTCTTCTTATTTATTATGACGATTTAATTGTACATTCGCCCGACATTGAATCACATTTAAATCACCTGAATCTCTTGTTCACTAAAATAAAGTCTATCGGTATCACTATTAATCCTTCTAAGGCTCGATTTTGTATGTCGAGGGTACGTTTGTTGGGTAGCGTAATATCCGCTGAGGGACGCTTTATAGACCCTATTAAGGTGCAAGCAATCAATGACATGCCAACTCCAAAAAACGTCAAAGAAGTTATGCGTCTAGTTGGGGCTGCGGCTTTTTACTCCCGCTATATTCCCATGTTCAGTCAGATTGTAGCTCCGTTAAACGATTTAAAAAAGAAAGGTGTTAGGTTCAAAATTACTAAGGTTCATCTTGATGCAATCTCTACTTTAAAAAAATCTTTAGTAAGTGCGCCTGTCTTAAAACATCCTAATTTTGACAAACCTTTTGTGCTACAAACTGACGGATCAGCTACTGGTCTGGGCGCGGTATTACTTCAAAAGTATGATGACGGTTTGCACCCCATTATGTACTGTTCTCGAAAATTGAATCCAGCCGAATTAAAATATAACAGTCATGAATTAGAACTTCTCGCAGTAGTAACGGCCCTAGATAAATTTAAAGATTTTTTAACCGACCGCAAGTTTACTCTACAGACTGACTGCAGGTCGTTATTGTGGATTTTTAATACCCCCAATAAATTTAATAAATTATCTAGGTGGATCCTTAAAATTTCGAGATATGACTTTACCCCGGAACATATTAAGGGCAAATTGAACAATATGGCCGATTTTCTATCTAGGTTATACGAAACTGACCATATATTAGTGAACAAATTTTCTGATTCAAATCAAGATTCAGGCAAAAATTTCATTAAAGTTAAAGAGTTGCATAGCAATGATCCAGGTTATGCAAACCTTTTAAAAAAGATAACCAATACTTTGGATCAAACTGACTTAGAATCGGTGAATGAAGAAATCAGGAACAATGCGCAACTGAACTTTATTAACGTTTTAGCTAATACAAATTTTGATTACCTTTCTATTAAAAGCGAGCAACGTAACTCTCCCGAATGTAAAATCATTTATCAGAACCTTAAGGCTCAGATGAATGTCCCTAATTTTTGCATAAAGGATGGGTTAATATATAAGTTCGTCGGAAAGAATCGACTAAAACGTATATTTTTACCTGATAATTTACTCGACTATGTTCTTCGATATTATCATGATTCTAAATATGCTGCGCATAATTCAGTAATTAAAACATTCCGTGAAATTAGTAAAATTTTTTACTACAAAAACCTCTATGCAAAAGTAAGGGACAATGTCAGAACCTGTAAAGTGTGCCAGGCTATAAGGCCATATACACGTAACGATAAGGTTCAGTTGAGTAGTTCCGTGCCGGAGTATACCCTACATACTTTGTACGTCGACTTTATCGGTCCTATTATTAGATCAAGTGAAGGTTTTAAATATATTTTTTCTATTGTAGATGGATTTTCAAAATTTGCTTTCGCATTTCCATGTAAAAGGCAGACCAGTGACGTTGCCATTTCACTGATACAGAAGATTTTCCTGCAAAACGGATATCCGACGGTTGTTGTAGCCGACAACGGACCAGCCTTTGCGTCGATCAAGTGGAAAACCTTCTTATTTAATAATGGTATTAGAGCTGCCTACTGTTCGAGCTATACACCATCTTCGAACAAGAGCGAGTGCCTCAATCGACAGATAAAATATAATTTAGGATGCATTCTCAAAGAATATTCTGTAGAACATAAAAATTGGTCAAAATTTTTGAGTTTTGTAATTTTCAATTACAACAACTCCTACAAAAGTACAATCGACTCAACACCAGCTGAAGTTTATTTTGGTAGAAAGTTAATGACGCCGTTTGTGATTATAAACGAATTAACTGAGTTAATCATGAGTTCTGCTAAACCATCACAAGCACATATACAAGATGCGTTAAAGATTGCTCACCAACAACGAGTCAACCAAACTTTAAATAAACCAACGCTGTCTAAATATAAAGTGGGTCAATTGGTCATGGTAAAAAACTTGGCCCCGAATATGAACAAGAATATCGCACCTAAATTCGCTTCAAAATTCAATGGACCGTACAAGATAATAAAGTTCACTACACCAACTTCAGTTAGGCTAAAAGCTCCAAAATCTAATAAGAAAACCTTCGGCATGTCGATATACAACATTCGGCCATACTATCTCAGAGGATATCAAGGGAATGGTAACGTTACTGCATCCTAATTAAACATCTAAATGTATTTAAATCTTCACGTCTAATCCACATTTGTAAGATTTTTCATTCATCTATTCGTGTCATTCTTGCTTTAATATTTTTCAATTAGCATGTCGCTAATTTTTTTGGCCCCCTGGAGTGGAGAATAATTTTTTTTAGTACTCCACTGTTTAAAATTTATTATTATTTTGTTTTCATATTTTTATTATTCAAAAAATAATAATTTATATAATTATTGGTTTATGCGAGTTGAGAATTTACATAATTTCAACAAACATTTACTTAGATCGGATATGACTTGCGTATATCCAAGCTTACTTCGATATTTCCGCACATATTTCAAATGAGTTACAAAAAGTACTTGTCTCAAGACAGTTACTAAAATTAGTTGGCTCAGTACAGTTACTAAAAGTAGTTGTCTCACATGAATTAATCAGATGGTATTTTGAATTTTTATTTCTTCAATTTACAAATTGAATATTTATTATGGATTGTGCTGAAGTATCGAATAGGCGAATTAATGGTTTCTATCTGATTGTATCTAAGTATATTTTTTTTGTATAATTTATTTAATTCACCATTCCGAAACTTGTGGTTTTTCAAACTTGTCACATTTCAATACACATTCTATACACATTTTGGCTGTACAATTTATGTATTTTATGTGAATATGCAATGACTTTTTCAATTTATAACTATATTGTTTTGTATACGCTTGGTATTTTTGGCCTTGTAGTTTTTCTTTACAGAAGCGTAAAGTCCCCTTTATATACAACTATGTACCTGAATTAAATTTGTAGTGTATATTTATATTTTTGCAAATCAGACATATTTGAACATTTTTTTTTACTGTAGTGTCGTTTTTTTTTTATATACGATATTTCTTTTTACTACAGTTCAATCTAGTACATATTCATGTAATTTTTTTTATAACTTGTACAACCAAACTTAGTATTTTAAGGATAGTTATACTATCAACATATTAAATGAAAAATTATTTATTTCAAATATATTTTATTTTTACATATATTTTGTTTTGTTCTTTTTTTGTACTTTTTTTTATTTTTAGTATTTCTGATTCGAATCACTAGTCGATAACTTAGACACTTACTGGATAGTAAAGATCTTACTACCTCAATATTATCTTTTTTAATGGGCCCAGCTTTTATTGAAAGACTTTCGGTTCAACGTGTTATTTTTTTTATATTTACGTGTATCGCGTTAGCACCGATCGTTTTCCAATTTTCATAATTCCACATACAATACTCTGCTTTGGATTTTTTTTTCTAAAGTACCGTATATTTAGTTTTCATTATTTTTTTTTTAAAAATACATCATAATACCTCTTTTAATTAAAATTACTAAATTAACAAAATTTCATTTTTATGAAAATAATTGATAATTCTATTATTTTCAATAAAGTGTTTAGTTTTTTTTTTTTTTTTAAACTAAACACTTTTAATTTTTTTTAAATTTTTTTTAAATACACATAGACAAATTACTCGGAATTTCCAAAAATCTAATTCTAAAGTTTATAATTAGATTTTGGAAATTTCGAATAATTTGATGGTTTAGAATCTAAACCATCATAACATTACAATTGTCAAGCGGTAAACGTAAAAAACCAAAAGATTTATATTTTATAATTTATATAACATGTATATTTTATTCATACAAATATATTAAAAAGGTACATTTTATGCCCCAAATTACCACCCCAAAATTCCAGAGTATGTACTCAATGTATTGTATGTATTGTATACTGAATAATAGTGACCATAAAAAAGAGTTGGTATTATTATATTTTTTTCAGAAAATGTTTTAATTAAAATAAGATAATAATAATAATTGGTAGGTACCCTGTATATACTCTATCTCTCTTTCTACCTCGCACTCAGAGCTGAGTCAAGTCAAACTTTGCCCATCTATAGTGTACCCAACCACCGTAATACACTGTAAAAAAACTAAGCTTTGGAAATTCAGAGACTATTTAGGCTCTGGCTCTCCGTCTATAAACGCTTACAATAGATAATAGATTGAGTTGTATTACAATTAATGACGTCACTCTAACGTGTGAGCGCTTGCAGAGCCAAATGAAAAGAAGTTTGTAATGTTATGAGCGCTTAAAGCATGTAATCGTCCAAATGGAACGCAATATTCGTATCAAATACATAGAGTTGTGATTTAGTATATTTAAATGTATTACTATAGCATCTGGGGCGTTTATTTGTTTGAATACCGGTCTGGAAAATCTGAGGTCGTAGGTCTATTCCCATACATTAAGTGTATGATTTTATATTAAAGCGTTAATGTCAAAATAATGATTCATTTTTAATAATCCTACCTATATTATAGAAAACATAAGGACATATTGTATTTAGGACAGCTTATATTTTAAAAAACATCCAATCGGCAAACAATGTATAGTATAACTATCGCTGTCTATATATGCAGTCTACTACTATATGATATCTTTGTTACACTTAAACTGCATTCAAATCGGTTATAAAATATAGTTCTAGTACATATTTGTATATGTAGAGAATATGTTGTATTATGTACATCGTCTATGATAATGGTTTGCATTATTCACATCAATTGAAAAGTATTTTTACAATATTTCTTATATTGCCTCGGCCTCGGCCAAGATAGAATGTTGATCAGCCTCGCCTCGCCTCGGTTGGGTTAGCTATCATCCTCGCCTCGCCTCGAAATTTTTCCTAAATTTGACTTATTTTGTATGAATGTACATAATATGATTAAAAAAACATGTTAGAAAATAAATGTCTTTAAAACACGGAATAAAAGTTGCTTAGTCTCTAAATTTTTATGACTCCTCGAATGAAAACAGTAAATTCAAAAAAATTTGGCCTAAAAAAATATTATGAAAAGATGAAATCCCGTGATGTTTTAAGAACTATATAAGAGGTTCTTCAAATTGCTTCCACGATTTCCAATGCGAAACCCATATACAAGTTACTGTAAGTATAAAGGAAATTAAACTTTTTTCAATTCTTTTAAATTTATTAGTTTAATTATATATTAATTCATTGAAATAACAATAATGAAAACATACGTTTTATAATATACTATTACAGTATTATATTTAAAATGAACAGACCCTCAAAATTTTGATTATTCTTGTTTCTTTTGATTATTATAAAAAGTAATCATGACATAAAATTTCTTTTTCCGTAAAATGCATCTATTGCGTCATGTTATTTGTAAAAATACATGTTACTATATTATTTTATTAAAAAAACATTTTTTTTTTGTTACCTCGGCCGAGGCGAGGTTTTTATGACGATATACCTCGCCTCGCTTCGGTTAGTTACGAGGATTAAAATTTTGAACCTCGTCTCGCCTCGCCTCGTGCCTCGTAACCGAGGACCGAGGCGAGGCGAGGTTACCTCGTAGCCTCGGTGAAACCCTAAAAATAACATGATCGATCGTACCATTGATCGATTCTTCGGAAAATTTACAAGATAGTTTTTCACTTCTTCACTTCAATATTTTCTCATTGCACGAAGCTTTCAAAATGTAAAATAGACAAGACTAAGCTATCATTGGGTGAATGCGTTTTCATCTGTTAAAATGCTTTTCAGTTAAAAATCCACTCAAAGATCCACTGGCCAGCAATTCTGAGTCAATTAATATATTTAAAATTCCGCAGTTATCTATATATTTGCCAACGGCTTTAAAATAAGCCATCAGAATATGAAAAGCACTAAAATGTATAAAGAGATTATTAAAATTCTGCTCATTTTCTCTCTCTGTCGATTGAATCTGTAGCGCAATTTTCTCTATAGCTTAGTCGTATGTGACCTGCATATACGGTTCGTTACATTCAACTGCGACTTTTTGAGCTTGATGCATTATTCTGTAGCAGACTAAATGGTATAACTCAATTTTTTCTGGATTTAATGACAAAAATACATTGTTGTATTTTTTAAAATTATATTTTGCACGAATTCATAAAATTTCTTTACATTTTTTTAAGTCTCCTCCGTAAATGATGTCAACAGCTGCTACTTTTTGAGGCATAATACACAAATTTTTGAAAATCCGTTATATTCCGGAGTAGAGGATAGTCGGTGGTGGGGACAGAAGAGTATCTCTCTATAGGTCCAATGCGAGCTATTGTGTACATAAATTAGGTCTCTTACCTGCGATCTTTCAATACAAAATCAATGACTGACCATTTTGCTTATGTTTGACATAACATTTAATACCCTCACAAAAGTTTTGAAGTGTAGTAAACGATTTGCACATATTTATTTTTTGTATATATACATTGCGGCTGACTGACCACCTCCGTCCCCACATTCAGCTGACTGACTGTCATAACTTTTATTTATATGCAATATACAATTTGTATAACAATTTCCAGCCTTATTAAATTCATTTTTTACCTCGGGAGGTACGACAGCATTCATAGTGTACCTGAGACACCTGTTCCTAGTTTCGCTTGACTGACTGCAGTATGATTGTGTACACTGTACACAACCATCGTAATAAACTGTAAAAATACTAGGCTTTGTAAATTCAGAGACTATTTTAGGCTCTGGCTCTTGGACCATTATATCCATATGAAACGCCATAAAATAAAATTGTGAGCACTGAAGGCGTCTAAGCGTCCAAATGGAACGCAGAAAAGGTAGATTTATACCAAACAAAATTACCTCTGACAGGGGTCATATTTCTTTTATTTACTCTTTATAATTGAAGTAATTTTTGGAATCAAGTTTCACATGTCTATCAATATCAAAATTTATTTAAATCCATCCAGGTGTACAAACAGTTGCAAAAATAATCCGTAATCCCAAAGTAATCTTTCGATAGTGTATGAATTATGTGAGAAAATACTGCGGAAATACAAAGATATACAATGAAAAGTATTTTAAAAACCATCTAAATCACAATATTGTTAAACATTCATCAAAATTCGATTAACATCGTTTACACTTCATTGGTGTATGTTAAAAAAAACATCTGAATTTTTACATTAAATTTACAAACCACCAAAGGAAAACGAAGGAGTAAAAGTAAAGTAGTATGAAATATCAGCTTAAAAAAACATTCCTTGGGGGAAACGAACGAAATAATTCACATGAATAATTAGTGAATAAAATTTGTTAGGTAAGTAAATATATTTATTAAATTTCATAAAGAAAATGTATTTTTTATAAAATTTATTACTATAGCTTTAAAATATAATCTTCATAAAACATAAGCTGATTAAGCGAAAAAAAATTCTTCTCTTTCGTCTTTTTTTTTGTTTTCAAATTGTTTTTCAATTTAAAACACACATTAAAAAACACACATATATATATATATATATATATATATATATATATATATATATATATATATATATATATATAATAGTCTTTTTAAAAGAGATAATTATTATGGTATCAGAAAAAATTATTTTTTAATATACAAAAGTTGAAAAGTTGAGAAAATACTTTATATTATTTCACCTGTGTACAAAATGTACAAAAATAAAACTTTTCATTAAAAAGTGAAAAAGTACCGATACGACAAAATAATATCAAATACGCCTCCATCATTCTTTCGAAAGCCAAATAGATTCGGTACAAATTTACTGTAAAATTTAAAAAAAAGTTACACTTACGGAGTTTATAATACTCTTTAAAATCGAAAACTATATGACCAAGAAAGTTTTTTTGCATGTGGTATTACATAGTGGAACGTGTTTTTCAGGGATAGGTAATATTTGAAATGGTATCATTTTGACTAGATATCACATAACTGTAGCATAATGGTAATGGGTCAGATCAAGTCTAAGCAGTTTGTTTCTCTGGTCTCCGGTCCGGTCGGAGATTTTCCTAAACTCCGGTTTTCAGATTTTTTAAAGGTAGCAACCCTATTTTAGGCCTTGTATCTCAGGAACAATAAAAGCTATGAAGCGTAAACTAAAAACGCAGCATAAGATCCATAACCTGGCAATACGTACCATTTCAATATTAGAGCTTTAATAGTTTCCAAGATATTTCACCCTAAAACTCGACATTTTGGGGACTGACTCACTCACTAATCATAATCATCAATATTCCACGGTACTTCTTCCAGTTGTTCTAGAAAGTCGATTTTTAGTAGATAGGTCTTTGGATAAAACCACCCAGGCAAGTCATAATATTGGAAATATAAGGATGAGTGAAAATATATACCTCAAAAAAGGTAGAAAAACTGTTTCCCATAAATTTTATAGATTTGTCATAATTTCTGTTTAAACATTGTCAATTATAATTAGTGATGTGTTTGTAGCTACTCTAGTCGCCAGTTTTAATCCGATCAGGATGAAATTTTATATGCAAGGTGCTTTTAGTATTTAGTGGCAGAGGGAAACACAAAATTTGGTTTATCTGTCTTAGTACTGGAAACATCAAAAAATGTATATTCAGCAAAGTTATAGAAAATTAATTCTACTACAATTTCGTTTCAAATCATTTTTTCAGTTACTGATATGTTTACGAATTTTGATTGAAAATTAAATTCTAAATATAACTTATAATATAATATCCTATATATATATTTGAGTTTGAAAAACAATGATGATTTTATGAATTGAAGTAAAGTTGATTTTCTACAACTTTACATCTTATACAAAAAAGTACAAATAAGTTTCCGCCGTTTTAAGAAAGATGGTGCTGCACAAGGTTTAGGTTAAATTTGTCAGATGAAAGACGGCAGAAGTAAGTTTGGTCGTTTAGTAACAACATAACCTTAAAGTATTATTGACTTCGTATTAGCATCATATAATTTTTTTCGTCTGAAAATGTATAAATTTTTGCCAAATAATCATCATTTGCGGGGACTTTTAATTTATTTCTTCAATTTAAAAAAATCTGCAGCTGAGGCGCATCGATTGCTTGTAGAAGCGTATGATAAGTCTTACGTGAGAGAACTTGTTGTGAGTGGTTTCAAAAGTTTAAAGACGGTGACTTTGGCGTAGAAGACAATGATCGCACTGGAAGGCCGAAAACATACGAAGACACGGAATTGAAAGAATTATTGGATGAAGATTCATCTCAAACGCAAAAAGAACTTGCATTCACATTAGAAGTGACTCAGCAAGCAGTTTCACATCGTTACAAATCGTTAGGGATGATTCAAAAACAAGGTAAGTGGGTTCCATAAGAACTGAAGCCAAGAGATGTTGAACGCCAATTATGCATGAGTTAAATGGTGCTTGCTAGGCAAAAAAAGGGTATTTTACATCGTATCGTCACTTGCGATAAAAAGTGGATACACTATGATAATCCAAAAAAGACAAAATTATGGGCTACCTGGCCACGCTTCAACATCAACAACAAAACAGAAAAAAACGGAAAAAACTCATGTTGTATATTTGGTGGGATCAGCTGGGTGTCGTGTATTACGAGTTGCTTAAGCCGAGCGAAACCATTACTGGAGCCCTCTACCGAACACAATTGATGAGATTGAGCCGAGCTCTGAAGGAAAAACGCGCTGATTACGACTCCAGGCAAGACAAAATTATTCTCCTACATGATAATACTCATCCGCATGTTGCGGTTCCGGTCAAAAACTATTTGAAAACACTTGATTTGGAAGTGTTACCCCACCCGCCGTATTCACCAGACATTGCGCCGTCCGATTATCATTTATTCCGATCGATGGCACATGGTTTTTCTGAGCAGCGATTTACATCATATGAAGATAACACAAATTGGATTGATTCGTGGATAGCCTCAAAAGATGAAGAGTTTTTCAGACGTGATATGCGAAACCTGCCTGTGAGATGGGAAAAAGACGTTGCTTGTGGTTGTGATGGACAATATTTCGAATAAACGTAATATACCTTTCTGTCACAATAAATTCCAAATTTTTGATAAAAAAACGGCGGAAACTTATTTGTAATACATTTTTAAACTTTTCTAATATTAACCCCTTGTAGTTTTTATTGTTTAAATAAATTATGTACCTGAAATGATTACTTATTTGACTAAATTATGTACCTGAAATATGCCCTCTTTCCCCTTTATGTTATTTATTAATAATCAGATACGACATTTCATTTTGATTAGACTAAAATTGCGGGCGCTAGAGAGTAATTGATGCATTCTAAGGAAATTCGCTAAATTCGCGGCTCCTGCGTAACGGATTTATCTTCTTCAAAGTCAGTTCTTCTTCAATCATTTACTTTGAAGAATAGTTTTTAACACTTAAGACTTTGAAGATAAACCTCTGTTGAAAATACAAGTATCTGCGTTATTCCTTAATTTTATATAATTTAAAGACAAATTATGTGGATACATTCTTTATAAACAAAACCACAATTTTAACAAAATTGAGAAATTTATAATGAGACAAAGTTAAAATAATTAAATGATTAGTCTACTTATTTCAATGTTTATAGTTTACAATAAAATTATTTTATTGCGAAAGAATGCGACTGTCTCTATGTTCAACGGAAGGAAGGTAATTTCGCCAGGTATCATATATGCTATAAAAATTTGATATTTTGTGTATCCAATGCAAATGTGCCAAAAGACTACCTTTTAAAAGTACGATACAACAGTAATATTTATTTTATAATAAGAAATCAGTTTTTTTTCAATCATTTGTACATAAGTGCTGATTATATCGACATATCCAACATGCAAGCAGAAACATCGATAGACAAAAATGCAACTACACTTTTAGGCAAATGCGTGTTCGGTTAGCCAGCAAATCCATGATTATCAATGATGTGTCAATAAGGCATTCTATTTATAATATTGAATAATCAATTTTTTGAAATTTTTAGTGAATAAAGTGGTGTTTGTTTTTGTTTTTATTAAGGATCTCAATACAAGGGCGATGCTATTGATTTCTTTCCTCATTTGTTTTTTAACAACATTTTTGCCATCGTTTATTACTGCCTGTAATAAGGCCAACTTCATTGTATCCTAAAAATACCTGGGCCTTATTAAGAATATTAAGTTTAACATTAATGTTAGATAATTTCAATAAACTTTAATAGCATGCTTTTTTTATAAATTAAAGGTAAGATATATTAAAATAAGTTTTTTTACATTCTATGCGAACAAAACAGTTTCTTAGTTCATTTAACGAATATAGTTCCTACTGTAAGCTAACTTCGAAATTTAGTACTCCAAAAAGGTCCCGGATTGTTTGTGATTAAAAATGAAATACTGAATTCTATATATTTTTCAAATATTTAGTAAACAATAAGTAGACAGTAACATAGAAATGAGGGTATTTAAAAAAATAAAAACTTTTTGTTTTAATGTAGTTTATAAGCAGTTTATGAGCAGAACACACTTATAATTGTGACATAATTAAACGATAATTAAATTCCCTAATTAAAAATTAAATGCTCTTTGATGTATTGTGTTACCGCATGCTCTGCTAGCTTAATGTTAAGCTTGCAGAGCAATATTTAAAAAATCAATTAATTATATTGTATTTACTATCAAGTTACTATGCTAATTAAATGCTATTTAAATTCCCTAATTAAAACCCTAATTAGCTGCTCGTTGTTGTATCGTCTAACCGCATTTCACGATAGAACTAGAAGTAATGATTATTTAATGAATTATATTGATAACTTTGTTTTGGCAAGGTTTTTTAATTGGCCTTATTGAGAGACTGGTTTCTTAATTAGGCCCACAACCGAGGTTTTTAAAATTATCATTTTTTTATGGAAACAAAATTTTGTGTGTGATTTTTGAACATCGGATGCATAAGTATTCAATAATTCAATTTTCTAAATTTCTATTTATTTTTCTTTATTGCGCAATTTCAATTTTTATAGTCATTATGCTAAAAGTGAGTCTTATTAGGCACCAGAACCTTACACCCTATAGTTTTGGCACAAATTGGGACAAAACCACAAAGCAATTAGTCATAAAATATTTTAATAAATAGATAATTTTACAGTTACATTTCATAGTTTTATTTAAAATGTGCTTTTACAAATTAAAAGTTCCCTAAAACAAATAATACAATAATAATAATTGATTATTTATCAAATAATAATGTAGAATTTATGAAAAAACAATAGAAAAGTTCATTAGTTTTGAAACTTTTCAATAATTTTAGCATTTATATTGGAAATATGATTACAACATAAGTAAGAACCAATTTTAAACAATAAATTTAACATTATTTAAATATTTTGTTTTCAAAGAGTAAAGAAATAAAGGCCGTATGTTAATTACGCAATATTCCTCGTATGGTAATTTTTGCAAACGGGGGTGGGGGGGTTTTTCAAGTATTACGTAAGCATGTTTAGGGGGAGAGGGGATTCAACTTTTTCTTCCTCTTGCTGACAAAGAGAGTGGTAGGGGTTCATAAATCTTACGTAAGACATTGAAATTTAAAATTTAATTTTTATTTTCATAGTTAATAAAGTTTTGAAAAAATTGTTGTCTTATCATTTTTTGAAGGGGACTTGCACTATTGTCTTATTTTTGCTCATAGAGTGGGGGGTCTAAAATCATGATAATTTTGCTTACGTAATTTCAACGAATCCATACAAGGAAATTATTTTTGATTAGTTTTTTTGACGTGAAAACTCTCGTTACACAGGTGGTCGATCGAACATTCTTGTGTGACGAAATAGTGACTTCAATGGCGAAGTAATTCGAGACTAATAATGTGTTTGCAATGGTTGAGGACACAACGGATTTATCGTATCTGTCACGTTGTTTTGCCTGTCACGTCATCGTACGTGTTAGATTAAACTGTAGATCGACATAATTTTATACGAGTACAATCAGGATTAAAAATAAGGTACTGATGCCTAATAAGACCAACTTTTTGAAAAATGATCATAATAACGTAAAATGGTGAAATAATAAAAAATAAATAGAAATGTAGTAAAATGAGGTCATTTATGCTCATTTATGTATCCGATATTTGAAAAAAATCACGAGAATTTATTATGCTTCCCTGAAAAAATGATTTTAAAAACCTCGATTTTGGGCCTTATTAGGAACCGGACCTCTCAATGAGGCTCTCTCAAATCAAACTATATTAATATTATTCACTTAACAGTCATTAAAATATATATTGTCTTATTTAATATTTATGTACTTGACCCAACAGTTGACAATAGGGTGGGACCTTGTTAGATCAATTGAAAATGTTTCCACTGTGTTAAAACAAAAATGTCTATGGGTATTCCTTTATTTGTTAGCCATTTTTCTAGTATTTTTATTACGTCTGGTACCGGGACTCTTATAGCATTATACCTAATGCTTTTACATCAAAAGACATTAAAACTGAATTCGGTTGTAAATTAATATTTTGATTTTTTCGAGTATTTTGATACTATTTTTGACTGAGAATGAATTTGAAAATGAAATTTTATAGGTTGGAGAATTTACAAAATTTCAAAATGGCTAGTGATGAAATTTCAATTATTAAATCAATTCAATTCATTCTCAGTCCACCGTACTAACACAAGGAACTGACAACGTTGAACAAACTAAATAGTGCAAACTAATATACTTTCACCCATGAACAAATAAAATCACTAGAGAATTAAGGGATCATACATCTACAGCTCCCATGGAAGTCATACTGGGGCTGCTTCAACTAGGCATTGTAATAATAGCTAAAGCTTGCTATCATAACTTGATTAATAAAATTCAGGTTGGACATGCAAGAATCGTGGGGACATCAATTATTTCAAACCTCGCCTTTGAAACTACTTCTCAAAACCTTTCACTGTAGTATGTGATAGGGCAATGTGGTCGGAAGGAGAATCACCCTACCTCAAGAAAGGAATCGTCTGGTGTACAGATGGATCCGAAACTGAAGAAGAGACCCGTGCGGGAATTGAAGGTGAGAGACCTAATTCAACCATAAGCCTCAACTCGAGGAAATATGCCACGTTCTTCGAAGTAGAAGTCTACGCCATACTGTCTTGCGTCCGTGAGAACCTACGTAGAGGCTACATAAACCAGAACGTATGTATTCTGTCGGACAGTCAAGCTGCTTTAAAAGCCTTGCCTGGAACTGAGGTCACCTCAAGGGTAGTCAAGGATTGTCTGGAGGAACTTCAGAAACTGGCAAAACGGAACAATGTTAAATTGATCTGGGTGCCGGGTCACAGTGGTTTCGAAGGAAACGAAAAAGCAGATACCTTAAAACAGAAGGGAGTTGGAATGCCCTTCATAGTTCCAGAGCCTATTTTAGGAATTCCAAGGACTACATATAAACAGATGATCAACGAGTGGTCAAATACTAAACACCGTGATCACTGGGAAAAAGTACCGCGGCAAGAGTTCGGGAAGATTCTGCTTCAGAGTGCAACAAAGAGGTTATCTCTCGATGCACTGCGGCTGAACAGGATGCAACTGCGAAGGGTTACCGGATTCATTGCCGGGCATTATCCCCTGCGGACGCATCTGCACACAATGTGACTCATATTGTGTGGGGTGGAGGATAAAACATCCAGCTACATTATCTTTGACTGCGAACCTCTGGGTTGCAGCAGATACAGGATATTCGGTGTATCTTACCCCGGATATATGAACCTTCGGGAGGACCTGATAAACAAGCTCCAGGCTATTGCCAACATATGGAAAGAGCGAATCTCGTCAGACTAAACTAGAAGGGGGAGCACAATGGGCGATAAGGTCGATGTGTAATAGTTTTTACCTCGATAAAAATCAATCAATCAATCAAGGGATCATACCTAAGGATAAAATTATCAATGAAAAACAATCGGGCGTATATGGGGTCAGTTGTCAAAACTGTTCGAAAATTTATGTTGGTCAAAGCCGCCGGAACTGGAATCTGAGAACATCTGGCTCATGTGAAATTTGAGAAAATTCGTGTATTGCTGCGCACGTTATTGAGAACAATCACAAAATTGACAAATCGAATTTAAAATTACTAAAATCGGTACAAAACCCCACAGAATTAGATGCATACGAAAGTATCTACATACACAGATTAAGAAAACAGATAATGAATTTACACAATGGACCAATTACAAATTCTGATTTAATAAAATTAAACCATTTTCAAAATTTAATACCTGAATATCAAGGTTAGCTTCGATCAACACCCTCAACTTATTGACAAAAACAGCACCGCATGGTCAAAAAATGGTTACAGCCAATAAATGGATTGGGTTCTTCACACACTTAATCCCTTAATTGGTCAGTCAAATCAAATAATCCTTCAGGTACAACTCCAGTCAGATCATATAAGAGCCTCTGACTTCATATCCCAGGGATAGTTACGATTAGCTAATTCATACTAATGATGACTACCTTTTAGTCGAAATACGTATTTATAATATACAAATAATTGTTTTAGAAATTGGAGCATAGTCTGAAATTTAATTTCAAAAAACCTAGAATTTTCTTTGATTATTTTAATAATCTTTATACCACTTTATTAACCAACGATAAACAACATCACTGATAAACACGGACGCATTCGTCTAAAATTGTTCTTGCATTTTTATCTTTTAATGTTTCTGCTCATATGTTGAATATTTCAAATAAATTCAATAATTACATTAACGGCTTTTAATAACTGGGCTTTATTAGGAGCCCGGCTTTTTTAGGCGACAGTATCTTAGTCGAAACGGGGGAGAAAGTTAGCAGTAAACAAGTGTTTCATTTACTGTAATAGATGATAAAAACTGCGGAATTTACTACTCCCCAGGTAGAATGTTTAAGAAGTGAAATAAACAGCCTTGTATAAATACACGTAGAATATAATATTATTATAAATGTTTTTAAAGTATTTTCCATATTATAAAATCCGCTTATGTGTTTTTTTCCATTATACATTTTGGTTTTGGTGCGATGATGGAAAATTATTATTCAAATCTTTTTCGATTTTTCTATTTAATTTTCATTTTATCAGATAATATGTACATATTTTATGTATGTTTATATGACAGGTATAGAAAAAATTTACATTATATTTATTTTAAAAAAAATTTAATTTTTTTTAAATTGGAAATTTTATTAATTTACCGGTTTTTTGTCGAACACAAATATAATTTAATAATGACGTTTGAAATTAGTTTTTTAGCTATTCAGCTATTGGTTTTGTAACAATTTTAGATAAATTGTGTTCTTCAAATGTGTATCAAACCTACCTAGTAGATATCGACAATGACTATCATTAACATTTATATATTTATGTGCTCTGGAGGCCGGAATTTAAGTCTGATCGGAATAATATACTTGGTATATGTCGTGTGCTTGGCATTTGAAATGCCAAGTGCATTAGTAACCTAAATCTATCAGGGAGGAATTTGGGCTTACAGCAAGAGAAAGCATAAAATTTTTCTCTGTTCTCTCGTTAATAAATAGAATCGATCAAGGGCCAGGGGCGTTTAGAGAAAGAAGAAAACACAAAATATGGAATATCCCCCTTAATGTAATAAACATTTATTTAAATACATTAAAAATATCAAGTTACCTTGTTGATGCATTTGTAGTATTCATTATTCATTATTTTAATTGTTTTTAATTTGCAAATATTTCTGTTAATATTAGAATTACAAAATATGTGGTCAGGATAGGAATTGTAGTAAAATTGATTTACTAAAACTTGACTAATTATAATTTTTTATATTTTAACTATATTAAGAAATTCAAGATTTTACGTATCTTATTGAAATTGCAACGTATCTTATTGAGTTACAGAAAATATGTTAAGGTGATGAATTGTAGTAAAATATATTTACTACAATACAATGTCAGACACCAAATTGAATTGCCTTGAACCTAAAATTTTGGCCTCCAGAGCGCATACAGATACATATATATATATATATATATATATATATATATATATATATATACATATTACATTCATATATACATATATACTAGCTGATCCCGCGAACTTCGTACCGCCTCTGAATCAATATCATCAAAAAAGCCGTTCCATACAAAATGTATGAGAAAATGCATTTTCTTCATAAATTTTTGTTTCGTGAATTTTTCTGATGTTTTAATAGTTATTCTGCTATTCGGTGCGGAAACAAATCCAACAAATTAATGACCATAAAAATCGTTTCACCCGTTATTGAGTTATAAATGGTGTAACTAACCCGACTTTGTTTTATATATATAGAAGATATAAGTTACAATTCCTCGTGTTTCGAGGGTTAAAGAAAAACTCTTTAATTTTCTTCCAAATTCACATTTTTAATACAAAGTTGCAAAAACAAGTTTTATTACAATAATTAAATAACTTAAAAATAAGTCTATTATTACACCTGACAAGGTGGAACGTAATTTGCGAACATATATCAAAACTAATAACCAACTCAAATAAATGATCAGTTTTTATTCTATTTCTTAGAGATGTGTTTGGCCTTGGTAGTGTGTAAATATTTACTTAAAATGACATTGTGTATTTATTTATATTGACAAATATTTGCTTAGCTAGATTTGTTGATATTGACCTCAGTTGGATATAAACAAATGGTTGTGTAAAGTATGTTGTCATACTTTGTATGTATATGAAGTTCGGATGACAAAACTATAATTTGGTATCTTGGAGCTGATCTGATGATGGAGCCAGGAGGTGGATAGTGGAACTCTTCAGTGGCTACTAGTAAACTCCTCGAGTTCGGGATCTTATGATTTGTTTTGACGAGCCCAATAGATTAGGCTTGATAATTTATAATTTTTAATGCGTGATAAAACAGTGTTTTTTAGTTTTTTTAAACTACATACATAATTTTTTTAATTTTCTGGATGTGCATATTTTTGTGCAAAAAAAAAATTATTTGCTATTTTCAATATCATGATTTAATTGACATTATTTATTTTTGTAATAATATATATATATAAATATACGTTTATTAGCCCCCCCCAACCTCATGTGGTGGTGTGAAATTAATCCGAACACACCATAATGCACCGAGCATCTAGGGTGCGGAAATCATTAATATCAAATGCTTGAGGGAAGGAGCGTCAATTTCAAGT
The DNA here is from genome assembly GCA_963920215.1 of Nineta flava. Lineage (NCBI taxonomy): Eukaryota > Metazoa > Arthropoda > Insecta > Neuroptera > Chrysopidae > Nineta > Nineta flava. The sequence goes on along the minus strand of OY986042.1, from coordinate 48,476,101 downwards.
GTTTACCCCGGTTAGGAAAAATCGTAGATCCGGGTACTTACTACAGAATTGTAGATTTGAAAAAGGCCTACAGAAAAGTCTGCGATATCATTTGTTTACCTTCATAAGACTAAATACTACTTAACTATTTTTACTTTCAAACTTGGTTAAATAATAATGAGTTGTTTGCGTAGCTATTTGAATTAATAGTACATATATCGTACATATATCGAAATTGAACAGGAAATAATCAAAGCTTAGTAGGTTTTACGTCAGCTTAGTTTTATTGGTCATCACAGCAAAAAAACCTCTCTCACTTGAAATTATATTAAAATTACCCATATCAACTATTTTCATATTTTTCGATGAAAAGAACATCGAATTAGGAACAAAAATATATATAAAAATATTATTGTCACGAACAACAAATTATTAATTTTCTTTCCATTGTCTAACGAATATTTCAAGCATCATCAACATCATCTCAATTGTCATGCAGGCAGACATACTGACATATCAAGTAGGAAGACATATGTAGAAATAATATCCTCATACACAGGACATCCCATAACGACATTCTCAGTTGAGTCATTCTCAAAAAGAGCAAATTAAAAAAGAAAAAAAAGTTAGTTAAATTATCGAAAATGCCTTGTTTACGGATTTAAACGAAAGAATTTTCATTTTTAACGTGAAACCATATTAGAAAATATTTCAATTATATTTGAAAACCATTAAATGAAGATATTATTTCAAATAAATTGATTTTTCGTGAATAATGGATTTTTTTGGGTTGTAACTCTACGATCCAAGTAGTAGAAGTAGTAGTAGTAGTAGTAGTAATGGAGGGGAGGCCAAAGCCTGGCAAGTAGACCTTTCTAGGTGTTTTTTACCGAACTCTAAGAAACTCACCCCTCAACCTCTTCCATCATCTACCACATCTGATTCGTTTTCACTAGTCCTGTGTTCGTTGTCAAACCTACCCGCCTTCTTTGTGAATAATTGGACAGAGCTCCACTTTAGTAGTTTTACGTCAGATTCCCTCATGTCAGTCGAGCCGAAGGTGTGGTACCTCATTTTGGCCCTGAGGGGACGTTATGTCACGAGGTAGAAGCGCGTATTATCCACCCCGTAACAGTCCGGGCAGATTATTTTGTCCTCCAACATCATGACGGTTAGATGTCTTTTAAGCCTACAGTGCCCTAACCAGAAGGTTTATTTCTTTCCGGTTTTTGCCAATAAGCCAGGTTGACATTGCGGTATTAAACGCAGCTATCATTTGTTTGGTCAGTCTGCAGCATACTGTGCCTCTCCATTTACTGTTTATAGACTTATCAACCCATTCGTTAAGGGCAGAGGTAGTTTCTCTTCTTGTCATTCCTAAATAAGGTTCCAATCCCTGGCGTGGAAGTGCGGCACCTTTACGGGAGTGTTCGTCTACCGTCTTGTTCTACTCTAACCTCCACAGAGTCCTGGTATCCACATCAAGGTGACGTATTTTGTCATTGCCAATCTCTCAAGTAACTCTGCGCATTCGAGAACCAGTGGAGATGTTATTTTAACAGAGCAGATTGCTTTGAGGGTACTTTGACTATCCCTAACTCTACAAACCAAACTAACTCAGAAATAGAAAAGTGCTCGTAAAGGTTTTTATTCGAAAGTCCGTTCATCTTCAACTTAAGAGAAGACTCAACAGGACAACTCCAATTATCCGAGTTTAAGTATCCGTATCGTTTTGAGGAAAAAGAATCAAGGTTATTTGCTAAAATGCAAAGATGTTAGCTGAGAAAAGCTTTTTTTTAAAGAATTTATCCTGGATATTTGATTAACCGGATCGGAATGCGAGACTGAATGGCATCAGCCGACTTCGATAGGAATTATACCAATTTTCATATGGAGTTCGTGAAATGAAACTGCAGAAAACTTTCACAAGCATAGCCGATTACTTCGTTTTTGTCCGTATGCCGTCATTTTTAGTCAATTATCCGCCCCATGAATTATAATTGACACGCCGACACCACCAGGATTCGAACTCGGAACATCCCAGTTCCCAGCAGAGTACCTTTGACAGCAACAAGCAACATATCTCTGAATCCATATCCCAGAGATAGTTACGATTATCTAATTCATACTGATGATGACTACATTGTAGTCGAAATACGTATTTATAAAATACAAACAAATGTTCTAGGAATAGGGGCAAAATTTGAAATATAATTTCAAAAAAACCTAGAGTTCTCTTTGATTATTTTAATAATCTTTATCTGGGTATCTGTTTATGTTTTTTAGCGAATTGTTTACAAAGAAACTTTCCAGGATGCGAATTTGTAAAAAATAACATTCAGAACCTATTGCCTGTAATTTCTTTAAATCACGATGCTTGTTCTTTGCTTGACCTAATGTACGAATGTAATTTCTTTCAAATCAAAAAGATCCCTTTGATTTGTGATTACGTACTTTTCATTACATCCTGTATACATATTATATAATAGAAAAAGTCCATTCTCGTTAAACAAAAATCAAATTATCTTTTTATCCTTAAATAAATGGTCATTTGGTCATCATTATTTTATTTATTTGTTTGAATTGGGTACACTTGTGACTAACATATGTGTGTGGATGAGTGGGTCGAGCTTGGTCCAGTCCGGTCGGTGGTCGATTCGTTGTACGGTCTCTATACTGCACACTCGTATAGTATCATCACATTTATATATTTGTGCTCGAATAAGTTTTGTATTATGAAATGAGAGCTGTGTTTTTTTTTATAACAAATTAATTTTCATTACGTGTTACTACACTTTCTGATACTTAAATGGGTACCAAATATATATATTTTTGTTTATTTACGGTCGAATTATTTTTCATAAATTAAATTATAAATGTTATTATTGTTGGAAATATATAATATAGATTTTTTTAGGACTCTTCATATTGTATAATTGTTGATTATATTTTATAGGAATTGTATATATTTGGGATACAAGTTTCAATGTATTGAATTAATTTAATATTAGTGTTTTTTTATAGTAGGTGTATTTACTGGGTGACATGAAAGAATCTGACATCTATTTATAAATCGATGTTAAATAGTAATATACTAATGTATAGATAGTGTATGCCTCGCTGTTTATATGTAGTGACTATGATATGATGTCTTTGTTACATTAACATGTAGACACACTCACACGACGGACGTCAGAAAATAACGACGATGTATACATGCACGAGTAAGATGCAACTATATATAAATGACTGAAATTAGAGAGTGATAAACATAATATTTATATGATATACAGTACTGATTATAATACAGTTTAAGTGTAAACAGCGAAAGATACACTATACACTGTTTCCAGATTGGGTATATTTTAAAATACGGGCTGTATACTTTAGTATTCATTTATGTCTTATGTAAAGAAAAAAAATTCGATACGTAAGCAAGCAGCAAACAGCCTGATGTGGGCCTCGCCTATTCCGTTTTGTCATTTGCTTGCCCAATCCATATATGTAATACTCCTATATGGACAGTTGGTATAGGAAAGAATGTCCCAACATTACGGTGCCGATTATATATATCCTCTATCTCCTCTTCATGCCTGCGCATGCGCAGAACAGAATTGATGGCTCAGAGGAGAGAAACAATAAATATAATCGTCACCGTAATGTTGGGACAGCTTCCACTTATAGAAACTGTCTATATAGGAGTATTACTTAAACTAACTGAACTTTCTTAGAGAAAGGAATTACAATAAATATCAAAATATGTACTACAATATTTAAATTAGAAATATTTCTGTAAATATCATAGTTACAGAAAATATGGTTATGCCATAAATTGTAGTGAATTTCTTCAACTTTACTTTTTTTTTTCGCTCTTGTTCTAAGCCTCCCTTTCCATTGACCCATTTTGCGACATATACCAATTCCATTCCGATCAAACTAAAGCTACGAGCGTGTGACTTTGAACGAAATTATAAAACGCGATTAACATGTTGCTCCACTTCCAGAAATGCTAGAAGGGTGTGGTTTTTGCATTGGACGCGGAATTTACGATACTTTAAATAAGAATCTTTGGAAAAATTATGGAAACGGAACATATGGAAAATCAAAAATTAAATTTATGTGTTTAAGATTGAAAATTAAATTACTTAATATCTCATATTAGAGCTTGAGCAAAAATGATAAGGTGATGAATTGTAGCAAACTTGGTTTCCTACAACTATATTCCTTACGAATTTTTCGATTGTTCTAATATTAAGAGAGATATTTTATATTTTGAGATTGTATATTTTTTATATGATTTTTTATAAGAAAACCGATCTTACATTCATATATCAGAATGCATTCATATATCAGAATGCTGTCCGCTCATTGGTCTATGACATTTCTATAATACCATTGGTTAATGTCTAACATATGATAAATTATAAATATTATAAATTAATTGAATAATCTTAACATTTAACCCCCACTATTTTTATATCTTAAATTGACTCCATATATATATATATATATATATATATATATATATATATATATATAGAGAGAGAGAGAGAGAGAGGAGAAAGAAAATCTTCCTTTTATTCGGTCTATCTTTCTCGAACCTCGCGTATAAACTTAACATCTAATTAATATCTACCAATAACTGTTCGAACAAGAATAATTACCATTCAATATGAAATTTCACCACATATTTCTAGGAATATAAATCATTACATGGTCAAACTACCACAATCAAAAAACTAATTTTCCTTTATAATTGTTGTTGTTAGTGTTTTCAAGTAAACGAATTATAAACTATTGTCCAGTTTTAAAGTATAGGATATTAACCAGGAAATTTATGAAAGCTCTATTGTATCTGTTCTATATTTATTCATTGTCTATATAATTATTTCCAAGTACAGTATCCAGGATAAAGTATGAATAAACTAATACTAGATATAATTGAATTCTAAACTAAACTTAATAGAATATTAAAACAATATTCCCATTAAATGTGATCTTTAAATAACGCACAAGATAAGTTTTTAAGTGGGTTAGAATTTCTGCCTATTCTACTAGGTACCAGGTGCGCAATTTAAGCGAATTTCCTGAAAGGAAATAGAGTCCATTGATCCCGTACCGAAGTCAAAGTTTCGCAAAAATTTCTTCAAATGTCCATCGATCCTACCTAGTAGAAACAAAAAATCACCATCTGTAAAATTAATATATATGTATATCTATGGACATATATATATATATATATATATATATATATATATATATATATATATATATATATATATATACATATATATATATATATATACATATATATATATATATATATATATATATATATATATATGTATATATATATATATATATATATATATATATATGTCCATAGATATATATATTTAAATTTTACAGATGGTGATTTTTGACATCTACTAGGTAGGATCGTTGGACATTTAAAAAAATTTTTGCGAAATTTTGACATATATATATATATATATATATATATATATGTATATTTATATATATATATACATAGAAATTTGGCATTTGAGGTGAATTTTGGTAATGAGATTTTGGTATTCAAAAGGTGAAGTTCGTTAATGGGTGAAATCGGACAAGGGGAAAGGGGGGTTTGAAGGGAGGGGGAAACACAAAATTTGACATATCTCCCTGAATAATTGCAAAATCGAAAAATTTATCAGAAGTAAAGTTGTAGGTACTAAGTTGTAGGTACTGTAATTTTGTATCTTATCATTTTTTCTGGAACACTACTATTTACAGAAATATTGACGGTTTAAGATTGAAAATTAAATTCCTTAATATCTGTGTACGCAATAGAGTTTGAGCAAAAATGATAAGGAGATGAATTGTAGCAAATATAATTTTCTACAAGTTTGTTCCTTACGCTTTTCGATTGTTCTAATATTTTATATAGAGAGATAATTTATATTTTGTGTTTTCTTCTTTCTTTATACCACCCCCCCATGCCCCTCAACGTATGTCATGTATGTCATAAAATTGGACTTGCAAATACTAAAATCATATACGCCTTTTCATTTTGATCAGACTAAAATTGTGACCGCTAGAGAGTCATTTATGTAATCTAAGGAAATTCGCTAAGTTGAGCAGCTCCTGCGTAACGAACTTTTTTACAATTGTACTTTCAGTTTTAGATACAAGAAAGAAATATTGTTTGAGACACTCATATGACCTTCATATATACAGTGTTTAACAAAATCCTTTAATATATATATATATATATATATATATATATATATATATATATATATATATATATATATATATATATATATATATATATATATATATATATATATATATATATCATAGAATTCCTAAAAACCTCGGAAGGGTCCTCTCTAATACTATAATATCTAAGTCTATATAAGTTTTGAATTGTGTACTCTTATCTCTAAAATGTTTGTTCTTCTAACAAAATTAGCGTAAACAAGTATATGATATAAAATTTTGTGAAACTGCGACCAAATTAGCTATGAATAACATATCCTGAGACAATATAAGAGTAATTTTAATAAAATTTATTATATTTTAATTTTCTTTGTTTTATCTTTTATTTATTTTTATTTTTGTATATTGCTTCGATTTTCTATCTATTTCTCATTGTCGAAGAGTAAATTACGACTAGCTTATTTATACTGATGATGACTACTTTGTAGTCGAAATACGTATATATAATACAAAAACTGATCTAGGTATTGGGGCGAATTTGAAATTTTATTTCAAAAACCTATAGTTCTCATCAATTATCATTTGATAATCTAACAGTTAAAGTACATGATAATCTAGATCTTTAGAATTTCATTTCCGGTTAAGATATTTTTTCGTAAACTAAATATATTAAGCCCAATTTAAGATAAACAATTTAAATACTTTCGTACATACTCAATTTTCATAGTAAATAAATACCATTATGTGTGTAAATATTCAATGATATTTGTGAAAGTCATTTGTTAAACTCGTTGTATAAAGACGTCGTGAGAGTATTTCACACCAGATTTTAGAAGTAAATAGATATTCAACTAAAAATTGGGTTTAAAATTACATAACTCTTTTCTAAAACAAATTGTCATTTAGTATAAACACCCGGTAGATATTACAATTTTATTAATTAAGTAGATATTACAACTAAAATGCACTATGAAGAGTTGAAATAATTAATAATTTAATTAGTTTTCTATTATTTCATACATGTAATGAATCTATTATTATTATTATTATTATAATTATTATGATTGTAATTATTGATTTAAATTATTATTAATTGTAATATCAGGTGTTATTTATAGTTAATTAAAATGCAATAATTATATATATGATAACTACTTGTACAAATCAAATTATGTTTAAATAATTTTTAAGTAATAAATTTTGAAAGGTTTACCAGTGAAATTATGAATATAGCTTTGAAATCTTATATACTCGTATAGTAAGAGTATAATATACAATTTTACTAATAAAAAAGCTGCATATAGATGGCAAGGATATCATATTTATACAGACAGTCTACTGGAATCAAACGGCGGGAGTGAAATTCAACGGTAAATTGTCCGAATATGTATTCATCAATAAAGGAGTTCGCCAAGGTTGCATTATGTAACCTGACTTGTTTAATATATATTCTGAACTGATTTTTAGATAAATGGATGATGTCGCTGGCATAAAAGTAGGTGGCAAAATTATGAACCAACTGCGATATGCAGATGACACTGTGATTATCAGGAATAGTGAAGCCATGTTACAAAATGCCCTAAATAAAGTTGTTGATATTTGAGAAGAATATGACCTTTCTATTAATATAAATAAAACTAAATGCATGCTAATAACAAAGAGAAATAAAAATAGCCTTCTAATCTTAAAAATCCATAATGTAAACATTCAAAAAGTGCATAAATTCACGTTTCCTTTGTTCAATAGTGTCATCTGATGGTAAATATATGTGTGAAATTAAAAAAAGAGTTGTTCTAGCAAAATCAGCTTTTCAAAAATTTAAGTGTTGAAATGCTATGAATGGTCGGTACTGTTGTACTCAAGTGAAACATGGACAAAAACCAAACCCATCGAAAAGCTGCTAGAAGCAACAGAAATTTGGTTTCTACGTCGATGCCAGCGAATATCTTGGACCCAGCACACATCAAATATGCTGGTGTAAATATACAATAAAAATACTAAGGTTTAGGCAGTTAAGTTTCTTGGGACTTTGTGTTAGGAAAACAGACTTGAATATTTTGTTTTGACGGGTAAATTGGAAGGTTCGAATCTCGTATCTAAAGAGTTTAAATATTAGTTTAAGTAAAGTGGAAATCCTTCGTTTAGGCGATGACCGAAAAATGTGGAACAAATTGATAAAAGATGTTTGTTCATGATTGCCAAAACGTCGGTCTGGCAGACGTGGCACTATTGCTGATGATGATCATATACAGGCTGTAATCCACAAGACTAACAATTAACCGTATTGAAGACATACGTTTATTTGTAAAGAGAAAAAAAGACAGGCATACGCAAATATTTTTGTAATCCTTCGAAACAGTAATAATGTTTATGAATGTTTATATATGTCTATTTCAATTTTTTTCTATTCAAATAAGACAAATAACTCAAAAACCAAAAATGTAGGAAATTTTACGCATGGTGTTCTTAAGTTAAAAAGTAACTTCATGTTTGTGAATTGGTTAAATATCTACCTTTAAAACCGTAAGAGATACAAGAAAAATTTAAATACAAAGAAATCCACAAAAACCAGCTAAAGTGTGGCCCGATTTCAATTTTGACAACTATAATTACTGTAGATTACTGAAGCATGCGTTCTGTACAGTATAAGTATATAGTACCTACCTTCATATATCCATCAGGTATATTTTTATACACCTGGGTGTGAGCAAGAAGTTTAATTGACAGATAATCAACTCAGTAAACACATAGTATTTAAAGAATTAACTGACATCCAAATTCTATCATATTCGAATGATAGTATGTAATTATACTAAACTTGGGTTGTAAATTTCAAATCTACTCACATAAACTCAGTATACCACTTAAAAATATCGATAAGGCTCGGTCTTTGACTAAAACTTTGAGAAATGATAAAATATATCTACAAAATAAGTACAAAGCAGCCCAAGATGCTGTGTGGTCAAAAGCACTCTGCTTGTGGAAGTGGAAGGTTGCGGGTTTGATTCCCAATGGTGGCAGTTTGTCAATTAAAGTGTGAAAGTTTTCTACATTTTCCTTTCACGATAGATATCGGCATGATTCCTATTAAAGTAGCCATCTTTAATGTAAAGTTAAAACATCAATAAAGGTTATAAAAAAATTTTGACAAAATGGAAACCCGACTTCAAAAATCAAATATTCTAAAACCAAAGATGCACTAAAAAGTAAAAAATAATTGCATATTCTTGTGTCAATTTTAGTTTACCTAAGCAAAAATTTTTAAATATATATGTACAATTATTATGTTATTTTTGGAGTCGGTGTCAGCATAGAGAAATTCACATGAAATTTGGACACCGCCTCCAAAAATAACAATAATTGTACACATATATTTAGAAATTTTTGCTTGGGTGAACTAAAATTGACACAAGAATATGCAATTATTTTTTACTTTTTAGTGCATTTTTGGTTTTAGAATATTTGATTTTTGAAGTCGGGTATCCATTTTGTCAAAATTTTTTTTTTTCCTGCTTTTTAGTGACACTTTGAAATTCTATAACTGATTTTTTTATTTGTCTGAATATGGGTAGACCTACTAAACGACATACTAATTTTTAGTGCATTTTTTTTAATCCGTTTTTTTTTTTTTTTTTTAATTTTTAGTGCATTTTTTCATAACAGATTTTCAGTTTTTTTACGTGCATTTAGTTTTTTTTTGTAAAAATTTTTTTTTTCGAGTCGGTTTTTTTTGTTCAAAATTTGTTTGAAGCCGGTTTTTAAAAAAATTTTCTTATTTTTGCAATATGAATGAGTATACCCTTTCAAAAAAAAAAATTTCGCAGAAATCGGTTATCACATATAAATTGAGGATTTTCCTCGATTTCCCGTGGATCCCCTCATTAGAATGCGATTTGGTGACAATGGGACCAATGGGAAACCAAACCCTTTAAAACAAAAATAAAATCGGTCAAAATCGGTTCATAAATGACGGAGTTCTGAGGTGCCACACATTAAAAAAAAAAAGACGAATTGAGAACCATCCTCCTTTTTGAAGTCGGGTTAAAAAGTAATAATGATGTGGATATACTGGGTTATACACTGAGTCTCAAAAACGGAGGTACGGAAATAGAAAATAAGGCTCTTATGTACAACGGTTTTATAATTTCTTTACATAATTCTATATTTCATTTCTTTTCTAAAATTCCATCGTCAGTGGGTTAATTTGAAATTTGAATTTTATAAAAAAACAGTTATTTTAAATATGAAGCATAAAATATGACACAAGATCGTCTTACATCAAAATTATTTTTTTCGTTATTCAATATTTGTTGTATAGATATAAATTTAAATAATTTTTGTAAAAATTTTATATTAAATTCTGTATACATTATTTGTATACAATATGTGTGCTCCTACATAGGATCTATGGCGTGAGTATAGGTACCATATGATACAATAACACGAGCTGAATTAGAGAGCGCAACGAACTAACGAACCAACCAACGAGAATTTGATACAAAATATCATCATGTACGCAATTTTGTTGAATGTCCAATGTACGATGTGTGATAACCAAGAAAACTTTCTACGAAAGAGAAATTTTTCATGAAGAAGATCTTACTTCCCGGGGGTGTACGCAAAATAGTTCTATTCCCTTAAAGTCTTTCATGCGTGAGACTTCAGATTTGACACAATATTGAATATTTGATATTTTAATTCTAAACATCTTATCGATCATTTGAGAACGTTACCAACGATTAAAAATCAAATTTTTCACATAGAACTTCATGGATAAATCGAATTTTTAATATGGAAACTTTTAACAACTATATAAATAAATTAGAAATTATAATAAATATTGTTTTAAAATATTATTTTAATTATACAGTTTAGATAATTGAATTAAAAAAATAGTGATATGGATCGTTAGAATTAATTATTGTATATTTTAATCAGCATTATTGCAACTATTTTTTTCGTGGTAAAATAATATATGCAGTTATACCGCAGCATACTCAAACAAGCATGTTTACTAAAATAATGGATTTTAATTTTTATTAGGACAAAAAATTATAAACTTGATTTCGGATTTATTAGAATGTCTGAATGTACAGAGTTGGCCAATTTCGATGGTTTTATGGGGTAACTCGGTAACTATAAAATGATACATGGTTAAAAAGAGGAAAAAAATCCGTTCTAACTAAGCCATAGCCAACTATACTTCCTTTTTAAAAAAACACAACTTTAGGTCATATCTCGAAAACCAATCTTTTTTCTCAAACTTTACGACGTCTTCTAGCTTTACAAACCAAGATATTCACAATTGTTTAAAAGCCGCATACAAAAGATGCTAGCAAATTTTTGTTAACACCAATGAATTAGTCTCAAAAAATAAGATCGAGAATGTGCCATCCATTTTTTTCTATCTCTTATAGTTACCGAGTTACCCAATAAAACCATCCCAATGGCCCACTCCCCAATGGCTCACTCTGTACTATATCTAACACATGAAAGTTTTAATGACATTATTTCAATAAAAATATACATACATTTCTATCGAGACCTATAAAAAATAAACAAATTTACCTGCTTTGCGTACTATTAATTTATCAACGGGTAATTTTGTCCGTTTAGAAATGCGGCCAAAACGGTACAGAACTACTAAAACCAGGCATCAGAAAACATCAGCGCTACAATCCAATGTGATGTCTAGAGTGTTTATTAAACCTCGTAATATATAGGTTTCGATCGGCATCAAATGTATAATGATTTTTTTACTTTTGTTCGAATGTTTTCGAAATAGTTTAATAGATCGATGATTCAAGAAACTTATTTTTTACTGTTTTAAATTTGTTTAAGTCGTTTGAATTAAGTATAAACTATGGAATATAGAGTTAAGGAGAGTTTCCTTCTATAAGACTTTAGTAGTTAAAGTGTCCAACAAGAGCGTTGGATAATAGTTCAGTAACCAGAATGGTACTTTTCGGGTAACATATATAGATATTAGACTATGTATAGAAAATATAGATACAGTTTTGGACACGGATATACCAATCAACCAGAATTTTACGCATGTTAGCGGTCACAATTTGAATCGAGCCGTAGCTTGTGATATCCAATCATAAATTGCTGGGTATATTAGCCGAGAAATGAAGAGAGTACTTAAATGTGAAAATTATTTAAAACGTCAGGAATCAAATAGAAACTATTGTAAACTGGTTGCTTCCAATAATGTAAACACAGATGTTTTTTATGGAACCAATTGAACTAAAAGAAATTACTTAGGAAATAGTTACAATAGACCGTAGTAAATATTAAAAAAAAAATCAATTTGTTGCTAGATAAGACACAATAGATCGTGCTCTAACCTATACATTTCTTATCTAATCTATTTATGATAAAATATTATGGGAGCTGATATTAAGGTTATTTATGCGCAAAATAATGAAAAAAAGCAATCATTATCACGCATATATAGAGTGGCGCATAAGTAACGTTATGATTTAATTAATGAATAAATTTTTGATATATATTTATTTTGATATATAAATGGTATATATTTTCATATTAAATATATACCGTCTGTTTTGAACATCTTTGCCAATAGAGAATCAATGTTAAATATTATTTACTATATAACCACATAATGCTTCATAAAGAAATAAAAATAGTGAGAGTATACTGTAGTTAGTAGTGTGTGTGTGTGCATATGTAATAAATAATAATATTATACATTATGTAGGCATCATTAAATCCCCACTCTTAAATGACATCAAACCAACATCATAATACAAGCAACGAGATGATTGTAAGTATGTGTATGGATGTATGGTTTTATAATGAATATTTTAATTATTTATTTAACATTGATTCCCTATTAGAAATGCATTTGATAACAGACTATATATATATATATATATATATATATATATGTGTGTATATATAAATAAATATATATATATATATATATATATATATATATATATTTATATATATACATATATATATTTATTTATATATACACACTTATATATAAGTGTGTATATATGAATAAATATATATATGTATATATATATATATATATATATATATATATATATATATATATATATATATATGTATATAAATATATATATATATATATATATATATATTTCATATATATATATTATATATTTCATTAGGAATAAATAACATATCGTAACTTAATTAAACTAAAAATACCGAAAAAACAAATATTGAAAATTTGACCTATATCATAATATTTATAAAATAAACATTATCTTATCGATGGCAGGTTGTGGGTTTATAAAACTAGATGTATTCTTATAAATTGAATCGAATTGATACCGTTTACTCTTTTACTTTGATAAGGGCAGACAACCTAAAAACATGTATATATATATATATATATATATATATATATATATATATATATATATATATATATATATATATATATATATACATATATATATATATATATATATATATATATATATATATACATATATATACATAAACAACCTTTTTTTCGATATATCTATTCGAGTTATAAGAAGCAGGAGAAATACAACCGTTTCGATGATAACATTTGAAACATGTTTTATCAGTGAATATAGAATAGTCACTCATTGGTCGGTATATACGAACTAAATCTACACAAGAACTAATCCAAATAAAAACAACTCAATTCTTTGTTTCATCTTCATTAAATCGAAAAGAATTGGGTAGAAAAAAATATTACATTGGAAAAAATTCACGTTCTATAAATTTTGTTTGACATAGTTATTCAAGTATTATAAACATTATGTAACAAACTTTCCTGCCCTCACTGCAAAAATATGACTACCGCTACTTGTGGTTCAAAATACCAAACGGAGAAATACTAACGGTGTATTGGGCGCCTACACGTTTTCAGCATCAGTGTTCATCTTGACCGCCGACTCAAAATTATTTAGGTATTTACATTAGTGTAAGACTTAGACTAAAAAGGTTCTTTTTTATATTTTGCTTACCAGTTCCTTTATTTTTCGAATGTTTAATTTTTTGTTTAAAAGTTTTAATTTTTTGTTTTTCAGTTACTTTCTTCTTTCGTCGGTTCATTAGAAATATATAAGGGTGCCAAGTTTCAAAAGAATCGGTTCACAGGTTGATGAAAATATATACAGCTTAACTTGAGAACCTCCTCCGTTTTTTTTCGTTGGTTAAAACACATTGAAATTGCAAACGGTATTGAGTGCTTTCAAAGTGTTTACACAGACAATATACAGCGAATATATTTGTTTTTTAGTGAAAGCGCTGGGAAGTCTGTGGCTAAAATTTGAAATTTTTTCTTCAAATTTATATGGTACCAAATTCGAAGTATACCCTATACCATAAAAAAAAGAATTATCAAAATCGGACTACTCTGTAAAAAGTTATGCGTGGTCATACATAAAAAAAAGAAAAAAAATATACAGGTTGAATTGAGTACCTCCTTCTTTTGACGGTAAAAAATAGAAATCAGTTGTCTTATATATCTTTAAAAAATTTACGATAACACTGTACTTACTACATGATAATAGAGCCAACATTGTTTATCAAATCATTTGTGTAGCCAAACAATCAACTTTTGTGGTTATTCTTGACTTATGTTTTTTTTCCCTAACAAATCCTAAATTGGAAAAATTTTTATATATGTACACACTTTGAGGCTCTTATCGTAAATTTTGTAGACCACAGCAATATTCACATATTGAATTTATAAAAAAAAAATTTTTTTTCCTCTGATTGCTTACCAAGTATTTTATTATAATTGTGGTTGTTTGCAGAAAAAAACACAAATTGAATGATAATAATATCCAAGCTGGAAGATGGGATGATATGATTTGTGTTTTTAAATATCCTTATTTGATATTTTTCTTTACATTTGATGTGATCCTGTTCGAATAAGATTTCATCATATTTGTGTATTAATATTTTATGCAAGCGTTTCACCTAAAGTGTATCTTCCTAAAGTATCTTCTCATAACCTTGTATATAGATGGATATGGGAATTAATATATGAAACCGCAAGTATGCTATAGTTTTTCGGAGTTAAATAAAAATTTTAGTAGATGCAAATTTTTTGATATTTCAATCACGTACCAATTCTTATATTTATAAGTTTTGTGTATATTTTATGTTTTAAGGAAATCGATTTTCCTAAAATGCGATATTATTTGTTTATTTTTATATTCAGATTTCGATTTGTTAAACTTGAACTTTATACCTTCAAAATACTGATTGCAGCCGACAGGATATACAAATGTTATTTCGGGAAGAATCCTTTTTCTGCTACAGGTGTTTTTACATGAAGAAAATAAAATAAAAAACAATTGGACTAAGAAAGAAGAAATCCAAATGTGTTAGTTTGAAAATTTTTTATTGTTAGCTAAATTACGCTCTCGAAGCAAATCAAAAAGTTTACTCATTTTAAGTACGAAGAGATCATGATTACTTGCGAAAAACCATACAAGCTTTTAAATTTTAAAATGGAATTGGATTTTTACATAGCTTAAATGGACTCGGCGGTAAAAACATTAATACTAAAATCTACATCTCGACCACCAGAAATGACAGGTTTATGTCATAATAATTATCAAAGTCTTATAAATACCTGGACCAAATTTCAAAACAATCCTGGATTTGGTTTCTGAGATAATTAAATTTATAGATCGAAAAATGGTCCTAAAGCCACTTTAATTTTAGATTGTCACAGAAAGTATGGCAACGTCAGTGAAATTAAAATTTAATAAATAATTATGAATAAAAATTAAAATAAAAAATAATAATTAAATTATTGTTAAAATTTTTTTATTTAATTTTTAATAATTTTTTATTTTATTATTATTTTATTGGATAATAATTTTATTAATAGTTAATTTAAAAAATCTTCTTACATGGTTAGAATTCGTGAATTTTGAGTTACACGAACTTTACCATTAATTTTTGGTTGATTTGCCCCAGGTGCTTTCATAACAACCGTAAATGTTATAGTAAGTAAGCATTAGTCACATCCGTTAGTATAATATAACAGAAAGGGAACCGTACTAACAATGGATGATTGATAGACGCAAGTTTCGAATAAAAATTAAATTTGTAAATTGTCAAAAAAAGTAATAAAACATCGACATTAAGATTGTGACATATGCGTTTCATCCATTCCAGAGAGCATTTGGTGACTTCAAGGCAGCGTATGGGTTCGCCTGCCATTCTAGACGTGTATGATTTTTATAGACGCAAGTCTACAAAAAACAATTAAATAGGATAACGACTTTCTAAATTAAAAAAAAAAAATTGTTACGCAGAAGCTGCGTCAACTCAGCGAATTTCCTAAGAATACATAAATCACTCTCTAGCGGTCATAATTTTAGTGTGATCAAAATAAAATATAATATCTGATATGACTTAAGTATTTGCAAAAATTAAATTTATTAATAGCTCAAAAAAAACGGTATAACGATTATAGTTTATAGTTAGTATGAAAAGGACAATCAAAATTTTTTACAATAAAATATATTTTATGTATTCGTGTCAAATAAACACAAAATATTAAATAATAATAATAATAATAATAATAATAAATAAATACTTTATTTAGAATATTACAATTCTTTATAAAGGAGATTCAAGTTTTAAAAAGAAAAATTGAAAAACAAACTCAGTGTTTAAAAAGGAGAAAAAAAAAACAAAACAAAATACAAAGCAAAAAATCAAACAAAAATCACTTATTTAATTATTTAATTTCTACAGGCTAAAGGGAACCATGATCAGCCCGAGAGGTATCAATGAAAACGCTATTGATCCAGTAGGAAAGAACGTATCAACAATATTGTTCTAACAAGCCAGAAAACTCTTTTTATGTGTCCGATGCTCATGTACTGTAACATCTGTTTAAGATCAAATTGGTTGCAGCTAGCTTTTTGGAAAAAGACGAAACGCTCATAGTTATAAACCGGGCAGATACAAAGCAAATGTGCAAGATTCTCTTTTTCGTTTAAGCTGCAGAGAGAGCAGTTAGTTTCTGATCAACAGTGTAACTTATGTTGTTAATAATGATTCTTAAAATTTTATGGTTTGTCGTACGTAACTGTGCAAATAATCGTATAAATTGTATCGGACAAGTAAATGATAGATATGCTTGCGAACCTTCCGAACAGGTCAAGTGCTTATATGGGCTATGGTCGGATGATGTAATTCTTGCCATATCCCTTTGTCTGAAGTAATAAGAGAATCTTTCAATAATACTATTAACATCGGCTATAGTTATTCTATTGGTGGTTAAAAGGCTACCGGAGTCCACTAAATCAAGAAGAGCTTTTAACTGTGAGACCCAATTATATTTTGAATTGATGTTTTCTTCGGTATTTGTCAAGTGTAGGAATCTGTTAAAACACAATCTCGGGTACCGTTTTTCATCCATAAATAGGATATTTCGTAGCCATGACAGAGTTGATTTAATTGCGTTTAGAGAGAGGGGCAAAGAACCAGTTTCCAAACGCACAATATAGTTTGGAGTATTTCTTGGTAGTTTTAGTAACTGCTTATAAAAACCCATCTGAATACGTTCTATTTCATTTAGATAGCGCATGCACCAAGCAGGAGCGCAATACAGAAGGGAATTAACAACACAAGAGCTAAATAATTTTATTCGAGAGTTCCATGATACGCATTTTGTATCAGCTAATATTTTCATAACAGACCCCAGAGCTACGTTTCCCTTTTGTATCGCTAATTCTGCTGTTTGGAAAAACAGAGACGAACTAACAAATGGAATTCCCAGGTATAAATATTTGTTGACTATTTCGAAAGCAAAATCCTTAAATTGAAAAGTATTACTCTTTTCACGGCGCCCGCCATTTTTAAAAACAACAACTTTTGATTTTTCATAATTAATTTCTAAATCGTTGTTATTTGCATAAGAAGTCAATAATAAAATCTTTCTGCGTAAATCAGAGTAGCTGTCACCCAATATCACTAAATCGTCAGCATATAAGAGCATTAGTATTTCATTACAGCCATCAACATTTAATCCCCGAGATCCGTTTGAGTGAAAGAAATTTTCAATATCATTTATAAAGGCAGAAAAAAGCCATGGACTCAATGATTCACCCTGCAATACGCCTTTAGTAACATGGAACTCTTTGCTAAAATCACCATTACTCTTTACCTGAAAACATGAATTATCATAAAGATTTTTCAAAATTCGAATCACTTTTCCACTAACTCCACAGACAAAAAGTTTTTCCCAGAGTTTTGAATGGCTAATGGAATCGAAAGCTCGTTTAAAATCCACAAATAAGGCATAAACTCGTCTACCTGGGAGACGAAGTTGTAAATGAACCACAGAGGCAAGCACGAAAACATTATCAAGACAACCTCTGCTCTTCCTAAAGCCTGATTGCGATTCGATAAAAAAGTCACATGACTCAGCCCAATAGTTTAAACGACATAGAATGATACCAGAAAACAGCTTTAAAGTGGTGTTGCATAAGGCAATTCCTCTGTAATTTTCTGGGTCATTTATATCGCCTTTTTTACGCATCATATTGACGATAATCTTACTCCATAGCATTGGCAACTTTTCCTGCTCTAGTATTTTGTTAAACATGGTGTTCAGGTAGAGCAACCAGTTATTAGGAAGATTTTTCAGAAATTCATTCGAAATCCCATCCAGGCCAGGAGCTTTATGCGTTTTAAGCGCTTGTAAACAGTCCGTTATCTCTTGTAAAGAAATATCTTTGTCTAAATACGGATGCTTCACATCCGTCAAATAGACATCGATTGGCAAAGAGTTGGTGTTACAGATTTTGTTATAAAAATTTTCCCACACTTCAATTGAAAGATGGTGTTTGCGGCCATGGCTACGAAAAGCGTTAATAATCCTCCAAAACGTAGCCGAATCTTTAGCATTAGAAAGATCGTCAGTAATAGATTGTTGATGTAATCGCTTTTTATTCTTAATAAGAGTTCTATAATCTTTTTTAGCCACTGCGTATACTTTTGTAATTTCCTGAGCAAAGTTACAATCTCTACACATTTTTAGTATTGCCTTTAAATTACGCTTTGCAAGATTACAACTCCTATCGAACCACGGATTATAGGCGTGTGAACCTGTTTGATTAAGAGGATAGCTTGAATGGAATAAGTCCAATTGAGCTCCTATCTCATAAATGCAAGAAATAAAATTTTCAAAAGTAAAATCAGAATCTGCATTATTCCAATTTATGACAATTCGGGGGCTTAACATCATTAAATTTTGGTAATCACACAATTTACTTTCCTCCCATTTGATACGATTGACTGGCTTTGAGTGTAGATCAGTACGATCTCGTCTCTGAATCTGAAAATTTAGCTTTACTTCGATTGGCCAGTGATCTGATAAGGTAACATCATCGGAAACACAGAAATTATCAACTAAATGTAGACTGTTGATGTTACACCATAAAAGATCAATTACACTTCTACCCAGCACACTACAGTATGTCATTTGACCTGTTCGATCACCAACACTTCTACCATTTACTAATACAAAATTATGCTGCTCCATAAAATTTACGAGTTTTCTGCCTTTATTATTACAAACCGGATCTGTCGAATTGCGCTCAGAGTTTAGTTGAGTCCCATTGAAAACTTCCGGAGAGACTTGATTCAACAAGCCTACTCTAGAATTGAAATCTCCCCCTACGAAACACATTAAATCGGGGTAATCTGCAATTATATTGGAGAGAGAAATATCAAACATTTCCAAAATATAATCTAAATCAATATCCGGTTTAAAATATACAACACAAACAATAAACTTAATACTATATGCAGTTATAAGTACTACGATCCACCAGCTTGTTTTATCTAACACTTTAGAGTTAAAATCATTATTAACTAAAACCAGAAGGCCACCACTAGCACGACCCTTAGATTTGACTTTAGTAGCGCTTGAGCACACATAGTTATAATTAATATTCAGCGGGGGAGGTAACACTAGGCTTTCATTCAACTTCCAGGTTTCCACTATACACCAAATATGAATTTTATTATTATTTCCACAAACATCAAGCACATTTCCATATCCATTTGCATTCCAAAATCTAATTTTTAGAGGACTATTTAGAGAGAAGACTTTCTCGGACTGTGAGCAGAGTTTTTTGTAATAGATGATGAATTATTGATAATCGATTGCGAATTTACAGATTGTGATGGAACTATCGATTGGGTTACTGGAGATTTCCATAGTTGTTGCATTGTCAACTGATCGTAGCCAGTCGACTTTTTCCTTTTTTTGTTCTTTTGTAAATTTTTGCTGTGAGAAGTTAAGTTAGGAGAAAGTGCAACATCTGTATCAGAGCTTTCTGGAACATGATAAGATCATTTGTTGTACAACTGTTGGTTTCTACGGTAGTAGCCGTGTTGATGTTGGTAGTGTTGTTTAATATTACAATTTTATTATATTTAATGATTGCATTTTTTCCCTCTGAGCGCAATTTATTCACCTCAGGTTGTAATCGTTTCCTTAACTCCTGAATGTGTCTAGGGTAATCCTCTTTAATATAAATAGAAGAAGGATTCAGAAGTCCTTTTTTCTTCAGGATTGCTAACTTCAAACGAAATTAATTCTACTAGCACTGGTCTACTATTATTTTCATTTCTTCGACCTAATCTTCTTACTGAATTTAAGTCATTAATAGAGAATTCATCTATTTTTAATTTTGTTTTCACAATATTAATTATAGTATTTTCAATTTCAGAGTAACTGTGTTCATTGTCACTGATACCAAAGAAAATCAAATTCCGTTTCCTCAATTCCCGATCAAAAAATTCACTTCTCCGATCGACTTCATCCAAACGAGAAACAATTACATCCTGCTCTGCTTTCAACTGATCGATTTTTGAATCGATATTATGGATCTTGTCATTAATATTCCTTAATTCGTTTTTAAGGTCCAAAAACATTCTTTTAATTTCTTCTGACATTTTTGTATTATGTTAAGGTTAACTGCAAATTATAAACTTATGTCGGTGTATGCTCAACACATGTAGTTCATTAAATTAATAGGCACCAAAGAACACACTAATTTTCAATTGTTAGTTTAGCATACACAAACTATATTTTATATATATATATATATATGTTTTTTGTTTTTAACAAAAAAACTTGTATTAACAGCACTTAAAAATTAAGGTTATAAAATAAATAAAAATTAAAAAACTTTTTTTAAACTAAAAGAAGGTCCAATTATAAAATTATTAACAGAAAAGTTGTATAGAATAATGAATTTCAATTATATGTATCACTGTGTAAATTTCAATACAGAACACAAACAAATTCACTTCGAAAACCTTAAAATCTGCTGAGCAAACAATAAACACGTCTTTCTCCTCCGATTACTTTACTTGATCTCTCTTAATATTAGAATAATCGAAAAATGTATAAGGATTAAAGTTGTAGAAAATCAAGTTTGCTACAATTAATTCAATGCTTGATCATTTTTCTCAATCTCTTATGTGCACAAGAGATACTTTGAATTTTAACTTTCAATCTTCAATTGTAAATATTTCTGTAAATATTACTGTAACAGAAAAACGATAAGAAACAAATTTACAGTAAAACTTAGTACCTACAACTTAACTTCTGATAAATTTTTCGATTTTTCAAATAAAAAGGGAGATTTTTTTTAGAAAGCCAAATTTTGTGTTTCAACAAAATTGATCTTTTTGAAATTAAATCGCATAACAATAATTTGAAAAGAAATTATTCATTTGAAAAATGGATGTCACTTGATGTGTTTTGCATACTTCTCGATTCGGATAAATGCTGTACTCGTATATATTTTTCTATTTTAAGATTTTTAAAGAAAATGTTTTTCTTGAAATATTCAAAACACGAATCCACCTAAACATTAGTACCAGTAAGAGTTTGACAACACACCAGTGGTGTGTACTCGATTGCTCTAACTGTTGTTGTATATGCTAAGCTAGAACTTTCTAGCCTAACAGTTGCAATAGGACGAGTGAATCTCTAGTGTAAAGAGTGACTTTAAAGTTTACATACATACAATGGGTTAGTTTGCTCTGACTCACTATACCTGTGATGATGATTGTTCGAAATGTACGTACGAAGCAGGTACTAGCTCTGATGGCTTGTATACACTGACCTCCATATGTATAGATTGATTATCCTAGTTTTAGATAATGGAGATTAAGAATGTTTTGGAGGTATTTCGAAAATGCTACGTAACGAACGAAAATATAGTAGAATATTTCTCAATTCTCAAAATATTTACGAAGCCGTTTAAGAGTTATTGCAATTTAAAAAAAACTATAATTTAATATGTGTTGGTATGGAGATTTGTTCACATTTCAATTATCATCGAAAAAGCTACAAAAAGTTCCAAGTTTTCAAATTATATAAATTGAAATGTATCGTAACAATTTTGCACAATTTTACTAACATTCACTAAACGGTTGTTGTTGAGAAAAAATTAAATATAGAAATAAAAAAATTTGTCTTTGCCACTTATATATTTATGGAATAGATAGAAAAAGGATATGTTTTTGTTGATTTCAATTAACGGATGATTCACTGCCAAAAATTTCTATTATTTTATGTTATTTCTTAGTTAAAGATGAATACTAAAACAGGATCACAAATATATTATGTTTTTAGGGTTCTATACCAAAATGAAAAGTGATTTTGTTCGACCGTTCTTCTGCTCGTGTGTCATAGCTGCTTATTTTCAACTACTAATGTTAACGACCTAGAAGTTGTATCAATTGTAAAACTTGCTTGCCCGTATCTACTCTACGATAAAAATTATGAAAATAATTTAATTTTAAATAGAAATGGGGTCTAGAATTGAGATTTGGAATCTATGTAGCAACCCCACTTTAAAGACTGCTTGCAATTTCGACCATTGTACATTTTAGCTAAGTAGCTGTGTCCATAACCTATCTTCAAAGTAAAACCGAATTTCTTTCAAAAGAAATACAGCTATTGTTTCTGTACCAATGTTGGAATTTCGTAAATATTGCTTCAACAGTCCATCGATCCTACCTACTAGATTTTAAAAATCACTATCGCTAATTTTGTATGTATATATATACACATATATATATATATATATATATATATATATATATATATATATATATATATATATATATATATATATATATATATATATATATAAGGGGAATGTAGGCAGAGATTGCATAAAGAAAGCAGAAGATATTTTGAAGGTTAATGATCAAACTATACTTAAACAAGTAGTTAACTATTTAAATTTTATTTTGTTAAAACGAAAACAAATGCTCTAATCATATTCCTGAGACCTTTTGTCTTTTTGGTTTTGGTTTTGAATTATGTGAAGCAGTGAGTATTAGTATTAAGCAGTGAGTTGTAAAAATTTTTTTAAGAGTTAAAACTTTTGTCAGAATTTTTGTTTTATTTTCTATTTGATTATGAATGCTATTGTCATTATTATTATTGTATTATTATTATTATTGTATATATATATATATATATATATATATATATATATATATATATATATATATATATATATTTGATATTTTGATATGTAATATACAAATCAACTTATTTAGTTATTATAACAAAAAAACTAAATAAGTTGATTTGTATATTACATATCAAATAATAATAAATAAATAATAAAAAAAATAAATAAATATATATATATATATATATATGGCATATCTCCTTTAATGTTTGAAAAATCGAAAAATTTATCACTTGTAAAGTTGTAGGTACTTAAGTTTGCTATAATTTTGTTTCTTATCATTTATTCTATTACACTAATATTTACAGAAATATTTACAATTCAAGATTGAAAGTTTAAATTCTAAATATCTCTGTACACATTACATTTTGTAAAAAATGATAAGATAATGAAGTATAGCAAACTTGATTTTCTACAACTTCACTCCTTATGCATTTTTCGATTGCTTTAATAGTAAGAGTGATATTTTATATTTTGTGTTTTCTTCTTTCTCTATGCCCTCTTCCCCCTTTACCCATGCCATTTATTAATAATCAGATACGACATTTCATTTTTATTAGACTAAATTGTGGCTGCTAGGGAGTAATTGATGTATTCTAAGGAAATTCGCTAAGTTGATGCTGCTCCTGCGTAACGAATTTTTTTTTAAATATTCAATAGTTTTGGAATAAATATAGGCGCGATGCACAAGAAAAATCAATATAAAATTTATAAAATAATATATACAATGTGTTTATGAAACGGAAATATTTCCTAAAACACCGACAAATTGTTATTTTACCTATGGATAATATCACATAAAAGCCATGAAATTCGAATAATCGTTAAAATTAATAAATTATTACTAAATTTTAAGTTACGCTCAGCTGTGTTGATTGGTAACGGCTAGCGTATAATAAGCTCGTATGACCAGTTGCTCAAAATCTTTCAAAAGATAATATCGCCGGCTTTATGTTTGTTTCTAGTCATTTTGATGGTTGCTCTAGTGTATACTTCAATTTGGTAAACTTATTATTTTGTTAGGCATAAGAAACTCAATCCATATATAGAGGTCAGTGGTTGTTACATGTATGTATATTTTTTTCTATGTACAAAAATGTTGACCTGATTTTTCTTAGCACTCAAAAACATTCAACTACAAAAATTGAACCTGAGTATGCAGGCGTTAACCTCTTTAAAAATGTTCTTTTGTTAAGATTTCGTCAAGCGTGTTTATGTTACTACAGTACAAATAAATTATTGAAAATAATTCTTTTAAATAAATGATGATGGAAGCTTTTTCTAGAAGCCTTCGTTTTAATTTTGAGCTTTTTTTGCTTTTACATATTTTTTGAGTCGCTAAAAACTTGGTTTGTCAGGTTTGAGTAAAAATAATAGAAACTGGAAAATTTTAGAAAATTTAATATAAGCGATCTCTTCTGATTATTCCAATACTTCCGAAAATCTTTTTTTATCATTTTAGATTTAAAATTTTCTTCTTATCTTGTTATGGATATTTTTCTAGAGTTCAATGTGAATCCCATCTTTAAACTTTCTACGTATAATAGTTTGTAAATAATTAAGGTTGTTATAAAAGTGGTGGGGGTAAATCCACCAATGGTAAAGTTCGAGTAACTCAAAATACACGAATTCTAACAATGATAGAAGATTTTTTAAATTTACTATTAATTATTAATAAAATTATTATCAAATAAAAACTAAATAAAAAGTTATTAAAAATTAAAAAAAATTATTTTAATAATAATTTAACTATTATTTGTTATTTTAGATTTTATTAATAATAATTTATTTAATTTTAATTACACTGACGTTGCCAAACCTACTGTGACAATCTAAATGACAAGTAGCAGTAGTACCGCATTTTTCGATATAAAAATTTAATTATTTCGGAGAGCAAAAACAGGATTCTTTTGAAATTTGGTTCAGGTATTTATCAGATTTGATAATTATTCTGACAGTTTTTCATATACGTGACATTTCTGGTGGTCGAGATATAGATTTAACCCGACTTCAAAAAGGAGGATGGTTCTCAATTGGTCAATCAATGTATTTTTTTTTTGTATTAATGTGTTTACCGCCGAGTCCATTTAAGCTACGTAAAAATGTTTTAAAAATCGTAACTTTAACATATGTTTACTCAAAAACTAAAAACAGGATCAAGTTCAAACTTTGACAGGATATTCTTTATTATTGAAATAATAAGCTGACAAATTTTGAAAAAGAACCTGTCGTTTAATTGAATTTTCTTCATAATAACCTTTAGTAGTGGAATCTATAATCAAACAAGACTTAAATTTTTTGTATCTAATTTTGTTGACTCCTGGGTGTGATGAAGTTCTATGAGCCTTAACTAGCGCACGTTTTTTAAAATTTTAGTTGATTTGTACTTTATTCATTCCGGGTTTGGGAAATTGCTTCGAATAAAAGTTGTTAGCATATTTAGAATCAATAACTGTTATCCGAAGCACTGTTTTGAAAACCGAATGAATAAGGCACAAATCAATTATAAAATTTTGAAAAGTCGGTCCTATTTTTGTGGTTATGTGTACCTGTCGCGTTTTAAAATGCTGATGTCAGATATTTTCGGTTCCGTATCCTAACAGAAAATAACAGACCTCTGTTTGTCAGATATAAGAAACTTGCTGTATCAATTTATAAAGATGGTAATTTTTATATCGTATTGCTAGGAATAGCTATTTTGAAGGATTCCAAAAATATTTTTTGGTTTTATTGCTTAATATATTATACGAAAAACCCCATTCTGTTTTGGTTTCCAGGATTTCTTAAACTTTGATTCTATCAGGGTAAGCAGATACAGCAATAACAGAAAAACTGCCACTTCTTTTTATCAATCTCGATGAAAAAGTAAATATTTAAAACAAACTCCATAAATTCAATTGTATCGATTATTGTTAATAAAAGTTCTGATACGGAACCCTAATTGCATGGCGTGAATCCTACTCTACTGGCCGGTTTTTGTGATCATCAATTCTATGATACTAACAAAAACTGAATAAATTTCTAAATATTGACCTGTTTTCAATTTAGTAACGTAGTAACGAGCTATTGGTCCCGTACCGAAGTCAAAATTTCGCAAAAATTTCTTCAAATGTCCATCGATCCTACCTAGTAGATGTCAAAAATCACCATCTGTAAAATTTATATATATATATCTATGGGCATATATATATACATATATATATATATATATATATATATAAATATATATATATATATATATATATATATATATATATATATATATATATATATATATATATATATATATATATAAGTGACTGTAATCACTGACTGTAAAATCGAACAAGGGGAAAGGGAGGTTTAGAGCGAGGGGCAAACACAAAATTTGACATATTTCCCTTAATATTCGAATAATCGAAAAATTTATAAGAAATAAAGTTGTAGGTACTAAGTTTTACTGTAATTTTGTTTCTTATCATTTTTTCTGTACACTAATATTTACAGAAATATTGACGATTTAACATTGAAAATTAAATTCCTCACTATCTCTGTACACATTAGAGTTTGAGCAAAAATGATGAGGTGATAAATTGTAGCAAACATGATTTTCTACAACTTTATTTTTTACACATTTTTTGATTGTTCTAATATTAAGAGAGATATTTTATATTTTGTGTTTTCTTCTTTCTTTATGCCCCCCTTTCACCTGGACATATGTCATTTTTAAATAAAATTGGCCCTGCAAATACTAAAATCATATACGACAATTCATTTTGATCAGACTAAAATTGTGACCGCTAGAAAGTGATTTATGTATTCTAAGGAAATTCGCTAAGTTGAAGCAGCTCCTGCGTAACAAATTTTTGTTATCCAACCCAAGTATATACATATTGTTCAGACATATCACTTAAATGTCAAATAAAGTAAACGCTAGTCGCTTCCGTTGGTATAATATAACCGAAAGGCAACCATACTAACAATGGAAATAAATAGACGCTAGTTTTATGTGAATAGTAAATAAACAAAATTAATAATAGAATGACATCAAAATTGATAGTGAAAGATCATATGCATAGCACTACCATAACATCTAATATACCTAAGTTGGTAGAGCATTGGTCTAGAATACCAGAGGTCGTGTGTTCGATCCCCATCCCTAGATGTGTATGATTTTTCATATCAAGCCTTTGATGTCAAAAAATGGTATCAATGTCGAATGGCTATAGTCGCTTCCGTTGGTATAATATAGCCGAAAAGCAACCGTACTAAGGATGGAAATAAATAGACGCTAGTTTACAAAAAATCAATTTAAAAATATAGTTACCTTTTGAAGTAAAGACAGTTTTCATATATAATTCCAAAAATGCTTACCTGAAATAAATAAAAAATACAATTAGTTATTTTGCGATATTTAATATAACGGTTTAATACCGGTAAAGACAGTTTTCATATATAATTCCAAAAATGCTTACCTGAAATAAATAAAAAATACAATTAGTTATTTTGCGATATTTAATATAACGGTTTAATAACGGTTTTAATTTAATAGTTAAAATATTTTATATAAACAACTAATCACATAGCACGGTAGTGCACCGGGCCAAGTTTAAGTATTGACACCTACCTACTATGTTTACAGGAGGGATTAGAGACGATTTTTAGGCGTCTGTAACTCAAATTTTAAACGAAGCGTGAGACCTACCATCTGATGGTACGTACCGTAATTGCAACATTACTTAAATAGTTTCCAAGATATTTAAGCCTAAAAATCGACATTTTGGAGATTTTTAATTGCTTCGATTCCAACATAATAAATAATTTGGTACGCAGAACTAAATTTAAAATTTGACGATACAATTCCACCAAACTAGCACTAGAGAATGACAACGCTGAACAAATAAAATGGTGCAAACTAACATATTTCGGCACATGCGTAAATAAAATCACAAGAAAATTAAGAAATCTTACCTGAAAACAGCGCTTTTAAGTAAAAATAAAATTAAACAGTTACTGGGTAACCAAAAGAATAAAACTAGTAATAAACAACCATCGGGAGTATATAGTATAAGTTGTCAAAATTTTATGTTGTTCAAAGTCGTCGCCAAATCGCCATTCGAATCAAAGAACATCTGGTCCATGTAAAATTTGGGAGAACCGAAAAATCGTGTATGACTGCGCATGCTATTGAGAACAAACACAAAATTGACAAATCGAATTTAAAACTACTGAAATCGGTACAAAACCCCACAGAATTAGATGCATACGATTTACATACACAAATTAAAAAAACAAATCATAAATTTAGATAATGGTCCAATCCAAATTCTGATTAATAAAATTAAACCATTTTCAAATTAATACTTGAATATCAAGGTTAGCTGCGAATATATGGTCAGAAAAGGATTACCGCCAATTGACGGGTTGGGTTCATCACACACTTAATCCTTTAATTAGTCAGTTAACTCAAGTAATCCCTTATGTAATACCTCATTCCAATCATATAAGATAGCTTTTTTAATATAAAACTTTTTTAATATCATTGCGAGACACGCACCAAATTACACGCAACGAGTAAAAAATCCTTGATTTCATATCCCGGAGATTGTTACGATTAGGTACTTCATACTGATTGTTCAACATTGAACAACATAATTTGTTATATAATTTGTTTGTTATCGAATTATGAATTAATATTGTTTTTGATTATTTACAAATCGTAACATGTATACTACCGAACCAACTTTATGGATGTGTGTGAAGTTAACACCGCCATTTTGTAAAACCAAAAACATCATTGTGCTAATTTGTGCTAGGAATGTGCTACGTTGTGCCGCAAGCCGATCTTAGAAATTTTGAAAAATGAAGCAAAAATCGAAAAAAACGTTTTTCAGACCCAACACCACCATTTTGTCGGAATGAAAAAATAATAATTGTGCTAGATTTTGCTAGGGTTGTGCTAGCTTGTGCTGCAAACCGTGATTCGATATCGCAATTAGTTTCGTAAAAAATCATGTTTGAAAAAAAAACCTCAGCACCGCCATTTTATCGAAATGAAAAAAAATGGTTGTGATAGATTGTGCTAGCGTTGTGCTAGGTTGTGCCGACAACCGCGATTCAACATTGCATTTAGTTTCGTAGAAAATCGCGTTTAAAAAAAATCGTAGCATGGAGCAACGCCATTTTGTCGGAATGAAAAAAAAATGGTTGTTCTAGATTGTGCTAGGATTGTGCTAGCTTGTGCCGTAAACCGCGATTCGATATCGCAATTAGTTTCGTAGAAAATCGCGTTTGAAAAAAAAACCGCAGCACCGCTATTTTGTCAGAATGAAAAAAAATGTGCTAGATTGTGCTAGGCTTGTGCTAGCTTGTGTTGCAAACTGCATTCCAATACTGCAATTAGTTTTTTAGCAAAATCGCGATTGAAAAAAAATCGCCTCAATTTTTGAAATAACAAAATAAAATCATTCCGCTAGTTTGTGACAGGAATGTGCTACGTTGTGCCCTAAGCAGCACTTAGAAATTTCGAAAAATAAATCGAAAATTCGATAAAAACGTTTTTAAAACCAACCCCGCTATTCCGTCGGAGAGTAAAAAAATTGTTGTGCTAGATTGTTCTAGGGTAGTGCTAGCTTGTGCCACAAATTGCAATCCAATATTGCAATTAGTATCCCGAAAAATGGCGATTGAAAAAAAAATTCGTAACACCACCAATTTTTAAATGTTAACTTTTTTCACGCCATTCAATTGTGTGCTAAACATCTGCAAGTTTGTGTCGTAAACGAAACTTGACCAAGACATACAGTTCTCATTAAAAATGGTGAAACTCTGGACAAATGAAGCGAAATTTCGAAAATCCCGTTTTTAAGGCCCACAGCTTTTATTTCGTCGGAATGTATAAATAAATTGTTGTGCTAAATTGTGCTAAGCTTTTTTTACGTATAACATATATTTGAATTTAATATGATTCTATGTATAACATAATGAAAAAATATATTTTTGTGTACTTGGAATATTTTTGAAAGATTTATACCTATTTACATGTAAACAATGTCGGTATCGGAATGCGATTTGCAGCATAAGCTAGCACAAGCTTAGCACAATCTAGCACAACTATTTTTTTTTCATTCCGACAAAATGGCGGTGTTAGGCCTGAAAAACGTTTTTTTCGATTTTTCGCTTCATTTTTCAAAATTTCTAAGATCGTCTTGCGGCACAACGTAGCACATTCCTAGCACAAACTAGCACAATGATTATTTTTTTGGTTTTGCAAAACGGCGGTGCTAACTTCACACACATACTTTATGGTCAATAGTATACCAGGTTACCATTATGTGCGAATCAGTTGCTTAGAACAGGTCGTACGCATTCAGCTACTAATAGTATTTGATTGTATAACATGGTATAAGTCAGCCATATTTGTTGTATTTTGTTTGTTAATAAATATTATAAACCAGTTAAAATGAATCAGAAGAAGATATCGAAGAATTGTTTGGTTTTTATCATTCATTTCATTTTTATAAAATAAACAGTCCACTAACCATCACATCCAACATCTACCACTGATAATGACTACTTTGTAGTTGAAATACGTATTTATAAAATACAAATAATTGGTCTTGGCATTGGGGAAAAGTTTGAAATTTAATTTCAGAAAAACTAGAGTTCTCTTTGATTACATTAATAATTTTTATACCCGAAAAGTCTGACAACCAGAAATTCCAGTAAAATATGAAATATCCTGCTCCTCAGAAACACACTTGGTTTCTTTCAAATTTGTGTTTTTGGTCGAATATGCACTTACTCTCAACTCCAACTGTCGTGTGTCTATTTAATGCAGCAAGTTTTTCAGTCGGTTTGGACCGAAAGCTTTTGGTTTTCGAAAAAAAAAATGTATCGATTAAAAGTTTATTTCAAAACTGCACAAGCATTCGGCACAATAACTAAATCAACATATAGCTTTATAATATTTTTTGAAAACATATTTTCACAATTATTATTTTTCATTAAAATAAAGCGAAGAAAATCTTTTACATCAGCAATAGCTTGTAAATAAATATTTAGAGCATTGGTTTTGTAATATTTATTTTATAGATGACTATAATCTATTTTCAACAATTTATTGAGTATTATTGAGTTGTAAGTATTGAATTGAAAATTTCTTTTTACTATTTTTTTTTACTATAAACAATATTTTATATCAATAACCATAGAATGAAATATGATCTACTATTAACCAATACCACATCATCAGCTTAGCAAACAGTTAATACAAATATGGATATAGCCATTCTATGTATACAGGATGTAACAAATCATCGTTCCCAAACTGTGAAAGTATATGCTCATACTCATACAAGTCAGAAAAACTAATTTTGGAATGTGCACTATGGGGCCACAAAAGTAGCGTTTTTCAAAATGCCATAGTTGATTTGTGCATTATGCATTCGGAATTTAGAAAAATTTTTCGAATAAAAAATTTATAAATTTGTGCTAGCTTTTATCTTAAGAATTTCTTTCGAAAACCAAATTAATAAGGTACAAATCAATTAAATTACAAAGTTTGCTCCAATGCCTAGAACAATTGCATTTTATAAATACGTATTTCGACTACAAGATAGTCATCTTCAGTTTGAATTAGCTAATCGTAACTATCTCTGACTATTTCTGGGATATGTCAGAGACATATCCCAGAGATAGTTCCGATTAGCTTATTCATACTGATGATGACTACTTTGTAGTCGAAATACATATTTATAAAATACAAATAATTGTTCTAGGAATTGGGGCAAAATTTGAAATATAATTTCAAAAAACCTAGAGTTCTCTTTGATTATTTTAATAATCTTTATACAAATCAATTATAGTTACTCTTGTGGCACTAGGATTATCTCTATTTTCTAAATAAAGCCAGGTGCCTAACAAAAGTATCTCTCACTTATCTCCGGTTATTCCTTGACTACGGAAAAAAACCCTATCTACTTTTTTTGGGATAAAATTAATAAATAACTATTATGAAGGAAATACTCGTAAATATGACCTAATAAATTTAATTATTTTCAAGAAAAATTTTCCGATATGGATGAAATTCACTGTATAAAATGACTGAACACAAAAATATGAAAATAAAAATTGTATTCGTTTTGTGGTGAATGGTTTTCGAATTATTGTTCGAAAATAATATTAATAAAAATTGATTTTTTTTCGCTCTTTCTAATTTTTAAACACGGTATCTATATATAAAATATACACTTATGCAGGTATATACTTATATTTAGTTTAGTCTGGTTCGGTTGAATTAGTTGAAAATATTGATCACAGAAAATAAGTTTTGGTAAAGGTGATCATACAATCCCCTAATTTGTCCACTTCCGAGTGTCAAGAAAAGAAAATTCTTGAAAAAAAATTGTTCCTTTAAAAAAAACTTTTATTTGAAATTTTTTGTTCAAAAACGGAATAGCTTTGCTACAATTTGATCTTTAAAAGTAAAAAAAAAAAAAAAAAAATACAGACGAATTAAGAACCATCCTTCTTTAAACAGTTCATTGATAATTAACTCAGTGTATACCAGTTACTAAATCAGTTAATGGTATTTCACATAATTAAATATTGATAATAAAAAATAAACTCGTCAACCAGGGATCGAACCTCGGCCTTCTGGATATCTAGTCCAGCGTGCTTACCGCTACACCAAAACGATTCTTTGGCATAAGAGCCAATTTTTTCATATCATTGACAGAATTACTTCTGGTGTCAAAAACCAACATTATTATTCATATATTTATTATTTGCGTCAATAATACAATATTTGTCAAATTCAATTTCGGTTACGTAAGACAAATTTGAGAGGACTAGCGTATACTTTATAGATAAATGTTATTTCACTTGTTTACTTTTTTATATTACTACTCTTATCGTCCATACCTATACACCCTGTACGTAGATTTACGGGTTTGTTGAAGACAATTTGAATTGAAAATTTTTGTTGACTGTGGGTTATTGTTTATTTGTTTATTTCATTTATTTATTTAAATATTGTGATGATCAATCATTTTTTATGTGAAAAATTTGAAAACTATCAACTGAATAGTTATATGTTTTTAACATTTTGGAACATTCTCTATTTAAAAAAATTCTGTATTTTTAACAAGTAGATATTATAAGGATCTTTGTTGACGAAGTTTTAATAGCATTTGCAACATGCGTAACAATTAATATCTCTAAAACGAAATGGTCGAAATGTTTGAGTTTTTAAGAGATAAGTGAGCTTCATGTGTTGAAGATTTGGCTCTATTGGAATTTTATGTTAAGATTGCAGCGCCATAATGGCAAAACAAGAAATCCTTTGCGCGAGATAATATGTATTATTTGAACGTGTTGTATAATATAGAGCTTACACTATTTTCTTTTTGAGTTAAAATTTCGAACATTTTATAATGTTTTTTGTTTAGTTTTTTTGTTTTTTATTTACTATATTTTAATAAACAAAGCAAAAGGCCAAAAAAGTGGTATATGCTATTTAATTCCCGGAAAGTTGGAAATATGCTCTTCCTTTGCATGTAAAAAGAGTTTATTGAAGTTGGAACCAAGTTTATGCTTATGCTGTGTGAAAGATGTTCCACAAAGCTAGAAAATATCGCACTTCTTTCGGTTTCACACAAATAAATCCTAAACGATGAATTTATAAGAAAGCAGCTAAACAGATTTTGATGCGGTTTTGATCAAACGGTTCTGAATTTAACCAGGAGTAATATTCAAGCAGTGTTTTTGTTCCATGCATCCGTGCCCGCCTGGTATAATCTATCTTTTGAACGGTAAATTTTTTAAATACCTACAAAAAATTTTTATCTAAAAAAAGAACAATTTTTGTTTGAAACTTTTCTTTATGCATTCAACATTTTTGCCGTAAATACAAAATGTACGTCACATTTACGCTTTGTATTTACACCAAAACTATGGCATGAATTTAAAAAAGTTTTAAACAAAAGTTGTTTGTTTTTATGATATAAATATTTTTGTATGTAAAAACTTCCTCTATCTCGCACCGTTTAAAATATAAGCTGTAAAACGGATGCATGGAGGCAATAACACTAGTATAAATACCTATATAACTAAAATATTATATTTTGATCAAGTATAATTTTTTAACGTTTAAATCACTGCACAAACTTTCGGTAACCAGTATTTCAAGCATGATTTCGAATCATTAATGCTGTACATGATTCGAACTATTCGATGGTTATTGTGTTCGTAAATTGCCATGAACAAAATAATTGACGGGATCGAATTTCTTTTATATCGAGGAAAATTTTTGTATTGTAAATAAATAATTTGCCTTTATTAATATATTTTATACTTTATTTATCATTTATGTATTATTTATTTATTTACATAAATTTGAATAAAATCTCTTTCAATAAATTGAAGATAATATACTGACGGTCATATGTGGGGTATTTTTTGAGATTTTTATTTCATTCATCAAGACTTTTCGTCTGTTCACCGTTTCATACCTTCCTAAATATGTTTTTAATTTTATTTTTTCTGAACAGTTTAAAAAGAAATGCACGGTAGTCAGCAAGCCTGAGTTTAAGGGACATTTGGCCTTCTCACTTAGAGTGCTATTACTACTGGAAATATCAGAGGTGATTTGACCCCGAAATATCTTCTGAACAAAACGAGCAACAGTGCTGATCTTTCGAATATAAGCTTTTTGGGGAATTATGAGAGAGAGTTTTTTCAATGATCTTTAACGAATTAACCGTTAAAAAGTTATTTCACTTCAAAAATGCAAATTCCGCGGTAACGCCTACAAAAACTTAAGTATGATCTATTATAATTCTACGCTACTTCCAGATATCCTGTAAAGATGATATTTGGCATACAGGTAGATCTAGTACCCAAACCGACGGGAAAATTCCGAAAACTGGAAATTTGTATCGGAAAAAATTTTCGAGATTTTAACAATTTTCGTTTTAATTAAATTAACATTATAAACCATATATGCATTTGATTCGTTGATATTTGTGTGAGTGCTTTCTGATTGGATGCAATATTTAACACAATATAATCAGTAATCCACCATATAGAAAACATAAATATTTATTAAATAATAATAGTGTGGTCACAAATTTCATTTTATCGGAATGAAATTTGGTATTTGAGATGTTTTTGGTATTCAAAAGGCCATGTTCGTTAATGGGTAAAATCGGTTAAGGAGAAAGGGGTTTTTAGAGGAACGGATAAACACTAAATTTGACATATCTCCCTCAATACTCGAAAAATCGAAAAATTTATAAGGATAGAAGTTGTAGATACTAAGTCTTACTATAATTTTGTTTCTTATAATTTTTTCTGTTACACTAATATTTACAGAAATATTGACGGTTTAAGATTGAAAATTAAATTCCTTAATATCCCTGTACACCTTAGAGTTTGAGCAAAAATGATATGATGATGAATTGTAGCAAACTTGATTTCCTACAACTTTATTCCTCACGTATTTTTCGATTGTTCTAATATTAAGAGAGATTTTTTATATTTTGTGTTTGTATATTTGTTAAGTGTTCTGATCTACATATATTAAAATCGATTTTACATGACATACAAATGCTGTACATTGATTGGTTCAGAAAATTTCTTGAATACTATTGATTAATACCATATGAGATTCTGTACAATAAACATACAAGTGTTACACATTTAATTGTTTTATTAATAAACAAACAAAAATTCAAAAAATGCAGGACGTGGTAAACTTCAATTTTTTCAGTGTAACCCCCCGGAAAATCGGAAAAACATCCTCCAAAATTACGTTTTTTTGTTCTATACATGCTTGAAAGATGAGATTTTCACTAATCGACCAGAAATAACGTCAAATTAACAGAATATTTTGAAAAATTTCATTACCTACATCGCAACTCTAACGAAAATGGGATAGAAACATCCCTAAAACAGACCTTTTCACTTCTATTCATGATAGAAAGATCTGGTTTTTTGAATTCGACGTGGAAGAGTTTCAAAATAACAGAATTATTTGAAGAAAGAAAATTTTTCCATCACAATTCTTTGCACTTGGGAAAAACACCCCCAAAACTAACCCTTTTGTTCTATACATGTTAAAAAGATGCAGTTTTTTGCAATCGACGCTAAATAGCAACAAATTAGGAAATTATTTCGAAATACTTAATATTTTTTTTTGCAACCTCCCGGAAAATCGAAAAAACACCCCCCAAAATTACGTTTTTCAGTTCTATACATGCTGAAATGATTTTCACCAATCGACCCGAAATAAAGTCAAGTTAACAGAATACTTTGAAAAATTTCATTACCTACATCGAAATATTTTCTCAAACTCTAATGCGTACAGAGATATTTATGAGTTTAACTTTTAATCTTAAATTATAAATATTTCTGTAATATTAGTGAAACAACAAAAAGATAGGAATCAAAATTATAATGAAACTAATTTTCTATAACTTTATTTCTAACGTATTTTTGGATTTTTTCAATTTGAAGGGCGTTACAACAAATTTTGTGTTTCTCCCTTCCTCAGAACTCCCTTTCCCTTTGTTTGATTTTACCCATTAACATCATTGACTTGGGTTTTCAAATACCAAATTTTATTCCAATCGTATTCAAAGCGTATATATATATATATATATATATATATATATATAAGGTAAGATCGATCAACATTTGAAGAAATTTTTGCGAAATTCTAAAATTGGTACCATAGCAATAGCTGCATTTTCTTTCGAGGAAACTCGCTAAAAAAGACATCGAAACTCGGTGATACTGAAAATCAAGGAATGAAAAATGTTACTAAAATATTATAAATTTACAACTTGGCAATAGAGATAAATCTATAAAAAAAGTAGTTAACAGTAGTGTAAAATACAAATAATTCTTTTTAATGGTAGTTTTTAATTGCGTATAACCTGTACATGCAAATTCGTTTTATTTATATCGTAACTGTTAATGTAATTTGCATCTTGGGAAATATGTAATAAACTGATTATAAAAATACGTAGTTACAATTATTATTAGATTATGTCGCTCGCATGACATAATACTGGGAAAAATACAGGATGAACCCATATATGAAACTAAAAATTATCTATATTAATTTTGGATGTTTTGTACTAATGTTCTACTACCTTAAACTACTATTACGGATCAGTGACACACGAACAGTACCGTAAAGTTTGCTTAGTCTGGAGATCCAAGGAGAAGGCATTGAAACACTTTCCAAACGTCAAATTGGTGTAGTTTATTCAGAGTAATATGGAAGTAATGAGCTCCTCTAATTTTCCATGATTTTATCATATTTTTATAATATGATTTTTACCAATCAGTATGGTAAGTTTGTGAAGCTAATTTTGGTGACATATTTTTTTGAAATACTACTTATATTACGAGTATATGTATTGGGTTAGTAATAAAAGCGGAGGGGAGGTTTAGTCCTGGCAATTGGCCCTTCTAGGCCTTTAATACCGACCCCTAAAGGACAAGGAGTTGGTAGTTGTGCGACTGCAGTTGACTTTGGTAGGTGCTATGCCGATATTCATCTGGAGTTTGTGAAAGGAAGCTGCAAAATCCTTCACAAGCATAGCCGGTTGTCCATACGCCGACAGTTTAGTTAATTAATCGCCCCATTAATTTTTTATTTAAATAATTTAAGTGACAAACTGCCAGTGTTGGGATTCGAACCATCAACCTTCCAGTCCGAGTAGAGCGCCTTTAACAACTGGACTACACGGGCTGGTTGTATATGTGGCTAACACACGGCCGTGATGGTTTCATAAACATCTAATGTCGTTGTTGTTTTGCATATATCTTAGTAGACCAGGAGATGGTGACGTCAGCATTCTCTTATTTTATACCACATGATTTTTTAAGACTTGATAATTAACCCTTAAATATGAAAGATAGACGGCCACCGCAAAGGAAAAGCGCTTTTCTTTTTGTGAAGAATTTTCGTGTTTTCCGAGATATTATACTGCCTGCCTTTGTAACATAAGGTAGTACAAACAAATTGAAGCTCTAATAATTGATGGCATGCCATCCGCAGTGGCCAAAAGGGCTCAAAGGGTTATGAAAAAATAAAAAAAAAATAAAGGAGACTTCCGTGTTTTCAAATTGCATGCCGATGTAAAGAATTGAAGTTTTAATCACAAAAACACTCTGGGAAAATTGGCATGCACTCCTCCTCACTTATTTAGAAAAAAAAGGGGCGGTTAATTGACTAAACTGTCGGCGTATGGACAAGAACGAAGTAACCGAGTATGCTTGTGAAGGTTTTCAACAGTTTCCTTCACGAACTCCAGATTAATATCAGCATAGTTCTTATCAGAGTCAGCTGCAGCCGCACATCCTACCAATTCCTAGTATACACACAAAAATTCCTTCCATTCCACTCAGATCCGCACATCATAATGGACCTTATATTCGAAGTGTAGTCCGTCCAGGGCAGCCGCTACAATCTATCTAACCTCTGTATCTGTAAATGGGTGTGTGTCATAATATGAACACAATAGAATGTAAAATAGCCGGGTTTGAGTATATAAAACCAGTAAACACATTTTTTCATACAATCGCCTAAACAGGTCTTGAAATTAAAAAAAATCTATCTACGCGAAATTTACTAAAATTTTGAATCTGTAGTCTCCGTTACGATAGTTGCAATTTCTCACAGGTACATTTGTTTAAAATTGGCCGTCTAAAATCGCACTATAAGAAAACGTTTTATTTAATATTTATTAATTTTAAGTAGCCCTGACTTCAGGTGAAATTTATGAGGCAGGATCTACAGGATAGATAGAGTATAGTGTCTATCTGGACGGCAATGCATAATGCAAGATAAAAGTCCAACCGAATTATATCTGAACATAACACTTTGAGAAATCGAATTTTAAATGTTTCATAAGAAAATGCAACAGTGTTGTATTAACACTATGTCAGGCTATAATTTTTATAATTTTTTTTCCTGCAAAGGAAATGCAGCTATTGTTTTTGCACTTATGTTGGAATTTCTTAAAATTTCCTCAAATGTCCATCGATCCTACCTATTAGATGTCAAAAATAACTATCGCTAAAATTTGTATATATACATATATATATATATATATATATATATACATATATATATATATATATATATATATATATATATATATATATATATATATATATATATATATATATATATAGTATATGTATATGTATATGTATATGTATGTATGTATATATATATATATATATATATGTATATATATATGTATATATGTATATATATATATATATATATATATATATATATATATATATATATATATCTATATATATATATATATATATATATATATATATATATATATATGTATATATATACAAATTTTACCGATAGTTATTTTTGACATCTAATAGGTAGGATCGATTGACATTTGAGGAAATTTTAAGAAATTCCAACATAAGTGCAAAAACCTTCCTCTTGATTCCTTCCTCTGAAAAAATTAGAGCAGCGTCTTCGAGACAAATTTTTGGAGTTTTCAATAAATATTTTTCTATTATAATATCTAAGTAAAATTTATAGGCAAGATATAGTTTTGTACCCCAGTAAAAAGTGACGATTAATGTGACCACATTCCTAACGAACAATTATATAATTCCAATATCTCTTTCGAACAAAATGCCCTCATCGGACAACTACATACTTAACTGCGACTATCTTCTTAGATCGACAATAGACTATACAGTATAACCAACAGAAAAAAAAAAACAAAAGAAACACTAAATAAAATGAAATAAAAATGAATATAGTGGTCATAAAAAAACTTAATGTAATTGGTGAAAATGATATAAAACTTGTGTGTTTAACAACAAACATTTATATAAATAATCATACCAACAACCAGCATACATGCACACGTAACAGCACGTAAAATGTTATTTTTATGTGCACGTATTATTATATAACACTACACTACACAATGTAGAGTTCTACTTTACCAACATTATGTGTAACTAAACATATAATGATAAATAATATTAAATAATACAAATTAATAAAAATCTGTTTAATTTTATGTTTTTATATACACATAATACATAATACATATTACATAATATATTAATGTTTTCGTATCAAAAGGTTGCCATTAACTTTATTTATGGACGAGAATACATTTATGTTATTTGAAAACAGTTTCATTTCATTAATTTTTACATTTTCTACAGGCTTTTATCATTTAATTTCACCTGTTAGTATATGTGTGCATAAATTCTTGCACTGAAAATTTTGAGAGCTTTTAAATGTTGTACACGTGTAGAAGTCATGTGACAATGGAATATAGCATATCTGATATCGTTCCATATAGATAGAGGTGGCAGTAGAGAACCTTTTTAAAAACAAGCTTTTATGTAAGCCATGTACTAAAACGAATATACTAGTTGAGTATAAAAATGCAAGGTGAATCTGGCTAATTGGCAAAAACCGGAAAGAGATAAATCTTCTGGTTGGGCTGCTAACCGGACCCTCCAGGCTCCCACCTCTTGGTTGGAGCATCATAATGTTCTTACAGTGCCAGAGAGAGGTAGCTATCCTTCGGCTTGGCCTAAACAAGGGAATCAAACAATGGGGGTAAAACGACTAAAGTGGAGCATTTTTTTGACATCAAATGCTTGATATGAAAAATCATACACATCTAGGGATGGGGAACGAACCCACGACCTCTGGCACTCCAGACCAATGCCCTACCAACTGAGCTACCTTAGATGCTATGGTAGTACTATGCATATGATCTTTCACTATCATTTCTGATGCCATTGTATTATTAATTTTGTTTATTTATTATTAACATATTTTTCAAATTGTTTTTGTAAACTAGCGTCTATTTATTTCCATTGTTAGTATGGTTGCCTTTCGGTTATATTATACCAACGGAAGCGACTAGCGTTTACTTACTTTGACATTTAAGTAATATGTCTGAACATTGATAACATTTTTTTGACATCAAATGCTTGATATGAAAAATCATACACATCTAGGGATGGGGAACGAACCCACGACCTCTGGCACTCCAGACCAATGCCCTACCAACTAAGCTACCTTAGATGCTATGGTAGTACTATGCATATGAGCTTTATCCTGTCTTTCGCAAAGAAGACTCGCCAGACTTCGACCTCCACTACTACTGCTACTAGTACAAGATGAACAAAATCAGTTTAGGTTTTCGTTAAGGTAATTCGACGGTACGTGCTAGAAATTCTTACTTCACCCATTAAGTACCTAACTAATCTGTCTACTTATGTGCCAGCGGCACTTTTAAGCAACACGTTTTAAAACACCAATTTATTATAATATAGTAATAAATGCAACAAATAGAAAACTAAGGGTACATTTCTGAACTATTATTTTAAGTATACGAGCATGTGCATCGATCGGTACAAAAATGTTCTATATTAACTCGTTTTTTTTTCCATAAAATGATAATTGACACTACTTTATGCACCTAAGGTACTGGTAAGTACCGGCCCTCACCTATAAATTTTTATTATAAATTATCTTGAATGGTGGCTAAACGGTACCATTGACACACAGTGGGTTTAGTGGGCCTATGTAGGTACATACATAATATCTCACATTACTAAATCCTTGCAATAAAATAACTTACAAGCTTATCACTGAAAACGAACTTTAATGGTATTTCGACTTTTTTTAACTCTTACGGTTTCATAGATACATCTCCCCCTGGAGGATGTACGATTTTGTCCATTTACTTGACCTTATTATTGTAAGCTTTTATATAGTTTTCCGGAGTCTGTAATGGAATCTTGTAAGTTAAATTCGACCCACTTCCTCTTATCCTACGGAATTGAATTTATACATGTTGGTTCAGTACCGATGACAATGCATTTTTATGGTAAGCATGACCGGAATTGACAAGGGGAAAGGGGGGTTTATAGTGCGGGGTAAATACAAAATTTTGTATATCTCTCTTAATATTGAAAAAATCGAAAAACACATTAGAAGTATACGTATTTCATTATTTATTATTAATAGATTCAATACAAAATTTCATGTTTCTTACTTAAAAAAAAACCGGGAATTTAATACAAATTTTCAACCCCAATTTCAATCCTTTTGGAGATAATTGTTGAAAAATCATTTCTTAGTGTACTTCCACATTCTCTGAGGAACAAATATTCCAAATTTCTGACTCTAATAGTTATAAAATGGAAACTCTGACTTAATATTTTACCCTCTTGAGGGTTGGTTTTCTAAAAAAGCTTAAATACATGCTATTCATGTATTTAACTTAAAATAAGTGAAAATAACAACTAACTGAGTTAATGGTTTATATACCCGGTATTTACCCAATTTATGTAAAAAGTTTATACCAAATTATTTTTCAAAAAGAAACATTGTTTGCTTTTACATATTTGTTCTATCTCTTACTTTTTCAAAGTTGGGCAGTTTTTCCCATTTTGCACAAACATGGTTCGATTTTTTCCATTCATGAATTTGAGTTATCGTGTTTACGGACTTACAACTTTGCGGAAATGGAATAATTAGCTCATTTATTTTATAAAGTCCGGACTTAAGTTAATATAACCTGGTATATATTATATACCCGGTATAAAAAGACACCTCAATAGAAACTTTAACCCCCTTAGAAGTTGATTTTCGAAAGATCCTTCCTTAATGCACCTCCACATTCTCAAAGGAACATATATTCTAAATGCCATTTTAATAACTTCAATAGTTTTGTTTGGGC
This sequence comes from Nineta flava, assembly GCA_963920215.1. Lineage (NCBI taxonomy): Eukaryota > Metazoa > Arthropoda > Insecta > Neuroptera > Chrysopidae > Nineta > Nineta flava. The sequence continues at coordinate 48,432,636 of OY986042.1, read as the reverse complement.
AATGATGAGTGAGTGAGTGGCATTTCGCTAATATATGTCTATAGCAGATATACCAGGTATAAAATCAGTCCAAGTGGCCGAGCGGTCTAAGGCGTTATGTCTGCGCAATGTGGCTACTTGGAAACTGGGAGGTTATGGGTTCGAATCCCGAAATCGGCAGTTTCTCAATTATTAAAAAAAAAGGGCGGTTAATTGAACAAACTGTCGGCGTATGGACAGGAACGAAGTAACCGGCTATGCTTAAGAAGGTTTTCTGCAGTTTCCTTCACGAACTCCAGATGAATATCGGCATAGTTCCTATCATAGTCTATACACAAAAATGTATTCCACTCCACTCACATCCTCACATCCTTAGGCATCACAATGGATATGGTCGAAGTGTAGCCCGTCCAAGGCAGCCTCTACAATCTATCAGGCCAAATCAACCAGGTATAAGAAGTGTTAAAAGATTATCAATATCCACAATATATATAATTATAACCCAACATACCATACAAAAAAAGGTTTTAATAATATTTGATTTAAAAATTTTCTCACCATATCAGACACATTATTATAAAGGGTATGTACGTTAATATAAATGAAATCCTTGTAACGAATATGTTTATTTTCTTTCAGTACCATATAAATAACTGTATGACTGTATCACTATACACACGATGGGTAACGAATGTAACGCGTAGACAAGGTTTGCTGAGTTAGTTAGTTAGTCTATCCAGATAGAATAGATCTCTCTCTACATTTACTTTCCATTTAGAGGATATGTTATTAACAAACACTATGCGAACTTTTATTATAGAAAATTATATTAAAATGTAATTTAAAGTGAAAAATGACTTCAATTCGAATATTCTATATAGGCAACTGTTTTGTGTTATATGTATACGTGGAAAAAAGATATATATTATCATACTGTTTGGTTTAATATTTATTTATATAGAATGTTTCTAGTAAGCTGAATAAAATACTTTATAATTGTATCTATTTATACCCGATAGTACAAGGATATATTCAGTTTAGTCCCGACTTTGTAACGGTTGAAAATATTGATTGCAGAAAAGAATTGTTGGTATATGTGTTCATAAACTGATTATTTGCGTAAATCCGTCTATCCATAAACACGATACAAAGATAGGGGATAACGAGATGATATTTTGTATGTGTGTGTGTTTTAGAGTTAGAAAAGAAGGTCAGGTTCGTGAATGAGCAAAATCGAATTATGCTCCCCCCCACACAAGGGAAAATATTCGTAAGAGATAGAACACAAATTTATAAACAAAAATGTTCATTTTTTCAAAATTAAACAACTTTTATCATTAACTAAGTATATACCAGGCATTAAGCAATTAACTCAGTTAGTAGTTTCTTTCACTCAGTTGTTCACTAAATTTGTTTTATTTAATGCCACTTCGTTTATTAGTAAAAATGTTTTACTCTTAACAAAATTTTAAAAAAATATTTTTTCAGTGAAACGGTTTTATTGTACAATTGATGATGTACTTAAAGTTAGAACTTTGATCAAATTCAAAAATCCGTGGGGTGGCATAACAAACAATTTCTCAACAAACTTTAAAGAGAAGAATTAAGCCAAAAGCCAGTTTCGTATCAGAGCCAAATAAAACCGTTCTGCACATTTTATTGGAAAACATCACTGGCTTTTGACTGTCAAAAGCCAGTTAGTAATGTTTTCTCATAAAAAGCGCCGCACGGTGTTATTTGGCTCTGATTTTCATGCAATAAGTGACTTGATGTAATCACCCAGTGTACAACCGTTTACAAAAGGATACAACCGTTGTGTACAACCCAGTGTACAACCGTTTAAGGTTTAAAAGGATACGCTTGTTCTTCCATACTTGTGTCTTTGTAACCGGATTGGAGACCGACATGGGTGTGGTGTTGTCACGTTTAAGTATATATAAAATCATACGTCAGAATGATAAATTAGTAGTTGAGTTCAAAGTAATGCTGTCAATTATATGAGAAACAGAATAATCAGGCTAATTACCCGTGATGTAATGGGAAACACACTGGACGCAATATCCTTAGGCCCAGGATTTGATCTCTCGTAGAAATTTTTTCCTTTTGATATTAATTATTAAAACCGTTTAACTATAAAAGTTTTTTTACTTGATTTTATTTTTTAACGAACACCCTATAATAAAATATATAAATGTAATTATATATATATATATTTATAATTATATTACAAAAGCAACACGGAGTTTGTTAGTAGAACTTCTATTAAAATGTTTCAGAACAGAAGATATAGAAAATAAGGTATTCTCTTTTATTCATATTATATATAGGAGTATTCCTAGTTAACAGTTGAATGATAGTACTAGCTTTATACTAAACTTGAGACGAAAGTATAGTATGAAGAAAGCTTGCAAGCTATCTAGTAGCTGACGCTACCTTGTTTAATACTATCTATGTAGGTATTGTAGCAAAATAGCAAACGATGTAATAGCGTACATACATATATATATACAGGATGTAACAGACCAGCATCAACATTAAAAAAAAAAAACTTAATCTGTAAATTAATATTAAAATTTTTCTAGTTGAAATTCATTAATTATATTGTTGGGAGGAGATATATATGTCAAACATTATTAAAATATAATAAACCATATTTTTACAAAATAGAAACCCGACTTCACAAATCATATATATCACAAATCATAGTTGGGCAGTTTTTTGCACAAATATGGTCCGATTTTTTCCATTCATGAATTCGAGTTATCATGTTTACGGACTTACGGACTTACAGACTTATGTACAATTATTGTTATTTTTGGAGGCGGTGTCCAAAAGTTATGTGAATTTCTCTATACTGACACCGCCTCCAAAAATATATTTGGAATATTAAATTATTTTTTTACTTTTTAGTGCATTTTTTGTTATAGAATATATGATTTGTGAAGTCGGGTTTCCATTTTGTCAATATAATATGGTTTATTTCTCGCTTTTTAGTGACTTTGAAGTTCTATAACTGATTTTGTTTGTCTAAATATGGGTAGACCTACTAAACGACCTACAATTTTTAGTGCCTAAAAATTTTGCCTGCAATTTTTTGAAGTCGTTTTTTTAAAAAATTTTCATATTTTCCCATTATGATTGAGTATACCTTTTAAAAAAAAAAAAATTCGCAGAAATCGGTTATCACATATAAAATGAGGATTTTCCTCGATTTCCCGGGGAACCCCTCATCAGAATGCGATTTGATTCCAATGGGACCAATGGGAAACCAAATCCTTTAAAACAAACAAAAAAATTCAAAATCGTTTCATAAATGACGGAGTTCTGAGGTAACACACATAAAAAAAAATACAGACGAATTGAGAACCATCTTCCTTTTTGAAGTCGGGTTAAAAATGATACAAAAACGCTTACTTTGCGTAAATGTCACCACTATTTGTTATTGGTGACATATATTTCAGGCTATTGTATGACCAATTTCTGTAAGGGTTATATATAATCGTCCTGTATCAAATCGTCGCAGATGAAACTCATTAGATTATCAAGAAAGAATGTTCTTGTATTTACAAACAATCCGTTCAATTGACACTTTATATTTGACAACCAGTGAGAAATACTGAAAAGTCTGATAGCGTAACTCCATTTCTATCATTATCTTGGTTTTCTAAAACTAAAATAGTATTAGCCCAAGTATATATAACAATTTTCGATTTTTATAAGTCAAATATTTCTTTTAATTTAAAGTCCTTGTTTTCCAAATTACTCCAGTAAAAAATTGCCAAAATTAATTATCGTTTACTATTTAAGGAAAATTTAGATTTTCTCTAATCTATCAATAGATTTTGGGGCTTATTAAAGCTAAAAAAATATTTTTATATCTATTCGTAGCTCTACAGTAAGAGTAACATTGGAATAACTCGCGAGAATAATCGCGAATAACTTGTACATACCCGATCATAAAATTGTAGCAGTTGAAACATTACCTATAAGTGGTAAATAATATTATTCATATATTTAGTAATATATAGGCTTAAAATAGTGACTTACTAGTTTTACAATTTTCGTGAATGGGAAACGGGCGACATCAAATATTTAACCATTTTATTTAGATTACATAGTTATCAGTTCGTATACTCTTTTTTAACTTCTGTATACACATAGATGTATAAAAACTTGACTTGTGCTCTAAACAGCAAGGTACTGAATGTAATATATTTATAAATAATCTTCTAAAATTTACAGTAATTTCAGATGTTGAAACTGAAATTGTGACAAATCTAATAAGTTTATAAAAAAAAATTCGAGCAAAAGTTGCAAAAGTTTTTCAAACATAGATTTTTGTGATATTATGAATAAGCTGTTACATTTACGTATTCACCAAATCTGAAGTCATGTCTTAACTGTATGAACCAGTCCAGTAGCCGAGCGGTCTAAGGCGTTATGTCTGCGCCGTATGCAGTACTTGGAAACTGGGAGGTTATGGGTTCAAATCCCGACATCGGCAGTTTGTCAATTATAAAAAAAAGGGGGCGGTTAATTGTTTAAACTGTCGGCGTATGGACAAGAACGAAGTAACCGGCTATGCTTGAGAAGGTTTTCTGCAGTTTCCTTCACGAACTCCAGTTGAATATCGGCACAGTTCCTATCATAGTCGGCTGCAGCCGCATATCCTACCAATTCCTAGTCTACTCACAAATTCCTTCCGCTCCACTCACATCCTCACATCCTAAGGCATCACAATGGGTCTTATGATCGAAGTGTAGCCCGTCCAGGGCAGCCTTTACAATCTACCTCAGCGGCACAGTTCCTATCATAGTCGGCTGCAGCCGCATATCCTCCAATTCCTAGTCTACTCACAAATTCCTTCCGCTCCACTCACATCCTCACATCCTAAGGCATCACAATGGGCCTTATGATCGAAGTGTAGCCCGTCCAGGGCAGCATTTACAATCTACCTCAGCGGCACAGTTCCTATCATAGTCGGCTGCAGCCACATATCCTACCAATTCCTAGTCTACTCACAAATTCCTTCCGCTCCACTCACATCCTCACATCCTAAGGCATCACAATGGGCCTTATGATCGAAGTGTAGCCCGTCCAGGGCATCCTTTACAATCTACCTCTACTGTATGAACCGCTGCAGAAATTTCGTCGTGAAATATCTTCTTCACTTATCGTATTTACAGACGGTCGGGTAGTCGGACTTGGGAAAATGATAGTCAACAGTATGCATGAAGTCAACAGTATGCGTATATGAAACAAATGTACATCCACCTCTAGCACTCTGTACACACATACATTTAAACAAAAAACCGAACTAGCTTTTAGTGTGTGTGATGATAAACTTACTGGTGGCGTTGCTGGGGTGCTGTTGTTTATAAAAGGTGTTTATTGTTTGTTTGTTATCACCTTACTTGTTATAATATACGTAAGATATGTGTAAATAGTAATAACTGATTGATTTGAGTTGATAAATAATTTATGGCAATCAGTTATTAATACTCTGACGTATGAGTTTTTTCTAAATTATAATAATAATCTACTTGATGATATCTTAAAGGCAAATATATGTGTCTGTGAAAGATATCTCAAGAACGGTGATAGCGAGAGGGGTTTGAAACTTTAAACTCAGGTTTAATATTCGCCGGAAATAGCTGAACGGGATAAGACTCTTTATTCTTAATGTTTTTTAGTTTTTTAAAAATGTCTCGTAAAAGATTGGGACGATTTTTAAACTTCGTACCAGGATTATACTTCACAAGCATAGACTTTCATAAACTAATTTTGTTAGACTAGACTAGTGAATGTCGAACTATAAAATCGTATAAAGATGGACTATCTTGAAAACTATCGGTCAAATCAACTGCATTTTTGTGTTTTTAGGTTTAATTTACCGTATCAACTAATTTTCATTGAAATCGATGAAATTTGTGCTTTGTTTTTTTTTCTTCAATTTTTTGTAAGAGCAAAGTTTCTAAAGAGTTTTTTTAAAGGTGTAATATAAGGTAATTTGGACCCAAAAAATGCGAAAATCGTATTCATTTGACAACTTGGCTAGCGGTTTATGAGATATTGTTTGGAATAGTATAAAACGAACCATAATACGTACAAAGCGGGTGTATCTGGAAAACTATGCGTCATTTTTTTAAATATAAAAAAATAAATAAATTAGAAAAACTCAGATCGATAAACCGATTTTTTCTGAGTGTGAAAATTGCAATATCACATCAATCGAAATTAGTACAATCGAATAAAGATTTTATCTTAATTTGACTATATAATGCAAATTGGACACAAAAAATGCGAAAATCGTGTTCATTTAACAATTTGAGGAGCGATTGTTATTAACATAAAATTGTATTACATTAAAATAAATCATCCTGTACACTAAGTATAATATTTTCTTTGTTTCAAAAGAAAATATACGCTTATATTCATTTGGGTTGGTTTGGTTATGTTCCATTATGAATGTATCCCCCATAAATGTGGTTTCTATACTTAAGAAAAGAAAATGGTTATAGTGGGTAAATATTGTGTTGTGACGACATCACTTCCTTCTATCGTTCGACACGATATACACATCCATCTCATTCTTCTGTTCGTCTACATATGTATGAACATACATTCACATAGTGGGCGTGTTCAGAACGACTAAGTCCTCAGTGAACTAATTTATCCAGTCAGTCTAAAAAACGTTACTTTTGAGCATTTTAGTTCACTCTTTTGTTCAGGACGTCCTTACTGTCTAGAGGATTATCTAGAGGAACTACTGGAGCTGGCAAAACGAAACAATGTTAAATTGATCTGCATATCGATTCATCGTAGTTTCGAAGGAAACGAAAAAGTAGATACCTTAGCAAAGAAGGGGGTCGAATTACCGTTCATAGGCCCAGAGCCTATTTTAGGAATTCCTAAGCCAGTATGTAAACAAGTGATCAACGAGTGAATGAATGTGTAACACCTTGATCACTGGGAAAATATACCGCAGCAAAAACTCGGGAAAGTATTGTTTCGGAATGCACCCAAGATGCTATTCCTCGATGTACTCAACTTGAACAGGATACAACTTCGGAAGGTTAACGAATTCATCGGGTATTATCATCTACAAAAGCATCTGCACACAATAGGACTCCATAACGGATCCATTATGTGCAGACTGTGCGGCGAGGAGGAGGAAACATCCAGCCACATCATCTTTTGCTAAGAATCGCTCGTTTATAGCAGACACAAAATATTCGCTGCATCTCACCTCGAATATATGAACCTTCGGGAAAACCTGATAAGCAAGGACCTGGCTATTGGCAAAATATGGGACAAGCGAATCTCGTCAGACTGAAGTAGAAGGGGGACTATAATGGGCCATAAGATCGATGAGCAATACTTTAAATACCCCAAAATATATCTATCTCTCTATGTCAAAAATAAACCACCTACATTTTTATTAGGTTTTATTATGAAATCCACCAAATTTAGCTTATAATTTCCCAATCTTTGATGCCATTTCAAAACAAAATGGCATCAAAGTTGCTTAGTATCTGGAAAAAGACTAAATTACAAATACTAAGTAACTTATTTGACTAAGGACTCAGTTTTTCTAAATACGACCAGTATGTTCTTCGGCTAGAGTAATAATATACGTCTATCAGCATTGTATATATGAGCGTAGAAGGATCGTAGAACACACAGGATGGATGTATGCTTTATACAATGTGAGTATATAAAATATGTATGCATTTTTCATTACTTTTACATATGTATATAATATATACATTATTTTCAATTGAAAAACATTAAAAACAAAATATGTATTTTCTAAAGAGGAAAAATTGCCTCCGGTTATTTAAAAGAATTACATTATTATTTTTTATATGATTGAAGTTGTACTCACATGTACAGAGTGATAACGTAAATACCGTAACTGGGTATTTATTTTTACATTTTACATATCCAAACAAACAGAATCTCTTATAACATTGTGTCCAGGGGCGATTCGTTTACCAGATATCTGAAACTTTGATTTGTGTACGAAATACTTTTTCTCTCCAATACTCTGCTTAAACCACTACCTATCATATGAAGTTACCTTAATACTAATCGGTTTTAAAAAGCTTCGTCTCAGAATCCTCATCAAATATATAAGAAGATTGTAGCCTCGAAAGATTTTTTTTACTTGAATGAGTCTCATATATAGTTAAAACAAATATTCTTGCTAATATATTAAGCTCTCAGGTTGAGTCTAGTCTCACCTTGGACTGAGAGACACTACGGGCACTCCCAATTCCTACGAAAGTATACACTTCCGAGCAATGTCGACTACGTTCTACCCTTTCCCAATTTTGGCAATAATTCTCAATGAAAATTCCCTCTAGATAGTAGTAGGATGAGAATTTTGTTCGGCCAGAGGGTGTGGTATTTTATACTGATTGATCCAAACTGGAATATAGAGTGGGTTGTGGAGCTGAGAAAACAAGTGGAATTGATGGACATTAAAGAAGTATCTGAATGGCTAAGGCTGAACCATGATAACTTTCAGCGACGAGCTTTTCTCACTGATAGTTAATTAAAGTATTATTATTCCTGAAAGGTACCATATTGGTGAAAGCCAATATAAAATGGTGAGAGGAATGTTCTAGTAGTACAACCAGATAGATCTAGCTAGAGTACAAATCAAGGCGTTCCGAATATATTATCTCTACGAAGGTCATCTCTAGGCAACGATATAGTGTCCCTGGACACTGGCTGAACGGCAGACATGCAGAACTAGGTTTGCCAGTTCAACACTTTTGTAGGAGCTGCCACTGTGGGAGTCATTTTGTCATTTCCCAGCTCTTAAAAGTCTAGGAATCAGACATAATCAGAAATAATATAATTACTCTCCTTTTCTCTTTACAAATAAATGAATGTATATATATATGTCTATATATATATATATATATATATATATATTATATATATATATATATATATATATATATATATATCAATGGATAATAATGTATACTCTTGTTATTGCAGCCTGTATATATCTAATGGAAAACTGCCTTACTTAAAATTCATTTGGTTTATTTAATTTTGTTCAATGCTGATATAACGATTGATAGATCTGAACGAATAGGTTCAGATATAAGTTTGTTATATTCAATGAAATCAATTTTATAGAAAAAAAAGAGTAATTTTCTTAAAGAATTGGATTCGATTAAGAAACATTATAATTTGAAAATTTTCATTTGCGTAAATTTTTTTAATTTACAGTTCACAGTGCTGGAACGTCCTTATGGTTGCAAAAAATGGGTTTTTTTCCTCTAAAACATATGAGTATTTAATTGTTAACTATTGAATTTAATTAGCATTTAATTCATAGCATAATTATTTATTAAATTTTAAACCATTGCTAGGTTTACCATAAGCTAACAGAACATGTGGCTAACAAATAATAAAAATGTAATTAATTAGTGCATTTAATTAGCGTCTTATTAGGACATAAGTATAATTTTGCTCTGCTTCAGTTTTCTCTGCCAGCTTAATGGACATTAGAAACTAACTTAATGTGTAGAAACTAACCACACATCAAATCCTAGAAAACTTCATGAAACCCTTTACATTCTAATAGTAATGGTATAAGATATTTTGTCAGAATACCATTATGATACATATCATCTGTAAGGTCAATATATATATATATATATATATAGGAAAAATTGTTCGCTTAATTTGTCACTTTTCTACTTTGCTGTATTGGAACACATTCGAAACCAAGATTTAACTAAAATTTCCAGAGATTATATAAATTTATATTGGATTCATCAAACAAACCAAAGTCCACGAAAATGCAACATTGTTTTTTAATTACAAAATGGTAAAATTATTGAACACAACGTTTTTAACTATCACGTCGTTGAATATCAGTAACAACAAAAAGCTGTTCATAATGAATTGTGAAACAATTTATAAAATGCACTTCCCGATGCGTATTATTTTTCAATACTATTTTTAAAATAAACCTGATCGTAAGCTTTTTAAATTGAAGCGTACTGAAAAAAATACCGGTGTAAAAAAATTTAAAAATGAGATATTTTTATAAAATACTTCCTTTGTTTAATGCAGGATATTATGGATCGTCAAAGGTGATTATTCTACAGTCAACTGTCAGGATCGTATACCTATTTGTCAGTATGTATAAAAATCTACAATGTGTTTCAAACATTAAGTATAGTCTTTTTAGTCGATACTTTTGTGAAAGCAAGCTTCAAACTCCCTTCACACGATGAAAAGACACGCTGGCAAAGAAATATTTTTTTAGCATTTTAGAACTACGATTCCAAAGCGATTATAAATTTATACAATATTTTCATAAACTGACTGCTAAATTAAAGTTTTGCAGATATTTCTAAACGGAAATGAGCAAATTAAGGACACATTAAATGTCACAAAAAAATTCGTAGAATAACTTTGCAAAAATGAAATTGAACTTCTTAATTATCTTTGTAATATGTAGTGATTTTCGAGATATTATCTAAATATGATCATGGCAGTCTATAGTTTTTGAAACACTAGTACAATATGCATCATTGATGTTAGTTCTTAAAATTTTATAATTCATTGGTGCCTAATTGATTCGGTTTTCGAAAAAAAAATTCGAATAAAAGTTGTTATTATATCGAATTGTTATTATATTATCGAATAAATAAGGTACAAATCAATTATAATATTTTTAAACATCAACTTTTGACGGCTATTGTACCTCAAAAGGTGGTAGGAGGTGAAAGGGGGTACTTTTAGGTGTAACGGCAATATTTTTTTACATTGAAAACCATTAAAAACCTATGTGAAGTTAGCAACCCACTTAACGGTAGAAGATTTTTTTTAATTTTATTCGATTGTACTCGGTTTGTACCGGATTGTACCACCTTGATTTTCGTTTGTACCCTAAAGGGGTAAAAAATATAGGGGTGGGTAAAATTGCTCCGCAACTCGTGTTGAGATAAATGATTTTCGTTGATGCTATTGTGAAGAGAATTGTTTGTACCTGTTTGTACCGATGTTAAAAAAAAATTAAAAAATTTAAAATAAAAAAATATTAATAAAAAAATTTTTTTTAAATTTTAAAAAATTAAAAAAAAATTTTTTTAATTTTTTTCTTTATTTTCGTATCTCATTTAGGAATAAATTATATGTGGTATCTTTTTGGAAGAGACAATAGTTTCTGCACGTTTGGTCGCAAGCAGAATTCATTTTTATTGCGTTTAAGTACTCGACGATTAAAAACGGGTACAAACGATATAAGTGTCGGTACGCATGGGTACAAACAATTACGAATGGGTACAAACGATTTGTCTGTGTTGCAAACCGTTACAAACGATAAAATTGTCGGTACGCATGGGTACAAACGATTACGAGTGGGTACAAACGATTTGTCCGTGAAACAAACCGGTACAAACGATAAAAGGGTCGGTACGCATGGGTACAAACGATTATGAGTGAGTACAAACGATTTGTCGGTGGTACAAATAATAAAAGTGTCGGTACGCATGGGTACAAACGATTACGAGTGGGTACAAATGATTTGTCAGTGAAACAAACCGGTACAAACGATAAAAGTGTCGGTACGCATGGGTACAAACGATTATGGGTGGGTACAAACGATTTGTCGGTGGTACAAACGATAAAAGTGTCGGTACGCATGGGTACAAACGATTACGAGTGGGTAAAAACGATTTGTCGGTAAAACAAACCGGTACAAACGATAAAAGTGTCGGTACGCATGGGTACAAACGATTACGTATGGGTAGAAACGATTACGAATGGGTACAAACGATTTGTCGGTGTTACAAACGATATTAGTGTCGGTACGCATGGGTACAAACGATTATGAGTGGGTACAAACGATTTGTCGGTGGTACAAACGATAAAAGTGCCGGTACGCATGGGTACAAACGATTACGAATGGGTACAAACGATTTTTCGGTGTTACAAACAGGAACAAAAAATATTATTGTCGGCAAGACTGGGTACAAACGATTTCGAGTGGATACAAACGATTTGTCGATGGTACAAACGATAAAAGTGTCGGTACGCATGGGTAAAAACGATTACGAATGGGTACAAACGATTTGTCTGTGTTGCAAACCGTTACAAACGATAAAATTGTCGGTACGCATGGGTACAAACGATTACGAGTGGGTACAAACGATTTGTCGGTGAAACAAACAGGTACAAACGATAAAAGTGTCGGTACGCATGGGTACAAACGATTATGGGTGGGTACAAACGATTTGTCGGTGGTACAAACGATAAAAGTGTCGGTACGCATGGGTACAAACGATTACGAGTGGGTTAAAACGATTTGTCGGTAAAACAAACCGGTACAAACGATAAAAGTGTCGGTACGCATGGGTACAAACGATTACGTATGGGTAGAAACGATTACGAATGGGTACAAACGATTTGTCGGTGTTACAAACGATATTAGTGTCGGTACGCATGGGTACAAACGATTATGAGTGGGTACAAACGATTTGTCGGTGGTACAAACGATAAAAGTGCCGGTACGCATGGGTACAAACGATTACGAATGGGTACAAACGATTTTTCGGTGTTACAAACAGGAACAAAAAATATTATTGTCGGCAAGACTGGGTACAAACGATTTCGAGTGGATACAAACGATTTGTCGATGGTACAAACGATAAAAGTGTCGGTACGCATGGGTACAAACGATTACGAATGGGTACATACGATTACGAATGGGTACAAACTATTTTTCGGTGTTACAAACGATATTAGTGTCGGTACGCATGGGTTCAAACGATTATGAGTGGGTACAAACGATTTGTCGGTGGTACAAACGATAAAAGTGTCGGTACGCATGTGTACAAACGATTACGAGTGTGTATAAACCATTTGTCGGTGAAACAAACTGGTACAAACGATAAAAGTGTCGGTACGCATGGGTACAAAAAATATTATTGTCGGCAAGACTGGGTACAAACGATTTCGAGTGGGTACAAACCATTTGTCGGTAGTTCAAACGATATTAGTGTAGGTCCGCATGGATTCAAACGATTATGATTGGGTACAAACGATTTGTCGGTGGTACAAACAATAAAAGTGTCGGTATGCATGGGTACAAACGATTACGAGTGGGTACAAACGATTTGTCGGTGAAACAAACCGGTACAAACGATAAAAGTGTCGGTACGCATGGGTACAAACAATTACGAATGGGTACATACGATTACGAATGGGTACAAACTATTTTTCGGTGTTACAAACGATATTAGTGTCGGTACGCATGGGTTCAAACGATTATGAGTGGGTACAAACGATTTGTCGGTGATACAAACGATAAAAGTGTCGGTACGCATGTGTACAAACGATTACGAGTGTGTACAAACGATTTGTGGGTGAAACAAACTGGTACAAACGATAAAAGTGTCGGTACGCATGGGTACAAACGATTACGAATGGGTACAAACGATTACGAATGGGTACAAACTATTTTTCGGTGTTACAAACAGGTATAAACAATATTATTGTCGGCAAGACTAGGTACAAACGATTTCGAGTGGGTACAAACGATTTGTCGGTGGTACAAACGATATTAATGTCGGTACGCATGGGTACAAACGATTATGAGTGGGTACAAACGGTTTGTCAGTGGTACAAACGATAAAAGTGTCGGTACGCATGGGTACAAACGATTACGAGTGGGTACAAACGAATTGTCGGTGAAACAAACCGGTACAAACGATAAAAGTGTCGGTACGCATGGGTACAAACGATTATCAGTGGGTACAAATGATTTGTCGGTGGTACAAACGATAAAAGTGTCGGTACGCATGGGTACAAACGATTATGAGTGGGTACAAACGATTTGTCGGTGGAACAAGCGATAAAAGTGTCGGTACGCATGGGTACAAACGATTACGAATGGGTACAAACGATTACGAATAGGTACAAACGATTTTTCGGTGTTACAAACAGGAACAAAAAATATTATTGTCGGCAAGACTGGGTACAAACGATTTTGAGTGGGTACAAACCATTTGTCGGTAGTACAAACGATATTAGTGTCGGTACGCATGGGTACAAACGATTATGAGTGGGTACAAACGATTTGTCGGTGGTACAAACAATAAAAGTGTCGGTACGCATGGGTACAAACGATTACGAGTGGGAACAAACGATTTGTCGGTGAAACAAACCGGTACAAACGATAAAAGTGTCGGTACGCATGGGTACAAACGATTACGAGTGATACCCATGCGTACCGACACTTTTATCGTTTGTACTACCGACAAATCGATTGTACCCACTCATAATCGTTTGTACCCATGCGTACCGACACTAATACCGTTTGTACCTCCGACAAATCGTTTGTACCCACTCGAAATCGTTTGTACCCAGTCTTGCCGACAATAATCTTGTTTATACCTGTTTGTAACACCGAAAAATAGTTTGTACCCATTCGTAATCGTTTGTACCCATTCGTAATCGTTTGTACCCATGCGTACCGACACTTTCATCGTTTGTACTAGTTTGTTTCACCGAAAAATCTTTTGTACCCACTCGTAATCGTTTGTACTCATGCGTACCGACACTTTTATTGTTTGTACCACTGACAAATCGTTTGTACCCACTCATAATCATTTGTACCCATGTGTACCGACACTTTTATCGTTTGTACCGGTTTGTTTCACCGACAAATCGTTTGTACCCACTTGTAATCGTTTGTACCCATGCGGACCGACACTTTTATCGTTTGTACCACCCACAAATCGTTTGTACCCACTCATAATTGTTTGTACCCATGCGTACCGACACAAATATCGTTTATACCACCGACAAATTGTTTGTACCCACTCGAAATCGTTTGTACCCAGTCTTGCCGACAATAATCTTGTTTATACCTGTTTGTAACACCGAAAAATAGTTTGTACCCATTCGTAATCGTTTGTACCCATTCGTAATCGTTTGTACCCATGCGTACCGACACTTTCATCGTTTGTACTAGTTTGTTTCACCGAAAAATCTTTTGTACCCACTCGTAATCGTTTGTACTCATGCGTACCGACACTTTTATTGTTTGTACCACTGACAAATCGTTTGTACCCACTCATAATCATTTGTACCCATGTGTACCGACACTTTTATCGTTTGTACCGGTTTGTTTCACCGACAAATCGTTTGTACCCACTTGTAATCGTTTGTACCCATGCGGACCGACACTTTTATCGTTTGTACCACCCACAAATCGTTTGTACCCACTCATAATTGTTTGTACCCATGCGTACCGACACAAATATCGTTTATACCACCGACAAATTGTTTGTACCCACTCGAAATCGTTTGTACCCAGTCTTGCCGACAATAATATTGTTTACACCTGTTTGTAACACCGAAAAATCGTTTGTACCCATTCGTAATCGTTTGTACCCATTCGTAATCGTTTGTACCCATGCGTACCGACACTTTAATCGTTTGTACCAGTTTGTTTCACCGACAAATCATTTGTACCCACTCGTAATCGTTTGAACCCAGGCGTACCGACACTTTTATTGTTTGTACCACTGACAAATCGTTTGTACCCACTCATAATCGTTTGTATCCATGCGTACCGACACTGATATCGTTTGTACTACCGACAAATGGTTTGAACCCACTCGAAATCGTTTGTACCCAGTCTTGCCGACAATAATATTTTTTGTTCCTGTTTGTAACACCGAAAAATCGTTTGTACCCATTCGTAATCGTTTGTACCCATTCGTTATCGTTTGTACCCATGCGTACCGACACTTTTATCATTTGTACCACCGACAAATCGTTTGTACCCACTCATAATCGTTTGTACCCATGCGTACCGACACTAATATCGTTTGTAACACTGACAAATCGTTTGTACATATTCGTAATCGTTTGTACCCATTCGTAGTCGTTTGTACCCATGCGTACCGACACTTTTATCGTTTGTACCAGTTTGTTTCACCGCCAAATCTTTTGTACCCACTCGTAATCGTTTGTACCCATGCGTACCGACACTTTTATCGTTTGTACCACCGACAAATCGTTTGTACCCACTCATAATCGTTTGTACCCATGCGTACCGTCAATTTTATCGTTTGTACTGGTTTGTTACACCGACAAATCGTTTGTACCCATTCGTAATCGTCTGTACCCATGCGTACCGACACTTTTATCGTTTGTACCGGTTTGTTTCACCGACAAATCGTTTGTACCCACTCGTAATCGTTTGTTCCCATGCGTACCGATACTTTTATCGTTTGTACCACCGACAAATCGTTTGTACCCACTCATAATCGTTTGTACCCATGCGTACCGACACTAATATTGTTTGTACCACCGACAAATTGTTTGTATCCACTCGTAATCGTTTGTAGCCAGTCTTGCCGACAATTTTATCGTTTGTAACGGTTTGCAACACAGACAAATCGTTTGTACCCATTCGTAATCGATTGATCTCATGCGTACCGACACTTATATCGTTTGTACCCGTTTTTAATCGTTGAGTACTTAAACGCAATAAAAATGAATTCTGCTTGCGACCAAACGTGCAGAAACTATTGTCTCTATCAAAACGATACCACATATAATTTATTCCTAAATGAGATACGAAAATAAAGAAAAAAATAAAAAAAATTTTTTTTTAATTTTTTAAAATTTAAAAAAAATTTTTTTATTAAAATTTTTTGATTTTAAATTTTTTAATTTTTTTTTAACATCGGTACAAACAGGTACAAACAATTCTCTTCACAATAGCATCAACGAAAATCATTTATCTCAACACGAGTTGCGGAGCAATTTTACCCACCCCTATATTTTTTACCCCTTTAGGGTACAAACGAAAATCAAGGTGGTACAATCCGGTACAAACCGAGTACAATCGAATAAAATTAAAAAAAATCTTCTACCGTTAAGTGGGTTGCCAACTTCACATAGGTCCATTAAAACCTAAAATCCTAACTAAAAAATTATCGAAATTAATTTTTATTTTATAAAATTGCATAGATAATTATATTATTTGTTTGTAACCTATGTTACAAACAAAGGAGAAGTATGGAACAAAACATGTAAATGAACTAGATACTGTTTGTTACAATATGGAGTGTAAAAGCTGTTACAACGCTTTCAAATATTTATAGAAAAGTAACCTAAAAACAATAATCTCTTCGAAATTTCAATCAATTTCTACTGAAGTTCGAATTCTATGTGATTCATGTAGATATGAAACCTCGCAAGAGTTAATCTTATATTGAATAGTACTATGGACCATATAATAAGCGCTCATTTTCAAAATTTTCCAGTTGATTCGGTCCTAATTCATTTGGTTTTTTTGGGAAATGTTTTGTATATAAGTTGTTACTATATTTACAATGACCAACTTTTAGCGGAAGCATTCGTAAACCGAATAAATATGGCTCAAATCTATTACAAAATTTTGAAAAATAAGTGCTGTGCTACTTTTGTGGTCCATAGTACCAATGTCGTACGTACAGAGAGTCGATCGACTTCTGGTTTAAAGTATACATACGCGAACTCTATCTAATGTAACGAACCATTCGATAGTAAAGATATACATATATATATATATATATATATATATATATATATATATATATATATATATATATATATATATATATATATATATATATATACTGCTATCGCTTATCAACTTTTCTAAATTGACTATCTATTTCAATCACTCTCGTCGAATTATACAAAATTCGCTTTGTTCGACAATATAACAATATATTATGTAGTCAGAATCAATGATCAAAGAGAAAATTAAATCACCTAAATACGGCAATAATTTATTATCAATATTAAATTACTTTTAAGTACTGATATATATTGCATTGTACTGGGTATAACAGCAATTGTAAAATAATTGATATTCATTTTTAGTCGGCTAGAATATCCGAACTAAAAATTGTAAACTCTATTTTGATTTTTTTATTTGTTAGGTGATTTGAACGTATTAAATAACCTACCCCATTTGGACGCGGCTACGTTGTCAGGAAACCTGTCAAAATAATAGTCAAAAACGGTTTTTTGCGTTATAAAAGCTATGAATCTGATGAAAAAAAGTGCTCTGGTTTGAAAAAGGCGCAATAAAAAGACGAATCAAATGAGCCTCGATTGGTCCAATAGTTTTTGCGTAAATTGAAGTCATTTTTGGCCATGTTTTCGAAAATTAATAACTTGCGTTGCATTTAATATTAAGACCTCAGGCCAGAATGAAGGTTTTATAGCTTCCAATATACGCACCAATTTCAAGAGGATCAGCTGTAAACTTTTTGAGAAATGTTGAACAAACCAAAAAAAGCCCTCTAAACGGACATAAAAAAGTTGTAAGCGCACGTAGGATAATTTTACAAATGGTGTTTCTTTTGAGCGAGTACAAGTACAGAAAAAAATCGATTTAAAAAAACCGCACTTTTGCGCTTCGGTCGGTGAAATTAAATAATATATATATACACAATTCCACAAAAAGTTATTCCACAATGTTTTACATTTTTTCATACTTTAAAAACACAATATTTATATAATTAATAGCTGTAATATAATTAATAATATAATATAATTATATTTATAATAATACTACTAAAAATAATAATTAAAGAAAGAATGAATTGGCAAATAGTGTTTTTTTACAAAATACAATTGTCGGAGTACAATTGTGATTCATACAATGTCAATATTTATAAATAAACTTTTGGAGAAATAATTTTATACGTCTTCGAGATTAAAAAAAAAATTAGAGTTTACAATTTCACTGACTTAAGTCTGCCTTTGAGCTAATTCTATCTGACTATATAGCGAATACATTAATTTTAAAAGTTGCTGATTCAATTTTTATTTCTGAAGAAGAAACTGTGTTCCGAAACTAGTCAAATAATGTGATTTTACGAAAATCTCAAATGTTTGTTTTAGTTAATAATTAAATCGTAAATATTTCTGTGAATACTAGAAGAATAGAAAAAACATGATATGAGACAAAATGATAATTTTGATAAAATAAATTTCTATAACTCTCCTTTTTCCTTGTCCGATCGTGCCCATTAGCGAACTTAGCCTTTCAAATACCAAAAGCACCTCTTATATCAAATTTCATTCCAATTGGATTACAACTGTGGGCGCTTGAGTGATTTCACACACACAAATAATAATATATAAATTTAGCTGTTTTTTATTTTTAGTAAAAATTTCTTAGTTTTTACATAAAACAAAACATTGGTGTATGCCGTGTTGCTTGTTAAATTCAAAAATCATGTATACGTAATTTTAAACATTTGTGAATGTCGTGACATTTGATGTATGTTCTATTGAAACCAAAATAGTAAACGATAGTAAATTTCTTCCATTTGATAGGAATGTAGCTGCCATTTTGCTTTAAACAAGCTATAATAATACCTCCAAATTGGATTTCTAAAACTTTTAGATGGTATTTTGTAAAAATACCAAATTCTAGATCTAATTCAGATTCTTTAGAAATTTAACAGGAAAGAACAGTAGATCATTGAGGTTGCTACGGAAGTTTTCCTAAAACATAAAACTTTCAAAAATGTTAGAAACTTTTAAATGCGTAAGAAAATTTTAGTGCGGTGTAGAAAAAACGGTAAAAATCTCTTTGTACACTTTGTACAGAGGCAAAATCCAATAACAAAAAATACAAATCTATATTATATAATATATCATCAGCTTATTTAATATTTAAAAAAATAACAGTACACCTATCGCTTTGGGCCAAAAAAACCATATATACCTATAACCTTTTTTTTTAAACACATATTCATTAAATACCCTTAAATACATTATTTATTAAATTCATAATTGAAATGATAGCATTTCTATAAATTTGGAAAAAAACAGTGATTAAAAATGTATGTACTATGGGCCACAAAAGTAGAGTCCATATTTCAAAATTTAATAATCGATTTCTGCCTTATTAATTTGGTTTTAGAAATTAAAAGTTGTTAATTATGACAATACAAAATTTTTTATTCGAAACATTCACCCGAAAACAGAATGAATTACGCACAAACTACTATATAAATGTGAAAGTAACTCTGTTGGCTACCTCTTCACGACTTGACGGCTAAACGGATCGTAATGAAATTTGGCAAGGAGATTATATCCTGGAGAAGGACATAGGCTATCTTTTGTCTCAAAAAATAATCTTGAAGTGGGTGAACATTAAAAAAAATATATACAATCGAATAACGAATCTCCTTCTTTTTTTTTTGGAGTGAGTAAAAATTTTTGTTGATTTTATCATTTTCACAGAAACGTTACTTCTAAAAATTAACTAAAAAACTTAAAAATTTTTTCCAATTTTGAAATGTCAACTTTGATTGTCGTTTCCATGGTAACTATAAACTATAAAAGCACACTATAAATCGTTATATATGGTTGTATACTGTATACATATATCATGTAATATAGCATGGTTATTATTATAATTACTATTTTCGATACATGTATATTTAGCTTTTATATAAATGCGGACGAAGTCGCGGGAAACAGCTAGTATTTAATATATAAATACTGCATGTAACATAAATTTATAACTCGCATTTCATTAAACATTCTAAAAATAGCACTTATTGTTATTCAAATAATAAAACTTATACTAAAAATTTATTTAAAAAATATAATTAAAAAATACCAATAAACCGTATGCCTAGATACCGGTATTTCGATTGCAACGTAATCATCATCAGTAGGAAAATTACGTCAAACACATTATAGAAATAAAATTTAACCTAAAACAAACAAATACAAAACATAAACGAAAAATGAAAATAAGAAAAAAACAAGTGATAATAAAAACTAGCTGATTTAATTGCTTAAATACTCGGTATATACTGAATTTATGAAAAAAAGTTGGCCAAAAAAGTTATTTGTTTAAAAAAATAGGAACATTTTTTGTCTTTAAATTATGTTATATCTGTTACTTAAGATAGATCTGGTTTCTAAGATAGACAGTTTTGCCCATTTTGCCCATTTCCATTGATCTTACTTTTTATTTCTAGAACACAATAAATGTACTTTTAAAATGCTCAACGAATTAGTCGTTGGAATAGAAGAATGTTCTATGGAACGTAATTTATATTAATGGATTAAAATTTCTAAAATTTGGTATCGTCTGTAATGTGAGCGAGTTAAGATATGTTATAACTGACGATGGTTGCTTTATTACATTGTTTTTAAAGATGTAAAGAATTTCATTAATTCCGAGTTAGATATAGACCCTTTATCCCATTTGAGGGTTTTATTCCATATGGATAAAAACGATTTAACATCAAAACTGATAACATTGGCAAAAAATGCTTGATTAGAAAAATCATACACATCTAGGAACGGGATTGAGCCCACGATCTCTGGCATTATAGACCTAGAGCAATGCTCTACCAACTGAGCTACTTTAGATGTTATGGTAATGCAATGCATATGATCTTTCACTTGATGATTCTACATCTTTTTGATGTCGTTGAATTATTTATTTTGTTTATTTACTATTAACATGTTTTTTTTTTTAAATTGTTTTTGTAAACTAGCGTCTATTTATATCCATTGTTAGTGTAGTTGCATTTCGGTTATATTATATAAACGGAAGCGACTAGCGTTTCTTAATTTAACATTTGTCTGAACATTGAGCTCATTATTTGACATCAAACAGGTGAAACAGGTCAATAGCATCT
Organism: Nineta flava; assembly: GCA_963920215.1. NCBI lineage: Eukaryota > Metazoa > Arthropoda > Insecta > Neuroptera > Chrysopidae > Nineta > Nineta flava. The sequence goes on along the minus strand of OY986042.1, from coordinate 48,410,932 downwards.
ATTTATGCATCGAAACTGTTGTGTTATAAAATTAGCACTTATTTTTTTAAACAGGTGAAATTTTTTTAAATTAAAAATTTAAAAAAACAAAAACCATAACACAATAAAGTTATTACTACTGATATGTACGATACATTCTGTATATACAGACAGGAATAGTGAACAATAATAAAATTTAAAAGCTCATCAATAATAATAACACTCCACACTTTTAATTCCAAATCCATGTTTTAATAAATTTACCTAATTCGTATATACATATAGCCAAAATAGAAAAACATTTTAATTTACAGGATTAAATTTTACTATTTTATACCTTTGTTCATTAGAATGATTCAATATTATATGTTGGTTAAGGATGGGACAAAGCCACATTGTAAAATCTTTTAAGGATTCTGAACTTTGAAGGAGTTTTTCGAATTTATAATAATTCATGCTTTTACAATTAGCTAATTATTCTGTTTTTGTTTCTTGGTGCGTTATTAACGTGAACATATTTTTACCCCTCGACCAAAATATAAAACCAGATGTTATAAGTCCGAAGCCTTTGTCGGTCTGTGTATCTGTCTGTGGCATTGTAGCTCCCAAACGGTTGGACCGATTTCAATGCGTTTTGTTTTTAATTTGAAGGTTTAGAGACTAGATAAATCTGATTAGCCGTTTAAAGATCATCAGCTCTTTTCCCAGTTGGTGCATGGATCTTTCAGAAGTGAGAGCGCTGGGAAATTTTTTTGTTTTTTTTTTATTGAAGACTAGTTTAGTTGGGATAGTTGATGATTTCAGTTTACTTCGAAGGGTTTACTCCGGGAAGTTTTGATTATAATAACTTCAGTGTGTCGGGTTTCTTTTATAAAATTTTTAATAAAAATAAAATTAACTTGTTTCTTTAGCTATAGGTAAATTATTTAAGTATTATTGTAATACCACTATTATATTCGCTAGGGTGCTTGTTCCAATCCTATACCCACTTGATACACATGCATAAACTATTCACTATTAAATAGTGATTATTTCACGATAAAAAAAGCTCATTCAAGTAGCTTTACGCAGAAAAATATATTCAATAATTCAAAATATTTATTTTTGTTTTTTTTATTGTTAAATAATTGTTTCAAATAATCATTGAAATTCAATTGTATGTTTTTGAATCACGATATTGTTATTTGAGTGAGGTTTCAAAATGGTTGTATGTACCTACCCTATTGTTCTGTTCATATTTTAATTGAATGACGCATATTATAAATGTATATGTATTTGTTACGGTTAAAAATCTATTAAAAACAAGTAATGTAACAACTAACTGAGTTAATTGTTTTAATACCCAGTATATACGGAGTTGTTAGTGAATGATTGAATTGTTAACAACTCTGCGTATTCGAATATTGTTAATAATTTGTTTTCCGAGGGCCATTTCATCACAAATTATGAGAAAATTATTGAGTTTATGAAAAGTTGTTTACTTTGAAAAGCTTCACTTTTTCTATATCACGGTTTCATGTAATTTTTCCCCCTGGCTAGATTTTGGTATTTGCAATCCGAATTTTATTAATAAAATGGCTTAGGTCAAGGGGAAAGGGAAGTATAGAAACAACAATCGAATAATATATAAGGAGTAAAGTTGTAGAAAATCAAGTTTGCTACAATGCATTATCTTATCATGTTTTTCCAAACTCTAATGTGTAAAGAGATATTTAACTTTCAATCTTTAATATGTATATATTTCTGTAAATATTAGTGTAACTGAAAAATGATAAGGAACAAAGTTGCAGTAAAACTAAGTACCTACAACTTTACTTCTTATAAACTTTTCGAGTTTAGAAATATTAAGGGAGATATGCCATATTGTGTTTCCCCCTTCCTCTAAACCCCCCTCTCCCCTTGTCCAATTTTACCCATTTAGGAACTAGATCTTTTGAATACCAAAAGCGTCTCAAATACCAAATTTCATTCCAACTGGAATAAAACTGTGACCGCTAGAGAGTCCACAGACACATTAACATATATGCATATATATATATATGTATATATATATATATGTATATATATATATATATATATATATATATATATATATATATATATATATATATATATATATATATATATATATATATTAAAATATATATATATTAAAATATATATATATACATATGAATTCACCATTCCATGTCAATTCAGTTTTTTTTTTGTTTTTTTTGTCTTATACTTTTGAAAAGGAGAACACTCAAGATTCTCGAAACGTCGGGTTTTGATTTAATTTTCTATAATCAGGCAATATTTCTATGTTCATTATCTTAAACAAGCATATATATATATATATATATATATATATATATATATATATATATATATATATATATATATATATATTTAGCATCTTGTAGGTAGGATCGATGGACAATAGCTGCATTTCCTTTGGAGGAAACTCGCTTAAAATGAACAAACAAACAAACTAAACAAACAAAAAAGTTATACCCATACTATAATTTTGACAAAATTTTGTTTTGATTTCTTGTTTGCTCCGCCAACAAGCTAAAAAAGCTAAAATAACAATTATTGTTATTTTTGGAGGCGGTGTCAGCATAGAGAAATTCACATAACTTTTGGACACCGCCTCCAAAAATAACAATAATTGTACATATATATTTAAAAAATTTTTGCTTAGGTGAACTAAAATTGGCACAAGAATATGCAATAATTAACTTTTTAGTGCATTTTTTGTTATAGAATATTTGATTTTTGAAGTCGGGTTTCCATTTTGTCAAAATATGGTTTATAATATTAGTATAGATAGAGATCTAGAGCACGGTAGTGCGCAAGGCTGAGTTTAAGGGACACATTCGGAATTTTCACTACAGTGCTATTACTTAACATATACATCTAATAAATGAATTAAATACAGAAACAGAAATATGAATATTAAGGATGTACGAGCCCTGATGTATAGTCCATTTATAAAATTCTCCAAAATCTTATATAGTACATTCATAAAGGCCCACAACAATGTTTGTTATTTTTTGTAGTAAGTTAAAATTTAAATTTAAATTAGGGCCGTCATACCGGGCTTAACAAAACAGATATTCAAGAAAATTTACCCAAAATCTCAGTTGTTTTCTTAAATACTACTTTTTTTAGATCCGTCATATCAGAAATTTTATTGAATCAATCTCTTTATTAGTATTTCTATTTTCTATTGTTCTATTTTCTATTGTTTTTTTTTTTCTATTCGTCTTATTTTATTCCTAGTGCAAAATTATCAAAATATGTCAAAATTTGTGTAAAAATATGGGTTTCTCCATATAAGGCAATGTATTAAAACTCGAACTTAAACATTAAATAATTAATTCAAGACCCCCGTAACCCCCCTTTCCCCATGAAGCTTTCATAATTGATTTATCAAGCTTTAATCTTTTTGAAGCTTCAGTGCTCGTAAATCCTTAATAGAAAATCAATATTGTAAATATTTCTACCGTGTTTAATAATAGATATTATTATTCAATTATCAGAGAGGCGATTAAAATGTTCCATATAATTCAATAACATTTTCTTGATTGTTCTTTGCCCGCTGGAACAATATACATGTTTGAGGTGTTGTAATGTCAATAGAAGATATATAAAATTACATAATCCAAATATTACATAAAAATTAATAATAATGGTGTTTCTCAAATGAGAACCCAATTATTTTGACAAAATCGAATAGCTGAGGTAAAAAGACCATAGAAGCTGAGTAATTCAGTATATTTTGGTTAGTAATTAATCATTTTTTAATCATTTTAAAAATATGATCTTCAAAATAAGATCGCATTTTTAAGAATAATAATGTCCAAAATTTATCAAGAATAAAATTCTATGGTTTTGTTCAATGGATATGAATCGAGCGATTTTTTTTGTGTAAAATAAAAAATAAACTTTTAATAAATGTAAAAAATAATAATTTAAAAAAACTAAAAAAACACGCTTTTATAGAAAATCCAACTAAAAAATAGAAAATAAAATTAAATAAATTTGGATTAAGAAAAGTGTAAATAAGAAACAAATGTATGATGAATGAAATTGATGAATCCTGGCGAATCTAATCAGGATAATCGGATATTTTAATCGAATTATTGCATTGTCATCGGTCTTTGACAGGTGTGCAAAATTTGAATTAAATCTGATCGTTTAAAGTAGGAGAAAATCGAGCCCAAAAGGGTCGGTTACATACATACATACATACAGGTGAAACTAATAAAAAGCGTATAAAAATGATTAAACCAAATAATTTTTCTATAATTTTTATAATAAAAAAAAACTTGGATTCCGTTTTATTGTACAAAAATAAAAATTTTTACTCAACAATTTTTTCCAAAAAGTGCATAAATAATATTAAAGAGAACTTTAGGATTTTTCGACATAAATTTCGATTTTTGCCCCAATTTCCTAGATCAAAATTTTTGTATTTTTTTGACTGCAAAGTAGTCATCGTCAGTATGAATTAGCTAATTGTAATTATTCTCTGAGGTTATTTGTTGCTAATTTGGTGACGGTCTGCACGGTGTAGACCGTTTGGTGCAGACCGTCATCAAAAGGTCTAGGAAATTGGGGCAAAAATCGAATAAGTGCAAATTTTCCTTTGAAAATAATTTTGAAAACGGCTAAATAGTGGTTAATTATTAACCAAAATAGACTTGCTCAGTTTTTATGCTCTTATTCCTCGGCTATCTGATTCTGTCTAAAAATATCGGTTCCTATTAGGAAACCTCAAGTTGATCTGCAAAGAACTTTAATGAATAAGTTCAAGGTGAAAATCAAGATTATCATAACTTGTCTTTCTTCGAATATTACAACTTTTAACCGTGTCATTTCTTCCAAAAAACGCGGCTTCGAAAAATAACCAAGCGCATTGTTTAAAAATGAAAACTGTGTATCAAAAATTAAACACTCTGGAGAAACCTTCCAGGGCTCAGGTAGCCCAGGAATCTTCTTAGGAACTTTAACCGCAAAAGATACAAAACCTGGATTGGTCTGATCATAAATAGACAGCTGTTACTAACTAGGTTTTTTACGGGGCATTGTAGACTCAGGGGTCACGCTAGGAAGTTAGACTTTGGCAAATGAGAGAAACTGCAGGTTTTGTGGAGAAATGAAGGAAACTCCGAAATACCTTATTATAGACTGCGACGCCCTCATACACAAAATAAGTAATTGTCTGGGGGTCTACCAGATACGTTCAGGGGAGCCACCATCCCTAGATTTAATCCAGATACTGTATTTCCTGAAAAAAACAGGGCCAGATGTAGTCGCCATGCACCAAATTACCCCCATTACCATTCATTCATTCATCTAAAATAAACTAGAGCACAGCAAATTGATTTGCAACATAAATAATTGAATTTGTTGTTATCGATGTTATCGACATTTTTTATTATTATCAATATAATTCGAATTAAGTTTATGATTATATGTTTATGATACTAAAAATAGAAAGAAAAAAACAGAAAGAAAATTCTAGCTATAGTTAAAAATAAATTACTACATGTATTGTATATTGTATTCGGAACGATACAAAATTATTTTCATAATAATAATATAAAAAAACTCCGGTTTCGTACAACATTAAAGTTGTAAACAAGTCGTAAACAACATAAGATATAGTAGGATAATATAAAATTTTGTTTTTTAGTTTAAGTATAGTTTGTGACTTGCGTTTATAGTTCCTTGTTTTGTGTGTGTGTATGTGTACTGACGATCGACAAATAAAGTTTTTTTAGATAGTTCCGTAGCACGATGGCAAAAAACAAACCCTTAAAGTTTCGTCATGACCGTCTATCAATCCTTGTGTCACTGGCTAATAAGTTTGCCGTCATTGACTTCCATTTGAGACATTGTTACTCAAATACAAAATACTCGAAACAAAATTGTATACAAAAAAATTTTTTTTTAAATCATACATTTTAAAACTTATCTTATAGTTACCGATATTTCAACAGTATCGCAACCATCGTCAGTAGCTAAATTCTACTATAATACATAGAAATGAAAAGATGAGATCTCACCAAATGTATCGTAAGAAAATTTAGTTACAAAGCGTAAGATAATGATTGTATTGCAATCAAAATATGTATATTTCAAAAATCATTTTTCGAATTCCCAATTTTGTTTCGAGTATTGTGGCGGTATTTGTTTTATTTTTTATTATTTTATCAGAGGTAATGCAATTACACAGGTTGATCTCTGATGGGAACTTACATACAATTGTTTAATGCAATTACGAAACAATAATTTGAGGATGGCCCTCTATACACTGAGTTACCAACAAACTGAATTAAGTATAACTGCTACGGAACCCTAAACTGATGCGTATTGGATTCACTCTTGACAGTTTTTTCATAAGAATGAGTATTATGTACATTTAAAAAGCTTTAAAGTTCTAACATAATGTAGGTTTGATTATGTGTGTGAGAGATTTTCTTTGTTATAGTGCTTTTTTTATAGCTCACGTTCGCTTGACAAAGAGAATGATTTTGTTGTATCAAATTGGGCTGTAAAAATAGTAACAACGTTTTTAAAATATTTTTTCTTTAATCAATCTTGTGGAATATTTCACATTTAAGATCCAAGTGAGATCAATGCCTTCTTGCATTTCGTATTATGAATTTCTCAGACTGGGACGCAAAATTATCATGATACTTGATATATCTTCTATCTAATAATATGTTATCAAAAAAATATATTATATGACCATTGATTTCAATACATTTTTTTTTATTAAATCAATTTTTCTAAAAATCTACATCCCTAGATGTGTATGATTTTTTATATCAAGTATTCGATGTCAAGAAATGGTACCAATGTTCAGACATATTACTTAAATGTCAAATAAAGTAAACGCTAGTCGCTTCCCTTGGTGTCATATAACCGAAAGGCAACCATACTAACAATGGAGATAAATAGACGTTAGTTTACAAAAATAAAATTTAAAAAACATGTTAATAGTAAATAAACAAAATAAATAATACATTGACATCAGAAATGATAGTGAAAGGTCATACGCACTATCATTACATCTAAGGTAGCTCAGTTGGCAGAGCATTGGTCTGGAATGCTAGAGGTCGTGGGTTCATTCCACATCCCTAGATGTGTATGATTTTTCATATAAAGCATTTTATGTCAAAAAATGGTTATCAAAACTCTTTCAATCGATTAAAAAATATAGATTGTAGCCGATTTCGATGTTACAACACTAGTTTATGTATGTGAAACTGTCACCAAATTAGTAACAAGTGACATATCCTGCGACAATATAAGAGTAATTTTAATAAGAGTAAAATTAACAGGAATAAATGTGAATGAAGGAAATTTTAACAAGAGCCATTTCAATATAATTTAAAATTTATTATATTTTAAATCTAGTATATTTTAATCTAGTTAATTTTCTATTTATTTTTGTCTATTGATCTCGACTTTATATCAATTTCTAATTGTCAAAGAGTAAAGTACGACTAGCTAATTTATACTGATGATGACTACATTGTAGTCGAAATACGCATTTATAATACAAAAAACTGATCTAGGTAAAGGGGGCGAATTTGAAATTTTACTAGTTTATGTGTACAAGCTCTTAAATTTACAGGAACTGATCCGCAATTAACAGCCTATTACATTATACTGCAGTAAAATTTTCGTTTATTAATGTATTTTTTGTTTTGTTTTGATTATCTTTTATTAAAATACCAGTAATTATATTTTAAATACAAAAAAAAAATAATTCCATAGTATTTGAATTGAAATCTAAAAATAAAACATAAAATGATTAAAGGTAAAATAGAAATCTGTATATACATGATGCATACACATACATAAGGAATTATTGTAATTGGAGTCACGCAAACAGTTTAAAACTCAATTTATCATTCTTGTAATAAGTCGTAATAAGTAGTAGTAAAACAAATTAGTATTATATAGAAGAAAACTTACACATACAATAATTCAGTCGAGCATAAAAATTATATTAAAATGATGGTTACATAGTATTGGTGATGTTTTTATGTTTGAGTATACAGGATAAGTCAAAAGCCATAGAGTTTTTTGAAAGGGTGGATAGGGGATGAAATTCTAAGATGAAGAGTCCTTGGACATTTTTGCACCTGACCCATCGTTAATTAGATTTTAATTAAATAAAGTAACCAGTTAGAGAAAATTCACGTTAACGGAATAAGAAATGGAGGGGAATTAACGCAACGGCAACGGAGATACGTAAGGGGAGTGATCTCTCCCCCCCACTAACGTAGAGCGAGTCAATCTTATGCGTTTCAAATGCGGTAGTCGAGTTTGGAAAAATTGTGGAAAAACTCGTTTTTTCCGAAAAATCTAATTAACTGAATTATTTAATTTTTATTGAGTTGTTTTTACTGAAAAATTGTTTTAAGTTAAGTTTAAGTTTTAAGTTAAAAATAATAATAAGAGGGCTTACCGTAAATGGGTCTCTAGCACCTAGACAATTATTGGAGTTAAAATAATTATTTTCAAATTTAAAAATGTTTCAAAACTACTATAAAAAGTATACCGGATTTGAAACATATGAGAATGATTCGTTCTACGGTAGTGGTAGGGAGAGCTTGCTCTGCTCGCGTATCTGTGCTGCCACTGCGTTCATTCCCCACCATGCCTTATCCCGTTCACGCGCTTTTCTAATTGGTTACTTTATTTAATTAATATCTAAGTAACGATTGGTCAGGTGCAAAAATGTCCACGGACTTTTCATCTAAGAAGTGCATCCCCTATCCACCCTTTTAAAAAACTTCATGATTTTTGACTCCCCCTGTATAGAAAGGAAAACTAATCACTATAACAGTTGTCTCTACTACATAATATATTGAAAATAAAAAATTAATTTTATTTGAAATTGATGTAGATAAATGGTTTTCTAAGAGTAAATCGAAAACTTTTTACAAACTTTTCTCAACAAATCAACAGAACAAATACAATTAATATTTTTATGTAAATTTAAATCTGTCTGAAATTACAACTGAAATAGAGTTGCAGCTAAAAGTGTAGGAAATCTGACAAAAAACATAAATGTAAAAGCACAAAAAGTATTGATATCTTAGCATAAACTAAAATGTTCGCCTTTAAAAGTCGTGAAATCTATGTAAGAACCAAGTTTTTTAACAAAAATGTGAAAATGATTGATATATATTTATTGGGTAAGTTTCTCAGGTGCAGGGTTTTCATATTTTACTTGGTATGTGGTCAGATTATTTACAAAGAAAGTTAAGTCTTATAAAATCTGAGCACATTTCAAGGAAAATATGAAATCCCTGCATCTGGTAAACTGGTTGATAAACTTACCCAATAAATATATACTAATCATTTTCTCATTTTTGTTAAAAAACTTACTCCTTACATAGATTTCAATACTTTGGAAGGTTAAATTTTTTTTTATGCTGGGCAATCAAAGCTTTTTGTGTACGAGATGTTAGTCCCTTTCACGTTTTTTGTCGGATATCATTACTTTTTGGAAAGTTTTTTAATGCTCAATGCATGTATGATACATGAAATATAATAGTAAAAAAAATTTTATAATAGTAAAATTAATTATTTATAAAGTGGCTCCATATGCAGTTTTTAACATTTTTTTAACATATGAAATGACGCCACATAAATAGATTCGTGTTACTGGACTGCTTTATATCTATTATACTCACATATACGTTATCGAAACCTGAGTTTGTTTGAATATTCGTCGCCTGCTTATGTTTTATGTTGCTTTGGAGACGATAGTATGCACATTTAAAGTCTCTATGCACCCCAAGGCATGCTACGGAATGTATAAGCGCATACAAGCGTGTTAAAATATAAACAGTAATGGTTATAATAATTCTTTTATAGAACAATAAAAAAACGCTTTTAATAATAAATTAGTGTCGTTAAATAATCACGTACTTAATATAAAACACAAAACTCTATTTATAGTTCTTTTAAAGTAGAAAATAAAAACTTATGTAAAAAAAAAATGTGGTGTGAACAGCCCCACACACAACCTCAATATACAGGATCTAGAAATATAAACATTGATCGTTATAATTATGTATATATAAGTTGAGGAGGGGTTCGCAAGAAAACCAACCACCTTGTGCGTTTTTCTTGACATAGATGGGGCATTTTACAATGCTTCTTACAATTCCATAGTTGATTCTGTAAACCGGCACGGAGTAGAAGGCAGCTTTTGCAGGTGAATAAACTCTAGGCTGATAGGTAGAAGAATACAAACTTCCCTAATTGGAGAGTCTGTCACTGTGAGAGCCACAAAGGGATGTCCGCAGGGTGGTGTCTTATCCCTACTTCTGTGGAGCCTGACAGTGAACAACTTACTGGCGAACCTCAACCAAAAAGGATACTACACACAGAGATATGCGGACGACATTGTAATTGCAATCCAAGGACCCTGTGGAGGCAAAATCTGGGCGCTTATGCAAAACGCTCTAATATTCACACAGGAATGGTGTATCAACCAGGGATTGAAAATAAACCATGGTAAGACCGCAATAATTCCATTCACACGGAAAAGAAAGGTAGATAACATAAAACCACCCATCCTCTTTGATGCAAGGGAAGATCGCAAGGGAAACCAAATTCTTACGAGTAACGATGGACTCTAAACTAACATGGAAACCTCATCTGGAATACATAACAAATAAGAGCAAATCATCTCTCATGTTTTGCAAGAGAGCATGTGGAAAAGTCTGGGGTGTAAAACTCAAAATGATCCACTGGCTTTACACAACAGTTGTTAGGCCAATTATAACATATATAGCTGCTCTAGTGTGGTTGCTAAAAGTTTATCAAATAACAGCTATCCAGGACACGCACAAAGCTATCCAGGATCCAAAAACTAGTTTGTTTGTGCATTACTGGATCCATGAGCAGTACACCTACAGCTGCCATGGAAATAATACTAGGGCTGATTCCGCTAATCATTATAGTAATAGCTATAGCAAGATCCAGCGCCTATACTCTTGCAATAATAACTGGATTTAAAAATCTCAGACTCAATTTTTGAACTGGGCATAGATATACTTCCCAAAATATACTCCTTCTCAAACTCTTTCGCTGTAGTCAGTGATAGGGACATGTAGACTTTTTAGACCCCAAAATGTATATATCTATCTATATATTATGTATACAATTTATGTGACATGTTAATATTTTGACCTATTTTGAACTTTTCAGTTTAGGATTAAAAAGTTTCAATCGAAAGGAGTTTATTTTTAAAAGGGAACAGTTTTTGTATTTAAAGTTTCCTTCTATCTCTTACACTTTTAATGGTTTTGCATATTTACCAAAATGAAGTCACATGAAGTCACTTTTCAAACAGACCAACCACCTCTCAGGCAAAGTAATCAAAGACTATTTACCAACATTAAGCCTTTTTTCCATTTTCACTTTTTCGTCTATCTAGACATCCAGCCTGGTTTTATGTGCATGAGTATCACAATTTTTTTCTACGATAAATATTTTCAATCATTACAAACTTGAGAATAAACCTATGAAACCCTCAAGAACACTCAAGGGATAGATTTAGCACATTCATAAAATTCTACAAAATTCACAAGAAAGTTTAGCATATTTAGTAGTAAATTATTATTAAAATTCATTATTTTATTAAACTTGCTTCTTTTGGTATTTTTATATAATTGAGTTAATTTTTTATCGCAAAGAAACAAAGTAGTTTCAATAACGTTGATAAAAATAGCTAATAATGAAATCGAACATTGGATAACGCTATTTTTTTAGTGCAATTAAATAAACTGTATAATTCGGTGAATATTTTAAAACAATCTAATTTATTAAAAAATATGTTACATAACTTTAGCAAATGGTTTTGAATATTTGAGGAAACATAATTACGTGATTAAACTTGCCAAATATCAAAGATTAAAAGTTTCATATAGTATTAAATCTCGGACGCATGAACGTCCTTAATACAAACACAGTTATAAACATGATACGGGTCAGTAATTGGGTTTCTTCAGTTTTGGTAATAACAATATTTGGTAATAACATATCTTACAGTTCAACAATTTTACCTTCCTTGTTCCCTTCCGAAACTGACTTACTGTCGTATACTAGGAACGGCGACCGTAATAAATGGTGCCCATCGAATTTGAGCATAAAACTTTCAGAACAGATAGTGCATAATATAATGACTTGTATCACTGGCCTAAACTGCCCTGCGTGAATTGAAACCGATCGAGGTTGGACAACCCCACATTCTTTTATCGCGCATAACTTTTTTTCTATAATAATGATGAGAAAAATACATGAATACTTTTTTTCATAAAATTTTATTTCCAATCACTTTTGTATGAAACTTTTTTTCTGTTATCTATTATCGTTTCTAATATTTCTAATATCTACATATCTCGATATCTATTTTCTTAATATATATCTTTTCTCTGAAACTGTAAGAGATATGATAAAAAGTTGCATACAAAGTTATATTGATGTGCGATATGCGCGATAAAAGATTTGGGAGTGGGTAACCCCCTACTCTGGTTAGGATCTCGCAGGGCAATCTAGGCAAATGATTGAAGTCAATAAAATTTACTATCTTCGGAAAGTTTCATCTCCTAACTAGAGTGAATCCCATAACTAGAATGATTCGATTGAATTTGCTACTTAACATCAGTATTATATTGTCTGTATGTAGAGGTAAAAAAAGATTTAATAGCATACATAAGCATTAATTATATACAGCCTAGTTATCATCACCCTATCGGTATAGCATTTACAATTGTGGTTGGTGGCATAGATTTAATTTTTCTTTTATTCTAACAAAATATTTATTTAAAAAATTATTCCAATTCATATAAAATTGATCATGAACTGCAACAAATATGGTTTACTTGCTGCTGGGCTGTTCTGTGTGTATTGCCAAATCAATGGTTGTTTTTATATTATCCATGATTAAAATACAAATATACCCCATTTTGTTTAAGTGATGACGTTATGTATTATTATATCGGTGGTGGGTAACATCTGTGGTTATTTTTGTCTCTTTGTTTCCGCTATATTAGGTTGTTTATCGTATATATATATATATATATATATATATATATATATATATATATATATATATATATATATATATATATATATATATATACATATATATATATATATATATATATATATATAAAAAATTTGATTGTTCATATAATGAACAATATATATATATATATATATATATATTGTTCATTATATGAACAATCAAATTTTTTCAGAGGCTACACTGGGTTACTCAGTTGGATGCCGGAAAAATAATTAAATTTAATCTAATTACATCCAATTAAACCACTTACCTATTACTATAAACGTGCCAGTTTTAATCAAAATCATCCAAAGAATTTTTTTTAAATGAACTTTAACAACCTGGCAGATCGATTGTACCGGCTGTCCTGGATGGGCTACACTTCGACCATAAGGTCCATTGTAATGCCTAAGAATCTGAGGATGTGAGTGGAGTGGAAGGAATTTTGTGAGTAGACTAGGAATTGATAGGTTGTGCTGTCAATCAGCCGACTTTGATAGGAACTATGCCGATATTTATTTAGAGTTCGTGAAGGAAACTGCAGAAAATCTTCACAAGCATAGCCGGTTACTTCGTTGTCCATACGCCGACAGTTTAGTCAACTAACCGCCCCCCTTTTTTTTTCTTAATAATTGACAAACTGTCGTGTCGGGATTCGAATCCATAACCTCCAACTTCTAAGTAGACATAACGCCTTAGACCGCTCGGCTACTTGGACGGTAACAACCTGGTATCTTGAAAATGATAATTGAAAAGATATGTTTTCGATAAATATATAATTTTTTTAACCTTATATTCATATAATTTAGAGGTACCATTTTCGATAGTTAAAATTGTTATTGGGATTATACCGAATATCCAAGTTTTCAAATTCCTTGATACCAGAAACCCCTGTTTGGTCATTGGTGGGTCGGTGTGTGGGTATGTATATTCGAATACAACACATTTGAACCAATAAATCACATTCGTAGTGCACGTATCCTTATACATATTTAATATTACGTATATCACAACTCAAAATGTTTCAACTGTTTCAAATTTTATGCTTCTAATACTTGAGTGTATGAATGTACGTCTGGATAGATGTGTGTTGGAACAAGATGTCTCAAAAACTCAGATATCGAGAGGTAAGCAACTTTAAAATTCAGTTTAATAATGATAACATAACACGATTGTAAGGTTATGGCGAAAATACTTAAAAAATGAAAAACAAAAATACCCTTTATTCGTACTGTTTTTCAGAATTTCTTAAAAAGCGATTCTGGTGATTTTTTTACAATGATTACATTTCTTAAGACTTAACGAACTTCATTTCACCACTCTAATTTTGTTAGAAACAGTACTGAAACTTAGATAGCATTAGAGGATGCAAAATCCGGATTTTGATTGAAATCCACCAAACAGAAATGTCTATTTAATCTTGTTAATTGTTTATATTTGAAAATTTTTTCAAAAACACTACCTACAACATTTGATTAGAAAAATGTTCCTGACAAAAATCTGAATAAATTAAGCTCAATTTTGATAGTAAATATATAGCATTTGGCGTGTATGTGTGTATATTCTACTCTAATGTTGCATTCAATGATATATATGTTGAAGCCAGTTGTTGTATACAAATAATTATTATAAAATTTACTCCATTCAGTTTTCGTGCCCGGATGGACAACCTTAATTAATACTTAATGAATAATATTTACATTATTTACATTTATGTATATATATATATATATATATATATATATATATATATATATATATATATATATATATATATATGTATATATATATATATAATATTTACATTAAGATGGTAATAAGTAGATGGATGGAGATATGTTATTAATAGAGTAGGTAATTCATACATCTGTAATGATTTTCATTAATATGATAAAGTGTCTGTTTTTGTTCATTTACACATAAAATAATATAAATACTTACTTCCTACCTACTATCATAAAAGCATCAGTTCTCTCATCAGCTTCAAGTTCAGCATAATGTATAATAAATACAAACCGGATGTTCAAAAACTTTAAATCTGCATGCAATTACGAATATAAGTGTCTTATGTTTTTTGAAGTTTTATGTCGCACCTGAAATGATTTTCTTATTTCCAAAGACAAGTTAGTTAATAAGTTGTATAAGTCAAGGAAAAAGGGGGCATAACTTCTTTAGGCGCGTTTCGTATTTTGATATAACGTTAGCGTATTGGAAATTTTCTCCCCTAGCGGAAGAATACTTGAATTTTACGTTTTGCTATTCACACTTTTACTGTTAAGCTCAAGACAACATTTCATCTCGTTATGTCTTTCAGTGAATTTCCTCCTAAAGGAAATACGGCTATTGATCTTGTATTGTCCATCGATCCTACCTATTATATGTTGAAAATCACCATCTGTAAAATTTGTATATATATATATATATATATATATACTAATCCGAATGAACTTTGGTATTTGAAGTGCTTTTGGCATTTGAAGGCCAAGTTCGTTAATGTGCAAAATCGGAAAGGGCGTTTAAGGTGAGGAGGAATCAAAAAATTTGGTATATCCCTCTTAATATTGAAAAAAACAAATTCGTTACGCTGGAATCTGCGTCAACTTAGCGAATTTCCTTAGAATACATAAATCACTCTCTAGCGGTCATAATTTTAGTGTGATCAAAATGAAATATAATATCTGATATGCAAAAAATATTATATATTATATATTATATTTTGTATTTTATTTAAATTTATTAAGAGCCAAAATAGAACGATATTTAACGATTATAGTGTATAGTTAATATAGCAACGACAATCAAAATTGACATTTCAAAATGAAAATAAAATTTTAATAAAATAATTTTATTAGTTATCTTATAGTAAAGTAGAATTTCTGTGGAGATGACAAAATCAACACAAATTTTAACCAACTCCAAAAAAAAGGAGATTCTATGTTCGACTGTAAAGTAATGAAACAACTATCTGAGTTAAATGTATGAATACCCAGTATATACTGAGTTGTATATCAATGATTAAATTGTAAACAACTCTGCGTATTCGAAATGTTAACAATTCTTTCCGAGGAACATATAATCACAAATTATAAGAAAACTATTGGGTTTATGAAAACCTTTTTCAAACAAAACTTGTTTATTTTAAAAAGAAGATTTTTTGTTAACAAATTTTTTTTCTATCTCTTACGGTTTCAAATATATACATATACCCCCCCCCCCGCCCCCGAGTGAAGAAAATCACGTTTCAATGGTTTTAAAGATAAGAAGTCTTGCCCAAATATAATCCGATTATGCCCCTTAATGAACTTGACCTTACTTTTTTGCTCTAGAACATTTCAGATCATTATCTCCATTCGTTCTTGGGATATCGTGTCCACAGACAGGCGGACATGCGAAAATGGCCAAATTTTATGAACACATATACCAAACATTCATGCCTACGATCAATATTTTTAAGCGTTACAGTCGTGATCAAATTTAATATACCTTGTATATTTACATATACTAAATTATACGTAATAGATTTCGGCAAGAATTGTCTTTTGCATTATATCTGTAAATTGTTTTTTTTACCATTTTAATATAGTGACATTTTGTGTTTTTTGAAGTCGGTTGAATTTTTTTTTAAAGTTTTTTACAATAAAATTTATTTCATGTATTCGTGTCAAACAAACACAAAATATAAAATATCTCTCAATATTAGAATAATCGAAAAATGTGTAAGGAATCATTTTTCTCAAACTCTAATGTGAACAGAGATATATAGAATTTTAACTTTCAGTCTTTAATTGTAAATATTTCTGTACATATTAGTGTAACAGAAATATGATTAGAAACAAAATCACAGTAAAACTTAGTACCTACAAATTAACTCCTGATAAATTTTTCGATTTTTCAAATATTAAGGGAGATATACCAAAGTTTGTGTTTCCCCCTCCATCCAAGCCCCTTGTCCATTTTTACCCATTAACGAACTTGACCTTTAGAATACCAAAAGCACCTCAAAAAGGTTCCTGGAAAGTTTGAAAACACAATTTGACCCGGTCCTAAACGGTTGGACCGATTTGGATGAAATTCTATAAAATTATTTTATTAAAATTTTGTTTTAATTTTGAAATTTTGACTGTCGTATCCATGGTAACTATAAACAACAATCGTTATATATCGTTCTATTTTGGCTTTTAATAAATTTAATTTTTGCAAATACTAAAATCATATCAGATATTATATTTCAATTTGATCACACTAAAATTATGATTCGCAGCTCCTGCGTAACGAATTATTTTTTTCAAATGAATTTTTTTTTTTTAAATGCCAGCAATTAGACGTACAAACTTAAGTCGCAGAACTCGAAAGCTAGAAGTGAAAGGTATACAAGAGCAAGCCAAACTGACGATCAACGCGAAACGCGAAATGAAGTTGAACGGAATCGATAGCATCGAAATCAACAACATAGAAATGTTGATTTTAACCCCTATCGAGCTGCATTTAATTATAATGTGGAAATCGATTACAGTCACAGCATTGGTTGATATTGGACGTTCATACGTTGTGTGTCAATATTGAAAGACATTTAAGTTTAAAAATGAAGCCCCGGGATTGTATTGCGCGAGCGGTCAAGTCAAATTGGCACGATTGGTATTGCCAGAAGAGCCACTACATTCATTGGTTTCGGGAAGTGGGCCAGATTCTAAACATTTTTTGACTCGAGCAATAAAATAATTGGTTTCAAATAACGTCATTTGGCGCAACAAAAGTTATTCGAGAAAAATTTAAGCCAAGTTTCAAGGTAGGTATATTCAAAACCGTAAACTTTTACCACCACGTGCCTGATGCAAAATACGTAGGAAGCTTTCAATTGAAATGGTGTATCAATTGAAATCGCTTAAAGTGCATTTGTAGCTCGGTAAATTGCCAAAAGCAGAAAAAGTGTGTTTAAAAAAGTGGATGGTGGATGGGAGTGCTGAGAAAGTATTTCGAGAGCAACATGGGAGAACCACATGGTGGTACAAACAATTCGCTATACAATATCCTAAATTACATCTATTTATTATCTGTTATTATCTGTATTTATTACCTTTGCAGATTCAGGCTCAAATATATCATCTAACAGGTTCCTTATTGCGAACGCGGAATAGTGACTACAAATTTTTGCAAATTTATTTTATGGGCGATTCAGAAAGACAAGTCGATCAGCGTTGTGCACACAACACTTCGGTGAAAAGACCAATTGTGGAACAACTCCAAATGTTTTCCATCGGCACAACGAATTGATTGCATTATTCACGACCGCATTAGGCCACATGTCATCAATTCGATATGACGCCTGCAAGACAAAACGCAAGACGTTTTAATGCGCCAACAATTGATGTAGTCGCTAGAAAATAAAACTAAGACTGTTGTGTATCATAAAGCATTAGAATAATAAACAATATGTTTTTGGAATAAGTATTATTTTTTAATCATTATACCAATTCGAATTCAATATTCATAGTTAGGACAGGACAACGTCTGTCGGGTCAGCTAATATATATATATATATATATATATATATATATATATATATATATATATATATATATATATATATATATATATATATGTATGGATATATATATATATATATATATATATATATATATATAAATATGTATATACACGTGTATGTGTCTGTGGACTCTCTAGCGGTCACATTTTTTTTCCGATTGGGGTAAAATTGACTATTTAAGGCGCTTTTGCCATTTAAAAGGTGAAGTTCGTTAATGGGTAAAATCGGGTAAGAGGAAAGAGGCGTTTGGAGGGAGGGGGAAATACAAATTTTTCAAAGTTTATAATAAATAAAGTTGTAGGTACTAAATTTTACTGTAAATTTGTTTTTTATCATTTTTTTGTTACATTAATATTTACAGAAGTATTGACGATTTAAGATTGAAAGTTAAAGTTATAAATTATATATATACATATATATATATATATATATATATATATATATATATATATATATATAAATGCCTATATATATATATATATATAATTTATATCTATATATATATATATATATATATATATATAATTTATATTTATAACTTTAACGTTCATTCTTAAATCGTAAATATTAATGTAACAGAAAAATGATAAAAAACAAAATTACAGTAAAATTTATTACCTACAACTTTATTTCTTATATATATATATATATATTTATATATATATATATATATATATATATATATACACATATATATATATATATATATATATATATATATATATATATATATATATATATATATATATATATAAATATATATATATATAGATATATACAAATTTTAGCGATAGTGATTTCTAAAATCTAGTAGGTAGGATCGATGGATATTTGAAGAAACTTTGAATTTTTCGAAATTCAACATAACCAATAGCTGCATTTCCTTTGGCGAAAATTCACTAAAAATACATAAGTTATAGACAATTATTTTTACTGTTTTGTTTCTCACCATTTTTTCTTTATACTAATATTCATTGAAATTGCTTGCAATTTAAGATTGAAAGTTAACGTCCTAAATATCTCTGTAGACATGTGTACACAGTTTGAGAAAAAAATTTTCTACAACTTTACTTCTTGTACATTTCTTAACTGTTCTAATATTAAGAGAGATATTTTATATTTTGAGTTTTCTTCTTTCCCCCATTTCCTCTTATGCAGTTTATTAACAAACTTTTCCTTGGAAATAACAAAATCATATCAGGTAGGACATTTTATCATGGTCATACAAAAATTGTGACCTCTAGAAAATAATTTAAGTATTCTAATAAAATTTCTATTTTCCGGTTATGTTTTTAACGACGGACGGATGAATACGTGGCAATAATTTATTAAGATCAGTTTATGAACACACATAGAAAAAAATTTGTTATCAGTTCTTGTATATGGATAACTATAATAAAGCCCTAAATATATTATTTTTGATTTGTACCGTATTCATTCGGTGTTTGTAATAAATTTTCGGATAAAGTAATTTTGTTAGTATATTTATAATGAAAAACTTTTTTCCAAAAACCAAATGAATAACGCACAAATCCACTATAAAATTTTGAAAAGTGAATATAACTTTTGTAGCCCTGTGTACATCATCTGCAAATCGTTCTTAAAATAATAATAATAATGATAATAATTTGATAAATAATTACAGTTCTTAACGAAACTGAGAACAGGCTAAAGTTATATTATATAAAGCATATCATACTTCAAATAATTCCTACCTCATGTATAAAACACTTATTCTATGTATAGAAAGAAAATACCTTAACATGTGTTCCAATCAAAATTTACTTTCGATTTAATTATTCTATAAAATTAATAGGTTGGCAAATCTGAAAGACCAGCGTCGGATTGATCGTCTACGGGGCCCAGATGGCACTTTACCCATCAAATCAAATGACAATCATAATCAAATACGGAAAAGCTTTTGAAAGTTATAAGTTTGAAAGACGTACATGTTCATGAAAAAAATCCGATTAGTTATAACTAAATCTAGCTAATTAACTTTTTTGTTTAAATAGAGAAATTTCAGCTAGATTGTCGGTAAATCGTTCGTAAAAGCTGCTCTTCTCGTTATCTTTGATAAGATCCGATTCGATTTTTAATACAATCAACAAGTTCAGCAGTTCTTGCCCCAGTAGAGAACGAAGCATCATCTTAGTGTGCTTCACCGCGGAAAATTGTCTCTGCAAGTTAATCTTGTAAACGAGATAGTGAGGATCACGCAGAAAGCGAAATATAAGTGGTAAAACGTACGAATGCGCTTGTTATATTGGGATAAAAGTTGCCATGCACATGGTATTCAATTTCACAGGCATCCAAATCTCTTCCAGACAAACAAATAGCGTTCTTATCTGTTCAATTTAAACCGATCTTCGCCGATCTCTTCCTGTTCTTCTCCGTTCCTCCTTATCCGTGTATGAACGATTTTGCTTATATGGAGTAAGCCGTGGACTTCAACGCAGGCCCCGGTTGCAAACACCATCCCAACCGTATAGTCAGTCCGTCGATGTTAAGGGCCGAATGAGACATAATATTCAAATTTGAAATAGGTGTTAACGTCCTCAATATTTTAGTTTGATCTATTTATAAGTTTTGATACCGTTGTTTAAATGTTACTTATTACTCGAAGCACACAGTTATATATTAAACACATGCCCATTTTGATTAAAATATATTAATAAAATTATGCATCAAAGTTGTGCATCTTGAAAAAAAAACATTGAAACTGCTTCTGAGAGCATTGATTAGTGTTTTACTACGCACGAGGCGAGGCGAGGTTTCGGTATCACCTCGCCTCGCTTTTTAAAATATCAATCTCGCCTCGCCCGGGCTCGGCCTCGGTAGAATGTTGACCAGCCTCGCCTCGCCTCGGTTGGGTTAGCTATCACCCTCGTCTTGCCTCGCCTCGCCTCGCCTGAGGTAAAATTTTTACTAAATTTGACTTATTTTGATAATATGGTTAAAAAAACTTGTTAGAAAATAAATGTCTTTAAAACACGGAATATAAGTTGCTTAGTCTCTAAATTTTAATGTTGCTTAGTCTCTAAAAAAATTTGGCCTAAAAAAAATTTTATGAAAAGATGAAATCCCGTGATGTTTTAAGAACTATATAAGAGGTTCTTCAAAATGCTTCCACGATTTCCAATCCGAAACCCATATACAAGTTACTATTATTATAAAAAGTAATCATGACATAAAATTTCTTTTTTCTTAAAATGCATCTATTGCTTCATATTTTTTGTAAAAATACATAGTTACTATATAAATTTGCCTCGGCCGAGGCGAGGTTTTTGTGACAATATACCTCGCCTCGCCTCGGTTAGTAACGAGAATTTTGTGATGATATACATCGCCTCGCCTCGGTTAGTAACGAGGATTAAAATTTTTAACCTCGCCTCGCCTCGCCTCGTGCCTCGTGACCGAGGACCGAGGTGAGGCGAAGTAACCTCATAGCCTCGGTGAAACCTTAGCATTGATTCAACTTCGGATGTAATTTTTTTCTTGCAAAATACATTTTTTATTAAAATCTCACGGAGATTTGAATATAAGCTCTTTTAGAGGCGCACTAAAACCAAGACGTACTTTTAAAAAAAACGGTTACCTGTAGGCTACATTCAGTGTCAGACTGGGCATACGGTGGCGTTTACCGTCCGCGACCTAGGCTGTGTGGATCCCAAAGACTTACTTCTTATACGTAAAATAGTTCATACATGGGGGAGGATGGAAGAAGAGCAGGCCGACTTCGGTGAAGAACATGGTTTAGATCAAACAACAAAGAATGTCATTTGTTTGCCTCGAAGAGATTAGGTTGCCTGCTAAAATTCCAAACCACGTACATGTAAACTTTTATCTCAAAATAACAAGCACTTTAGTAAGTAGTTAAAATTAGCTGTCACTTACTGTGTAATCCTCACAATCTCGTTTACACAATTTGCGCGGGAGGATTTTCCGCGCTGAAGCGCAATAAGACGATGCTTCGTTCACTGGGGCAAGAATTGCTCCTTTGATTTGTTCACTTGTTGAATATTATCTTAAACATATAATTGGATCTTATCACGGATAATGAGGCCGATTTTTTTGCGAACGATTTATTTAAAAAATGTCAGTATAGGTTATAACTAATTGGAACTTTTAAAATAAAATTGTACGTCTTTGAAAATCAATTATTCTAAAAACTTTTGTCTTTTTGATTATTATTATCATTTGGTTTAGTCGGAGGTGAGCCCTAAAAGCATAATACCATACGGTTCTTTTGGCCCAGTTCGATGCTGACTATACTTGCTCAATTAGTGTTCTGAGAAAAAAAAATGAACCTTGTTTTGTTGAAAATAAGAACTGATCGCGTTATAATTTTCCATTCCCGATAATTTTAGTTCGATCATTACCTCTATTTTCAATGTTGATGATTTTTTTCAGAATTTTCTTATCATCTTTTTAATGAAAAGGAAGGGAGCATGGAAATTTTCAAGCGTTTTTCTCGAAGAATGTTTAAATAAATGCATCATATATGATGCACTTAAAAATATTTTTTATCCCAATTCACCCCCTGAATTGTCTAAAAATTAGACAATTTATACTTTACGTGTATAATTGGACCATCAAGCTCTATCTATATGCTATACAGCTTGTATTTTAAAATACACCCAATCTGCAAACAATGTATAGTGTATCTATCGCAGTTTATATGCAGTGTACTATGTTGTGGTGTCTTTGTTACATATACATGTAGACCCACTCGTATGACGGACGACGGACAATAACGACGATACTGACGAGCAACATTACAACACGACGGACGATGTGTACATTCACGAGTAAGATGCAACTATATATAAATTATTGTAGTTAGACAGTGATATATATAAGTACATATAGTTATACAATACTGATTTTAATGCAGTTTAAGTGTAACAAAGACACCATAACATAGTACACTGCAAATAGACAGCGGTAGATATACTATACATTGTTTACAGATTGGATGAATTTTAAAATACAAGCTGTACATCAAATTATTTCGTCGAACAATTTTAGAGGAAATAGCCATTGGCAGGCGAACGGATGTACGAAAACTAATTTTGAAAATGAATTCAAGTTTTATGGTAACAGAAGAATATTGTTCCATCGAGCTGGTTTCATGAATTCCAATATGATGATGGCGCTAAAAAATAAAACAAAATTTCAGTCGCTATTCCACAAAGCATGGGACGTTTTGTAAGTACTGTCATTTGAAGAGTTAATTGTCAATACAAAGCGTACTATATGCTTTCACAATTACGCATTTTATTTATCATTTGGTTTTTAGTGCGTTAATTATAAATGTACTATTATGAAAACTATAAATTTTAATAGTTGTTATTGTACAGCAATAAATACGAAAAATTAATGGTATTACAACTATCGAAAACATATATATTTTGATGCTAACAAATACGAAAAACTATTCGATACCAAATAACTCTAATCGAGTTTCGTTCCATTACAAATAATTATATAAATGGATAAAACATTTTTATTGTTCGAGATCGATAATAGTCACTTATTACTGCTGATAACACAATTCAATATAAACAGGATTTTATGGAACCGATAAAAAGTTTTTTCGAAAAAATATAATCATTGAACACGCCGAGCTGGATTGTTAACATAATTTGTTTAGTTACAAATGTTAATAGAAAGTAAACGTGGTATTTTGAGACGTGTAGTGTTGTGAAGTTATTTCAAATACCCCGCCGGACAATATTTATAAAATAATTTTAAAATATTTAAAAATAAATAATTTTGACAGTTCAAAGTAAACAACTTTAAACAAATATTCGCGCTAAATTTAAAATAACTTCAAAACATATTTTTCAATATGATACGTTACGTATTATCAAAAATAATGCCAAAAAACTTGTATAAACTGATATTATGTAAAAAAAAACAATTATTGGCGTCATATATACAAGAAGTTCTTTGTGAAAAATCACGTTTACATTGAATTTCATATGAAACAGATTGTAATTTCTACCTTTTAAATATTTTTTTTTGACAAACATCTGTTCAACATCTTTTGAAACATCATCAATCAAACAAGTTTTATCTGAAAATCTCACCAGAGGATTGAACAGTATAAGAAATTATACAAACAACATTGATTAAAGTAAACTAGTACTATTTTTCCGGAACTTTATTCGGCCAAATTCCCGGAAGTCGGTGTTTGTTCCATATCCTGG
Source organism: Nineta flava (assembly GCA_963920215.1). Classification (NCBI taxonomy): domain Eukaryota; kingdom Metazoa; phylum Arthropoda; class Insecta; order Neuroptera; family Chrysopidae; genus Nineta; species Nineta flava. Next base: position 48,386,097 of record OY986042.1, on the reverse strand, counting down.
GTATTTGAGAATAATAATAAAGCTCTAAGCAGGTGGAATAGGATTTGTTGATACAATATAATAACGAGAAAACCGAACTGGAAATCTAAATCATCACGTTATGAATTCTGCGGGTAAGTATCTTTCGTTAAAATATTTTTATCTGTGGACAATCAAGAATTCAGATCACTTTTTATTTGTTTGTTTTGTATTTTAACATATATTAAATCCGACTCTTACCTGTGTGATTGAGCTTCGAATTACAACGGGCTTTTATCCACGTGCAAACTATTGAGATCTGTTCTGTATTTCAATTGTGAATTACGAGGATTTGTACTTTGGTAAACTTCCTCTGGGGGAGATTTCAATTCAAACCACGTGTTATGAGTACATAAATTTGATATATTAATGGGCCGAAAATCTGATAATAGATACCGATTGTATAGAACAAGGTTTTCGAATACAGCTTTTCACAGTTAACACAATTATAAGCAAGAAAACTCTGTTAATCGGAAAATCCAGTACATAATTTCGCATATAACACCGTTTTTATTTATTTTAATTGTAATTGTAATAATATTTATTTAATTGTTTAATAAATTGTTAGATGGTTTATAACCCCAAAGACAATTAATTGAAAACAACACCAGTAAAAACATAACAGTAACTAAAATCAGGCATGTTTTGCTCTAAAGCCTTAGAGGATTATTAATAATAAAAACATAATTTTTATTTGCCAATTCCACTTTTAATTATTTATTTAAAATAATTGTTGACGATCGTTTCATCTTCTTTGAGACATTTTCAAAACAATATTTATATTTCAAAAGAACAATGGTATTTATACTAAAAAATATGTTTACGTAATAAAAATCAGGTGATGTATTTTACTATTTGTAAAAATAGTCAAGTTAATAAAATAAAAATGTGTAAAAAACACCTTGTCTAGATTTAAAATTATTTTGAACAATACATTTAAAAATAAATAAATAAATAAGTTTTTCAAAATAAAAACATTAATAATAAATAATATGACTAGATTGCTTTGAACAACTGGGAATTGTATATGTCTAGTTGATCGTTAAAGATTTGTTCCCCTTTCTTTCTTCTTTTAAAAATTTCTAAAGATTCCCAAATATTCATTTTTAAGCCCTTTTCAACTAAATGTAGAATTTTTATCCCGCTTCCCGCATTGTGGCCAGTTACCATAAGATGGGTCGCGAAAGTTGAATCATCTTTTTTGTTTCTAAATGATCTTAAATGTTCGCGTTCTGTTATTTCGAAATTACGCCCTGTCTGGCCCACGTAAACACCATCACAATCTCCACAGCACAGTTCATACACTCACGAATGTTTCTTCCGATCTAGTTTACTTTTATTATTTAATAATAAGTTGGATAATTTTATGGGTGGTTTAAAAGCAGGGGTTATATTATGAGATTTTAAAATATTACCAATTTTTTGTGATATGTTCCCATAATACGTGATTGAGTTGTATTTCATCAGTGTCTTTTGTTCATCTGGGATGTATATAGCTTTTTTAGCTATTTTTTTTTGTTTATTTTTGACCATTTTTTTAATAAGGTGTTTGTTGTACCCATTATTGACTGCTATTTGTTCGATCACTTTTATTTCTGAATTCAAGTCTTCTTTGGATAGTGGCAAATGTAAGGCTCTGTGGATCATAGAACTAAACGAAGATATCTTCTGTGATGGGTGATGTAGTGAGTCGTAAGGGATGATGGTATCCTTAAACGTAGGTTTCCTATATACATTAAAAACCAAATTCTCCTCTTTGTAAGATATTTTGAGGTCTAAAAAGTTGATAACTTCATCGTTACCTTTGTCAATAGTAAATTGAATTTTAGAGTTCAATGAATTAATTTGTTCTAGAAAACCATCTAATTGACGATTTGTGCCGTCGAAGCAAATAAAAACATCATCCACATACCTATGCCATACTTTTAGGTGCTGCTTGGCTTTCGCAGAACTTAAGATGTTGTCCTCGAAAACAGACATATAGATCTCTGCCAACAGAGGGCTTACAGGTGAACCCATGGCTAGACCCCTTGTTTGTTTGAACATCTTGTCGTTGCATTAGAAGTAGCTCTGTGATAGGACCACCTGGAGACATTTTAATACTTCATCCATTACTAAGGGATTCACGTTTTTTTGGTCTAAAAGGTCCGAAATGATCTGAATGCAAACTTTACTTGGGATGTTTCCAAACATGTTGGAGATGTCCAATGTAACCAATTTATAGCCATTTTTCACCTTAAAATGTTTTAATTTGTCTATTAGTTCCATCGAATTTTTAATTCCATGTTTACTTTCGAAGCTTGTTTTTTCCCGTATGATCTTTGACAACTTCCTTGATATTTTATGAGCAGGACAACCAATGTGTGCTACTACCGGTCTGATTGGGGCATCTTCCTTGTGGATCTTCAATAAGCCATAAAGTCTTGGAGCTCTGGGATTCATTTCAATTAATTTGTATTTTTCAAATTCTGAGAATAAAGTGTCACAACTTTTTATACAATTCCTGATTTCTGCTTGAAATTTTTGGGTTGGGTCACTATTCAGTCTTTGGATTCTTTCTTTGTAAATCAAGATTCAAGGAAGTTGTCAAAGATCATACGGGAAAAAACAAGCTTCGAAATAGAGGTGATTTTTGATTAAAGCAGTTCAATCGAATTCTATATGGTAAACGATATTTTCCAACTTTGATATTGTTTTTCATAGATCTTTTATACTTTTATGGCTAACAAACTGCAAAAAAATGCATTTGTCGTGCATTTTTCTGTTTTTTCCATCAATAATCCCCCAACTTGAATGAATAAAACCGAATGTAATATAGCTGAATACCTGTAGCATATTATAATGAAGTTAATCTTTATCATTTAATCTCGATTAATAACAGTCATACTTCTTACCAAAGACACAAGCAGGCGAGAAAAAAATAAAAAAGATAAAAATATAATCAACAAAGAAGGCATGGTAGTACCCATAGAGTAGGCAGGTCTGAAAGCTTACAAATTTTTTAAATAGGAAACAATTTTTCTTGTATAGTTTAAAAAATCGATTTTTTCTAATTTAGAAAGACTATATATAATATTTGAATAAATAAATAATATATTTGAAAATGTTAATAAATGTTAATTAATAAAATTTATTAATTTATATTACTAAAATTATTATTATACCCGGTATATAACATATACCAGGGTATATTAAGTTTAGTTCCGAGTTTATAATGTTTACAAATGACATAATTAGTCTATTTGCGCAAAGTTGTTCGACACGATATCTCAAAGAGATAGCGAGCTGAATTTTCGTTTGTGTATTCCTAAGCTAAAAAGTAAGGTCAAGTCCAAGTAAACAAGAATGGGCAAAATCGGACCATGTTAGGGCGAAATGGGAAAAACTGCTTGTCTTTGAAACCGTAAGAGATAGAACAAAAATTTTCAAACATAAAATGTTCCTTTTGTAATAGTAAACAACTTTTGTTTGACAATTTTTTCATTAATACTCGGTACACACTGATACCGGGTATTTAAGCAATTAACACAGTAAGTTGTTATTTTCACTTTTTTTTATTTGGTTTTCAAATAACTCACACATATACTCCCACACATATAAAAATAACAACGCTGTTGCTGCACATTTTTATCAAAATGCATGGGTCAAAATAATAATATAAATTAAACATATGAATTTTCATAACTATTCGAAGAATTAACTAAACTAAAAAGTTTGTAATTAAATATCGATATGAAAAAATGAACTCCTCCACGAAGTATCGAACCCTGCCTATGCACCACGGATGATACTGATGATCAATTCTTTCATATCATTAACAGTATTAATTTTAAATCAACATTAACTAATTATTCTCTATTCGCAATCTCGGCGGAGAAGTTTTCGGCTTTCTGTGTGGTCTCAACAGAATCCTATAGCTTCGTCTGCTTAAAATAGCACCTCTTACCCGGAGACGTCTCGCCTTCGGGTGACAGCTGTTCTCAAAGAGGGCACAGAGAACCCCTTGGTTTAGGTGATAGGGACCCATTTTCAGTACCCCTCTTTCTAATTATTATTATTATTAACTAATTATTCTAACATATTATATATATACTTATGCGTGACGGTAATTAAGGTTACGAAGAAATAGTAGAAAGACAAAATTTGCTTTGACCTATTAGTCCCGATCGAACCACCTTAATATCTAGTCAACTGTTGAGGTTATTGTAAATGGTTGGAAAATAATTTTGTTGGAATGTTTATTTACATTACATACTGTTTATTTACATTTCTTACGAATATTCAGCTTTTCATGGAACTGTGGTTTGTAGTTATTTTTCTCCATGCCCATCAATGAGTAATTATACTATTCATAATTTACCCTATATAGATCCTATATAAAAAAACAACTATTCGTTGGCTCTGGTAGGAGAGGTGTATAACGACATTGCAACATAATTTTGTTTGGAACATTCAATAAATTTCGTAGCCCATTTTAATAATAACACACAATGCAATGCAATTATTCTATAAAACAAATAACACATAAAATGTTAAATAACATTAAAATGTTCAAGTAGAATTTACAACAAATAAATGACAATAAATGTTTTTTAGCTGGTGTTCGTTAGCTGCTGACGGGATGATGGTGATGGTAGGTGGAATTGTTTTAACGTTGGATTGAAGTCTCAACGAAGTTTAAATGTGTCACAAAAGTAGCGTTCATTTGTTTCAAAATTTTAAATTGGATTTGTGCCTTATTCATTTGATTTTCGAAAAAATGCTTCGGATAAAAGTTGTGCAGTATAAATATACTAGCAACTAGTATTCGAAACATATGCCGAAAAACCGAATGAATGGGGTACAAATCAACTAAAAACTTCAACGAAAAATGAGCGTCATTTTTGTGGTCTATTGTACCACTTGTGTGTTGTCAATGGGTGTATGGGTTTTTGTTAATGATCTACTTTAAATAAAGATAGATATCAGTAATTTTATATTTTATGGAATGAAATAAATATTTTGGGATTTTTTTGTATAGCAATCGAAGTCCGAAATAAATTCAAAATCATCTTTTTTGGGTATACGAATTATTAAAATAATCAAATAGAACTCTAGGTCTTTGAAAAACCATTATAAATTTTGCCCCAAATCATAGATCAATTATTTGTATTTTATAAATCTGTATTTTGACTACAAAAGTAGTCATTATTAGTATGAATTAGCTAATCGTAACTATCCCCGGGATAATCGGAGAAATGTTACCCGTTGCTAATTTGATGCGTGTCTCCAAATTAGCAATGAGTAACATATCTTTGATTCCATATCCTGGAGATTAATTACGATAAGCTAATTCATACTGATGATGACTACTTTGTAGTCGAAATACGCATTTATAGAATAAAAATAATTGATCTAAAAAGTTCATTGATTTCAAGGTGGATGTTGTATATTTTCAAAATCGATTTGATTTGAGTGATTTTATTATTTGTGAACTTTAAACCAAACTTTTATTTTGCCTGAATATATAATTATGATACCATGTTTGTTCATTGTTAAGACGTGTAACCTGATGACCAATATATCGCACTAAGATGACTAGATAATTATGAGAGTGTCATGTCTGCTTTCCGCAGACGTTGACCAAGATGTCTTTCCAAATTTGTCTGTCTCTAGACATATACACTATCTAACTAGCGTTTAAGTTTGTTAGTTGTAATCTGTCTCAATAACTCAGCCGTTTTTTTCCCGTCCCTTTTCCCTTCAAACTTTCCCGTCAAACCTATCATCTCAAATCCGTTTTTTCTAATTATATGAGCTACGAATTATAATTGCCTACGAAAAATATGATCAAATAGTTTCCTTTTAACATTAGTCTTTTTTAGTAATTTTTCATTTGTCACATAATCATTCCACTTTAGTTTAAATATTCTTCTCCAACATCAAACTTCAAAAGACTCAATTGACATCTGTACGTTTTTATTAATAGCCCAGCTTTCGCTACCGTATGTCAAGGTTGACCACACGCATGTTTTCAGCACTAATTGTTTTGTTTTGTTTTAATTTTTATATTTTTATTGCACATGATTTTCTTGAGTTTGATGAAGTAAACTATGGCTATTGTTATTCGTCTCTTAATTTCGTTATTGAATCTTCCGTTATTCGATATCAGGATACCTAGATAGATATGTCTGTCAACAATTGTTTTTGCTTTTGATATGACTATGTCTATGATTTTGTTTGGATTTATAATCTTACATACTGTTTTGCTTAGTTCATTCACCTTATTCATTAGTGCATGTAGTTTATGTTCACTATCCGCTATTAAAATAGAATCATCTGCATATCTCAGATTAGTAACATTTTTTCCACCAATTTTAATCCTTTCAAGGCTAGTCAGCTCACTAAATATACTTTCGGTATACATGTTAAAAAGCAATGGTGACAGAATGCATCCCTGCCTTATATATTTCTTATATATATTACCGCAGTTTGTTTCCAGTACATATTGACACTTTTTTTCCAACATTTCTATTAATTTTCTGTGATTAACTCGATAATAATCCAGAAATCACAAATATATGATCTTCTGTACCTCTATATGTCTTTCAATTATTTTTCCAAATGAGAATAGCGCATTTCTAGTTCCCATAATTTCTTTTCTGATTAGATATGGAACTTAATATATAGTACATGTACACTACCTGTCCGAATCCTCAACTTTGTTAAATGGTTCACTTTTCTTTAACAGTCACAAAGAAAACCAATTAAAAATACCAGCTAATTGTGATATATTGTTTAAATACCGAGTCTATAATACTGAGTTCCGTGTTACTGCGTGAACTGTTATTTTATTTCACACTAGTAAAGCAGTAATTTGCAGTAAATATTTTAGAGATGAACTTAGGACATTTAACTATTTAATTAACAAGTAAAATTAAAAATTTTAAAAACCTCCAACGGAATAATATGAAACATAATGAGAACTTCCCGTTACCTCCACCAAATTTGTATGTAAAATGATAATGTTAATAATATGCCATGTATAATATCATGTGGGTAAAGAACTTAAGCGTCAACAATCTACAGAAGTAATACTAAATAAAATAAATAAAAATAAGAATGATATGAAAAAGTTGGCTGTTACGTCACAGTCGTCTTTGGTGTAGCGGAAGAATACTGGACTAGATATCCAGAGGCCCGAGGTCCGATTCCTGGTTGACGAGTTAATTTCTTCATATCAGTATTTAATTGTACATTTTTGTATTAAATGTTTTCTACTATCTCTTACTGAAGTTTCAGCATATTTTATCAACAGCAAAAGTGAAGATCTTTTTTCCAAATTTTCCCTATTTGTGTCGATGCTTTTCAATTTTGGGGAAAATGGTTAGAACAAAGGTTGTTAGCATTTTTATAACAAAAAACCTTTGATTGATTGATTAATATTGGGGTAAAAACTATTGCACTTCGTACTTATTGTGTTCTCCCTTCTACCTCAGTACGACGAGACTCGCTTCTCCCATATGTTGGCAATAGCCTGGAGCTTACTTATCAGGTCCTCCCGAAGGTTAATATACTCGGGATGAGAGGCACAAAAACCTTTACTCAAGATATTTTTTCAAATTTTTTCAAAGCAAATTGATTCTACTAAAAATCGGTTTTTGAGTTTTTCTCATAAAGCAATTTTATCTTTTTGTAGAACAGTTGCATTAGCATCAACGTTTAAAGTGAAGTAGTTTTATGTATGGAATGAGAAAAATGATTTTCGATTTAATTTTATTGATAATAATAATAATTATTGAACATTTCAAGTGTTGAAAATTGTTTCATTATTTTAACTGTTTTCATTCGATAGAGATGTTTAACAATTTTATACAATGGTAATTTCCTCTCAATTTAAGTATATATAAATATATATATATATATATATATATGTATATATATATATATACATATATATATATATATATATATATATATATATATATATATATATATATATATATATATATATATATATATATATATATATATACATACATATATATGTTATTAAAAATATTTAAACGACTTTATTTGTTGAAATATTTTCATTAAAAATTCTTTTAAGTTTGGTGTAAAAAAGATTCAGGGTGTAGATTATTTTTCTGATTCCAGCCTCCTTTAGATTTGCTTATTTGTCTTTAGATCAGGAAAATACAATAAACAATGCTATCATTGATATAAAGTTTATGAAATATATTTTTATTTAATATTTTTATAATATATTTTGGAATGTACAAAGATATCTAGAATTTCAAAATCGACCTTAATTCCTAGATCAATAAATTGTCCTTTATAAACACGTATTTCGACTACAAAGTAGCGACCATTTGCGTTAGCTAATCGTAACTATAATCTGCGGGGTATGGAATCGTAGATATATTTGGTGCTAATTTGGTGAGCCACGAAGTAAATAATTGATCAAGGAATTTTAAAATTTAATTTCAAAAATCTTGAGTTCTCTTTAATTATTTTAATAATTTTTATAAAGATATATGGTATATTCCAATAAAGCCATACGTATCTATGATAAAAAAGGAGACCATTACTTTTTTCTACTATGTCTGAATAATCTTGTATATAATTTGAGTATATTCTCCAATAAGACCAATAAGACAAAGTTTAATCAAAAGGTACAGAATTTGACGACAAAATTTCACTTGATCCAAGATTCGGTTCGTTGTACCAGAATTTTTTGGATTCCTACAGAAAAAACTGTGCACTAACGATTTCTATCACAGAACACACAGTACTCAGTTCACAAATTACTAGGCTGTATGGAGATAATCCCTATACAACACAGTAATTTTTCCCATAAATACAGGAAAGTTATGAATTTCTATTTTATTTTTGGCAGAAATTACTTAATATTATTGAACCTAAAAATTATTAGAGTTTTAAAATGCTAAAATAATGTCGGATATATAGTAGAAAATTCTTGGAAAATAATTTGCATACGGAACTATATATAATTTATTTCACTGTATAATAAAACTCAATATTTTGACACTAGGAAATACGCTGATATTTGAATATAAATATAATACTTATGCATTATAATATTGTATGTTCATACGCAATATTTTTTGACAGGCGTATTACATATTTTAACATAATCATAAATGTGTTATCGTACACAGGCAAACACTCATATGCTTGAGTGGCTTTTTTGTTGTACTATAGGTTACAATACAAAAGTAAGGGCTCATTTTTAAAAATTTTTTAATTGATTTGTATCAGGGATGTTGTGGATGCGCATTTATATGTCAAACTTTTTTAAAGAGATACTTAATTTAGGTATATGAATAAAGTAAACAGATGGTAATAATTTTTAATAATCTATACTCGTATATTATAATCAAATTTGTAGTATAAACAATGAATTTGGTGCATTATATTTAATAAAGAGCAATGTCGCTGCCTTTTCAGGTTCCATCCTGTTTTGCAGAGATTCATTGATTAGTCCCGAACCAAATAGACTAAACTACTCTGGGTGCATCGATTTTAGATGATTCCCCAAAGACGTATTGCATATTCTCGCAGAGATATGCTCATCTAGTTTAAAATAAGACTAAATCACACATTCTGTCGGTGGTGGCATTGTTGAACCACTTGTCGAAGAGATTATTCGAGGTGAAACACTCAAACAATAATTTAAATTGTTTAAATAAATAAAAAAAACTTCCATATAATAACACGTCTAATTAACACGTTATGATTTATTTACAATCAGAAATGCTAAAGAAAAAGCATTAATTATTGCGGATGCGGATGCTAAAATTAATGTGGAAGTTCCGGGATTGCGGATGCGAATGTGAATATCCGCAACATCTCTGATTTGTGCCTTATTCATTTGGGAAAATATTTGAAATAAAATTTGCTAGTATATTTATCCGAAACATTTTTTCGAAATCCAAATGAATAAGGCACAAATCCAGTCAAATTTTGAAAAATGATCGCGGCTTTTGTGGCCATGTGTACCAGTATACAAATAAAAGCAAACAGTCGATATTATATTATACATAATTTATAAACATAGACATGACGTGTTAAACTTTTATTACATTCTCAAAAATGGTGTGTAGATTTTGTTATAAATAAAGAAGTGAAAATAACAACTGAGTTAATTGCTTAAATGCCCGGCATATCCTGAATTTATAAAAAAAGTTTCAAACAATAGTTGTTTATTTTTAAAAAAAGGAACATTTTTGTCTTTACATATGTCTTCTATCTCTTACGGCTTCAAAGATGGGCAGTTTTGCCCATTTTGCCTAAACATGGTCCGATTTTGCCCATTCTTATTTTCAGCTCTAGAACACACAAACTTCAAGTCGTTATCTTATTTAGATTTTGAGTTATCATGTCCACAGACGGACGGACATGCCGAAATGTCTGAATTAGGCCATTTTATGAAGACTAATTTCAAATATTCATGTCTGCGATCAATATTTTCAAGAGTTAAAAAGTCGGGACTAAATTTAATATACCCTTGTATATTTACATATACAGGGTATAAAAATGTGTATACGGAGATAAGGTATGTATTACAAATTACACCATAAATTTAGAAAAATTATTTTTTTTCAAGTTCAGTTTCTCGAATAAATGTTATCAAAATTATAAAAGCATTGCCAATCGTAAATAATTTGGAGAGCAGTTTATGCGAAATCGTCTGAAACCGTATAAAAGATTATTTCAATTGAAGAAAATTATCTGCCCAAACGAATGTTTGTGTTGTTTGGATCCTATGTAACACTTCCGTTCATAAATATTGAACCAGTTGAAACATTCGAAGTGTTACTGTATGTAATTATATACATATATTTAATAAATAATATTTAAAATATCTGCTTAGAATGTGCCTGGTTCAATTATTATGAACGGTAGTGTACGTCGAAAAGTAAGTTTCATTCATCAATCGACAACTAATAACATTTTATGTACATTAAAAAATCACATAAATTGTAATGAGAGTTATAAGTATCAATTAGAAATAATCAAAGTCCTTATTTAAGGTAAATCGGATCTAAAAACCAAGAAAATCGTATTTATTAGACGATTTTGTGAGCAGTTTACGATATATCAGCTGTAATAGTTAAAAAGAGTTCTTAAGATAATATAAGGAGAGCATCTTTCGACAGCCATCAGTCATGTCATCAAATCAACTGAGTTTATGTTTCATTTGTCTGAGTTTATAATATAAATTGAATTTTTATTTTTGACTCATTCCATTTCCCTCCAGACTGATTAGCGTAAGGAAAACCTTTGCCTCCTTTATAATTTATAAATAAACAAAAGATACCACAAAAGATGTAACATCAACCAATACCGAAACATGAAAAACATTGACAGAGGTACTTGAATTGGAAAAATTGTAGTAAATGCTGGGAGAAAACATTCCCTTTGTCCTAGATTTCTCGTAATACATTTGTTTTATTAAAAAAAATATGAACATATGTTTCCTATTCGTTAAAATAGTATGTGTACATTAAGTATATAATTTATAATAAAACTACAATGTATATATATATATATATATATATATATATATATATATATATATATATATATATATATATATATATATATATATATATATATATATATTAGTTTTTATAGTACAAGAATTAATTAATTATAATAACTGATATACATAATTTATGTAATACTATTAATCCTAATAGGATTATATTTATACTTGTCAACCTTAAAAAGGATTTTAATTTTAATCAACTCACTGAAAATATGTATTTTCATGTTTTATGGCTTTTTATGTAAAGTAATCTATAGGCATACTGAATGGTACCATAAGTATTTTTCATTTTTCTGTTGTGTGAATTTTCTGTGGAAAATTTTAAAAACAAAATATATTAAAAATTTGCATGTTTAAAAATTCAATACAAAATTAAAATAAATGGTTTTTTTATATCCAGAGACAACTTTTCATGTTTGAATAATAGGTTATTCATGTTTCAATAACAAAAACACAAGCCTTTACGATGATTAAGAAAAAGGATGGCAGTCAAAAGACAGATATGATTTCCAATATATCAAAATTTTATAACAATCGCACCCGGTGGTGTTATTTGAATCTGATCAAAATCCGAAATTTATTCACGATAGACGATTGTGCTGTAAAACCAACCGTGTTAATAACAAAGTATTATCAATATTAATATGAAGAAGTGAAAATAACAACTAACTGAGTTAATTGCTGAAATACCCGATATATCCTGAATTTATGTAAAAAAGTAAATAACAAAAGTTGTTTATTTTCAAAAAAGGGACATTTTTGTGTATCTATTACAGTTTCAAAGATGGACAGTTATGCTCCGTTTGCCAAAACATGGTCTGATTTTTCCCATTCACGAACTTAACCATAAGTTTTTGCTCTAGAACACACGCGAAATTTAGCTCATCTCTTTCCGTTTTGGAGTTATCGTGTTCACGGACGGACGAATATGCGGAAAACGCCGAATTAGGTCATTTTATGAACATCTATGCCAAACATTTATGCCTGCGAACAATATTTTCAAGCGTTGCAAAGTCAGGGCTAAACTTAATATATCTTGTATATTTACATATATCGAGTATAAAAATTAATCAACTCATTTGGAAGTAATGGAATTATGGGCCTATGTATAACACACCACGTGAGGTAAGCGCTATAGATAAATAGATATATACATCTTGGGGTCTAAAAAGTATTGCAGTTCGACCTTATGGTCCATTGTGCTTTCTACTTCGGTCCGACAAGATTCACTTTTCCCATTTGTAGGCAATAGCCAGAAGTGTGCTTATCAGGCCTTCCTGAAGGTCTGGGTATATGCTGAATATATTCTGGGTATATGCTGTAACCTAGAGGTTCGCAGTCAAAGATAATGTGGCTGGATGTTTCTTCCTCCTCGCCACACAATCTGCACTCGCCACACAATTAATTAATTCAATTAAGTGACAGGTCTATATAGCACACGTTTGATCTTGAATACTTCTGTCTAAGTAACCGTACTGAAGACTTACATTGTATAGTTTTGTGACGTATTAGTACACACAACAATAATATGTTGGAATAATTAGTTAGTATTTGGCAGAATAGAGTAATTTGATTGATTGATTGACTAATATCGGGGTAAAAACTATTGCACTTCGACCTTATGGTCCATTGTGCTCCCCCTTCTACCTCAGTCCGACGAGACTCGCACAATGGACCGCATTGTGTGCAGATGCATCTTGTTCAGCTTCAGTGCATCGAGAAATAGCCTCTTGGTTTCACTCTGAAACAGTATTTTTCCAAGCTCCTGCCACGGTACTTTTTCCCAGTGATCACGGTGTTTAGCATTTGATCGTTGATCACCTGTTTACATGCAGTCCTTGAAATTCTTTAAATAGGCTCTGGGCCTATGAAAGGTATTCCGACTCCCTTCTTTGCTAAGGTATCTGCTTTTTCGTTTCCTTCGAAACCACTTACTCGGCACCCAGACCGTAACCGTTAAACCGCGTACGATAGCTTGATGGGACGATTTCATATTATTGACAGTATTACTCTATATTACAATGGAACGACTAATAGGATTTTATTTGACTCAGGGTGCATTGTCGAGAAATCCGCTTCATACCAACCAACACGCATATCAGGTGGGAAAATCTTGTGAATCAGCCCTCCACAACTTAATATACAGAATTGAGAAGGGATTCGCAAGGAAACAAACCACCTTGTGCGTGTTCCTTGACATAGAGGGGGCATTTGACAATGCCTCTTACAATTCCATGGTTCCTTCTACAAGTCGGCACGGAGTAGACACCTTTTGCAGGTGGATAAAATCTATGCTGATAGGAAGAAGAATACAAACTTCTCTTCTTGGAGAGTCGGTCACTGTGAGAGCCACAAAGGGATGTCCACAGGCTGGTGTCTTATCCCCACTCCTGTCTATCCTGACAGTGTACAGCTTTACTGACCAACCCCAACCAAAATGGATACTACACACAGGGATACGCGGACGACATTGTAATTGCAATACAGGGACCCTGTGAAGACACAATCTCGGAACTAATGCAAAACGCTCTAGCAACTCGCACAGGAATGGTGTATCAATCAGGGATTGAAAATAAACCCTGGTAAGACCGCACTAATTCCATTCATACGAAGAAGGCAGGTGGATAACATATAATCACCCATCCTCTTCGGTTACAGACTACAGATCACAAGGAAAAGCCAAGTTCTTAGGAGAAATGTTGGACTCTAAACTAACATGAAACCCTCATCTGGAATACATAACAAATAAGACCAAATTTTCTCTCATGCTTTGCAAGAGAGCATGTGGAGAAGTCTGGGGTCTAAAACCCTAATTATTTTACACAACAGTAGTTAGGCCTATTATGACCTATGCTGCTCTAGTGTGGTGACCAAAAATGAACCAGATCACAGAATGCAAAAAGCTGCCCAGGATCCAAAGAGTGGCCTGCTTGTGTATCACTGGGTCCATGAGATACAGGATTACAGCAGATACAGGATATTCGGTGCATCTCACTTTCGTTGTCCTAGTAGGTAAGGGTACTCATAGTATCCTTAACGCAAGCCTTCTTGAGCTACCTTACCTTGGCACAAGGTCACTATTTGTAGGATATCCTAGGAAATAATAATAATAAAAAAAATTTAAAGGTATTTCTTTTTAAAATAATTTATAAAGGGAAAGTGACGCAGTTTGGATGCATGCCCTGGGCGCTGTCTTATGTCGATATGCCCCTGATTCAACTTATTTTAAGTACTAAAGGTGACAAAAGTAGTGTACAGTTTTAAAATGTTCGTAGTTGATTTGTACCTTGTTTAATCAATTTTTTGTGGAAATTTTTCTACTAAAATTTGTTCGTATGCACATTTATAATGAACAACTTTAATCCGATGCATTTTCTCGAAAAGCCAAGTCATTTATAATGATTTGTAAAATGAGCGCTACGTATTTGGCCATGTATATCATGATAACCAATTCGATTGTTTTCCTGATGATTGCCGATATTTGTCTACTTTTCAATACACAATACACAATTTTTTTAAATTTATGGTCTCTAGTTTTGAAATGAATAAAAAGTAGACACACTTTATAAAATGCTAATGTCAGCAATAGAATCATACTTCGAGAAGTATACATATGCATTGCAAATGTGGCTTTTTGATAAAAAATAATTACATATAATATAAAATAGTACACAGTCATACGGGTTTACTATTTATGCTTATTAAAGGATATTACCAACAGTGAAAAGTTAAATTTATCACTTTTTTTTCTTCCTCTTTTTAGTTCGTTTTTCTTTCCTATTCCGATTTCATGAGTAAGGTAAAATATTTTACACATTACGTATAGGTATACGTATATATACAGGGTGACTTATTTTAAACAATCGACCTGAATACTTATCTTATCTTATCTTATATCTGAAATTCGTTTTTAAAACGACAAAAAAATGGTTTATAAAGATTATTAAAATAATCGTGAGACACGCACCAAATTAGCAACAAGCAACATATCTCTGAATCCATATCCCAGAGATAGTTACGATTAGCTAATTAATACTGATGATGACTACATTGTAGTCGAAATACGTATTTATAAAATACAAACAAATGTTCTAGGAATAGGGGCAAAAATTTGAAATATAATTTCAAAAAAATGGTTAATTAAAAACCAAAAAAAAAAAAAATCGATTGTATTGTATTTTTTCCTGAGTTATCCAATTCTATGAATAAAAATATGGGTTCGCATTTTAAAAACGCCAGTTGATCTTCCAGTAGCCTTGAAGGCGATGCTCAGGTTGAAAACCAGTATCCTCCTCCGAACTACACAACTATTATTCGAGTATGTTTTTCCAAAACTTCTTTATTGAAGAATTATTCAATTAAATTGTTTCAAAGAAGCAGCTTGATGTACATACAGGTTTTGAGTGAAATAATATGACAAAGTTCATAAGTTCAAAACAATAATTGAATCTCAAAAATGATATAAAGCATACCTAGGAATCCACTGGTTTAGTGGCACTGACGATATATTGTTATTGTTTACAAAACATTGTTCGAAGAGCTTCAATATTTACAGATGGGAAGGCAAGCTAACATATTTTAAAATATCAATATATCAAGATAACAAAATTCTTTTTTTCACACACAAAATTTAAAAAAAAAATAATTCGTTTTGCAGGAACTTCGCCAACATAGCGAATTTCCTTAGAATACATACATAACTCTCTAGCGGTCACAATTTTAGTCTGATGAACTGTCGTGTCTAATATGCCATTCGTATTTGCAAAGCCAAGTTTGTTAAGACGTGGTATAGGCCAAGGGTAAAAGACGAAAACAGAAAATATTAAATATCTCTCTTAATATTAGTCAAATAGAAAAATGTATACGAAGTATAGTTCAAGTTTACTAAATTTCAATACCTGGTCATTTTTTCTAAAACTTGGTCATTTTTTCTAATAGTAAAATTCATTATCTACGACTTTACTTCTGAGACATTTTTCGATTTTTCCAGAATTAAGATAGATATACATAATTTTGCGTGTCCCCCTCTGTTTTAACCTAAACCCCACTTTCCCCTCGGCCGATTTTTTCCATTAACTATCTCGGGACTTTAATTACCAAAAGTATCTCATATATCCAATTTCATTCCAATCGGATTATGAAAATTGTGACCACTAGATATATATATATATATATATATATTTTTTTTTTTTCTTTCACAAAACTACACTACGCAATAACAATAATAAATGATACGGTCCAGATAAGTGATGGTGTACTGATCATATTATTATCATCAATAATTTGTTTGGCAAGAATTTTCATGCAAATATGTGACATAACATGTGACATAATATGATTTAAAGAACATTTCAAGTTGTTTGTGATATAAAACAAAACACCTTAATGTTAATTAACAAAACAGTGATCTTGTAAAACAAATCTTAAATATCTATGAAAATATTACATTTTTCAAAGACGCATTTCCTCTTTTCTATAGGCTTTCTATTGCTTACTTCCCTTCCCATCTGTATATATAGAAAAAAACTTAAGGATTGTTTTAATAACATTATTCATTACCTTTATATTATATTGTACAATGTTGCTATCCTGAATATTCCCTTTTTGTGAGCGAGTATATAAAATATAGAACTCACTATGTCATCACGTTAAGTAGAAATATTAACTTGTCAAAACATTTATTATTATGTTTAAAAAATTATTTATGTGTATTTTTTTCTTGTTATAAAATATCTGTGACATACACAGTCTCTCATATTGGACTATGGCCCACAAAAGTAGCGTTGATTTAAAACATTATTTAGTTGATTTGTACCTTATTCATTCGGTTTTAGCCGAAACATTTTTCCGAAAGTCGAATAAATAATGAACAAATCAAGTATAAAATTTAAAAGAGATGAACGCTAGTTTTATGGCCATGTGTAGCGTCTTTATTATAAAGTAAAAAAAAAAGAAAAATTTTTTATGATGGAATTTAAAAAAATAATACATTAATGTTGTGTTTATTGGAATTTTAAGGAATAATTCCCTAAATATTCAAAAAAATTATATTTGTTTTTAACTTTTTGCAAGTATGGGTAAATAATTTTGGATTACATTTAAATTATTTTTTGTATTATTTTTATACTTTAGTATTGTGCATGAGATTTCATGAATTCAATCCGACAAAAAACATAAATGTGAGAGCGAGCAAGTTTTCGCATACAAAATTTACTCATTTTTGTTAGGTAACTTTGTCCTTACATAAATTTCACTACTTTTGAAGGCAAACATTTTTGTTTTCGCTGAGATATCAATACTTTTTGTGTGCGAAAACTTGGTCACTCTCACATTACGTTTTTTGTCGGATTAAATTCATGAAAGCTCCTACACAATAATAAAATATAAAAATAATCCAAAAAATAATTTAAATATAATCCAAAATTATTTGTATCTACCCATACAAAAATTTGAAAACAAATATAATTTTTAGAAATATTCAGGGAATTATTCCTTAAAATTATCACGTTTTAATACTTTAAAAAAATTGAAAACAAATATAATTTTTTGAAATATTCAGGAATTTATTCCTTAAAATTATCACGTTTTAAATTTGACCTTCATAGATTTTTCGGTTCCTGAGATACAGAGGCCTAAATCTCTAATCCTTTCTGTAAACATAATAAGTGCTTAAACTTGCTCTGACGCGCTATCGTGCTATGTGATTCAAAACACACGAACTTCGTTAAACAAGTGAAAATAACAACTAACTGAGTTAAGTGCTTAAATACCCGGTATATCCTGAATTTATATAAACAAGTTTAATACAATAGTTGTTTACTTTTAAAAACACAACATTTTTTGTCCTTTCTCTTACGGTTTCAAATATGGACAGTCTTGCCCATTTTTCCAAACATGGTCCGATTTTTCCCATTCGCGAACTTGACCTTCCTTTTTAGCTCTAGAACATACACACACACACACATACACACACACACTCACACACACAGACACACACACAATTTCTGTTCGTTATCTCTTTTCGTTTTTGAGTTATCGTGTCCACAGACGGACAGACATGCGGAAATGGTCGAATAACGCCATTTTATGAACACCTATTACCAACATTTATGTCTGCGATCAATATTTTCAAGCGTTGAAAAGTCGAGACTAAACTTAATATACCCTTGAATATTTGCATATACCGGGCATAAAAACAAAATTTAATTTTTAATTTACAAAATCAGACAAATTTAAAATTGAAGGATTATCATTTTTCTCGTGCGAAAGTCACAAATATCGATAATCACTCGCCCGAAAATACAAACGGTTGCACTAATAAAACGCACAATTTATTTATATGACAAATGTGAATACAATTTAATTTCACTGTGAAAATAAACCAAATACAAAAAATATATGGTGTGAAATACTCGCACGACCTCTATATATAGATTTTAATAAATGGTTTTTAACATAACATAATTGAATTCAGTATTGGAATAGAATATATGCACACAGAATGATATTCATTTACTGTCAACATTAAATTTCAACGAAACTATGTAAAACTATTGGCCATAATTTTGTTCGTTTACGAAAAAATGCTTGTTACAAAACTTGTTCATATTTTTGTCAGGAATAATTTTGTAATTTTAATTTCTGCTTTGTATTGAATGAGTCGTTACTTGACGAAAATCCATTATAATTATTAAAATATTTAATAAAACAAAAATTTGAGATTTTCCAAACAATACTGTTATATTGACTATAGTTTCGGAAACACGTTCTTCAGAAAATATATAAAATTATTATATATTTTTTAAAGAAGGCACTATGCTTCCGGAACTGTTTTACAACTTAAATTTTTATTTTTTTTTTGTTATTTAAGGTCGCTTCAACAATTGAGTCATTAGCGACCATATTATCACTGTACCATTCACAGATAAAACTTTACACACAAAGAAAATTATACACTATCACACATAATTTTATATTCAATTATTGCGATCAACTTCGTCAATTTGAGAAACTCCAACACTTTGTTGATATTTTGCACATTATTTAAACATTGATGTAGGGTATTGGGTAATTTTCCTGATCTTCTTTCTTGTTCCAAGTTGGCACATTCCAATAGCCAGTGTGCGACCGATGCCATTTCTCTTTGGCAGAACTGACATGATGGTGGAGGTATCTTTTCAAAGAGATGTTTGTGCGTAAAATTTGTGTGTCCGAATCGTAGTCTAGTGAGTATACATTGGTGATCTCTTGTAGACATATGAGGAGCTATCTGCCCAATATCGTCTCTACAATTATTGATTGCAGATGGCCTTTGAGACAACCAACATGTATTCCAATAATTGTGTGAATGTTTGTTTGTAAAATTATTTAGATCCTTTGGTGGTACTTTCGTGTCTGGAAGTGTCGGTAAAAGTGTTGCCTCTTTTGCGAACATCAGCTCTTTCATTACCTCCAATTCCTACATCTGACGGGATCCAGGCAAGGACCAATTTTTTTAAAATCATTATAGCATTCGAATAGTTTTTCTTGTATATGTACTATTAGGGGATTATTTGTTTTTATATTTCCTAATGCTTCTAATGTGGATTGGGAGTCGCTGAGAATAATTCCTTCATTGTGTACTGACTTATTAAATTTTTGGATTGCTTTCGCTAAAGCGAATGCTTCACATGAGAAGACTGAGAAAGCCGAAGGAAGTCCAAATAGTTCTTCCTCTTCATTGAAAACCATCGAACATCCATTGTTTGATTCACTTGATGAACCGTCAGTGTAGATTTTTACATGGTTTTGATACTTGGATATCATCTCGTTACACAGGTCAATATACATTTTGGGAACTGTAGAATTTTTACTAATCGAATTAGTTTTTACTTGCCAGTCAATATGAATAAATTCGCTAACTCCCGACAGAAAGTTAGGTATTTTTCTCTTTAGAGGTTGATATTGGTGAATATTTAGTTTGGCATTTTACTCTTCGATCCTGTAATTCAATGGTATTTTATTTTGTTGCCAGTTATATCGACGATGTTGTGCTGTGTTGTCATTATACCATAATTTGTTATTATTGTTGTTAGCGTATTTTATCGCCAAGACGAGTCTGTGTATATTTAATGGGGGTAGATTAGCTTCGACTAATATACTGGAACAAACTTAAAATTTTGTACATCTAGGTTTTAAGAAAAGTTATTATGGTACAAAATTTAAAAAAACGTCAAAACATTGCAGCCGCGTGAGACGATAATATTTGATATACGTTTAAAGTGTCCGACCTCTCGCTATCTCCGTTAGTCAGATATCTTGTTCACAGATACACATCATTCATCTATAGTCCAGACACATACATAAAAGATTCGGTAAAATCTCAATATCGATTTTTAGCGAAAACAATATCCCTATATTCTACGTAGGTATATATATATATATATAGAGGTAAAATATAAAGAAAGAATCCATTTAAATTTTGTGAAATTTGCGAAAAATTTTTATTTTTTTTTATTTCATCTTTTTATCCGAATAGATATTTTATTCATATTTTTAATAGAAAAAATCAAACCAAAAGAAAATTGTTTGTCAATAAAAATTGCTTATGTAATCATTTTTTCTACAAATATTTAGTAATAATAATATATTCTATATAAACATTTATTTCGACAAATACATACATTTCTCGTTCTCTGATTTAGATTCCAAAATGTGTGTGTTTTTTATCTTGAATATATACAATGTGTTTCAGAATAATTGTTTCACATCAAGATATCTTGGTATGTTCAATCGGAAATTTTGCTAAAAAACATTAATAAAATATGTTCAAAGACCCAAACTCGAATACTGAAAAAACGCACTATAAAATGTATGAAACAAGAAAATATTCTCATATGAAATTGTTATGTACACAGTATTTCAATATTTATCGTATATTAAATAAACAACTTACACGTAATATATTTTAATGTATTTAATACATATTCATAGTGATGTTCAGAGGATAGCCGTGTAGTTAAATTTGGACATAGAGGAAACCGGATGGCAAGTGGTAATCTGGGTCTTGAATTGATACTGAACCTCTCCGTACCGTCTGAATGGACCCCAAATGGACGGAGGCGGAGATAGGGAGGATGAGAGGTCAAAATGTAAAATTTTTTGACGAGGCAACCGGATGAAGATGCGATTGCATTGAAGTATACCCTATTTATATAATAACTTTTTTTGCCATCCGAAACACGCAGGTCGTTTTTGTCATCCGGTTTTGATAAAATTCACCCTTATTTTCGCTTAATCATCGGTAAGGAGTATCTCTTAATCATTTCCAAATGATTGCTAGAAACTTTTTCGGGATTGCCCAAGACAACTTCACTCTAGAAAACCACATAAAGGACCACTTCATTTAAAATAAAGTCATATAGCTTTAAAAATGTATTTTATTTCTGTCGCATATTTAAAAATCTGGTCTGCAATTTCTACATAAATGTGACGCCATTAACAATCAATTTCGGTTAATGTTTCTGACACATTTTATACATAAATTTTTAAATTTTATGTTCGATAAAGTGCTTGCAGTTTGAGAAGTAAATAAAAAGTAGAATCAATAATAACACTTTTACTAGATGTAATAAATATATAGTATATAGTCATTTAGTTAATGAAATGATAAATATATTGAGATGGTCCTTTTATAATTTTTAAAAGCATTAGTTTTGTGAATATTGGTTTTCTTTGTTTGCATTTATTCAAAAAGTAGACTTTTATTATATAAGGGACAATAAATGTCTTGAAAATCATATTCCAAAGGAAATGCAGCTGTTTCGTACCGATGTTATAGTTTCGTCAAAATTTCTTTAAACGTTCATCGATCCTACCTAATAGATGTATATTTATATATATATATATATATATATATATATATATATATATATATATATATATATATATATATCGGTATATAATGATTTATAGTGTGCTATTATAGTTTACAGTTACTATGGACACCACAATCAAAGTTGAAATTTCAAAATTGAAATAAAATTTTAATAAAATAATATTATAGTTATATTTTAGTAGCATAGTTTCTGTGGAAATGATAAAATAAAATAAAAAGTTTTATTTTATCATTAAGAGTTTCTATGTTCGACCGTATGTATTTTTTTAAATGTTCTCCCCCATCGTGATTATTTTTTGATAAATCTAACTCCTTGCCAAATTTCATTATGATCCGTTTAGCTGTTTAGTCGAGAAGAGGTAGCAAACAAACAGAGTTACTTTCATATTTATATTGTAGAATTGATATTATAATATATGTATATATATATATATATATCTATATATATATATATATATATACATATATATATATATATATATATATACATATATATATGTATATATATATATATGTAAATATATATATATATATATATATATATATATATATATATATATATATGTATATATAGTCTATGTGTCTATGTTTTTGTGGACTCGCCAGAGGTCACAGTTTTAAGCTGATTGGAATAAAATTTGCTATTTGAGTCGCTTTTCGTATTTAAAGGTTTTAAAGTGCAATTTCGTTAATGGATTAAGAAAGGACAAGGGGGAAAGAGAGAAGGGGGGTTTTTAAATGGAAGGTGGGAAACACAAAATTTGGCATATCTTCCTTAATATTGGGAAAATCGGAAAATACATAAGTGGTAAAGTTGTAGAAAATTAGTTCTACAATAATTTTGTTTGTTTTTAATCATTTTTTCTGTTTTCAAATATTTACAGAAATATTTACAATTTAAGATCTCTGTACACATTCGAGTTTGAAAAGAAATGATCAGGTAATGAATTGTTGCAAACAATCATTTTCTACAACTTTACACCTTATACACTTTTCAGTTTCTAATATTATATGAGATATTTTATATTTTATGTTTTCTTTTTTCTCTATATCCCCCTTTCCCTTCAGTTATACAATATATTAATAAAATTGGCCTTGCATATGCCAAAATCATATCTGATACGACATTTCATTTTGATCAGACTTCAATTGTGACCGATAGAGAGTGATTTATGTATTCTTAGAAAATTTGCTAAGTTGACACAGCTCCTATGCAACGAACTTTCCTGTTATTTATTAAAAAAAATTTTTTTTTTACTGAATACGAAAAAAGAAAATTTATTTTGTATTTATATGCAAAATCAATATCTTTTTGAGAAATTCAATTTTAGAGGTATTGCTCAACTAGGTTTTTGGTTTATTTGGGTTAAAAGCAATATGTACTAGATATTTTTTGTCGAAGAAAAATTCCAAAAATATTTTGTGTTTGTGATTGCTATATCTATTGCTTAATTTTAATCCGATAAAAATACAAACGAAATAAGATAAAAATTAGAGAGAGCAATAGAAAGAAAATTGAAAGAATAAATGATACAATTTACTTAGTTTTTATCCATTTTTGATAGGCAATATTCTTTTGAAAAGATATCAGTTATATGTTCTACTTTAATGCCCATTTCCATCAACGAAGTTCAAAATTTTAACTTAGTTTATACTTCGATCAACGACATTTGGATTCCACCAATAACGTTCAAATGATTTGAACGACAACCATTCTAACCGCGTTCAAAAAGAATATAATATGAAATTTCATAGATAATTTATGATGCTGTAACATTCATATTTTTTGAATTACCGTATATTGTTTAATATTTGGTTTATATTGTTGAAGAGATTGATTGATATGATAAATAATTATTATTTAAATAAATAATAAATAAGTGTTAAAGATATAATTGATCTTTATTAGATTGAATTATGACATATTATATATTTATATGTAAATTATCAAAGTTGTTAACATTCAAAGCAACCGTGATAAAAGAGAGAAGTTATAGTTGTTAAGCAACAGATAAAAATGATAAATAAAATTATAATAATAATTTAATGAAAATGCGATACCGCTACATACTTCCCCCCATCAACTAATAAAGAAAAACGACTAGAAAAAGGTTGTAACATAAAACAACCTTGTTCACTCGGAAAAAACTTTAAAAGTTGATGTACATCTTATAATTAAATACAAAGTTAATTAAGATAAGATTAACATTGAAAAAAGTATGCAGGTTTTAGCCTGTCAATCGAAATAGAGGTAGGTTTGTTATTGATATCAATAACAAAAAATTTAGGAAATCTCTTGATAACAGAGAAAGGACCTCTATAATTACAAGATAGTGGAGGTTTGACATGATCCTCGCGTATAAAAACTTTTTTTGATGAATCTAAATTTTTGGGTAAAAATACATTTTTGTTGGTGAACTGTCTGGTAAAGAAAAATTTTGCGTTTATCATTCTATTTTTCAACTCTCGAGTAGATTGTTGAACAGAATGATATGTATCAACGTTTTCTGAAAAGAAATCATATGGTAATCGAAGAGGAATTCCATATAAAATTTCTGCAGAAGAAAGGTTAATATCCTCCTTGACCGAGGAGCGCAAATTTAGAAGTACCCAAGGTAAAATTTTGTACCAGTTATTATTTTTTTGACAGCAATTTAAAGAAATTTTGAGTGACCGGTTAAACCGTTCAATAATACCGTTGCTGTTAGGGTGATAAGCAGTAGTGGAAATATGCTTAATCCCTAGAGAAGACAAAAAATCTTTCCAAATATGTGATTGAAATTGTTTACCTTGATCAGTAGTGATCCTCGTAGGTAAACCAAAACGCGAGAACCAAGAAGCAATCAAATTGTTAATAATTTCTTCCGACGTGATAGTTTTGATTGGAATAGCCTCGACCCAACGCGAAAAACGATCAATGATAGTGAAGATATACCGATATCCTTCACTAGGAGGAAGAGGTCCAACAATATCTAAATGTAAGAAAGAAAATTTGATACTTGGTTCTTCAATTGGCATAAAATCACTTTTAGTGTGACGAGTGATTTTATTTAATTGGCAGATCGGACATGATCGAGTCAAATTTTTGATTCGCGAAATAAGATTAGGGTTAAAAAAGAATGTGCGTACTTTTTTCAAGGTTTGTCTAATTGATGGATGACCAAGATTATGGACAGCTTTCCATACATCTTCTATATCAATGTCAGGTACGAAGATTCTGGGAATTTTCAAAGAAGTCTCCACATAAACCTTAAAAAGAGAATTCGGAGGAGTACGAATTTCTAAAGAATATTTTGGATTTTTTAACAAATTAATAAGAAGAGGATCACATTTCTGGTGATCAGAAATCTTCTTAATATCAATCAAATCAATACCTGAAGGTAGTGAAATTGTATTAATTCGAGATAAACAATCAGCCGGAATGTTTTCACTACCTTTAATGTATCTAAGATCAGTTGTATATTGACTGACAAAGTTTAAATGACGTATATCACGATTTAATAAATTTTCATTACGAGAATTAATAGCATTTATTAAAGGTTTGTGGTCAGTCTGAATGAAAAAATTTCGATTTGAAATGAAATGACGAAACTTTTTTATGCCAAAAACAATAGCTAATAATTCTCTTGAAAATGTACTATATCGTCTTTCAGTGTCTGTCAGTTTTCTTGATGTGAAAGTGAGTGGCTTCCAGACGTTATGAATTTTTTGTTGCAAAACTGCACCAATGCCAGTACCGGAGGAATCAGTGAGAATGCAAGTTTCAGCGTTCGAAACAGGATGTGCTAATTTAACAACATCAATTAATTTTTGTTTAGCTAAATTAAAAGCTGAAATTGCACGTTCATCAAGAATAACTGACTTCGTTGAAGTTTTACCGTGTTCAACAAGTTTATTCAATGGAGCTAAAATGTCACCACAATTCCGAATAAAGCGATTATAAAAGTTAATCATCCCAAGAAAATTTCGGAGTGATTTTTGATCGTTCGGAATAGGAAAATTTGAAATAGATTCAACTTTGGAAGGAATAGGGGTGATTCCTTCAGAATCTACGTGATGTCCTAAAAAATCTAATTTTGTTACACCAAAAATTGATTTCGAAGAATTTATTAAAATTCCAGCTTCATTGAGAATGTTGAAAACAGTTTTGAGATCTTGAGTGTGTTTTTCTTCGTTTTCACTCGCGATTAATAGATCATCAAGATAAGTAAAAACAAAATCTACATTTCTGAATAAATCTGCCATAAATCTAGAAAAGGTTTGAGCTGCATTGCGTAAACCAAAAGGCATTCTCAAAAATTCAAATAGACCAAAAGGAGTGATAATGGCAGTTTTCGCGACATCATAATCGTGTACAGGAATTTGATAATAAGCTCTTTTTAAATCAACTTTAGAAAAGATCTTTTTATCATTTAATTTTACATTGAAATCATATAAATGAGGAATTGGATATCTGTCAGGTACCGTGATCGAATTCAGTCGACGATAATCACCACATGCACGAAAAGAACCGTCCGATTTCTTTTTCATGAGAAGAGGTGATGACCATTCAGAATCCGAAGGTCTACAAATACCCAAATCTACAAGTTCCTGAAAATGTTTTTTAGCAGCTGACAACTCTTTAGGACATAGCCTGCGATATTTAGAAAATATCGGATAAGAGTTTGTCACAATGTGATGTCGAGTATTATGTTTAGCATTAAGATTGAATTTTTCTGATTTGGTTAAATTTGGAAAAGAATTTAAGATTTCCGTAAATTGATTTTGAAGTGAGATCACTTCAACGCATGAATTAATAGATATTAATAATGTTTGATTTTTAAAATCGATATTCAAATTGAATTTCTTTAGAAAATCTAAACCTAGAATGCCATGAATTACATCCCCAACAATGAATTCATGACGAAAAACCAAATCATTTCCAAAATTGAGAAAAATTTCACAAGTACCAAAAGTATTAATTTTAGTATTGTTTGCTGCAATAATTGAAAAAGGTAAATTTGTAAATTTACATGATTTACAATACGACTTTGGAATCACAGATAGTGAACTTCCAGTGTCAACTAAATATCGAGTACCTTCATGTAAGAGATTGTACATGAAGATTAAGATGTACGATGATGATGTTGTGTTATTGAATTGGGTTTTTTTATTGACAGAGCTACTGACCAACTCAACAGGAGCTCTTAGAATTTTTTTGAAGTTTTATTTGAATTTATACATGGAGTATTTAATTTACAAAAAGAACAAGGAAAAACACACTTACGTGCTTTGGTACCATATTTATTATGATACCAACACACAGACTTCACCTGAACTTTGTGTATATTTGTTTTTGGAGTATATTGGATCTTTAAAGGTGACTTTTTTGAATTTTCCAGTTCAGTGACTTTATTTTTAAGAATATTTAATTTTTTATTTAACATAAAATTATCTGTTTTTTGATTTTCTGAAATAGGAAAAGAACTGATATTAGATATAGAATTTAATTTATAAATATCATTAGCGAAATTAACAATAGTTTTCAGATCAACATTATTGTCTACGGTGACAAGTTGAATTTGAATTTGTGTGTCTAATTTACCAATGAATAATTCACGAATGAAATGTGAATCAAGATTTAGACCACTTGATAGGGATATCATTGTATTATATAATAATTGAGGAGTATCGAAATCTTTTTGAGATAAATTTAATAATTTATTTAGACGATCTTTACGAGAAAGTCCAAAAGTTTCCTTTAGAATATTTTTGAGTGCATCAAACTTATTTTCTTGTGGTGGATTTACAATAATATCTCTAACATGAGAAGTGTAATCCTCAGGTATAGCTAAAGAAGCTAGCGTGAACTTAGTTTCATCGTCAATAATATTTTGAATAATGAAGAAACGAGAAACTTGAATTATCCATAATTCAATGTCTGTTACATTAAATTGTGGAAGTTTTTGTAAATTTGGAAGATGTATTGTAGGTGCATCTAAATTCGGTAACTCATTTCGATTTCTAGGCATATTAAAAATGAAATGTCAAAAAAAATAATAAAAATATTTTTTTAGAAATCGAAATAGTTATAAGCGTAAAGCAAAAATAAGTATTATAACAGAAATAAAAGACTTATCTGTTAAATTTGGTGGGTGGTATGTTATATTTTGTAAGAATTACAATATTAAATTCGTCCAATCCAATTATCCAATAGTCATGTGTTGGAAGATTTTGGAAATTTTTTTCTTTAATAATATGTTAATTTACCACCCTCTTCGCTTACTTTTTCCCGGGGGCGCCAAATTGTTGAAGAGATTGATTGATAAGATAAATAATTATTATTTAAATAAATAATAAATAAGTGTTAAAGATATAATTGATCTTTATTAGATTGAATTATGACATATTATATATTTATATGTAAATTATCATTATATTATATTTATATGTAAATTATCAAAGTTGTTAACATTCAAAGCAACCGTGATAAAAGAGAGAAGTTATAGTTGTTAAGCAACAGATAAAAATGATAAATAAAATTATAATAATAATTTAATGAAAATGCGATACCGCTACAATATCATTTAATATTATCGGTTTATTTCGTATTTATATTTAAATATCGGTATTTTTTAATATTTAGGTTATATTTTTTAATACTTTTGCCAACCATTTGATGGATGAATCACATACACCGTTATCGGATATTCTTCATATTCAAAGTAAGGGATACAAATTCGACGTACTTGAATCCATGGAGGTACACAAATATAATAAAAAATATTTTGACAAAATGAAAACCCGACTTCAAAAATCAAATATTCTAAAACCAAAAATGCACTAAAAAGTAAAAAAATAATTGCGTATTCTTGTGTCAATTTTAGTTCACCTAAGCAAAATTTTTTAAATATAAATGTACAATTATTGTTATTTTTGGAGTCGGTGTCAGCATAGAGAAATTGAAAAAATATTGTCGTTTTTGTTTCGAAAAAATATTGTATTTATTTAAATTTTAATGTTTCACATAAAATTTATCCTTCACATTAAATTTGGGCACCGCCTCCAAAAATAACAATAATTGTACATATATATTAAAAAATTTTTGCTTAGGTGAACTAAAATTGACACAAGAATACGTAATTATTTTTTTACTTTTTAGTGCATTTTTGGATTTAGAATATTTGATTTTTGAGGTCGTGTTTCCATTTTGTCAAAATATTTTTTATTTTTTTTATTTTTAGTGCATTTTTCATAGCAGATTTTCAGTTTTTTTTACATGCATTTTGTTTTTTTTTTGTAAAAATTTTTTTTTTTTGGGTCGATTTTTTTTTTGTAAAAAATTTTTTTATTTGAATTCGGTTTTTAAAAAAAGTTTTTTTATTTTTCCATTATGAATGAGTATACCCTTTCAAACAAACAAACTAATTTTTCGCAGAAATCGGTGATCACATACATAATGAGGATTTTCCTCGATTTTCCGGGTATCCCTTCATTAAAATGCGATTTGGTGACAATGGGACCAATGGGAAATCAAACCCTTTAAAACAAAAACAAAAATTCAAAATCGGTTCATAAATGACGGAGTTCTGAGGTGACACACGTTAAAAAAAAAAGCAACATACAGACGAATTGAGAACCATCCTCCTTTTTGAAGTCGCGTTAAAAAAAGGCCACAAATCCTCCTCAATGAACAAATAGACCTCTTAAACTCCAAATTGTTCTCCTTACTCTAAAGTTCCTGTTGTAATTGTTGTAACATACCTGTTTAATTATTTACTTATACTTTCATCAAAAGAAATAGTCTTTTTACTTACTTGATCAGGTTTTGAAGACATTATTTGTTCAATATCGTATGATTTTATTGTATAATTGTATTGTCTACAAAAACAACTTATAATTTTATCTTTGTCTGACTCTGGAGAATAATTTTTTTTAATACTCCACTGTATAAAAATTTATTATTGATATTTTTTCATATTTTTATTATTCAAAGAATTTATATAATTATTGGTTTATGCTAGTTGAGAATTTGCATAGTTTCAACAGGCATTGGCTTAGATCAGAAATGACTTGTGTATATACAAGCTTACTTTAATATTTCAGCACATATTTAAAATCAGTTACAAAAGTAATCTCATGAACTGAGTTACAAAAAATCGTCTCATCAAGGAGTTACAAAAAATACTTCTTTCAGTTCAGTTAAAAAGAGTATTTCTCTCTGTTAGTTACAATAGTCCTCTCATCGAGGTAGTTACAAAAATTAGTTGGCTCAGTAGAGTCACAAAAAAATAGCTACAAAAAGAAGACAATTACTAAAATTAGTTGATTCACATCAATTAATCAGATGGTATTTAAAATTTTATTTCTTCAATTTACAAGTTGAATATTTTTTTATGGATTGTGCTGAAATATCGAATGGGCGAATTAATGGTTTCTATCTGATTGTATCTAAGTATATTTTTTTTTGTATAATTTATTTAATTCACTATTCCGAAACTTGTGGTCTCTCAAACTTGTAACAATTCAATACACATTCTATACACACTTTTGGTGTACAATTTATATTTTATGTGAATATGCATTGACGTTTTCAATTTATAACTATATTGTTTGTATACGCTTGGTTTTTTTTTTGGCCGTGTATTTTTTCTTTACAGAAGCGTAATGTCTCTTTATATACAACTATGTATCTGAATTAAATTTGTAATCCATATTTATATTTTTGCAAATCAGACATATTTGAACATTTTTTTTTTTACTGTAGTTTTCTTTTACTACAGTTCAATTTAGCACATATTCATGTAATCCCTTTTTTCATAACTTGTACAACCAATGTTAGTGTTTTAAGGATAGTTGTACTATCAGTGTATTAGATTAGAAATTATTTATTTCAAATATATTTTATCTTAACATATATTTGTTTTGTTCCCTTTTTTGTACCTTTTATTTTTTTTCAGATTCGAATCACTTGTCGATAACTAAGACACTTACTGGATAGTAAAGATCTTACTACCTCAATATTATCTTTTTTAATGGGCCCAGCTTTTATTGAAAGACTTTCGGTTCAACGTGTTATCTTTTTTTATATTTACGTGTATGGCGTTAGGACCGATCGTTTTCTAATTTTCATAATTCCACATACAATACTCTGCTTTGGATTTTTTTTCTAAAGTACCGTATATTTAGTTTTCATTATTTTTTTTTAAAAATACATCATAATAACCTTTTAATTAAAATTACTATATTAACTTAACTTTCATATTTATGAAAATAATTGATAATTCAATTATTTTCAATAAAGTGTTTAGTTTTTTTTTAAAAAAAAAAAAAACAACACCATTTTTTTTTAAACTAACTACACATTAAAATTTTTTTTTACATACACATATGGAAGCAGAGCAAATATCCATATGTGTCTTTTGTTTTCGATAGTTTTCACAAAGCTCGACTTGTGATTCTGAAATTCTTTTTGAAATTTGAAATGATTATAATTTTTTCTTTATATTTATTCATTTATATCTTTTACATTTTCTTTAATTCTTTAATTATATTTAACTTAGTACTAATTTTTTTTTCTCTTTCTTCTATTTTGTTTGTGGTTTAAATTTTCATTATGCCGAGAACAACTCGTAATACACCAGGTACCCCAGGAGATGACGATCCTCCAGCTTCACCATATGACTTATTCATCACACCTCATCAAGTATCAGCGGTTAACTTAGCGGCTATAACTACGCAGATGCAGACTACAGCTCAACAGTTCCATGCGTCAGTGCTGCACGTTTCGGATGTACAGCAACAAATACAACATCAAAGCAAACAGATAAGTAGCATTACCGATGCCTTGGCAACAATTACAACTACTCTATCAAATAATAGCACTTGTTCAAATCAATTAACTTCAAATTTTAGTTTTTTTGCAAAACCGAGTATTGATTCCTTTATAAATAAAATCACTATTCTGGACATTTCGGTTCCAGAAAATATTATACAGTTTATTGTCGATACTCAACATTTAGTTGATATTAATTTTTTACCTATAGACGTTCTTTTGAAATCTTTAATCAATAGGTGTGCTTCGAACGCACAAACATTTTGGTCTACTTGTTTGGCTGACTCTTTGTCTTGGCAAAATATTAAACGTAATTTATTACAAGTTTATATTCCACCTTTGACTAAACAGATATTAATTGATAGATTAGTCCGGCGAAATCAACCTGACACTGAAAAATTTTCGACATTTGTTCCTTCAATAATAAAATTCGCGAACATCCTACTTAATGATTCATCTGAATCTGAAATCATACAAATTATTTTTGCTCATGCCAATAATTCTGTACTATCTATTCTTGGTTTATATCAAATTCCCGATACTTATAAAGATTTGTATCATCTAATCACTAAAATTGAGGAAATTCAAGCACGAATAACTACAACACCCGTCAGTGTAAATGTTACTTCAATTCAAAATACGCATAATGACTCTAAATTTTTTTGTACCTTCTGTAAAGGTACTAATCACAATTTTAAATATTGTTTTAAAAGAAAGAAGGATAATATAAATGTTAGTACTACGGTTCCAAAAAACTCGCAATAGACCCCAAGTTTCTTATTAATGATGTTATTTTAAATTATACTATTTTACCTCTACAAACCATTTTCATTCAAGGTTATCCTTTATTAACACTTTTTGATTCCGGTGCTACTGTTAATGCTATTAAAACTGCGACCTTTAACAAGTTAAAAGCTAACAATAGAAACATCGTCACCGAATCAATTGATAAAACTATTTCTTTGCCGGGAAATAATTTTTTAAAATGTAATTTAACTGCGAAACTTCATTTTAAATTGGCTAATTTTTCATGGACTCAAACTTTTTTTATAGTAGATTCATTACCGTTTGAGGTAATTTTAGGTGTTGCCACACTTAAAGATTGCAACATCATTTTGGACTTCTTTAAGTCGACGATCAAATTTTATTTTCATCCTAATGTTGAAATACCGTTTTCGGGTTTTTGTAATAATAATCGAATTATTAATACCATTGTCGAAGCGAAAGTAAATCTTAATAGCAAACAAACCAAAGTGTTGCAAACACTTCTTCAAAACTTTAAATCGATTTTTTCTGACATTCCTGGTCTTGCCAAGGGTTTTGAATATAAAATTAAGTTAATCGATAACATTCCGGTTTGTAAAGCTCCTTACTATCTGGCACCCGATAAAGCCAAACTTTTGGACGAGCATGTTCAAGAGCTTGTTACACAAGGGGTACTTTCTCCTTCGAACTCTAATTATAGCTCACCCGTCTTCTTTGTTAAAAAGAAAGACGATTCTTATCGGTTAGTCGCTGACTATAGGTTTGTTAACAAACATATAGAGTTTGATCCGATGAGTTCAGCCAGTATGGCTCATATTTTCGCTAGCTTAGGTAATTCGAAAGTGTTTACACTCCTCGACATGAAATCCAGTTTTCATCAAATAAAATTATCAGATGACTCGAAACATGTCACCGCGATCGTCACACAATATGGTCTGTTTGAGTACAATACCATGCCTTTCGGGCTAAAGGTGGCTAGTCAATCATTAGCTCGTTTTTTAAATTCCAGTCTCGCAGAATTTCGTCATAAATTTCTTCTTATTTATTATGACGATTTAATTGTACATTCGCCCGACATTGAATCACATTTAAATCACCTGAATCTCTTGTTCACTAAAATAAAGTCTATCGGTATCACTATTAATCCTTCTAAGGCTCGATTTTGTATGTCGAGGGTACGTTTGTTGGGTAGCGTAATATCCGCTGAGGGACGCTTTATAGACCCTATTAAGGTGCAAGCAATCAATGACATGCCAACTCCAAAAAACGTCAAAGAAGTTATGCGTCTAGTTGGGGCTGCGGCTTTTTACTCCCGCTATATTCCCATGTTCAGTCAGATTGTAGCTCCGTTAAACGATTTAAAAAAGAAAGGCGTTAGGTTCAAAATTACTAAGGTTCATCTTGATGCAATCTCTACTTTAAAAAAATCTTTAGTAAGTGCGCCTGTCTTAAAACATCCTAATTTTGACAAACCTTTTGTGCTACAAACTGACGGATCAGCTACTGGTCTGGGCGCGGTATTACTTCAAAAGTATGATGACGGTTTGCACCCCATTATGTACTGTTCTCGAAAATTGAATCCAGCCGAATTAAAATATAACAGTCATGAATTAGAACTTCTCGCAGTAGTAACGGCCCTAGATAAATTTAAAGATTTTTTAACCGACCGCAAGTTTACTCTACAGACTGACTGCAGGTCGTTATTGTGGATTTTTAATACCCCCAATAAATTTAATAAATTATCTAGGTGGATCCTTAAAATTTCGAGATATGACTTTACCCCGGAACATATTAAGGGCAAATTGAACAATATGGCCGATTTTCTATCTAGGTTATACGAAACTGACCATTTAATAGTGAACAAATTTTCTGATTCAAATCAAGATTCAGGCAAAAATTTCATTAAAGTTAAAGAGTTGCATAGCAATGATCCAGGTTATGCAGACCTTTTAAAAAAGATAACCAATACTTTGGATCAAATTGACTTAGAATCGGTGAATGAAGAAATCAGGAACAATGCGCAACTGAACTTTATTAACGTTTTAGCTAATACAAATTTTGATTACCTTTCTGTTAAAAGCGAGCAACGTAACTCTCCCGAATGTAAAATCATTTATCAAAACCTTAAGGCTCAGATGAATGTCCCTAATTTTTGCATAAAGGAACCCATCCTTTATTAATTATAAAGGATTATAATTAATATTATTATATTATTAATTATTTTTTTTTTTATATACACAACTCGTTGAATCAGCTGCTAGTCTTCGTCTAATGCTGACTATATAAACAAAAACTTACTTCATGTAAAACTTCACATTTGTATGACGATGATGTAAAAATCGAAACAATTGTCACAATACGTATTAAATAATAGTGGGCATTGCAAAACAAAAATTAGTTTTCTAATTATTTACAAATATAATATAGAATTCCACAAACTAAATCTCTCAACAGTCAATTATTTAAGTTATATCATATAACTTGAAAAGTACCAATCACTTACGTATATTTCCTGTCGTCCAATCTTATCAGCTGTTACAAAATACAAATAAGACAATTACAATTTATAGAGTGTAACCTGAACAAAGTTCTTTTTTTTTGGAGTTCAAATAATGGAAGATGGAAACGAAAATAAATTGACCACAATTCAAACTGTGCAATATTTAAGTTCTCAGATACCAAGACGATTCCACCAAACAATTTTATAATACGATCTTAGGTTAAACCGTGATCGTATATTTAGCAATCTACCAACAAAGTTCAAGACTAGTTGAACAATTTTTGTCCGATTAATGACTTTTAACAGCATTCAACTAGAAGATTGCACTATTGATTAAAAACATCGTAGTTTATATTGTTATATTCTACATGTTACATGCAAACTAGTCCTAGAAATTTTTATAATGGCAATCGAATATTTTATTATTACCAGCAGGGCCAATAATTTAATGCGCATTAATCAGAAATTAATTTAAAAAAACAAGGATACCGCGAATAAATGGGTGGGGTGCTTCACACACTTAATCCTTTAATTGGTCAGTCTACTAAAATAATCCTTCAGGTTAGATCATATCCTCAATCAGATCATAAATACAAGACAAAACTTTTTTAATATCATTGAGAGACACGCACCAAATTAGCAACGAGCAACATATCTCTGACTCCATATCCCAGAGATAGGTACGAAACAGCTAATTCATACTGATGATGACTACATTGTAGTCGAAATACGTATTTATAAAATACAAACAAATGTTCTAGGAATTGGGTCAAAATTTGAAATGTAATGTTAGTTCAGTAATTAAACATAAACTTGATGAAATGGAAAAAAACAAGGTTTAAACTAAATTCAAATTTGAACGAGCTCACGTGAACTATGAATTGAACCGGATTGATGAAAATAGGCAATATTGTAATTTACATTAATCCTCGATAAGGCTAGACTTTAATTTAGGCATTAAGTATTTAATTATGTATTTTAATTAAATATTGGTATGACTCGGATCTCTGAATTTCTAGCCTAGCATGAAATGAAAAGAAGATTCCGACATACATAGTTAAAGTTTTCATCTCATTGACAGTATTACTTTTTTGACAAATATCAACTTTATTATACACATATTATTATTTGTCTATACTTATAGGCGTCACAATACAATATTTATGTCACATTCTATTAAGGCTACCTAAGACAGAGTATGAGAGAACTAGCGTATACTATATAGACAAACATGTCATTGAACTTTTAATTAAATATTAATATGATACAAGTGAAAATAATAACTAACTGAGTTAATTGCTTAAATACCCGATATATACTGAATTTATGAAAACAAGTTTCTAACAAAAGTTGTTTGGTTTTAAAAAAAAGACAATTTTTGTCCTTAAATTTTTGTTCTATCTCTTGCGGTTTCAAAGACAGTCTGATTTTGCGCATTCAAAAACTTGACCTTGAAAACGACTTTTTAGCTCTAAA
This sequence comes from Nineta flava, assembly GCA_963920215.1. Classification (NCBI taxonomy): domain Eukaryota; kingdom Metazoa; phylum Arthropoda; class Insecta; order Neuroptera; family Chrysopidae; genus Nineta; species Nineta flava. Next base: position 48,349,094 of record OY986042.1, on the reverse strand, counting down.
ATATACATACCAAATTTCAGCTAGCTATCTCTTTTCGTTTTTGAGTTATCATGTTCATAGAAGACAGCCGTTAGAAAGTCGGAACTAAACTTAATATACCCTGGTATGTATTTTTTACCAAGTATACAAATTAACTTAAAATTATAAATGTTTTTATTTATTTTAAATTATAAAAACCTTATCTAAAATAATAATGAATATGGTAACAACTAATGACGTTAATATTTTAATTTGATTGTCAAATATATCACAAAAGAAATAAATAATTATAAAATTTAAATAATTAAAAAAATAAAAATATTTAACAAAAATAATGAAATAAACGATAAGAGACAATGTAGTGCAGGCGTTTGCGGATGTGAAAAGTTGTTACACAATTCCTTTTAAATCACCTAAATAATCTAGAGGGTCATTGAAGTACACAAAATAGTATGTTTGCAGTAGGGGATGTAGTATATTGACTCCCTTAACCTTTCGAAAGTGTTGGAATCTGTTACTACAGTTACGACAAATATTTTTGAAGTTGGGAATATTTTTGGAACCCTTACTGACGTATCACAATTAAAACATCTAGTTCAATTTTTATTTGCTAATTATTGGTAAAGTTAGTCATCACGTCATATTCCAAAATGGTGACTTGAAAGAGGCTACATTTAAACTATTTCATTAACAAAATAATAATTTTTGTTTATTTTACTAACGTAACCATAGTAACCAAAACGTTACTACCACAGTTGATATCGACTACTCTGTTTCCAAGGAATAAACACCAATAAGCTGACGTTTATGGAAGTTGCGATTTGGATGCATTTAGGTTGAGGTTTACTTAAAAATTTTGGTGTTAGGTAGATCTAAATGTTCAGGTAAAAAAAAACCTTCTAAATGCACTATGAAGCTTTTTTTTGAAATTAATTAATAGGTTTGACCTAGAATATATGTATATTTGAGGACGGCGCTCTAGACCCGTTTTCTCCGAAACCACTATTCTACCTCGATATATCGTGAATTGGTACTGCATTGTTCAATAAAAAAAATCTATACTAACAATAATATCTTAATGTTGATTTGGCAAGGTTGAATTAAATTATATAACTGCAGATATCACTCATATACTCCCAGAATCCATTGCGGATAAATCAGCTAGGTAGTAAATAAATTAATTTATTTTCTTTTAAACCCGACTTCAAAAAGGAGGATGGTTCTCCATTCGTCTGTATTTTTTTTATGTTTGTTACCTCAGAACTCTGTCATTTATTAACCGATTTTGAATTTTTTTGTTTTGTTTTAAAGAGTTTGATTCCCGATTGGTCCCATTTTCGCCAAATCGCATTATGATGAAGGGATCCCCTGGAAATCGAGGAAAACCCTCATTTTATGTGATAACCGATTTCTGCGGATTTTTTATTTTTTTTGAAAGGATATACTCATTCATAACGGGAAAATAAGAAAATTTATTTAAAAACCGACTTAAAAAAAATTTTTTACAAAAAAAAAACTGACCCCAAAAAAAAACTTTTTACAAGTCAAATTTTTTTTTTTGAAGTCGGGTTTCCATTATGTCAAAATAGGTTTTATTCTAATATGAATATCAACAATATTTTATTGGCTTTAATGAAGTATCATCATTTTTGACGTTACATGAAATTTTGACATTTTACTAAAATTTTTTTATTACAAAACGTTCACGGTTGTTTTAGGGTGTAGCGCTATCGCTATTAAAATCCAATATATTTTAGTTTATTACATACCATTGCATTTAAACTACATACACCGTCTGATATCACGGTAGTTACTTAAGGTGATTACCTTGGTAACTATCAACAAGGTTATTCTGACATTCTTCGATACTTTAATAACGATTTCGATTTAATATCGATCATTTATATCTTTAAACGTATCTTTTTATTTATTTAAATGTAAGATTATTAATTAGTGGATTCTTTTATACCATTCAACCTCCTACAAGGGCAACACAGGTTAACGTGCTATATTTCGAAACTAACCCGAATAGCGGTGCTTTCGAATCAACTACGTATACTTCTTGATATACCCACTAATAAACACAATATATTTTATAATTTATACATAATGTGTAATAGCTGCCGGACTAATATTCATATTATATTTATATTTATTATATTGACAGGTTTTTATTTGACATATTTTTCAAAAACAAAGAAATATATTTATATGATTGACATAATCCATATGATTTATATATTCAACATACATACAGGCACTATAATATTATAACGAGCTGGGATGGTTTATCCGTAAATCTGGGAGTTTCCCAGTCTCTGCAAAAATTCTAAATAACATGAACTGTTTTGAGGGTTTGTAAATAAACAATATAATAAACAATAGAAGATAAATAAGCCCCTCTAACTTATCGGAACATAACCCAACCTCTGTCAATTTCGGATGTTTAATTTATGAATTGATTTATAATTTCAGAATTATAGGACCTTCAAAATTATACTACACAGGAAAAATGTTAAAAATGACAAAATCTCTTTCTTCATTGATTTGAAAAATATAAGTAAATTGTACTCTTTAAAAAAATGTTCTTTATGCATAAATCTTGTTCGTTGGATGGCTTGCTGGACGTTAAATGAACCATCGTCTTAATTCGTATATGAAGAGAAAATGTCGCTCTCCATTCTGGAAAACATAGGTGGTTTTGAAGATACAAACAGACAGAAGAATCTTCGAGAGGATAACACCGCTTTACTTCTGTCAAAAATTATATTCATATTTTATACTTATAAAAAATATTTCAATAAACAGAGACTCTTAAAAAGAATTCTTTTGACTTGGCCCCCACCACTTAAGCCCCGTTGGATATGCTACTGATCCCACATGTATATATTTTATTTTTATTTTGTATATGTAAATGGCAATTAAATTAAATTTATTGTAGTAAAAATTAATTTGTTTATTAAACAAAAATTGAGGTAAACAAAAGCACCATACAATGCAAATGTATCAGGTGTTCTTTGCATAGAAGGTCTGTAGACAAAATACAAGGACCACTTAAATACTTCTTACGTATAAAATCATTTGGGAAAGACATAATTTGGTAGAGTAACAAGATGCAATCTTGAAGCTGTATCAACTATCAAGACGAGCTACATATTAGAGAATTAAAGATACAAAATGTTAAACTTAGATATTATGACATTCGAGGATGCAAAATACAGATTTAAGTAGAAATCGACAAATCGGAAGCGGCACTGAACTTCTTGCTTTGCTTTTTGGAAATCTCAAAAACAGTATGGCATATTGCAAAAATTTAAATTTAAAAATTATTCCGGACAAAAATACTAACAACTTTTTGTGTCAAGAATTTTTTCGTAAACTGTCTCTGAAAATAGGCCTCTGAAATTCGCACTCAACTAGGTTTACCAACTTTCCAGTTTTAGACCGGAGACCAGATTAAAAAATAATAATCTTCGGAGTTTCTTATTCTTATGAAAAGAAAATACTAATTCTTTATGAATAATTATTTAATTTACTATCGCAAGAAATTTATTTGTATTTATAATGTTCTCACTATTGAAAGTTGCTCATGATATAGTTACAATACTAACTTTGTACACAGAGTCAGCTACAGATCGTTATATTGAATGTTTACACTTGCGCATACATAAATAGATAATTAGTTTGTCTGATATTTGTAAATGTCCTCATCGAATGAGGTTCTTTTTTTTAATAATTACGTACGTCAGTAAATATCTCCGGACTGATGAGATCAATTTCCGGATTTTCTAAAATTTTGAATTGGTAACTTTACACTCAACGTATTAATTGTTACATAACGGATGATTAGCAACTTAAGCCATTTATAGGTCAGGACTTTTGTTAAACTCTGTGTAAAGAAGGACATCCTATGAGTATTTCACACCATTTTCTTTTAAATATGTAAATACAGTGAAACCTTAATATAACAATTTCCTCGATTTAAAAATATTCTTAGAAATCCTCTAGAACTGATCGTAAGAATTAATGCAAAATATACCTTGCATTACGAATAAATTTTGTAAAATCCTCTTTATAACGATTTTCATCCATTGCAAAACATAAATAGAAAGTATAATTAACCTCTGCATAAAGTAGAATAACCTCTGCAATGATTAAAAAATCGTTATAAAGAGAGTTTTACAAAAGTTATGCGTACTGAAAAGGTATATTTTGCATTTTAACTCTTACAGCTAGTTCTAGAGGATTTCAAATTTGTTAAATCGAGGAAATCGTTATATATATATGCTTTTATGCCAATTTTTCATATTGTGTTTTTTGAATATATATTAAAGTGCATTTATTACAATGTGTTTTACTATTTTTTAAGTTTGCTTACCTTGCTAAAACGAATCTTAGACTAACCTAATCTCTATATAACAAACCGCATTATAACAAATTACTTGGTATAACGAATATTTTCTAATTTCCTTCAGATTTTTTATATCAAGGTTAAATTATATATTTATTTTTCTGTATACATGTTTATCAAAATACAAAAGAATATAGTGGGGGTGCTAATCTGACCCTGCAGGCTAAGGAGCATGTGTCCCTCATGAGGTTAGATGACAGTATGATCTGTCCGGACTAATGTTTCACCGAGGCTACGAGGTAACCCCGTCTTGTAAAATTTTAATTCTCGTTACTAACCGGGGCGAGGTGAGGTATATTGTCCCAAAAACCTCGCCTCAACCGATGCAAATTTACAAAAAGTATTGTTTTTTTATAAAATAATATAAACAACATGAAGCAATACATGCATTTTAAAAGAAAAAGAAATTTTATGCCATGATTACATTTTTTTTATAATAATCATAAATTTGACCATCGATGATTTGCGAATTTTATAGAGAAAAGTAAATGTATTATTTTTTTGTTGTTGATCGACTGCATATTCATATTTTAGAGAAAAAAAGTAAAAATAATGCAGTGGGGGACCCCCGTCAGGAAGGAGGTTCTTTACGTTATTTTTTAAACTCTAAACGTGATTTAATATGTAAATTTCTATTGATTGTATTAGTGTATTTTTGTCACGCCACTATTATTCAAGCCTACTTTTATTCAACTCTCTCTGTCCCTTTCTCTCTCTCTCTGTCTCTCTCTAATTTGTATATTTTATTTTATTTTAGCGAATTTCCGGAAAGGACGCGTACCAAAATTTTTTCCAATGTCCATCGATCCTACCTAGTAGATGTCATCGTTTCTAAATATATATATATATATATATAAATATATATATAAATATATATATATATATATATATATATATATATATATATATATATATATATATATATATATATATATATATGCCTGTAATCGCTCAAGCGATCGCAAAATGACATTTATTTTCGAATAATTTTTTTAAACCATATTATGTACATTCATGCAAAATAAGTCAAAGTTTGTAAAAATTTTACCGGGGTGAGGCGAGTCGAGGATGATAGCTAACCCAACCGAGGCGAGGCGAGGGTGATATTTAAAAAAGCGTAGTGAGTCGAGGTGATATCAAAACCTCGCCTCGCCGCGTGCCTCGTAAAGCACTAATCCGGACTTTCACGGGGCGGATGATACACCCTTCCACATCCTGACAGAATGTCTCCACAGAGCCAGAATCAGATACCTAATTTTCGACTGCACTGGGAGAGCTGAGGTAAAACTACTTAAGTGAAGCTTTGTCCTCTCATTCGGAAAGAAGACAAGTAGGTCCTACAACGAACACAGGGCTAGAGGAAACAAACCAGATGTGGTAGAGGATAGAAGAGGTTGACGGGATGGGTTTCTTAGGAGTCATTAAAAATGCTTAGAAGAGCCTAGAAAGTTCTACTTGCCAGGCTTCAACCTCTTCTCCACTACTACTTCTACTAGTACCAATTAGGTCAATATTAGGCCAAATGAAACAACACTTATAACAATTTATTTGACATTTATAACAATTTGCTAGACAAAATATGTCCAGCAAACTTTTAAAATACTGAAGTAAAAAAAAATACACATCAATTGTCCCGAATTACGGACCTCGTGCATCCGCATCTATCTCCTGTATATAGGTAAAGTAAACAGGAATATTAAAGAATAAATATGCGCTAGTGCATGTAACACGAGTATAATATAAAAAACACAACACGGTATCGTGGAAATAATGAAATCTTAATTAAAAATTTTTCATACAACCCCTATTAAACAACAGCTTTATTACGTGAGGTTTTGTTTAATTATTTATTATTATTATTATTGCTGTTATATTTTTTCTTCCTTTTTTGTTACTTGCTTATAATAATATGTGCATACAAAAAATTAATTAATGATCGGGTTTATTTGATAAAACTACGTTGAGTATAATGTTTTTTACACCCGGTTTTTGGTATTGATGTTTATAAAACGAACTAATTAGTTCTGTATATCCGTCTGTCTGTCTGTCTGTTCGTAAACACGATAACTCGAAATCGAACGGAAATTTGTTGTGTGAGTTTTACAGTTGAGAGGGGATTTCTAGTTGTATACCGTATCGTGCATTTCCGGATGCAATTGTAAAGCGTTGGAAAAAAATATAATAAAAGTTTTTTTTCATAAAATGGATAGTTTCGACATAGTTTCAGCTCAAACATTTATAATATCTTTTGATTACAAAACCTTAGGTTAGTTGTTATTTTCACTTGTTATTTTCATTTATTTAAACACATGGTATAAAACAAGGGAAAAATTAAGAATTAGCTTATTATTAAACATTCTGTATATAGTGAGTATCAGTATCAAACAGTACCGTGAATATTTTTAATAAAACACTCTATAGAAGATAAATTGTGCCTAAAAAACACGAAATCGTCTTCATTTTAAAGAATTGACGGGCGGTTTACGAGAAAAACTCTGGAATTCTATAAAAGTGAGCAAATGTTTTATAAGAGAGCATATCTCGGAAGAAATTAGTCAAATCGTCAAACTGACTGCATTTTTGTGTTTTATTTTGGGCTCAATTTTCCTCAAAATCTGATTCTGATTCAAATTGATGACTAATAATTTTTTTGAATTTTTCGATTTTTGCAAGGCACGTACCTAAGAAAAAATTTGTCTTATTTGAAAATTGAACCCGAAAATTATCTTTATTTGAGAACGATTTTGAGAGCGGCTTACGAGGTAACGTCGGAAATAATCTTATAAAAAGGCGTAAAAGATATTCAGGCGATGATCAACTACTCAATTCAATTATTTTCAAGAAATAAAGATCTATTTACATCAACTTAAAAACTAATAATTTATATAGAAATATAAACATATTTAGTTAAAATATATGAAGTTAAACCATAAATATATTTAGTTAAACCAGGGGTGGCCAACTCAAATGATTTTGCGGGCCACTTTGGAAATGCAGATTATAAACTTTTAACAAATAACAATCGATTCTAGATAAACTATAAACTTTTAACAATTAGCAGCTAGAAACTTACGTAGCAGCTAGAAAACATGTAAACATAGATATTATTATAATAATGATACTAAACGCACATTGTAAACATATATATAACACTAAAAATGAAATGTAAAATATATATAAGTGAAATAATCAAAATCTCACGGGCCGGAAGAATGTACAAGTAGGGCCGCGGGTTGCCCCCCCCCCCTTAAGTTAAATGCTGGTTACATCCGTTATTATAAAATAACCGAGGTGCAATCATACCAACAATGGATACATAGAAAGAAGTACACAAAAACAATTAAAAATAGAAACATTTAGATTTAGATCGTATCTCTCCCAATCAAGATTTAAATTTACTTACATTCACAAGATTTCTTGAATATTGCATCCAAGTTTTATTCTATGTCAATAGAATAAAAAAATATGTGTTTGACAGTTCTTGCCATCCTATTTAAACATGAATAGAATAATTTTCTAGTACACATGCAAGTATCTGTTTAAAGTAATACAAACTAGAAAATAGGTTAGAAAAAGATTACCCAATTACCAAAGTTGCCCAACTAATAAAATTAAATCAAAAACAGTTATTTCACTTATAATTATCTAAAACCAAGTATTTATATAATCATTTCTAATTATATAAGTGTTATAAAATTCATTGTTAAATGTGATCCAGGCACACAATAAAATTATAACGGAGTTGTAAAAGTTTTTATTACTTATTTGAACTATTAATAAAAATATATTTATACTAGCAGCACACAAACCTGGAAGAAAGAATACACACCTCCGTACGTACTACATCGCTTATAAATATATAGGGTAATAACTATTTCGTTAAAATTAAACTATTAAACGTAAAATCTAAAATGATAGGCAACTCTCTAGATCTAATCTCCAACTGAATTAAGAGACTGGTGTGATCAGTGGAGGAACGGGTGAGCAATAATATTATATCACTTCAAAAGCTTATGTGATAGCTTTGATGGCGTCATATGTACACTAAAAAATAGACATTAGAGTTTTTTTTTTGTTCACTCCTACTCGAAAAAGGTAAAATATACACAAATTGCTGATAAGTGTAAAAAAAAATCTATTTTAAAAAGTTGGCAAAGATCCCGGATACACAGAGACATATTTGTGAGTGCAATGCATACAGGAAAACTGTAATTACTCTAATTGAAACACATTGAGAGTATAAAAACTTTTAGTATAATAATAGTTATTCTCTTTTTTTTGTGCCCCCTTTCTCTATGAGAGTAGTAGATAGTGGTTGGTTGGCTTTTTTTCCTGTGCCACTGTCTCTCGTTTTAAACCAATTTTACTAAATGGGTAGAAACAGGAACAATTTGTATATATATGTCCGACATCCAGAGAGAAAAAGAGTAGTCCATTAATTTATATGTCACAATTCTTATTTTTTGTGTAACAGAAAACCTTCTTATATTTTTGAATTATTTTATTCCACTTCTTCATACAATATTTTCAATGATATAGGGGAAGTTTTAAATTTACATTTTATCATTGAGACCGGTCAAGTGGCCGCGCTGTAAAAGGTGCTCTGCTGTAAGCTAGGAAGTTGCGGTTTCAAATCGAGAAGGTGGCATTTTGTCAAGCGTAATTAATGGGGCGGATAATGAAATAAACTGTCAGCGTATGGATAGTCCAGTCAACAAGATAAAAAAAGTGTTAAATCTTGTTACTACAAATTAAAATACGTGCGATAGCTGCTTGAACTCGTTATAACGTCTAGAAAAATAAGCAAAAATTTCAAATCCGCACATAAACAATTGCAAAAGTTATAAACAATTAAAGATTCCAAAGAAAAGGGATCTACTTACTTATTACTCAAAAACTATTGATGCTAGAGAAATTTTACAAACATATTCTTAAAAAGGAGGAAATTTTCGAAAAAAATGGTTGACTCTCGGAACTTGACCTCTATCGTTAATACATTTTATTTAATGTTGAAAATGGGGTTCCGCGTGGCTTATTAAGTCATTGTCCAATATTCTAAAGTAGCGTATTCACTAAGCAACCCAAACAGGAAAAGTTGTTGGCTCGGGCAATTCTTTGATTCCAGCGTATGAGAAAACTTGAAATGAATGTCAAATCACGTTTGCTTCGTGTTCTGTTAATTACAAGAATGCTGGTTATCATAGCATCTTGTTACATAATTATTACTAAAAATAAATAAGAAAAGAAAGAAGCTGAAGAGATTGGCAATCATAACTTTAGCAAAGTCAGGATTACAATGAGGGATTGGACATTAATTAATTTTCGGACAATCTTTGCAGAATGTTTTCTTCGGATTGTGTGTTTTTGACCAGAAAAAAATATTGTGATATAAATAATTTGAAGAACTCCTTTTCGGAATGCTTCAATTCACTCAAGAAAAGCTACTATGTTTGCATTCATATTTTACATTATTTTTAAGCACAATACAGAGAAGTTTGACATGGATTTAATCTCGATACAGTGAATGGAGTCAACACAAGGCTTAAGCGCGGATCCACCGTTGTGGGCACGATGGGCATGTCCACAACCCTAATAGACTTGTGACGTCACTCTTTCACGGTCTATTGAGGTCGATAGGCTGATAATATTATATCCAATGCCTTAATAAAATTTAAATACCAATGAATCGTGCGTGATTCGGAACGCAGCGAAGTAGGTACTTAGTCATCATTTTTAACAACATATTATCTGTTTCTTTTTGGCACACGACTTGTATTGGAAATAAACCTAATTTTGACAAAATGGAAACCCGACTTCAAAAATCAAATATTCTATAACAAAAATTGCACTAAAAAGTAAAAAATAATTGCATATTCTTGTGTCAATTTTAGTTCACCTAAGCAAAAATTTTTAAAAATATATGTACAATTATTGTTATTTTTGGAGTCGGTGTCAGCATAGCGAAATTCACATAACTTTTGGACACCGCCTCCAAAAATAACAAAAATTGTACATATACATTCAAAATATTTTGCTTAGGTGAACTAAAATTGGCACAAGAATATGCAATTATTTTTTACTTTTAGTGCATGTTTTATATTTGATTTTTGAAGTTTTGTCAAAATAAGGTTTATTTCTCGCTTTTTAGTGACTTTGAAGTTCTATAACTTATTTTATTGTTCTAAATATGGGTAGACCAATTAAACGACCTACTAACTTTAAGTGCATTTCTTTATAACACTTTTTTTTTTAATTTTTAGTGCATTTTTTCATAACAGATTTTCATTTTTTTTACAAGAAATTGGGTTTTTTTTTTGTAAAAATTTTTTTTTTTGGGGTCGGTATTTTTTTTGTAAAATTTTTTTGAAATCGGTTTTTAAAAAATTTTTATTATTGTCCCATTATGAATAAGTATACGATTTCAAAAAAAAAAAAAAAAAATTCGCAGAAATCGGTTATCACATATAAAATGAGGATTTTCCTCGATTTCCCGGGGATCTCCTCATCAGAATGAGATTTGATGACAATGGGACCTACCTTGAATCAAACCATTTAAAACAAAAAAAATCAAAATCGGTTCATAAATGACGGAGTTCTGAGGTGACAAACATTTAAAAAAAAAAAAAAACAGACGATTTGAGAACCATCCTCCTTTTTGAAGTCGGGTTAAAAATAGATGACTATTCGCTGGGCGTGTATAGTCATCTACTAATTTAAAAGTACATAGTCGTCTACTAATTTAAAACTAAGCGAGTGTTGTATGCACATTGCCGCCAAAACTCTTCTCACGCAACTACAAATCTTGGTTGCGTGCCTCAATGGATAGGAAAGATTATGCGGGGTATCTCTCCTAAATATACACAAAGATATGAACCTGGATATCGATGAAATTATCAAAGTTTTCGCGAAAAAGAAACGTAATCTTGAATTTGTAATTTAAGTTAGCACCTCAATAAAATTATTTAATGTAAAAAGTATACTGCGTTTAATTTAATCCTTTGAAGTTGTAAAAATTCGGTTCAGTAGTTTAGAGTCTAAATGTGACACTGTGAGGTGCAAACAAACACACATTACTTTTGTAATTTTCTTGAGCGAACAAACTAACATTTTACAGGTTTATTAATTTACTAGTGTTCGCCACACGGCTTTGCCCAGGTGCCCAGGAACTATACACTGTACAAATTATTGGTCAAGGCGTCATATATTTTGTAAACATCTCCTTTGTACGAATGCACATATCGGTCATGAGCTCATACTCCGACTCGCACTTGACCGATTTTCGGGTGGCTGTGACCACAATCTTTTTTGAGGGCCGGATCCGCTCCTGACCAGGCTGCATATAGCTTTGATGTACCGCTCTTCAATGAACATTAACGAAGGTAAACAGAACGCAAAATTGTCCTAATTCCCGTTCGTTTTATAGTACACATTGATTAATTCGGATTACTTAATGTGTTCAGCCTTTATGAATTTGATGTTTAATAATTTGAGGCTGATATCTTGCAAAACATAAACCGGATCATAATCAACATTAGCTTTCACTAGCCCTTAATTCAGATGAAAACCAAGCGCAATTTGAATAAATAATCTGAAAAATTTCGATGAAAATTATTTTCTTAGGTGATCTTGAAGTTAAACGAAAACCAGGTTCATTAGCCATTTAACGATTAGCTTTCGAGACGAAATTGACTCAATACCAGTGATTTTGACAGTCTTAACAAAAATAGAAAAAATGTCAAATATTGTCTCGCATTTTGACAAAGCTAAATTTTAAAGCTAAGCTTTGACGCATAATTTCCGAGGTGTGTCTCATTTTGAAATGTTGCTTGAAAAATACCATTTTAGAATCAAATAAACAAATTTTTAAATTATTTAAAGTTTATCTATTCTTAAAACAAAAAACTTGTCCATTTTTTTCTACAAAATGTTAGAATTATTACGTTAGAATTAATGAACTAAAAACCATTATCGATAACCAAAGTTTTTTTTTTTTTGGAAATGATTCATAACTATCATAAATATTAAAAAAGGAGAAGATATTAAGTAATAAGATAAAAATTTGAATGCTCCAAATAACATACACACTAACAAAATGTATTTAGAACTTTCTGAGTACAAAAAAAGCTCATATCATTAAAGCTTACGATATGCTTTACATAATACTATAACAGAAAACTTTTCACCCCTCGTATCAGGATCATCATCATCATCAACAACCCTCATCCCACATACATAACACCTACACACACACACACTATTAGCCAGTTTAAAACAACCCCTTCTTCATATCTCCAACGTCATTTAGTCTATTTGCTTACAACGTCCGTTTTTCATACAGGGTGCGACACTAAAGGTCGGGTTTGTTTTCTAGAATATTTTTAAGAATAGCCATTGAAAATTGGCTATTAAATTTATATTTTCATGTGACATATGTCCTATGGGATGCTTTTCACGTTTTAGTGTCTACCACGCTTATTATTACAAGTTTTTTTACTCGGTATTATATACAAGTATACAATGGTATATTAAGCTTAGTCCTGATTTTGTAACGGTTGAAAATATTGATGGCAAAAACAGATTTTTGCTAAAGGTTCATATCATAAAATGACCTAAGCATTCCTCCAGGGGAGATCATCAGAGAAAGAATCTTCGGCGGGGGGGTGGGGTATCATCTTTGAATTTGTAAGAGATAGAATGCAAATTTAAACACAAAAACTGTCCCTTCTTTTAAATCAACAACTAATTTTGAAACTTTTTTTCAGAACACAATTTCAGCTTAAGCATCAGTAATTTCAGCTCAATATAACGAGTATTTAACCAGTAAACTCAGTTAGTTTAAATTTACTGAATGGCGTTGTAAGAACTTAATTCAGAGTCTTGTAGAATTCAGTACATAGAGAGTCAAAGCGGCGACAATCAAAGTTTTCTCGCTAGCTTCAACTGAATTTAGTATAACTTACAATTGATAAATATTGTAGAATTTTATTCCATTCGATTTTCAAAATACATGTCAAGCGTAAAAGAAACGAGATTGTACCTTCTAGATGGCATTATATCTGCGGTCGCTTTCATTGAAGAAACTATGAAAAACATTGTGCGATAGTGGGTGTCTAATAAAGAGGTATAATGGTTCTACTTTCCCTTTTCCAGAGTTTTGGTAAAATTTGATGATATAACACATCATATAGGTATGACACATTTTGTAAAAACCTCGTGTATACATGCTAAAAGTCATATTAGGTTCGTTTATCCATTTAAAACATAATGTTTAGAGAGCCGTTATGTATATATATATATATATATATATATATATATATATATATATATATATATATATATATATATATATATATATATAAATATATATATATATGATATATATGATCTGTTATATATATATATATATATACATATTATAGTACATAGATAGGGTGCAAGCGAAATAATATGCAAGAATAATTAAATATAAAAAATGAGCCTAAGAGTAAGATAATAGCAAATTATTAACTTACTATTAATTTACATAACCACACAACAGCACATTACCCAATTATATGAGACGAGTAAACTGTATGTATGTTCTCAACACTAGGACTTCTGAAGGGTACATAATACACAACGCATATATTATAAATAATTCATAATGGTTTAATACAAAAAAATTATATCCAAGTTTAATTTTTTGGTCATTTAGCTTCACTGAAAAAAAAATAAATAAATACAATTTTAAAATTTTAACTTATGAAACTTATGCAAATTTATGAAAAGTCTAATTGCAGTAAACAAATTTGCAGAACTATATTTTATGAATCCAATTTCCATTCAAGAATAACTACTTTACCGCTTCTGGGAGCGGTTGGGCTTACTGAACCTACACTTCTGGGAACATTTACTTACAAAATGTGTGCATATTATGTCTCTTCCATTCTGTATGCATATAGATATATACATGTAGTAATAGTACTCGACTACACACTACTTTTAATGCCACTTACAAAGTCATTTGGCACATGTGTGACTATAGTAAAACTCTCTAAACTTTAATCACAATTTTCTATCTTGAATATTTCACATTTATAAACCATAAAGCATAAAACTCGTTTTACTATACGACTACTCTAAACTACTCTATTCTATCTATTATTATAACTCGATGAATATTACACTATTTTACTACTAGGATATACTATTTTATTGGAACTGAGCTTTCTAGGTGACTTACTCAAACAAAGTGTATAGGTATATATATATATATGTATATATATATATAAATATATATATATATATATATATATATATATATATATATATATATATATATATATATATAAATATATATAAATATATATAAATATATATAAATATATATAAATATATATTATATATATGCATATATATAGGCAGTGTGTCGTATATATATATATATGTACACACACATATATATATATATATATATATAGGCAGTGTGTCGTCCATATTTATTGTTATTTCTAAAATTCAATTCTGTATGTAACGGGTGATAAAAAAATTAATCTTGTATCGCATCGTTTTGTTTTACCAATAAAATACATATAATATGGGATTTCAATTTTATTGCTATCAGAGGTAAGTATAGTTTCAATTATATACCGCATGAAAAACAAGACATCGCAATAGGAGAAAAAACATACACAATTAGTTAATAATTTAGTTTTGGTCTATAACATAAATAAGAACCAAGACACTAAATACAGGTAGTTATAATCCGTTAAAGCCAATTATAATCGAAAAATCAAAGCCAAAATCAACCAAAATTGTTTGAGCCATCGAACACTTAATTTTAATTGTTTTTGTAAAATTGCATTTATCCATCCATTGCTAGTATAATTGTCTGTATGGTTATATTATACGAACGGAGGTGACTAGCGTTTACTTACTTTAACAATTATAATAATAACATAATAATGTAATACATTGGTTACAATTTTTGACATGCTTTTATTTAAAATTGCTTGACATGCTTTTTGATTTGAAAATGCTTGATATGAAAATGCATGGGAGTCTTAGAAAGCAATTGAACCCACGACCTCTGACATTCTAATAAAAATACATCGATAACAAGAAAGTGAAAGGTTATACGCATTCCACCAATATAACATGTGGTGGCTAAAATGTAATCTAGAATGCCAAAGGCCGTGGGTTCGATTCCTATTCAGGATGCGTGTGATTTTTCATATCAATCATTTGATGTCAAACAATAAAACATAAGTTTGGAAGTGGAAAATGAAAACTATGACCCTCTTCTCCTATATTACTCACCAATTTACTACAATTTATTTCTCTTTCGGTAAATTTTTTTCAATAGTAATATTAACGATTTTAATGCTCTAGTACTTACATTAATAATCCCTAGGGGAACTTGATTTGACCTTCAAGGAGACGAACTTCATTTGTAATCAATAACCTGAATATAAATTTTCAGTTTACAAAACGGACGACATACTAATATATACTTTCTTGTCTTATTTCTTCTCCCTTTTAAATTTGATCTACAAAAAATGATAAAACCCACTTTCGTTTCGTCAAAACATTAATTTTAAGTATCTTACTTAAAAGGTATCGAATTTTCGTGCAACAGTTAATCACAGACATTTGATTTGATTTGGAACGCATTAAAAGTTCACATAAATCATGATTTCAGCACTTTGATCTTTGAGTATCGTACCAATGCGCCAAATAATATTATTTTGTGTATTAGGACGTATTTTCTGCATGACACCCAACTTCAACTATAAATAACAAATTCGATTCCAATTGGTAATGTTGATATATCTTCTTTTACGATAAGTATTTTTTTTTTTTAAATATAAAAATACATGATTAATAAATTTAATATAATCGTAAAATTTGTATCATAAATTATAAAACATAATAAGGAGCTTTGTTTTTATTACTATTTGTTTATTTATTGGTCGCCCTTGGTTATAAACAAAATTATTGCCTGATTTAAATATGAACATTTATTTTATTTATTTATAACAATAGATAAAAAAGGCGTTATACAAGTAATAGCTATATATTTTCTTTTGATGTGATACCATCTATTGCGAGACTATACAAAATTTTATATGGGGCGTAAAATGATATTTTAGATTATACAATGTGTCTTTTTTTTTGTTAACGATTTTGTGTCAGAGTCGACAATCATTGGCATTCGTGTTTTAAAGGGGAATTTAACATTGTATATGAACATAATATTTTCTAATGGCTAGATATTTATTATAGTTCCTAGTTTCTATAGAAATATCTGTATTAACAAAATTTTTGGAAATAAATTATTTGTCAATAAATTTAAAATATAAAAAAATTGACGTTGTAAAATGTCAAAATTTAGGAAAAAATATTTACTTGACGTAAATTTCCTAGAATATTTATTAACGCTCGGGCAGCGCCGGTGTTTTAACGTAATGATTCAGGCTCAAAAGCTTTTTAAAATGGTAAATATACGTCTAGAAAAATTCATTACACAGAGATTAGACTAAATTTTCTCAGAATAAATACATAATACAGAAGAAATTTTATTCCGATCGGATTAAAACTATGATCGCTAGTGTGGCAGTAGACATATATGTATAAATAAATATATTTTAAATGCATTTGTATACTCTCAAGCGGTCACAATTTTTTGACAAAATGGAAACTCGACATCAAAAATCAAATATTCTATAACAAAAGATGCACTAAAAAGTAAAAAAAATAATTGCATATTCTTGTACCAATTTTAGTTCACCAAAGCAAAAATTTTTAAATATATATGTACTATTATTGTTATTTTTGGAGGCGGTGTCCAAAAGTTATGTGAATTTCTCTATGCTGACACCGCCTCCAAAAATAACAATAATTGTAAATATATATTTAAAAAATTTTGCTTTGGTGAACTAAAATTGGCACAATAATATGCAATTATTTTTTTACTTTTTAGTGCATCTTTTGTTATAGAATATTTGATTTTAGAAGTCGGGTCTCCATTTTGTCAAAATAGGTTTTATTTCTCGCTCTTTAGTGACTTTGAAGTTCTATAACTGATTTTATTTGTCTAAATATGAGTAGACCCACTAAGTGACCAACTAATTTTTAGTGAATTTTTTTATAACACTTTTTTTTTATCCGTTTTTTTTTTTTTTTTTAATTTTTAGTGCATTTTTTTACAACAGATTTTCAGTTTTTTTTACAAGCATTTTGTTTGTTTTTTTAAAAAATTTTTTTTTTTGGGTCGGTTTTTTTTTGTAAAAAATTTTTTTCAAGTCTGTTTTTAAAAAAATTTTCCCATTATGAATGAGTATACTCTTTAAAAAAAAAAATTCGCAGAAATCGGTTATCACATATAAAATGAGGATTTTCCTCGATTTCCCGGGGATCCCTTCATCAGAATGCGATTTGGTGACAATGGGACCAATGGGAAACCAAACCTTCTAAAAAAAAAAAAAAATTCAAAATCGGTTCATGAATGACAGAGTTCTGAGTGGTCACACATTAAAAAAAAAAAAAATACAGACGAATTGAGAACCATCCTCCTTTTTTGAAGTCGGGTTAAAAAATACAGACGAATTGAGAACCATCCTCCTTTTTTGAAGTCGGGTTAAAGAGTAATGCAAATGTTTTGATGACCTATGTACATAGAAAATAAATATTTATGACTACCCACAAGTTATTAATACAGAGTACATAAAACAAAACACTTGTTATTTATATTATGAGATGTAATTACCCTGTATTCGACTATCGACGAAAATTTTTGGAAATTTTATCGAAATCGTATCACCAGTACAAATCCAATTACTTACAAAAGAAAACTCTTAAAAATTAGTGTAAAAAAAGCACGTTTTTTCCTTGGGCTAAAATGGTAACGAAACAAAACAAAAATAACGTAACGTTTGTTTTTTCAAGAGTTTTTTCTGTTTGCCAGAATTTCTTGTCAACTGATAAAAATGTTAATCAACTAACGTTATTAATCAATAATGTTAATTTTTCATTTTATAGTACCTAAATATTCTCATTTCAATATTCAATAAAGAAAATTCATAATGTAAAAATACAGATATTTTCGTTGATATAATACAATGATTTTCCGAATACACATATAAATGTATATATACATATCTTATATAATAATACAAATAACTTCGAAAGTAGGTACTAAATAATATAATAAATATAGATAGAAAGACAAGAAAGCGGCGATGACGATCTAGAAACAAATAAAATTTACGAACAAAAAAAAAGTACAAGAGACGAAAACCGAAGAAACGTACGAATACGGTATGAAACGGAAGAAAAAAATATGAGGAATTTACTTATTGAAGAATGAAGATATGATGATGATTATTGTTATATGACTACAAATTTTTCATTGAAAACTTACTACGTTTTCTAAGCAATATGTAGTATAAATGTTCGGTGCATTGTGGTTCAGATAAAATCTACCATCTTCAAAGACTTTTACATTTCATAGAATATGTTGTTGGAATAAGTTGTGCTACCAAGTGCTACCAAAATCAATCTTGATTAGAAAAATTACTGATTAAGATAGAATTAGTACTATTATGAGGGTCACAAAAGTAACGCTCTTTTTAGCGAATTTCCTCCAAAGGAAATCAGCTATTGTTTTTGTACCAATGTTAGAATTTCGTAAAAATTTCTTCAAATGTCCATCGATCCTACCTACTAGATGTCAGAAATCACTATCGTTAAAATTTTTATATATGTGTTATATATCAACATATATATATATATATATATATATATATATATATATATGTACATATAATTTTATGTGTCTGTGGACTCTCTAGTGGTCACAGTTTTATTCAGATTGGAATGAAATTTGGTATTTGAGGCGCTTTTGGTATTCAAAAGGTCAAGTTCGTTAATGTGTAAAATCAGCCCAGAGAAAAGGGGGTTCAGAGGGAGGGGAAACACAAAATTTGACATATCTCCCTTAATATTTGAAAAATCGAAAAATTTATCACATGTTAAGTTGTAGGTACTTAATTTTACTGTAATTTTGTTTCTTATCATTTTTCTGTTAGACTAATATTTACAGAAATATTTCAATTAAAGATAAAAATTAAATTTCTAAATATCTCTGTTCAAAATTCGAGTTTGACAAAAATGATTAGATGATGAATTGTAGCAAACATGATTTTCAGCTTTACTCCTTATATACTTTTCGATTATTCTTATATTAAGAGAGATATTTTATATTTTATATTTTGTGTTTTCTTCTATCATTATGCCCCTTTTCCCTTGACGTAGCCGTTTATTTTATAAAATTGGTCTTAAAAATACTAAAATGATATCAGATACGACATTTTATTTTGAACAGATCTAAATTGTGACTCGAGAGCGATTTATGTATTCTAAGGCAATTCGCTAAGTCGACGCATCTCCTGCGTAACGCCTTTTTTCAAAATTTATTAGTTATATGTGGCTTATTTGTTCGGGAAAATATTTCCAATATATATTGTAAGTATGTTTAAAAAGAACAACTATGGGCTATTTTACACATGTAACTTTTCATGCAACTATTCATAACGCATACTTTGGTGAGCAATCGCAGTAGTAATTTTTGATGAAACTATGCGGTTATAACACAATAGACCTGGCGTCTATTTCGATGCAATCTTATATGTAACTTCAGATGTAAGAATAGGGTGATTGGTTTACTTCCTTGTGATTTGTTTACTATGGTCATATGACTGAAGTGTTAGACAATGAAAAAAATATTTAGCAAGACGAGAGTTATAGCTATTAACAAAACATGCGATTGATATAATGAAAATTTTTTTCACTTGAATTGAAGCATGTTTACTTCACAAATATCAAGGTAAAATTACTTTTTAAATAACTTTAAAAATAAGCGAGATATAAATGATTGAAATTCCCGAGTAGACAAAGAGGGTGATAGCCCTCTTGATATGTTATGTGACGTCATATTACACTTCCACCATTTAAAATACACGTAATACTCCGTTTTTAGTATTTTTGCAAGAAAGAGACAGATAATAATTTCTAAAAGCTTATAGCTTCCTTGATATTTGTCGGATTTTAATTTCGTTTTTAAATATTATTACAGTATTAACAGTATTTTCATATTCTGAAAATAAATGTTAAAAAAAATTTTCATGCATATTCCCTATTCTGCATGTAGTAAGTTAAGTTATATCACATACATTTATGGCGATTGAAAACTTTCATCAAAACTTTCACGTGTAAAAACGGTCTATTATCCGAAGCAATTTTATCAAAAACCGAATGAATAAGGCCCAACTCAATTATAATATTTCAGAATGGTACTTTTGCAGCCATGTGTACATTGCTTCCTGTTTTCATCTTCCTGTGCAATCTATAACATTCCTCTGTCCAATCAATTTCCAACGCCCTATTAAAATGCCATTGTTTGTTTTTTCTGGGACTGATAAACGCTAAAAAAAATAATGCATGCGATCATGGATTTTCAATTTCTCCTCAACTTAACCCAATATTAGTATTGCTTTAAGGATAAAGTGCACATTACCGACGACATCAGCAAGCTGCGAACGAAGTTTCAGCTAGCTAAAAATATTTGAAACCTATCTGCGTTCAACAATGAGTCAGGAACACCTAACAGCCTATGAGACGCACTTGCATGAAGTTATAGAATCATTCATGGAATGCAAAGCTCGACGTGTAAAACTGTAGTAGATAAGTAATAAAGAGTGAAAACCCAGTCACAAAAATTCCCTCCTAGTATATTTATTTCGTGAAATGTATGAGTTCATTAATATGAGATGCAAGGGACGCCAATGCCAAGTGTTTGACCTGGTTCGGAAAAATCATACATCTGGAATTGCTTGTACAGAAGGATGCCATCCTGTATAACAATATATAATATTATTATGTATTATAGTAGTAATATACTTTTGAAAAATTTCTCAAATGAATGGTGTTTTTTTTGTTGCATTCCACAATACAAACATTCCATTTTCAATTTATTCATTTGTTATCTGTTCTCTATGTTGTATGTTGTATGTTGTGAGTATGTTCTGTTCGCTATAGGTTGTTGTCATCTAAAAATTTGAATTGCAAAATTTTGTTTATGTTCTTTTTATTGTAAATCATGTAATGTACGGCGTTTTTCATCTTCTTCTGGTTTTGTTTTCAACCATCATCATTGTTATCATCATTTAGATTTACTTTATCTTTTTGTATTTCTGTTGTGTTTTCAAAAATTACAGAAGCTTTTTGGTTCGTTGTGTATACTCTATTTTTGTTGATAAAAAACACGATATTGAATATTTTAACTGCTATTTAGAAAATATTTTCAATATTTAATTGAAACTGAGTTGTAAGGGTTGAGGTAAATTTCCCAAAATAAAAGTTAAGCCGTTTGGACGCTGTACGCTCCAATTGAACATGTTGGGCGTGGAGGACCTGCCTGTCACACCATCCATTTTGTAGGACATAAGTTTTTTTGAAGTCTTTATTACATTATTTCTCAATTTAACTAACAAATTAACTGTTACTGATAAAAGTTTTGCTATCGTCAAGCAAACAAAAGTTACTCTCTTAAGCGCTTCGTTAGTCACTATCATCGAGAATTTTCGCGAGAGAAAAGTTGGACGTCTCGTCGAAAGGAAGCTACTGACAAAAAATTAACTTTAATAATTATTTAGTGTATTTCATGAATTATTTTGTGATTTGACAACGTTTTTTAATAAGACTTATTGAGAGACACTGTTTCTCATAATCGAGATTTTTAATGGAATCATGAAAAACTATTGTTTTTTCATGAAAACATAATAAATTTTGATGGTTTTCTCAAATATCGGATGTACAAATAATCAGTGATCACTAAATTTCTATTTATTAAGTTTATTACACAATTTCTCGTTTTTATAGTCATTTTGCAAAAATTGGGCCTTATTAGGCACCGGTACCTTATTCGTTGTTAAGTTTATATTATTGTAATACAATCAGTTATTTATTATGTATTCTTTATTTATTGCTCATGTATCTATCTCACTCTGCTTCATGCACCAAAAGTATTTTTTAACAACATAAATCAATGGTGATACAAGCACGAAATGAGCAACAAGAAATATTCCTACACAGATATTACGATTAGCTAATTTATGGGTACTGATCATGATTACTTTTTAGTCTAAGTACGCATTTATAAAATACAAACAAATGGTCGAGAAATTTGGACATATTTTGATTTTTAATTTAAAAAACCTAGAACTCTTTTTGGTTATCTTTGCTTGTATATATAATTATAAATATCATTATCCTATAATATATAAAGCCCATTGTGCAGTAACTCACTCACTGACAAACTGACGTATATAAATTTTTAACCCACTTCTAGACATGATAGAAGGATGCAGATTTTTGAATTGGAAATGGTGTCACTTCAAACTTATTGGAAAGTCGGAAAACTTAAACTTTCCTAACATAACCCCCCCGGAAATGGGAAAAATCCCAAAAATTATCGTTTTGGTGTGAAACATTTAATGCGGCGGGTTAAACCATTTGTTACCTGGAAACTGCCTGGTGAAATTTTCTCGCCACGCGATCAACAAGTTATTCATAGTTTATATGTATTTATTTGTGAATACTTAAGCGTCAACAATACGATGTTTGTCCAAATTCCATTTCGGTTACGTAGACAAACTGTTGGAGATCAGCGTATACTATATAGACAAATGCCATTGAATTTTTTAATTAAATACTGGTATAAAAAATTAACTCGTCAACCAGGAATCGAACCTCGGGCTTCTCGATATCTAGTCCAGCGTGCTTCCGCTACACAAAAGACGACTGTGACGTAACAGCCAACTTTTTCATATCATTCTTATTTTTTATTTTGACAGTATTATTTCTGTCGAAGTTATTATTCATATGTATTTATTTGTGTATACTTAAGCGTCAACAATACGATGTTTGTCCAAATTCCATTTCGGTTACGTAGACAAACTGTTGTAGACTAGCGTATACAATATAGACAAATGTCATTGAATTTTTTAATTAAATACTGGTATGAAAAAATTAACTCGTCAACCAGAAATCGAACCTCGGGCCTCTGGATATCTAGTCCAGCGTGTTTCCGCTACAACAAAGACGACTGTGACGTAACAGCCAACTTTTTCATGGACAAACATCGTATTGTTGACGCTTAGGTATACACAAATAAATACATATGAATAATAACTTCGACAGAAATAATACTGTCTAAATAAAAAATAAGAATGATATGAAAAAGTTGGCTGTTACGTCACAGTCGTCTTTGTTGTAGCGGAAGCACGCTGGACAAGATATCCAGAGGCCCGAGGTTCGATTCCTGGTTGACGAGTTAATTTTTCATATCAGTATTTAATTCAAAAGTTATTCATAGGTTATATTACATATAACAATTTAGTTTTCAAAAGATGCTCATAGATGGATGTAGATTTACTGGTTCAAAAACTCATTCATAGGTGGCAATGCATATTTTATATACAAAATAGTTTCGGTGTGTCACATCTGCCAGGCAACAATATACCCTTATTATACAAGGGTGTAATAAGTATAGTCCCGACTTTATAACTCTGTCTCTGTCTGTTGACACAATAACTAAAAAACGAAAAGAGATAACGAGTGAAATTTTCCAAAACTTCCAAAGCTAAAAATTACATTCGCGAACGGGCAGAATCGTGATGTGCTTTCCTTCTCCAGGGGAGCTGAGACACGTATATCCATCTTTGAAACAACCAGAAATAGAAAAAATTTAAAGAAAACAAATATTCCTTTTTTTAAAATAAATCATTTATTTGAAACTTTTTTCATAAACTGAGCTATATTTGGGCAACTAAGTCAGTAAGTTGTTATTTTTACTTATTGAATCGTAAATACGTAAAATATAAAAAAATACTATATTTTCCATATTAGCGATTAAATAACATATCACAGCTATTGTTCGTACGATCCTTGTGAAGCATTAAAATAATTTCAAAAAACAAAAAATTAAAGCTTTTATTAATATCTAGCGCAGCAAAAAGAAAAAACAATGAAAGTTTTACTGTCAAACTATTTTGGATATTACTGAGTTTTGATATCATTTTCCAAATGTTACGGATTATTTGACTTTTACGTTTAGGTTAGAGTAAAGTCGCAATTTTATACATGTAATTATTTGGGTGTTTTGATATTTACATGTTTAAAAGTATAGCTTTTACAATTACTATCTAGTAATCGAAATAATCCAATTATTTGCCTTTTTTTAGGGGGTTGGGTGTCATTTATTGAAAATTTGGCTGTATAAATATCAATTAACCCGGTACAATCCCCATTCCAAATAATCATTTAGAAAGAATAATACAGGAAGTATTGGCCCGTCAGTTTAAAAAAAACTATTCTGTTAAATATAAAATGCGCATATTGCCATGAAGCTCATTGAAATCTGGTGATACTGTGCGAAATTTTATTTGTATTATTTGACATTATTCGAGCATGAAATGTAATATGGCGACATGTTAAATCCTGGAGAAGGCTGTAGGTGCGTTTTTTTAAATTCAACCCATAAGGGGGTAAGAACATAGAGTTTGGGAACTTGCATGGGGGTTTAATATCTTTTGAAGTTATAGATATGTCAATTGTTAATTATTAAGGCAATTAACAATACATGAATAAACTCATAAGAGTATAAAAAAAGTGATGAGTATTTGTATGGGAGTTTCTCTGACACTTGTATTTATAATTGACGAATTAAACAAGTCCGTACAAGCATAAATAGAACAGATCTGTATCATCAGGAAAATTTCTGGTCACAATGCGTTACAAATGGTATATACAATGTTCAAGTTATTATAAATTACAAGTCCTGTGTTCACAAAGCGAATAAGAACCCACTTATACAATTTTATGTTATTTCTATGCCCATTATAAGTATTTTGTAAGTATGTACACTCAAATTCAATACATTTGAACCAGCAAGTCTCATTCTATGTATGTATGTATATATATATATATATATATATATATATATAAATATATTTATATATATATATATATATATATATATATATATATTAATATATATATATATATATATATATATATATATATATATATATATATATGTAATATTATGTAATATTGTATATATTTATATATATCTAATATTACATACAGTAACACTTAGAATGTTCAATTTTTTTAACGGGAGTGTACATATGTACAATCTGTGCCAGGTCTATTGTGAGATTAACGACACGCCTAAATTTTGCTGATGATGTACCTAAATACGATCCGTAGACCCCCATTACATCTTCATTACATCCAGTACATCTTACGCACCCTCAAAGTTTGTGTATGCTGATGTGGCCCCTTGCAGGTCGAAGACGAGTCTTCGGGGGTAAAAAAGTGATTTTTACATTACTTTGAATTTTTTAATTAATTTTAGTGTCCCAAAGATTAAATCAAAATCTTAAACTTTAAACAGTTTGGATTAATAATAAAATATCCGAAAAATTTTTTACTTTCAATAATACGCACCCTCAAAGTTTGTGTATGCTGATGTGGCCCCTTGCAGGTCGAAGACGAGTCTTCGGGGGTAAAAAAGTGATTTTTACATTACTTTGAATTTTTGAATTAATTTTAGTGTCCCAAAGATTAAATCAAAATCTTAAACTTTAAACAGTTTGGATTAATAATAAAATATGCGAAAAATTTTTTACTTTCAATAATACGTAATTTTCGTCTATGGTTTTAATATTTCTCATCCGTACTACACACTGAAAGAAATTACGTAGGCAAATTTTAATCAATGAATTTTTGGAACTTACGCACCAATACTTGCTAGACCACAGGGATTGTATGTGAATTTATAAATCGATAGAAATTCCAATATACAAATGTGCAATATATAATATAAATTGAGAGAACATCAAATAACATTCAAACTAGTAACCACCCGCATACTTCATGTGTTTAAAAGGACATGGTGAAGATGATGGCAAGCGAAAGTAGGATGATGTAAGGTTGCTTCTTGGTGAGTAAAGAGGTATTACATTGTGAACTTGCACACACAAACACACACTTACACCATTTCATCGTCAACCACATTGCAAAGAAGTTATCGTTCATGTCTTTTGTTCAAGTTCGATGTATACATATATTTTAATATTATACTGATGATAGTATTTTCTGCTTGTATTATAATATGCTACGACTTTTCTTAGCGAAAAAATAAAAATATTCTATTATTACAGTGTATAGTAAAATTGAGGAAATGTTAGAATCAAAATTTTTGTCAGTGTTGTGAAAATATTTTCCAACAAGATAGCCCAGTTATCCGGGCGCAATTTACCTTAAGGCTAATGTAGCGAAAGCGAAAACTTTTGGAAACGACAAATTTTTTATATATTTTTTCTTCTATCGTAATTCATATTTGCCGAATTTATTCTGTTTTGATTGTGAGAATCTGAACTGTTGAAACTCATTTGTGATTACTCATTATCTATTTTTTTAACTCGTTCTAATTTGATTTATTGTGAGAGACCTAATGCAAACATAAGCCTCAACTTGGAGAAATATGCCACGGTCAATCAGAAGTCTTCGCCATACTGGCTCGCGTCCGTGAGAACCTACGTAGAGGCTACATAAACCAGAACGTATGTACTCTTTCGGACAGTTAAGCTGCTTTAAAAGCTTTGTCTGGAACTGAGGTAACCTCAAGGGTAGCCAAGGATTGTATGGAGGAATTTCTTAAACTGGCAAAACGGAACAATGTTAAATTGATCTGGGTGCTGGGTCACAGTGGTTTAGAAGGAAACGAAAAAGCAGATACCTTAGCAAAGAACGGAGTCGGAAAACCCTTCATTGGCTCAGAGCCTACTTTAGGAATTCCAAGGACTGCATGTAAACAGGTGATCAACGAGTAGTCAAATGGTAAACACTGTGATCACTGGGAAAATGTATAGCGGCAGGAGCTCGGGAAGGTATTTTTTCGGAGTACAACAAAGAGGCTATCTCTCGATGCACTGAGACTGAACAGGATGCAACTGCGGAGGGTTACCGGATTCATTACCGGGCATTATTCCCTGTGGAAGCATCTGCACACAATGGGAGTCTATAACGGGTCCGTTTAGTGCAGATTGTGTGGCGAGGCGGAAGAAACATCCAGCCACATTATCTTTGACTGCGAACCTCTAGATTACAGCAGATATAGGATATTCGGTGCATCTCACCCCGAATGTATTAACCATCAGGAAGACCTGATGAGCAAGCTCCTGGCTATTGCCAACATATGGGAGAAACGAATCTCGTCGGACTGAAGTAGAAGAGGGAGCACAATGGACCATAAGGTCGAAGTGCAATACTTTTTAGACCCCAAGATGTATCTATCTATCAAATTAATTTGATTTAAATATTACTTTTTATATTTATTATATAATGTTTATTGTATATATAGTGCTATAAATAGTCTTCCAAGCGTGCAACTCAAAAGAGTGAAAATTTGATATAAAAATCAAAAGAATTGATATAATTTATTAATAAATTTTGTATATACAATTCAAAGTATGAATGACGGACGAAATAATTGAATCGAGGAGCAAATAGAAAACGTTTCGTTGATGAACAAGTAATGTAATTACGCCTCGCTCGATAACATTCCCAAGTTAACTACATCTTTCCAGACGAATGTGGAGAGCGATACCGGAACCGCACTAGCCCTGAACTTCCGTTCCAGAATAATGTAGTCATATCTGGGATTTGGGAACATAAAAGATTAAATTGTTTTAATATTCACTCAAAACATTATCCAATTGATTAACTTTTTTTCTCATTTTAAACACTAAATGTATTAGTTTACTATAACATACCGGAAGATTGGGTTAAACTAGCACAGCTGTAAGAGAGGGGTGCATAAAAACGAACAGCCTAGGGTAGCAAATACCTTTAGTCCGACCTTGCCAATTTTACCACACTTATGGTTCCCATAACCCTGAAGTAAATCGGTTCCCGATTAAATAACAATATTTTTAGATGTTTTATTTCAATTTTAACAGGAAACGTAATAAATAAGTGTGTGTATTGTTAGTGGCCTATATACCAAAGTACTATAGGCAGGCGCGGATCCAGCCCTCAAAAAAGGTTGTGGTCACAGCCACCCAAAAATCGGCCTAGTGTGAGTCGGAGTATGAACTCGCCCATGATCGATATAGTGCATTCCTACAAAGTAGGTGTTTACAAAATATATGACGCCCTGACCGAGATTTTGTACAGAGTATAGTTCCACAGTGTCACGTTTAGAACTCTAAACTATTGAACCGATGAAATTTTTACAACTTCAAAGGATATCAAATTAAATTAAACGCTAGTGTACATTTTACATTAAATAATTTTATTTAGGTGCTTACTTAAATTATAAATTCAAGCTTACGTTTCTTTTTCGCGAAAATGTTACGCCACCAAAAAAGAAGGCGGCTCGGAAGTTTTAGCGGCAATGTATATGTGCATACAACACACGCTTACTTTTAAATTAGTAGACGACTATGTACTTTTAAATTAGTAGATGAGTATGCGTCCCCAGCGAATAGTCATCTCTTTTTCCCGATACAAGTATTCATGTGCCAAAAGAAACAGATAATACGTTGTCAAAAATGTGACATAGCGTGTCAGCATATCGTCTATGATGACTAAATACTTCGCTGCGTTCCGAATCACGCATGATTAATTGTTTTTTTTTAAATTTTATTAAGGCATTGTATATAATATTATCAGCCTATCGACCTTAATAGACCGTGAAAGTGTGACGTCCGTGAAAGTAAAAGTATGGTATTTATTCATACAAATGCGTCTACAATCTACTGTAATTACAGACGTTTGAGCTGCGATTATGATAAATATATGAAAAAAAAAAGTTTCCAACAAATTTAGTATCATTCCAACTCTATATACGCGTCAAAAAGTGAATGGATACAAATTTAAAATCACTTTTGGTTGTATTAGTACCCCTTTATAAAGACGGAGCAAAGTGTATTACCTCGAACCATTTATTCATGCCATCTAACAACTGGCGGCATTCAGATGGTAAATTCTACTTAGAATGTACATGTACTTTATACTACATCATCATGAATTGAAGAAAAAGAGATATCTAATTCTTCAACGGCATTTTTGTCTTATTTATTTATTTTTTTGTATAGCGTCTTTTTAAAAAAGCAGACAAAAAAAAAACGTTGGATACAAATAAACTTAAAACATACATTTAAAAATAAATATTATATTTTAAGGTATATTTTATATACGAGTCAAGATAGATTTATTCCAACGCTATATTAGTTTCGAAAAATAATGTTAGAATTTCCAACTTTTAAGAATGTGGGGTCACTGCGGCAAAAATGATTTATTAATTCATACCAATGGAATATTATGAAATAAAGATAATTCACTCCTAACAGTCAAAACAAAAAAATACAAAATGCAACACGGTTTAATCATCCATATTACGGCTATGCCAATTGAACATATCTAGTTTAACATATATAGTGTTTTAACAATTATATTACAATGTAATAAATATTATAGTGTGAGACAGTAATTATTCAACATTTTTGGGGTCGCAGTTGCAAATTATTACCATTAAATATCAGTAAACTTTTAATAAATCTGCAATATAAACTTTATAAGATATTATTGTTTTTGAAAGAAATATATAGACAATTTTTCCAGTTTTATAAAAAAATGGACTATACGCGAACCGTTTACGTATACCATGGATGTATCTGGAAAAATCGCTCCATTTTTTCCAAGAATTATGAATTATTTATATGCATTCTTGATACGTTTAAATAAGCAATATGCTTGATGACTCGAAAAGTGTTTCCTAAGTTTTTGGTAGTAAATTTGATGTTCTTCAGGTTATTCATAAAAAGCAAAAAATAAAAAACTTATTTTGTTTATGTTATTAACAATTTTTTAAAATTATTCTGGATCTACTTCGACTAACGCCTACTGACTGAGAATTTGTGGAAATCCCAATATTAATCCTTCCTTGCTACATTTTCAGGATGTTTCACTTTAACATTAAATATCTCCTAAGCGTAATGATCTAATTATTTTTATTTAATTTTTTTTCGAGGAGATGAGTGACATGTGACGAAGATTTAATTGCGTAAGTTTCAAATAATTCGTTACATTTAGAAAATGGTATCAAAGCTTCTTAAAATTTTGGATTCGAATTTTTACATAAGTCTCAATCAGGGATGTTGCGGATATTTGAATCGGCATCCGCAATCGTGGAACATATTGTTTTGCGGATATTGTTTTGTTTAGCATTTCTGATTGTAAATAAATCACAACGTGTTTACATGTAATTATATGGATGTTTTTGTATTTATTTATTTCAACAATTTTGTTTGAGTGTTTCGCCTTAAATAATCTATTTAACAAGTAAACCAACGATGTCACCACCGACGAAATATGTGATTTAGTCTTATTTTCAACTAGATGAACATGTCCAAGATAAATCTGAATGTAAAATATGCAATAAAACCTAATCACGCAAACCAGTATAGCGCGGGATCAATCCATGAACCTCTGCAAAACAGGATGAAACGTGAAAAGGCAGTCACATTGCTCTTTATTAAATATAATGCACCAAATTTTAAACCTTCATACTAAAAATTTGATTATAATATTATAAAGATTATTAAAAGTTATGAACATCTTTTTCCTTATTTCATGTACACTTGGCCACAAAAGTTGATAAATAAATTAAGTATCTCTTTACAAAGAACCTTACATATAAATCCTCATTTGCGAATGTGAGCCTTAAAATATCCGCATCTGCATCCGCGAATGTATAAAATCCGTGGATGATTCGCATTCACAACATCCCTGGTCTCAACAACCAACGATAATATATATGGTGATGATATATATGGTCCTTAAATAAACAGTACCCAATTTGTTACATATAGAATAGCAACAATACAAAATACCAAAAATAAAACTGCATTTAAAATGATGTTATTTACTTTATCTACTATTTCTATTTTTTCCATTTGTTTATTTATTTTGTTATTTAATTTTTTTTCCGTTCTGTTTATGTTCTTTTAAACTTATATACAATAAAAAAAAATCTAAATAACAATAATATTATACAATGTAGGTAGTCACCACTGTAATACGAACAATGGGCCACAAAAGTAGCGTTATTTTTTCAAAATTTTATAGCACGAATCAATTATAAAATTTTGAAAAATGAACGCTAATTTTATGACTATGTGTACTATTTCTTCTAGTACTTGATGGTAAAATGTATAAATAAATAAACAAATCTGTTTATTTTTTAAACAAAAACAAATTTGTAAAAACAAATGTAACAATCTTATATTACTGGTTAACATTTGGTTAACATTTTTTTAAAATCTGGCACACAGAACCTATTTATAGCATTGGTCCATTGATCAATTATTGGTCAATTCGTTTTAATTTGGAGAGAGATATAAGCATTAACGTATGTATATATATATATATATATATATATATATATCTATATATATATATATATATATATATATATATACATATATATAATAAATATAATAAATATATATATATATAATATAAACATATATATATATATATATATATATATATATATATATATATATATATATATATAATATATAAATAAATATATATATATAATATAAACATATATACCTATATATATATATATATACCGACAACTAAGTAAGATAGATAGATAGATCGTAGTGGCTGCCCTGGACGGCAGCCGCAATTGGTAGGATGTGCGGCTGCAGCCGACTCTGATAGGAACTATGCCGATATTCGTCTGGAGGTGAAGAAAAGTGCAGAAAACTTTTACCGAAGCATTTTTTCGAAAAACGAATCAATAAGGCACAAATAATAAATAATAATAAGAAAACCTTCACAAGCATACCCGGTTACTTCGATCTTGTCCATACGCCGACAGTTTAGTCAGTTAACCGCCCTTTTTTTTTTTCGTAACAATTGACAAACTGCCGATGTCGGGATTCGAAACCATAACCTCTCAGTCCCCAAGTAGACATAACGCGTTAAACCGCTCGGCTACTTGGCTGGTATATATTTATATATATATATTTATGTCGGAGTTGCATAATTGGGAGCATGGTCGTTTGAACCAGTATATATGTTGTCAGGCATTGTTGTTTTTTCCAATAGCACACTGAAAATGCATTTTCACAAACACGCACTAGTCTACAATAATACCCGGTGTCCCGCACTTTCACAATCAGTAATTACAATTAGTTCAACCTACGACACAGTAAGTTAGCTCCAGTTAACAATACAGATACAACACGAATAATACTAACAAATGCCATACCACGGTTATCTCATCAATAAACATAATTAATTATACTAGTCCAAAAGGGCTACCAACAATCCAAACACTATTTCCATGTGATGCTATTTTCATGTAACTTTCAGCAGAGTTCAGTTGATACTAATACGCAACTGCACGATACGGTCTGTACTCGGGTGCTGTCCTCTCAGAACTGCCGTCCTGCTTCCTTTTTGAAACTCATCTCCCTTCCTTGATGTTTGTAAAAATATTGGAAAGGGGTCATCCTATTACTACATCATATTTATGTACCATCTCAGGTATATCACAAAAAATTGGTTTATTACATCCGTACCGTGCAATTTGCGTCTAAGTAGAGGTCAAATATGCCCCGTCAGCTGAACACTTACTATGTTAATTGATAAATCTTAAAGCAATTATTCTTTATTGCACTTTTAGACAATTTATTTTATTCTAAGAATATATAAGTATTGATAATATCTAATTTCCGGACCTCTATGTCTGGAGGATTCTTTATGTCAGACATACTGTAATAAAATAAACCTTTTCTTAAAAAAATAGTTTCTTTGTACTTAAATAAAAGTGTAAAACTGTAAACATATTATAAATGTAGAGAAATGTTCGAACAGGCGTATCCATAAATAAAAAACACATTTACCCCTTTGATAAACGTACGATTCCGACATATATATATATATATATATATATATATATATATATATATATATATATATATATATATATAAATATTTATTTATTTATTTATTTTATATATATATATATATATATATATATATAAATATTTATTTATTTATTTATTTTATATATATATATATATATATATATATATATAAATATATAAATATATATTTATTTTATATGTACATATAAATTACAAATATTCTCCTAGCGAAATAAAATTTCATAAATGAGTTCAAACAAAAGATTTTGACATTTGTCTTTGGATTTTTTTGAAGTTCTATCAAAAAAATATGTTTTCAGATTTTTTGAAATAAACAAATTTTCAATGGAATCAGAATTTTTTTAAATTAATTTTTAGAAAAAACTTTTTTAAATTTGTTTTTATTTAATTTATTTAATTTAATTTATTTTAATTTGTAAAGTAAGTCGGAAGAAAAAAATTTATTTTGTATTCATCTATATCTATATTTCGGGTATAACAACGTGATTAAGCGTGATTATTATTACTAATGTGAATAAGCGTGATTATTATTATTAATATTATTTTCAATCCATATATAATATATTTAAGTTGCGGGAAACAGCTAGTTTAGAAATATATACGTTTAGAATGTGACTAACTTTTTCAATTTTTATGAACGAGAGTGTGTATGGGAAATATTTCAAAAATAAATAAGTAGAGATACGTTTTAAGTTAAATGGTTTTAATGAACAGTCAACGGCAAAAGTCGAGCTAAAATTTAAAAATTTAATAATTGATTTGTACCTTATTTATTCGTTTCTCGAAAAAATGCTTCGGTTGAAAGTTTTTCATTATAACTATACCGACAACTTTTATTCGAAAAATTTTTCCGCAATCCGAATAAATAAGACATATATATACGACAAATATACCCAATGAGAACCTATTGCCCTTCGAAGATGACTCGACAGCAAGTTGGGTATATTTATTGAGCTTTTGCTGCCGAGCAACCTCTATGCATTTGGACACCGAGTGAATGGACGACAAATATACTCAATGAGATCCTATAGCCCTTCGAGGATAACTCGACAGCAGGGTATATTTATCGAACTTTTGTTGTCGAGCATCCTTTAAGGCATCTGGAGTAGCCTCAAATGGAATGAAAACGTCGACAATTTTTATCTCCTTGCTAGAATCATCTAGAGCCACCAGATCGGAACAAAGTGGACTGATGCGCTGGGTACTTGTTTGTTGATGTATTACAGCACCTGAGGGCACACTGCGCGAACAAGTCAATCTTGAATGGCATTATATCGATCTTGAACGCAGTTGTCAGGCTTCAAATTGGAGGGTACAATGATTCAGTACGCGTAGTTGTGTCTATTTGACATAGCCACAACGTCGACACCGTTTGTCACCGTCCCCAAATTGACGGGCTCCGAGTATTAATACATTTCATTCAAAACCAATATACCTCTTCATTATTCGAAATGTAAATTTATATCTCTTATTATGTTATAAATTATTCATACATACAGATTAGTCATTGACAATAAACATGTTTTTTGAGTTAAATAAAAACAATGAACAATATCAATGAAACCATAATCAATCATAATTGATTATGAAATATAAATGAAAGGGGGACTATACTGACCCTAGCTCTCGTAATAGATGTTTTTTTGCTGTTTTTAAAACATATTCAAATTCTATTGATATTTGCTCATACACATTGTTAAGGACTCAAGGTCATTACGTCAAAAATGATGAAAATTATTTGATACCAATAGAATGTTGTTAATATTTACATAAATGAATCGGTTAAGTGCAAGGTTTCAAACGACATCTATAAACAATTTTATCGAAACTTAAACATATATCATTGAATTCGGCAAGTTTAATAAATGGCTTAAACGTATATCATTGAATTCAGCATTGGAGTAGATAAGAGTATTTACACACATAATGGTATTTATTTACTTTCAAAATTGAATTTGAACGAAAGTACGTAAAATATTTATCTTAATTTATTTCGGTTACAATAAAAGTTGAAACCAGAAAAAACACCAAGAGGCAATTGCCACTTCTAGTCTGTAGATTTCAATCAAATTGTGCATTTTGTAACCTGCAATGTCGTAGTAGCAAAGGGGATTCCGAAGCCTGGCAAGTATAGAAGAACCCTATCTAGGCCTTTTTTACCAACCCCTAAAGAAGAAGGAATTTATATCTACACAAGTAATTTGTATGTAGATTGTGTTTACTGCAGCTGACTTTGATAAGAACTATGCCGATATTCATTTGGAGTTTGCGGAAGGAAACTGCAGAAAACCTTCAAAAGTATAGCCGGTTCCTTCTTTCTTGTCACGCCGACTGTTTAGTCAATTAACCGCTCCATTAACTTTTTTTTTATTCATTTAATTGACAACCACCATTAAACTGCTACCATTGCATATCGAACCAGCAACCTCTCAGTTCCAAGCAGAGTGCCTTAAACAACTAGAAAACTCTGAATGGTCCTGCAATTGTATAATATCTTAGTTTAGCTCGCTCACTATAAGAATAAACTACTCTTTCTAACAAAATTAGAGTAGTGGCAAGTGTGTTTGATCTAGGTCTGAAAAAGTGTGATCATAATCCAAAGTTTAAAAAATATCGTCGGAATCGTTTTCCAAAGGTTCTCAATAAATTTTTAAAACATTAATAATAAAGAGTACCAGTCAAGTAGCCGAGCGGTCTAAGGCGTCATGTCTGCGCAGTATGCAGTACTTGGAAACTGGGAGGTTATGGGTTCGAATCCCGACATCGGCAGTTTGTCAATTATAAAAGAGAAAAGGGGTGGTTGATTGACTAAACTGTCGGCGTATGGACAAGAACTTGGTAACCGGCTATGCTTGAGAAGGTTTTCTGCAGTTTCCTTCACGAACTCCAGATGAATATCGGCATAGTTACTGTCATAGTCGGCTGCAGCAGCATATCCTACCAATTCCTAGTCTACTCACAAGTTCCTTCCACTCCACTCACATTCTCACATCCTAAGGCATCACAATGGACCTTATGGCCGAAGTGTAGCCCGTCTAGGGCAGCCTTTTCAATCTACATCTACCTCTAATGAAGAGTTATTTTCGGTTTAGTTATTGCAGCGTATAAGACGACAATATTTACCTTAAGTTTAAAGATTCATAACTCTCGCTATCTGTGTTCTTCAGATATATTGTGTAGATATACAGCCACACATACATACATACACACAGACCCATCAATGGCCAAAAATGGTTTTGTTGGTATTACCGAAACCTCAAACCTAAAGATTTGGTAAAATTTTAATACTTTGGATTCTTAATTTTCTGAACGATTCTGTTAGTCGTTCAGATGGTAAAATAGAAAATAATCCAAAAATTTGATATTCAAATAGAATTTTTAATAAGAATAATAAATATCCTGGAATAGTATTTATTATTAAAAAATTTCATTTACCGCACACTTTGCTCAATATTACATAATATTAAAGCCTCTATTGTTTATAAAACATTGATTTGAAACAAAGTTGTCAATTATTTGTTTCAAACGAAAATAACATTTTTCCTAGAATATAAATTACAAACACAAATTATCTGAATACCATTCCCACATAATCTGGAGCACGGTAGTGTGCAAGGCCGAGTTTAAAGTGTTATTTACGGTATAGTTATGGCAGCTTATGAGAGTGAAGATTAATAACTCTCGCTATCAGTGTTCTTAAGATAATATAATGTATAGATATACAGGCACACATACATACATACACACAGACCCATCAATGGCTAAAAATGGTTTTTTTGGTATTACGAGAACTCCAACGTAAAAACTCGATAAAATTTTATTATTTCGGATTGTTAATTTTCTGAATGATTCTAGTGGTTTTGAGGGTAAAATAGAAATCAATCCAAAAATTTGATAATCAAATAGTATTTTTAATAAGAATAATATCCTGGAATAGTATTTATTATTTAAAAATTTCATTTTCTGGACACTACGCGCAATACTACATAATATTAAAGCCTCTTTATAAAACAATGATTTGAAACAAAAATGTCTATCATTTGTTTCAAACGAAAATAACATTTTTCCTAGAATATGAATTACAAACACAAATTATCTGGATAACATTCCCACAATAATATTTATTAAAACGGACTAATTCCATTAATTCAGTTAAAAATAAATACATAAAAAATAGTTTTGTTTTATTTGTTAGTTGTATTTGATAGAGTTTGTATGCCCAGATTTATTTGTGAATACTTATATAAATGCTTTAAATTTATTAATAAGTTTTTTCTAAAAATTAATTTAAAAAAATTCTGATTCCATTGAAAATTTGTTTATTTCAAAAAATCTGAAAACATATTTTTTTGATAGAACTTCAAAAAAATCCAAAGACAAATGTCAAAATCTTTTGTTTGAACTCATTTATGAAATTTTATTTCGCTAGGAGAATATTTGTAATTTATATGTACATATAAAATAAATATATATTTATATATTTATATATATATATATATATATATATATATTTTACCATCTGAACGACTAACAGAATCGTTCAGAAAATTAAGAATCCAAAGTATTAAAATTTTACCAAATCTTTAGGTTTGAGGTTTCGGTAATACCAACAAAACCATTTTTGGCCATTGATGGGTCTGTGTGTATGTATGTATGTGTGGCTGTATATCTACACAATATATCTGAAGAACACAGATAGCGAGAGTTATGAATCTTTAAACTTAAGGTAAATATTGTCGTCTTATACGCTGCAATAACTAAACCGAAAATAACTCTTCATTAGAGGTAGATGTAGATTGAAAAGGCTGCCCTAGACGGGCTACACTTCGGCCATAAGGTCCATTGTGATGCCTTAGGATGTGAGAATGTGAGTGGAGTGGAAGGAACTTGTGAGTAGACTAGGAATTGGTAGGATATGCTGCTGCAGCCGACTATGACAGTAACTATGCCGATATTCATCTGGAGTTCGTGAAGGAAACTGCAGAAAACCTTCTCAAGCATAGCCGGTTACCAAGTTCTTGTCCATACGCCGACAGTTTAGTCAATCAACCACCCCTTTTCTCTTTTATAATTGACAAACTGCCGATGTCGGGATTCGAACCCATAACCTCCCAGTTTCCAAGTACTGCATACTGCGCAGACATGACGCCTTAGACCGCTCGGCTACTTGACTGGTACTCTTTATTATTAATGTTTTAAAAATTTATTGAGAACCTTTGGAAAACGATTCCGACGATATTTTTTAAACTTTGGATTATGATCACACTTTTTCAGACCTAGATCAAACACACTTGCCACTACTCTAATTTTGTTAGAAAGAGTAGTTTATTCTTATAGTGAGCGAGCTAAACTAAGATATTATACAATTGCAGGACCATTCAGAGTTTTCTAGTTGTTTAAGGCACTCTGCTTGGAACTGAGAGGTTGCTGGTTCGATATGCAATGGTAGCAGTTTAATGGTGGTTGTCAATTAAATGAATAAAAAAAAAGTTAATGGAGCGGTTAATTGACTAAACAGTCGGCGTGACAAGAAAGAAGGAACCGGCTATACTTTTGAAGGTTTTCTGCAGTTTCCTTCCGCAAACTCCAAATGAATATCGGCATAGTTCTTATCAAAGTCAGCTGCAGTAAACACAATCTACATACAAATTACTTGTGTAGATATAAATTCCTTCTTCTTTAGGGGTTGGTAAAAAAGGCCTAGATAGGGTT
Source organism: Nineta flava (assembly GCA_963920215.1). NCBI lineage: Eukaryota > Metazoa > Arthropoda > Insecta > Neuroptera > Chrysopidae > Nineta > Nineta flava. The sequence continues at coordinate 48,309,911 of OY986042.1, read as the reverse complement.
CTTCTATACTTGCCAGGCTTCGGAATCCCCTTTGCTACTACGACATTGCAGGTTACAAAATGCACAATTTGATTGAAATCTACAGACTAGAAGTGGCAATTGCCTCTTGGTGTTTTTTCTGGTTTCAACTTTTATTGTAACCGAAATAAATTAAGATAAATATTTTACGTACTTTCGTTCAAATTCAATTTTGAAAGTAAATAAATACCATTATGTGTGTAAATACTCTTATCTACTCCAATGCTGAATTCAATGATATACGTTTAAGCCATTTATTAAACTTGCCGAATTCAATGATATATGTTTAAGTTTCGATAAAATTGTTTATAGATGTCGTTTGAAACCTTGCACTTAACCGATTCATTTATGTAAATATTAACAACATTCTATTGGTATTAAATAATTTTCATCATTTTTGACGTAATGACCTTGAGTCCTTAACAATGTGTATGAGCAAATATCAATAGAATTTGAATATGTTTTAAAAACAGCAAAAAAACATCTATTACGAGAGCTAGGGTCAGTATAGTCCCCCTTTCATTTATATTTCATAATCAATTATGATTGATTATGGTTTCATTGATATTGTTCATTGTTTTTATTTAACTCAAAAAACATGTTTATTGTCAATGACTAATCTGTATGTATGAATAATTTATAACATAATAAGAGATATAAATTTACATTTCGAATAATGAAGAGGTATATTGGTTTTGAATGAAATGTATTAGTACTCGGAGCACGTCAATTTGGGGACGGTGACAAACGGTGTCGACGTTGTGGCTATGTCAAATAGACACAACTACGCGTACTGAATCATTGTACCCTCCATTTTGAAGCCTGACAACTGCGTTCAAGATCGATATAATGCCATTCAAGATTGACTTGTTCGCGCAGTGTGCCCTCAGGTGCTGTAATACATCAACAAACAAGTACCCAGCGCATCAGTCCGCTTTGTTCCGATCTGGTGGTTCTAGATGATTCTAGCAAGGAGATAAAAATTGTCGACGTTTTCATTCCATTTGAGGCTACTCCAGATGCCTTAAAGGATGCTCGACAACAAAAGTTCGATAAATATACCCTGCTGTCGAGTTATCCTCGAAGGGCTATAGGATCTCATTGAGTATATTTGTCGTCCATTCACTCGGTGTCCAAATGCATAGAGGTTGCTCGGCAGCAAAAGCTCAATAAATATACCCAACTTGCTGTCGAGTCATCTTCGAAGGGCAATAGGTTCTCATTGGGTATATTTGTCGTCAATTCACTCGGTACCTGACTAGCGCACAACAACCGGGTGAGGTACCTAGGTATTTCCCTAAAATAAACGCAGACCATGGCACGGTTGATGGCGTCGGACATGATCCGCTGGTCGCGTTGACATTTATATAGAGCATTTAATCGTAATTATAACCAACCCTTGTGACAAAACACACAGATATTTGATTTGTGCAAAAGCTAGAAAACGCTATTTGTACGAAAAGATAGAAAGTACTATCATGGATCAATCCTAGCACACACAAATAAAATAGTGAGGCACACATAATAAACGATTGAAATATAGATATTAAATAGAAATAAGGACAAAGAAGACAAACTATTTCCAATAAATGAAAATTTTATAATTAATGTGCCACATTTTTATTTGAATCTTTTAAAACATATTATCGATTGTACATACTACACCAAAAGTCAAGCTAAAATTTAAAAATTTTATAATTGATTTATGTCTTATTTATTCGGATTGCGGAAAAATTTTTCGAATAAAAGTTGTCGGTATAGTTATAATGAAAAACTTTCAACCGAAGCATTTTTTCGAGAAACGAATAAATAAGGTACAAATCAATTATTAAATTTTTAAATTTTAGCTCGACTTTTGCCGTTGACTGTTCATTAAAACCATTTAACTTAAAACGTATCTCTACTTATTTATTTTTGAAATATTTCCCATACACACTCTCGTTCATAAAAATTGAAAAAGTTAGTCACATTCTAAACGTATATATTTCTAAACTAGCTGTTTCCCGCAACTTAAATATATTATATATGGATTGAAAATAATATTAGTAATAATAATCACGCTTATTCAACTTAGTAATAATAATCACGCTTAATCACGTTGTTATACCCGAAATATAGATATAGATATATACAAAATAAATTTTTTTCTTCCGACTTACTTTACAAATTAAAATAAATTAAATTAAATAAATTAAACAAAAACAAATTTAAAAAAATAAAAATAAATTATTTAAAAAAAAAAATCTCCCTCCAGCAGGATTTGAACCAGCGACCTATGCATATCTATATCTATTGAATATATTTTTCCTCTAGACTTATTTTACAAATATCAATATTTAAGGCTAGCTAAGAATTTTAACGTAATGCTAGCCTATAGCCTTCCTCATGACTATGTCCATCAAACGCAAAAATAAGTTTTCAAATCGGACTGGCAGTTTCAGAGATTAGCGCGTTCAAACGAACAAACAAACTCAGTTTTATTATATTAGTATAGATATATGTATTATATTCTATACAGTAACACTTAAAATGGTTCAACTGGTTCGATTGTTACGAACGGAAGTGTACAGAATTGATTCTGTCGACAGTTATATTATAAATATTTAAATAAATATAAAATGCAGACAATAAAATTAAAAGCAAAAAAAGAAAAGCTGAATCCAACGTAAAATCAAAGAGAATCTGAATTAAAACGTAACACTTTGCGTGAATAGAAAATGGTGTTAAAAAGAAGCAAAAGACCAAAATACAATTTGCTTTCTTTGTTTTGCAAATAATTATTTTCTGTTATATATCAGTCCATCAACACAAAGAAAGAAACAATAAAACTATGAATGTCTAATGTTAGACAAAGTTAAATAAAAGAGGATTCTTTCTCGTATTTATTAGAGATAAAAGTCACAGTGTACCGTCTTACTATGTTTGAATGTTTGAGTTATATCCAACCAGTGAGTACTCCGTATCATTTCTAACACTTTCTAGAACTGTTTTTATAATGTATAATTGTGAGAACTGTTATAATGGTCTAAGAGCTGGCTACATAAAAGTGAACTGATAAAACATAGTCGTGATTTTTTCTCATAAGTTTCCCATGATATCGTCAAAGTAAGAGCCGCGATTTGCAGAAGTCTCAGGTGAGGCGGAGACTGTGGGTGGGGTGTCAAACTTGTAAAGATTTGATTAAAAAAGAAGATGGAAAAGTTCTGAAAATTGGTGTGAAAATTGAAAGAAAATGTTCCCAGAAGTGTAGGTGGAGGTCCAACCGTTCCCAGAAGTGGTAAAATAGATAACTTTGAGTTGAAATTGAACTCATAAAATATAGTTCTGCAAATTTGTTTACTGCAAGATTATGATACAAGTAGACTTTTCATAAATTTGCAGAAGTTAAAAGTGTGGTAAATGACCAAAAAATTTAACTTTCGAACAAATTTTTAAGCATAAAAAAAAGTAATTTACACCGTACACGTGATAGAAGTGAAGCTTATGAAAAATACAACGATATAGTTTATATTTTCTATGAAAATGACAATCAAAATTGAAAAAAAATTTTAATAAAATAAATATAAATTAATCTTTACAAAATAACAAAAATGCACCAGCACACAGTGTTCCCAAGCGGTCCCATCCAAGTACTGACTGTGTCAAATGTTGCTTAACATTAGTGATCAGACAAGTACTGTTTTATTAAGTACAGTACAAAATACATAATGTATCTACATTAAATAATTTATACTGGTTTAATACATAAAATTTTTTTGCGAACGTTAATTTTTTTAGACATTTAGCCTCACTTTTATGTTCTGCAAATTTGTAAACAGTCTAATTGTATCGTAAATTTGCAGTAAACAAATTTTCAGAACTTTGTTTTATGAGTTAAATTTCAACCACTCAAAATTAACCACTTTACCGCTTCTGGGAGCGGTTAGGCCTCAACCTCCATTTCTGGGAATATTTTCTTTCAATTTCTACTTTCAATATGTAATAATACACCAATTTTCAGAACTATGTTCGATCGTTTTTTTTTTATCAAAACTCTATACGTTTGACCACCCCCTCCCCCACCTACACTCTCCGCCTCACCTGAGACTTCTGCAAAAAGCGACTCTTGCTTTAACGATATCTTGGGAAACTTATGAGAAAAATCACGACTGTTTTATCAGTTCACTTTTATGTAGACTCTCTTAGACCATTATAACAGTTCTCACAATTATACATTATAAAAACAGTTCTAGAAAGTGTTAGAAATGATACGGAGTACTCACTGTTTTTATTAGTTCACTTTTATGTAGTCAGCTCTTAGTCTATAATAATATGTAAGTGACTTCACTTCCTTGATTCATTCTTTCCTTTAGCTAACGCGAAGATTATGAGCACAATAATTATATAGTATACAAAAGTTATAGAGTCATATATAGATGATTTCAAAGTCAGTATATTTTAAGCATAAAAAAATATGGAACGATAAAAAAAGGTGATTTGTTAATTCACTAACACATTTTGCCGAAAACGAAGTGATAAAATATTAAGGTACCCATACACTTCAAATGTTAGTTTAATTGTACGTTGTTTCTCATAAATTTCGATGCAGTTTACAACATTTTGACAAAAATATCCGAGTGTAAATTGGATACGTGAGTTTTAAAACAAAATCAGTTATAATCAGTGAAAAATGAGCAAAAATGTTCAAAAGACTATATTTTTAAATTTGAAGATGAAAGCAAAATCTAAAAAAATTAATTTTTCTCTATTGAACACATATTTCATCCGATTTTAATAAAATTGGTACGCAGTTGAGCCAAATTATACCGTGAAATGTACTTTTTATACACAGTATTATACAAGGTATAGAAAGTTTAGTTCCGACTTTGTACGCTTGAAAATATTGATCGCAATAAAAATTTTTGCTATAGGTGTAATAATTATCTAATTAGTCTATTTCCGCATGTCCGTTTGTCTGACCGTCTGTGAATCTGATAACTCAAGAACGAAAAGAGATAACGAGCTAAAATTATTTTTGGGTGTTCTACAGCAAAAAAGTAAGGTCAAGTTCGTTAATGCGCAAAATCGAGTCATGTTTGGGCCAAATGAGCAAAATTGCCTATTTCTGGGCAGTTGAATGGGCAAAACTGCCTACCTTTTCAAACTGTACGAGATATAACAAAAGTTTAATAATAAAAAATCTTCTTCTCTTTACAATAAACATTTTTTGTTCGAAAAATTTTTCCATAAATTCAATAGTTTTATCATAATTTGGGCTCAAAAGTTCCTCGGAAACGGAAAAATATGCCCATCTTTAAAAACCATAAGAGATTTTTTTTTTAATTGTGGGGAAAAAATTGTCCTTTTTTGCAAAATAAACAACTTTTGTCTCAATCATTTTTCCATAAACTCAATAGCCTTATTTCCATATTCTCTGCCAAAAATAAGAGAGCAAAAGACTATGATACTATAATATTAATAGTTGAACGAAGGCGGACATATGTACAAACATAACATCTCAAATACTTGTTATACCCAGTATATGTAAATATACAAGGTATATTAAGTTTAGTTCTGACTTTGTAATGCTTCAAAATATTGATCCTTGACATAAATGCTTGGAATGGTTGTTTGATGGGTGTTGAACATTTACAAATAATTCATATTTTATAAACATTGAATAGGCAGAATTTTTAACAATCCAAACATTAATATACAACTCTGTATAAACTGGGTAATCAAACAATTAACTCAGTTAGTTGTAAAATAACTTGTTTTTTACAGATTTCGATAATCTGTACAGATTTCGATATTATGAATCTTGAATGAACATTCTGAAGCGCAGTGAAAGATATTATAATAACAATTTTTTTTTTTTTTTGTTTTGTTTACGCGTCAGCTACTGAGGCTATTTGCGTTTTAGAACTAACAATTTCATTCTTGACTGATTTCTAAATTTTTACATAATTTGGATTTTTATAGTGTTTATGGATTTTTAATATAATATAAAATTATGTAAACTTCAATAATAACTGATTAAGTACAATATGAGTCAGGTTACTGTCATAGATTCATAACTTATTAAATAAATTAATTTTTTTTAGAATTTGTAATATGATTTTTACGTTTTTCACACTGTCACCAATAAGATTTTTAATATCATAATTATCTATTCCCTGGTTGAATAAGTAACCTTTTACTAGTTGGCACTCCACTAATAACAATTAAAGAGTTGCAAAGTTACATCCTTAATTAGTAAGTTTTGATTCAAATTTTGTTAAATCGGAGACAAAATAGCGAAATTGTTTAAAATACTTTTATATTAATTTCATTTTTAATTCAATTCAAAAAAATTAAGTTTGCTCTAACAAACCCAAAGTTTTATAGATTTTCATAAACTTGATATGTAATTCTACTAAATTTAGGTCAAATGCTACGTTTTATCATTCAATGTGACTGTCTCGTAGTTCCACTTTTTTTTTACCGACGAAAAGAAGGAGGTACTCAATTCAACCTGTATTATTTTTTTAATGTATGATCACGCATAACTTTTTACAGAGTAGTCCGACTTTGATAATTTTTTTTTGTTCGATAGGGAATGATTCAAAGTTAGACACAAAAAACAATTAATAAGACTTCCCGGCGCTTCCACTAAATAACACATATCATAATCGCTGTATATAGTCAGTGAGTAAACACTTTGAACCCACTCAATATCGTCATATATATATATATATATATACATATATATAATGTATGACCACGCATAAATTTTTACAGAGTAGCCCGATTTCAATAATTCCTTTTTTATTGGATTGGGTATACTTCGAAGTTCGTACCATAAAATTTGAAGAAAAAAAATTCGTGCCTAAGGGTTGAAAACTAGGGAAAAATGGATTGTTTACCCACTGAATTGTCATCTGTGAATTGATTCTGTTGAAACTTGGCATACTTATGTAGTTCTAATGACACTATAACATGTACGACAAAAGAAAGGCACTGAAAAGTGAAAAAAAAACATTTTTTTCAAAAAATAAAACCGACGAAAGAAGAGAGTAACTGAAAAGCAAAAAATAAAAAAGAACCTTTTAAGTCTTACTAAGTCTTATACTAATGTAAATACGTAAATTATTTTGAGTCGGAAGTTTGAGGCAGAAGTTTACGCAATCAAAAAGTAGTAATATTCCAGCAAATACACAAATGTTTGCCTTCAAAAGTAGTGAAATCTATGTTAGGGTCAAGTTGCAGGGTATTTCATATCGGACTTGGAAAGTGGTCAGATTTTATTACACTTAATATACAAAGAAAAACGCTTACGAAGTAAAATATGAAATACCCTGCACCTCAGAAATTTACACAATATATAGGGGAACCTGTGACACAACGGGGTACCGGTACGGAATGAAGTTTGGCATTTTTCGATGTGAAGAGGTTGCTGTTGGCGAGAGAACATATATACGTATTCAATACGTAGAACTAGACCAACTTGTGGCTATTCAACTACGACATTCATGTTAGCCTAGTTTTTGTGGTCGTTGAAGCGTGAAATTTTAGTTATGTGATTTTTTGCTCATGTATTGTTACTGTGAAGATCTTGTAACCAAGGAAAGTTATACATACTTGTTTACAATACAACTAATCAGTCAAAGTTCGAGCGGTCTAAGGCGTTATGTCTGCGTAGTATGCCTACTTGGAAACTGGAAGGTTATGGGTTCGAATCCCGACATCGGCAGTTTGTCAATTATTAGGGGAAAAAAGCAGGAGGTTGATTGACTAAACTGTTGGCATATGGACAAGAACAAAGTAACCGGCTATGCTTGAGAAGGTTTTCTACAGTTTCCTTCACGAACTCCAGATGAATATCGGCATAGTTCCTATCAAAGTCGGCTGCATCCGCATATCCTACCAATTTCTAGTCTATACACAAAAATTCCTTCCACTCCACTCACATCCTCATATCCTTAGGCATCACAATGGATCTTATGGTCGAAGTGTAGCCCGTTCAGGGCAGCCTCTACAATCTATCTATCTATCTAAGGAACGCTTCTGATGATAAATGGAATAAAGAAGGAAGAGAGAACTCGAAACTAACAAGAGTGATTTTGAGCATTGATCTGACTGTGAATGTTTATGTTGTTGCAACTGGTATCAACCTTGGGTGAATGTCCAGCGTTAACTTGTGATTATCGGTAAAAAACTAAGATAGGTAACTTACCCCAAACGTTGCTAAGCATTCAGATATGATGATTCACGATACAAGAAAAAAGGGATGGGAAATGGATGGATATTTCTACCTCGTGATGCCACTTCGAATTCACTGAAGACCGCAATCGAATACTGCGAAGCACTTAGTAACGTTTGTGTTAACGATGACATAAAATCATGTACTATTAAATATACACTTATCACTATTACTACATTTAATTGTGAAAGCGCGGATAAATTATATATAAATTAGGATATGCCCAATATGGCTACTATATTCTACTAGAAAAGTTAGATTAGAACTGCTAATTTTTTTTTACTGTCGGATATGTTGTACCAAAATTGCGTGGGAGTCGACACGTGACCCTATTTCGCTCTTTTACCGACAAATAGAATTTTGTTATTTGTCATAGGTCGAATGCATGTTTGAACAAACACATTATTTTCTACAATAATAATTATATAAATAACAATTGTCTAACAATTCTAATTACCACCCAAAAAACAATAAAGATACTGCATTAACAGTTTATATTCTGGTGAATTTTACTCCTAGTAAGTTGAATCGCTTGTTCCATGTGCAAAAAATGAGCACACAATTTCTGCGCGGGAATAGATAGCGAAAATGATGAGGCTGTCTTAATGTATGAATTTTGAACATATTCTTATTTTTTCTGCACTTCCACTGGTTTTATATGTATTTATAATAACCTGTCCTTATCCATGCCCGGGGCAGAAAGGGGAAAATGACATAATTTTCTGTTAATGAAAAAAAAAAAAGTTTTGTTTTCTTACAATAAAAAAATTTGTGTGTTCATAGAAAAATTTACAGTTCTCTCTTTATAATCTCTTTTGCATTTTTAAACCATATTTTCAACTTCATAACCCGTTCTGCCACGAGTCCCTCTACCAATCATTTTCTCATTTTCAACCCGAATTCGAAAAGGAGGATGGTTCTCAATTCATCTATCTTTTTTTTTTTTTTAATGTTTGTTACCTCAGAACTCCGTCATTTATTAACTGATTTTAAATTTTTGTTTTAAAGAGTTTGATTTCCGATTGGTCCCATTGTCCCACCGTATTCTGATGAAGGGATCCCCTGAAAATCGAGGAAAACCCTCATTTTATATGTGATAACCCATTTCTGCGAATTTTTATTTTTTTTAAGGATATACTCATTTATAATGGGGAAAAAAGGAAAATTTTTTAAAAAACCGACTTAAAAAAATTTTTTTACAAAAAACAAGACCCCAAAATTAAAAATTTTTACAAAAAACAAAACAAAATGCTTGTAAAAAAACTGAAAATCTGTTATGAAAAAATGCACTAAAACTTAAAAAAAAAAAAAAAAGGTTTAGGTCTACCCATATTTAGACAAATAAAATCAGTTATGGAACTTCAAAGTCACTAAAAAGCGAGAAATAAAACAAATTTTGACAAAATGGAAACTCGACTTCAAAAAAAAAATATTCTAAAACAAAAAATGCACTAAAAAGTAAAAAAATAATTGCTTATTCTGGTGCCAATTTTAGATCACCTAAGCAAAAATTTTTAAATATATATGTACAATTATTGATATTTTTTCCAAATAGGTGTCCAAATTTTATGTGAATTTCTCTATGCTGACACCGACTCCAAAAATAACAATAATTGTACATATATATTTAAAAAATTTTGCTTAGGTGAACTAAAATTGGCACAAGAATATGCAATTATTTTTTTACTTTTTAGTGCATTTTTTGTTTTAGAATATTTGATTTTTGAAGTCGGGTTTCCATTTTGTCAGAATTTTTTTTATTTGTTAAAAAAACTTGACCCTTAGTTTGTACTACTTTTGAAAGCCATCATTTTGGTTGTTGCTGGGATATCACTACTTTTTGTTTGCAAAAACTTGGTCAATCTCACATTTTGTTATTACTCGGATGTATTTTTTTTCATGTTGGCTCTGTATAAATACAAGAACAAAAACATCTGATTTCGTATTACATGTTGTGCAAAGTGTGTTCTGGTATAAATGAAGAAAATTACAGAAGAAAAAAATAGTGAGGCTGAGAGAAGGGAACAAAGAGACAGGCGTTTCAAATGATGTAACGAAGCATAGTTACTGTATACAACAGAAAAGTTGAGAGCTAATTAATATCTCTTTTATATACACAATAGGAAAATACAAGAGAAAAAAATATATATACTCATATTTTTACTCATTTCATATTACAAAAAGGAAATTCATCATCAAAAAATTTATTATTAAATACATAGGTGTCAATCTTCATTAGACAAACACTTTGAATGTACTATGGAACACAAAAGTCGTGTAGTCATTTTCCCTAAAACTGAATGAGTAAGGCACAAAATGACTACACAATTTTGAAAAAATTCGTTACGCAGGAGCTGCGTCAACTTAGCGAATTTCCTTAGAATACATAAATCACTCTCTAGGGGTCATAACTTTAGTGAGATCAAAATGAAATAGAATATCTGATATGACTTTAGTATTTGCAAAAATTAAATTTATTAATAGCCAAAAACAAATTTTTTATTTACAATTAAATATATTTTATGTATTCGTGTCAAACAAATACAAAATATTAAATATCTCTCTTAATATTAGCATAATCGAAAAGTGTATAAGGAGTAAAGTAGTAGAAAATCAAGTTTGCTATAATACATTACGAGATCAATTTTCGCAAACTCTAAAGTAAACAGAGATATTAATTCAATCTTTAATTGTAAATATCTCTGTAAATATTAGTGTAACAGAAAAATGATAAGAAACAAAATTACAGTAAAACTTAGTACCTACAACTTAACTTCTGATAAATTTTTCGATTTTTCAAATATTAAGGGAGATAGTTAAATTTTATGTTTCCCCCTCCCTTTAAAGCCCCCTTTCCCTTCCTTTAGAATAATTTACCTTTAGAATACCAAAAGCAAGCCATATACCCAATTTAAAGAGTCCACAGACATTTAAAAAAAGTACATATGTTGTATATATGTATATTATATATATATATATATATATATATATATATATATATATATATATATATATATATATATATATATATATATATATATATATATATATATATATGTATATATATATATATACAAAATTTATCGATAGTGATTTTTAACATCTAATAGGTAGGATCGATGGACATTTGAAGAAACTTTTACGAAATTCAACATTGGTGCAAAAACAATAGCTACATTTCCTTTGGAGGAAATTCGCTAAAAAGAATACTACTTTTGTAAATCAATGTCCAAAAATTAGTGATGACATAGAAAATTTTCTTAAAAGCCAACCCAACCGGTGAAAAATTGGTAAATAAGGGTGACTATGGTAGCCAACTATGTGAGACAAATGATATCGCCTATTTCCTTCCTAGAGGATATCATAAATCATCTCATTTTGAGAGTATTCTGCAAAATTTTCAACAACTTGTAACCCTACAAATGACTCACAAAAGGGCGCATAAAATCAAGTACAGATGGCTTATTTGAACAGAAGAAGTAGTATTAGTAGCGGACGAGAGGTCGAAGCCTGGCAAGTAGACGTTTCTAGACCTTTTTTTCCGACCCCTTAGTTGTGCGACTGCAGGCGGATTTGATAGAAACTATGCCGATATTCATCTAGAGTTTATGGAAAGAAACTGCAGAACACCTTCACAAGTATAGCCGGTTACTTTCGTTTTTTTTTTTTTAATTTAATTTAATTGACAAACTGCCGCCGTTGGGAATTGAACCAGCTACCTTCCTATTACGAGTTTAGTGCCCTAACTAACTTGGACCACTTGGACAAGTCGTCTCATTTGAATAAACTTCGATACTTCGATAATTTTCATTTGAAGAAATTCACTAAAAATTAACACATCGTATAGAAAAAAAAAATACATAAATGAAATAAGAGTGAAACTGATGTTCTGACATAATTTTGTAAATTGAATGATTATTTTTACATTATTATAGATATATAGAATAATAATATACTAATACATATCCAGAAAGTAAGTGTGTGTAACATCGTTAAGAACATAGGATAGGGCCGAGGCTCTGAATACAATGAAGAGAATGATCATATTCAAAGACAAGCAATTAATATATAATTTAGTTTTGTAAATAACATACAAAACATTGTATGAAATTTATTATAAATGTTATATATATATATATACATATTTTATTAATATGTATTATTAATAATTACCAAATAAATTATTATCGTTAGTAGGATGGTGATATTTTTTTTTCAAATATTAATTAAGGATACAAAGGGAACGAATATTACTATACTTTTTAACACACGCAATAATTTGTTTTTGTATTTGTTTTGAATGTAATGGTAATCATGCCTATCGTATTTTTATACCCGATATATACAAGGTTAAATTAAGTTTAGCCCCGATCGTGTAACGATTGATCGGATTCAGCGCATAAAAAACATTTTGGTGTTCATAAAATTACTTATTTCAACAATTTCTGCCCGTCTGCTTCTCTCGATAATTCAAAAACTAAAGGAGAAAAGATACTGAAATTTTAAGCGTGTTAAAGAGCTCAAAGTAAGGTCAACTTCGTGAATGGGCAAGATCGGACCATCTTTCCTTCGTCTACGGTGTAAAATATCCATCTTTAAAACAGAAAGAGATAGAAAAAAATGTAAATACTAAAAATGTTCCTTTAAAAAAAAAGTTTTACCTCAATTTCAGCTCAAACATTTGCACTTACTCTTAATTAAAAAAAACACATGAACTCAGGATATACCGGGTATTTAAATGATTAACGCAGTTGTTATTTTCACTTGTTTGTTTTAAGATTACAAAAAAATAATCAATGTGAGATAGCTTAAATTACCGATGAGAAACGATACAGATACGATTAGCTAATTCATATATATACTTAGTTAATTCATATGTATACTTTGAAGTAGAAATGCGTATTTATATAATACATATAATTTATGTATGAATTAGTTATTTTCCAATTCCTAACAGAAAGGCGCTAATCAATATGGGCGCAAAATGATGCGATATAATACATTAAAACTGGTTACATGGGTTTTGGTCCCCGGACAAAATAGCGGACAAAATATCCCCGGGACAAAATATCCCCAGGCAAAATATCCCCAAGACAAAAAATCCCCTGACTAAATATTCCCGACGAAATATCCCAAGGACAAAATATCTCGAAAACTTTGAAATCACAGAATAATATCAGTAATAATAATAATAATAATAATAGTTTTGGCTACGATATCTCAAATATATAGAACGCCTTTTAGTGCGGGGCCCAAAAAAACGCAAAACAGTCCAACTCAGGATATGACCGAAGTGAAAGATAATTAATTTCAATAATTTTTGACTCGATATTTGAAACATATAGACCGCTGTGAGCGAGCGCCCAAAAACACGCAAACCCGAACAACTCGAGGTATATTTTTTTTCATTATCAAAAGATGTTATGTCGGGGGATATTTTGTCCTTGGGATATTTTGTCTTTTCATCAATAATTAGAAAAAAATTAAATGTTTGAAAAGAATATTCATAAAAAGAAAACCTAAGTCATTCGGAAAATTTTGGAAAATTAGCCAATTATTGTGCTTAACAGTGCGCGTCAAAATTGTTTATTAAATGATAATTAATACTCTGTTAGTCCGTCAACATACGTGAAAGTTGACGCGAAAAAAAAAACAAATAAAAGGACTAAATGCTTTTATTTGAAGTAAATATTTTATATTTACTTAACGCATGTATAATATAATAAAACGAATGGAGGGATGGTCTAGTTACTTAGAATTACGTAGAAAAACGATGGAGATCATTTAATGAATATTCGAATGTTATGGATGAATGTATATAATTACTTACAGTCATATATGTTTGTATTATTAATATAAACCGCACCGACAGTTGCGTCATTAAAACTGTAAAGAGTCAGAGGTGAAACTCTTTTGGTACGATCCGGAGTGGAAGTGCGCTGGAACGGGATGGTTAATTATTTGGTGCTGTGTGTTGTGTTGTGTGTTGATAAGGTTTTATTCAACCAATATATTTAAAACTATTTACAGAGCTTGTATTCTATCGCCAGGATACGTCGCTAGTTGATAGTCGGAAATGCAAACTTAAAATTTATCCAATGGCCCCAAAGGGATATTTACAAAATAATGAATTTAATTTAATTTAGAAAAAAAACATTAAAATTTAGAAAAGTAAACCTGCGATCAACAGTGACGGTTAACAAATTAATATAAGTATTCTAATAATATAAATTAATTTTGAAAAAAGAAAACAATTCTCATAACTTATTAAGTTGAACAAATTCAATATTTAATTAAACCAAATCAGATTCAGAATTTTTACGTACTAGAAGTACGTAAAATTATCGAGGAAATAACCTCGTTGAATGCGGAAAGCCGCTTAAAAGAGTGTATTCAGTTAAGAATACCCTGGACTATTTGAAAATATTTGATGCGGAATGCCGCTTAAAAGGGTGTTTTCAATCAAGAATACCCCTGCACTATTTGAAAATATTTGATGCAGAATGCCGCTTTAAAGGGTGTAGTCAATTAATAATACCCCTGGAATATTTTGAAAATATGAAATTAATTATTTGACTTGCTGTTGGGTATCGTAGTAATGAGTGTAGTGATGTGTAGTATCGTTGGGTATCGTAGTGTAGTATCGTAGTGATGGGCTAATCGCAAACCAAAAAAACCCGAAAAGTTTTGATGAAAGTTTTTAATCACATTAAACATAATTGATAAAAATTTCTTAGCTGTTTACACAAATATTTCTTTCTTAGTAAACTGTGTCAGTCACATGATCAAAATATATCAATCACAAGAAAGAAAATATCATATACATACGCACACATCTGCACATTTTGAGTTACTTCTCACATTGCATATTTAGTTGCTAAAACTAGAAATCTATTTTGATATAATTAAAAACATAAATCCAAAAATAATACTGCGCTTGCTCAGTAAAACAATCGATTGAAAACTTGCATCGAAACTTTCACATATAAAAACACCCTACAGTAAAACTAAAAGCTCAAACTTTTTAAAAAGTTCTTATACACATTCATTTATTCATTTGTAGGATATTTATTTCTTTTATATTAAAAAAGTAATGTAACAACTGACTGAGTTAATTGTTTAAATACCCAGTATATACTGAGTTGTATATCAGTGATTGAATTGTTATCAATTCTGTGTATTCGAATTGATAACAATTCGCTTTCCGAGGAACAATTTAATCACAAATTAAGAGAAAACTATTGAGTTTATAAAAACATTTTTCAAACAAAAGTTGTTTAAAAAGAAGAAGATTTTTGGTTATTAAATCTCTTACGGTCTCAAATATGTAATCTCCCTTCTGGCGGGAAGAGACACTTTCCAATTTTGCCAATTAACAAAATTGACCTTACTATTTTGCTATAGAACACACATACAAAATTTCAGCTCGTTTTCTCTTTTCGTTTTTGAGTTATCGTGTTCACGGACAGACGGATTAGCCTAATCGGCAGAATTAGGCCATTTTATGAACACCCACCATTCTAAGCATTTATATCAAGGATTAATATTTTCAAGCGTTACAAACTCGGTACTAAACTTAATATACCTTCTATATTTACATATACTGGGTATCAAAAGTAGTTTAAAAAGTATTTTCACAAATGACAATAATGACATTCAAAATAAATGAAGTCTTTTCATTTGTAATTAATTACCATCGAGGCATTCAAATCAGTTAGATGGAATCATTATTATAAATAATTGTGTATATAAAGTTACTTTAAAAAGTTAAAATATTTCTGTTTACATAATAATCTAATATATAATTATATCTACATAGGACATAACAAAAACCATTGGCTGTTTTCAACCAGGTTAAATCCTTTTTCAAATATTATTCATTTCTTCTCAAAAATATATCCCTTTATCTATCATACAACATAAATATAATCCTTCCATAATTTTATCCCTAAAAATATTAATTTAAAAAGTTTTTATAGGGTAAATGTGACCAGAAAAACATTGTCAATACTCTTGGAGAGAAAACTATAATTAAACCATTCTGTGGATAAAGAATCCTAGAAATCTTTTATGTAATGACGACTGGAATTTTGTTTGGCAGTCTGAATTTCTTCCATCGTTTTATTTGGAATAAAACAAAAAAACAGTCTTTAACTTTTTCACTGACCACTTTGTAGCTTTACTGCACTAATCATGAAATATTTAAGGTAGTTCCAGCACTGTCTTGTATAATCAGGACAAAAAACCGGTTTGTATTTATTATAGAACAAATACATAAACACACATACACAACACATACATATATTTATGTACAAATTAATGTAATTTTAAAGTAAAAAAATTATAAACTATTATATTTCGAAAACAAAACGGTAAAACGCGATTTATAAAAAAAATTTATTTAATAAATATTTATCGTTACTATCCAAGTTTTTTGTTTTTAAATTCTGTCGAGTATTTTTTTAATACAACATATAATAGTTGGGCAGGCAGTTTTACATGCTTCTAATAAGAGAGAATGATCAATTTGTTATTAATTACCTTGCGTTCTAAGCGGTCAAAAATTCTGAACCTTCGGGATGTATTTGAAAACGTTATTTTTAGCCTGTGAAAAAAATGAGCAAAATCTATCGAAAAGGGATTTCATGTTGGAACTCCCCTAATAAGATCTCATTTCAGGATACATTTCCAACCTGGCTGTCGATGCTGATTTTGATAGGGCAGGAAAACCTAGGACAGTTAGATTGGGACTTAACTGAGTCATTAAAACGATCAACTTTCTTCAGAATAAAATTATTTCCGAATAAAAATATTCAGAGTTAGATTATCATTTCAAATTTGTTATAAAAAAAAAATCCAATATATTTAAGGACATTTAATTAAATGTTCTAAATTTAATTAATTATTTAAATGCTGTGTATTGACTGAGTTCTTTATCAGTGCGTTTATTTTACATCTACAACTTTTATATCTAAAATAATTTTAAATGTTTGATCTGGAATGAATTCGAAAACTAATTAAATTTAAATTTATGACAAAAAGTTTGAAACAAAAGTTTTTTGTTTTTCAAAGCATTTTAAGGAATATTTAATATCTCTTCTTCTGTAATTTACAGTTTTAAAGAAAAATATTCGTCCTCCTAAGAGGTTTCTTTTAGCTCTAGAACACGCTCATGGTATTCCTTCCAGATCTTGGACTTCAATATCTGGTTACCTTTAGTGCATTACAGGCAACAGATAAGTCCACAAATTGTCTTTTTATTTATTTTTTATTAGCATAGACTTTATATACTAGGAAACTTTTTACATGTATCACCCTGTATAATTATAATCATACAGGTTTGATATTTATTTATTTTTATATACTATAACTTCATTTATTTCGCATATTATTATTAAACAGCAAATGATATATATAGGACAATTAAAAGTTTTTGACAAACAAAAGTTACGAGATCCCTATTAAATATTGGACTAAACGCAAATCAAGGGAAAACTTGTTAATGCAAAACTAAAAATAATACAAATAATAATATTGACGGTCATACATATATTTTATATTTTAATTTAGAAACTTTCACGTAATTTATTCTATTTTCAGTTGATTTGAAATAGAAGTTTAATTATAAAATAAAGATAAATATACCGGTTGGAAAAATTACAAAAACCGGTTAATTATAATGAAAGAGAAACTCATTATTTTATCGAACTTATTTTGCTACAAAAAAATGCAACCTTATCTTTGAAGATTCATTCTTTAAAACGTCTATAAAATGGTTGATTATTTACGAAAATAGACTTGATTACCAAGATTTTGATGTTTTTTTCCAGCGATTTTATCAGATATTGCCAAAAATATGCATTCCTATTTAAAAAACACAATTGATCCTCAAATAATTCTGACAGCTTCGGTCAAGGTGAAAATTATACCATAAGATGCCTACCTCCGAACTAAACCAATTTTACATAATATTATTTGTGTATTAGACTAGTAAAAAAGTGCCTTTTTTCGAATTCCGTTTCGCCTTCTACGAAAATTATGACCAAAATTGTCATTCGATTCGTAATTGCATCTAAAAACTTTTTGGAAAAGTAGAAGTTCCGCGTAAAAAAATTGCAATAAACAATTTAGTAAAAAAAAAGGGGTTTCGTTTTTTATAAATATCTTAAAAACTACTATAGACATCAGAAATCGAATAAAAGATTCTTAAAAAGCAGAAAATTTCCTACAAACAAGTCTCGACTCAAGTAACTGTACCACTAATATTAATAATTTTAATTGAGAGATGAAAATAGGTATTGAAACGAGTGATTCGGCTCAGCTTGATTCAGATACTTTTTTAACCCAAAAATTTTTTTAACCCATTAAATACGAATATTCAGAAAAGAAAAAAATACACATACTTACTGGATACTTTAGCAAACAATAATCCGTCGGCAAATAATTTTTTCCACCAATTTCTCGTTTAACTATGCTTTTGTTAACTAAACAAAAAAAATTTTCACAAAATGGAAAACCGACTTCAAAAATCAAATATTCTAAAACCAAAAATGTACTAAAAAGTAAAAAAAATAATTGCGTATTCTTGTGACAAATTTAGTTCACCTAAGCAAAAATTTTTAAATATGTGTGTACAATTATTGCTATTTATGGAGTCGGTGTTAGCATAGAGAAATTGAAAAAATCGTTTTTATTTCGAAAAAATATTGTATTTATTTAAATTTTAATGTTTCACATAAAATTTATTCTTTACATAAAATTTGGACACCGACTCCAAAAATAACAATAATTGTACATATATATTTAAAAATATTTGCTAAGGTGAACTCAAATTGACACAAGAATACGAAATTATTTTTATACTTTTTAGTGCATTTTTGGTTTTAGAATATTTGATTATTGAAGTCGGTTTTCCATTTTGTCAAAATTTTTTTTTATTTCTCGCTTTTTAGTGACTTTGAAGTTTTAAAACTGATTTTATTTGTCTGAATATGGGTAGACCAACTAAACGATCTACTTATTTTTAATGAATTTTTTTTAATCGTTTTTTTTTTTTTTTTTCAATTTTTGTGCATTTTTTTAGAACAGATTTTCAGTTTTTTTTACATGCATTTTGTTTTTTTTTTGTAAAAATTTTACATGCATTTTGTTTTTTTTTTGTAAAAATTTTTTTTTTGGAGTCGGCTTTTTTTTGTAGGTTTTTAAAAAAAGTTTCTTATTTTTCCATTATGAATGAGTATACCCTTTAAAAAAAAAAAAAACTTTTTTGCAGAAATCGGTGATCACATATAAAATGAGGATTTTCCTCGATTTCCAGGGAATCCCCTCATCAGAATGCGATTTGATGACAATGGGACCAATCGAAAATCAAACCCCTTAAAACAAAAAACAATTCAAAATCGGTTCATAAATGACGGAGTTCTGAGGTAACAAACATAAAAAAAAAGAAACATACAGACAAATTGAGAACAATCCTCCTTTTTGAAGTCGGGTTAAAAATTGTTCAAATCTATTTAATATTTAAAATAAGGGTCTGGAATATTTTAACTCCTAAAAGCTATTCTTTGAAAGATTTAAAAAAGATCCCGTTGGAATATTTAAAAAATTTTGATTTTCCATTTTTTTAATAACAAAGAAACGGAAAAATTCGAAACATAAATAAAGTAACTTTAAAATTTTAAAATCTATTAAACTATTAAAGATACGACAAGACCACTTCAAGCGTTTTTTATTTTCCATTTACCAATGAGCAAATTGAGCTTTAAAACGAAGCTTTATCTCAAATTTTTTAAAAATTACGAATGAAAGTAATGGATCATTACTTGATTTATGTTTCAAATTTTGGTTTCTGTATAAAAATATGGAAAATCAATTTTTTTTTAATTTTCCAACGCGGATCTTTTTTAAATCCAGCAAAGAATCGCTTCCAGAAGTAGATTGCAAAAATTGTTTAGTTAACAAAAGCATAGTTAATGGAAAAATTGGGGAAAAAATTTTTTGCTGACGGATTATTGTTTGTTCTTAATATTCATATTTAATGGGTTAAAAAAATTTTTTTGTTCAAGTATCTGAATCTAGCTGAGCCGAATCACTCGTTTTCAAGACCTATTTTTATCTCTCAATTAAAATTATAAATATTAGTGGTACAGTTACGAGAGTTAAGATTTTTTTTAAGGAAATATTCTGCTCTTTAAGAATCTTCTAATCAATTTCCGCTGTCATAACTTTTTTTACTAAGTTGTTCATTACTTTTGCAATTTTTTTACGCGGGACTTCAACTTTTTCAAAAACTTTCTAGGTGCAACTACGAATTGAATGATATCTTGGTCATAATTTTCTGAGAAGGCGAAACGGAATTCGAAAAAAAGGCACATCTTTACTAGTCTATATACTTTAAGCGTCACAATACAATACTAATGCTAATTTCCATTAAGCTTACGAAGACATAGTATGAAGGAACTAGCGTATACTGTATAGACAAACATTGAAATTTTAATTTATATTGATATGAAAAATTATCTCATCCACCAGGTATCGAACCCTGGACCTCAGGATTTGATTTTTTCCAAAAGACGCTTCCTTGAAGAAATATTAAGGTGTATTGTTTAATATGAGCCATTCTGTATATATATTATACGTATGTATAACCTGTATAAAAACAATGGTTACCTTCTTATCTGGATACAGTTTTCATAATTATTTCAAAACGGCTTACCTGTAATTAAAAAAATACAATTCATTAGTTAATTGCCGTTAAATAAAATATTTGTTCTGTGCAGAGATTATGAGATTCTATGTAATCTTAATTAGTAACTCATTCAAAAATCTTCCCCATGTTAAAAATCACATTTTCAAAATTTGAAAAACCTGTAAACTAAATATAGCTCAAATTTTAAAAGATTTTAATACAGTTCCATGCCAGAAAATATAATATTAAAAATAAGATTTTCAAGGAATTGATTAATTGTTTCTAAACTTAAAATCATGAAATACAAACACAAGAATATAATTTTAAAATATATAGAAAGAAAGAAATAAACAATTGAAAATAACATCTAACTGATTAAATATCCAGTTGATTGCTTAAATATCCAGTATATACTGAGAGTATGAAAAAAAGTTGTGTTTTTCAGTTAAAACAATAGGATTACCATATTTACCAATAAAAAACGATCATAGACGCAGGCTACCATCTGCGAAACATATATTAAAATGGCGGAACCAAAAATCGTCGTGAAACTGTCAGCCCATTAGCGGTAAGTAACATATCCAGAGACAATATAAGAGTAATTTTAATAAGAGTAATTCTTGCAAGAATAAATGTAATGAATGTAATTTTAACAATGTATTGTATATATTGTATACTTTGAATAATAGTGACCATAAAAAAGAGTATTATTATATTTTTTTCAGAAAATGTTTTAATTAAAAAAAGAAAATAATAATAATTGGTAGGAACCCTGTATTTACTGTATCTCTCTTCCTACCTCTCACTCAGAGCTGAGTGCGTCAAAGTTTGCCCACCTATGGATTAGGTCATTTTACCAACACCTATACTAAACCTTTTTTACTGCGATTAATATTTTCAAACATTACAAAGTTCGGAACTAAACTTAATATACCCTGATATATATTATATATACCGCGTATAAAAATAAAAATAAAGCATAAGCAAAAATAAAATTCACTTTGAATTATCTAAAACGATATTTGTATACAATTTATTGTATACAATTTAAAACGATATCTATTCAAATATCTTATACATAACAAAGATATCTATGTAAATAGTACGTAAGTAGTATCAAATATATGTACTTGGATAATAATAATAATAATCAAACCTATTTATCCTTAGTTTATAGTTATCGTTTTGTTTTATGTATAAATGTTTATATTGGTCGGTAGTGAATGTATATAGGATGCTATTAGAAGGATATTTCAAAGAAAACAAAAATCCTTTCGTAAAAAATCTGATGATCTCTGTACACAGAGTTTAACATGTTGCATAAACATATTTCATTGAATTCAACACACGATTACAATATATACACACACATAATGGTATCAATTGACTATCAAAATTGAATTTAAACGAATAAATGTATAAATTATTCAGCATAATTTATTTCGTTTACGGAAAAATGCGAAAAACAAATTGTTCATGGTTTTGTTAGGAAAAATTTTGCAATTTAAATTTTTGCTCTAAGTAGTATTTTTAAAACAATTTCCAAAAAACCGTAATACGGGTAAGAGTAATGTGCCACTTTCGATTTTGATTGAATCTGGATGTAGCATCCTCTAATACTATTACTACTTAAGTTTAAAATTTTTACCTCTAACTCAATAATTTGTTTACATTACTCATCAGTAAAGTACTCTTTCTGAGAAAATTAGAGTAAGTGAAAATGACAAGTATGTGAACATATGATCAATGGCTGACGGGATCGTTCTCATTGCGATATAAGCAGCTTTTTTGAGCCACTCTGTATATTTATTATTTGTTATGTATATTAATATTATTATTTGTTTGGTTTTGTTTATATTATATATCTTGTTTAGTCTATGAGTTATGTAATTAAGGTCAAACAGGATATCTTCAGGATAACTTTAAGTACAAACAAATAGATAGTATATATATATCTATGTATATCTATATATATATATATATATATATATATATATATATATATATACATATATATATATATACATTATATATTATATATGTATTTATATATTTATATATATATCTGTGTGTATTACTTTAAATTGTTGTTGAAATGATTATATACAAGATTGGATAGCAACTCTATTTTACTGAAGGGGTGTATGAATATCTGCATATTATCTTAATGAGTTTAAAGATTATATATACAAATATTGTTTTGCGTTAGGAACTATTAATGCTAGCTAAAGTTTTTTTAAATGAAGATGACCAAGCGTACCAAGTATCGATAGTTAGTAAAAATAGTTCTTAAAGTTTAATTGTACACATTGCCTTAAAAGTAGTACTCATTTTTCAAACACTTTATAATTGAATCTAGTTAAGACTAGTTGTATATAGAACACGTGAGTTCTTTCATACTATGCCTTACGTAATCTTAATGGAAATTGACATCAGAACTGTTTTGTGCGCATTAGTATACAGAAATAATAATGTGGAATAATAAATAAATGTTACCTACAAAATAAAACTGTCAATGATAAGAAACAATTGATTCATTCCTCAAAATCATCCGTGGTGTGATGATAAGCCCACTGGGCTAGAAATTCAGACTTTCAGTGTTCGATTCCTGGTGAATGAGTTAGTTTTTTCATATCAATATTTAATTTAAAAATTCAATGGCATGTTTGATTATATTGTATACGCCAGTTCTTTCATACTATGCCTTACGTAACCTGAATGGAAATTGACATTAGATTGCATTGTGACGCCTAAGTATACAACAATTATAATGGCGATATTCTAATTGATTCGTGCCTAATTCATTCCGTTTTCGACAAATGCTTTGGGTAAAATTCTATTCGAAACATTTTCCCAAATATCGAATGAATAAGATACAATTCAACTAACAAATTTTTAGGGATGAGCGTTACTATTTGTAGCCCATAATACAATCGATGATGTACTAAAAATTACAAATAGTAAATAATATTACGAATTCATCTGGAACTTTGATCAGATTCAAACAAAACCGAAAGGCGTATGGATTCTTAATATTTACCTTGATTGAAAACTATATCTCGTGTTTTATTGTCATATTTTTTTAAAAACATTTATAGTGAATATATTTAGCTGAAATTAAGTAAACGCTGGTCACTTCCATAAGTATAACATAAGTCAACGGCAATAATCTTAGTTTACAAAACCAGTTAAAATATGTTTTATAAAAATTTTCTGGTTAAGAATGTTC
Organism: Nineta flava; assembly: GCA_963920215.1. Classification (NCBI taxonomy): domain Eukaryota; kingdom Metazoa; phylum Arthropoda; class Insecta; order Neuroptera; family Chrysopidae; genus Nineta; species Nineta flava. The sequence continues at coordinate 48,285,755 of OY986042.1, read as the reverse complement.
ATTTGTGAGACATAATATTTGATAAAACTTTTAATCCTTCATATATAGCAAGATTAAACTCGTTATTATGTTTTCTCAAAAATTCACAACCGTATCGATCATTTGAAAAAGTTTTAAAAATAAAAAATTAGCCATTGTTTAAAGAAGATATATATTGTTTAAAGATGTACGAGCACTGATGTATAGTCCATTTATAAAATTCTTCAAAATCTTATATGTAACATTCATAAGTCCACAATAATGTTTATTATTTTTTGTCGTTAAAATTAAAATTAAATTTAGGACCGTCATACCGGGCCTAACCAAAAAGATATTTAAGAAAAAAACCTGATATTTCGGGTAATTAAGCTACCGCCGACAGAAATAACTTTTACCCGAAATCTCAGTTGTTTTCTTAAATATCTTTTTTTAGGCACGTCATACCGGAATTTTATTGGATCAATCTCTTTATTAATATTTCTATTTTCTATTGCATAGTTTTTTTTTTATTCATCTTATTTTATTTCAAATGAAAATTGTCAAAATATGTCAAAGTATGTGTAAAAATATGGGTTTCTCCATAAGAGCAATGCTTTAAAACTCTAACTTAAAATTAAATAATTAATTCAAAAAATTCAAAATTGTATGCACTTTAACTACATGTAAACAAAAAATCAAGCCTTAATCTTTTTGAAGCTTCAGTGTACATCCTTTACATAATTCCTTGAATTATACAGTTTATTTTATAAACTTTAAAAAGCAGTGTCATCGAAAGCTAGAATTAATTATGAATTATTTTAATTAGCATAATTGGAACTATTTTTTTTTTCGCAAAAAAAAAATACACATCTACACACATATACTGAAGCAAGGATATTTATTAAAGTAATAAATTTTAATTTTAATTTACGACAAAAAACGATCAACTTTGATGTGAATGTTATAGTATTTTATGAATGTACAATTATATCTATAGGATATGAACACCCTTAAAATCTGGTCATATTGGTGAACTTCCAAAAAATGCTCTTATAAACAATTTCCAATATGGTATATAGATTAAATTGAATAATTTTATTTATAACGATTATACAAGAATATATATATCGTAAACAGTGCCAAACAAACCAAACCCATATATTCACAACCGACCTAGTATAGCTTTATCGTACTTGTTTCTATATGTATATAAGTGTATGTATAAGGTGGGTATATGAACAATTCTAAGGGTAAGAGCTCGAACTAAGGAAGAAGAAGACGACACAATACAACGATAGTAGTAGTAATAATATAAAGGACAACACTTTTACGTATTTATTCTATATAATCATTTGTATACTGATAATATTTAGTATATATTATAATATATGTATTTATAATATATATCGTTATATTATATAATAACTAATATAATTATGTATATTATGTGATCTGTTTATCGACATAAAATATATTATTAACATAAATACTTATGTATTGTATTGTGAATAATGTTTTAATTTATGTTGAGGGAAATAATGTTTTGTGCAACGATTGGGATGAATTCATTTTACAAGGTAAGTGCGTCTGAAAAATAGAAAGTGAATTTGATGATTTCCGAGATGTTTGAACACGATTTAAGCTATCAGGTCAAGTGATCGAGCGATCTAACGCGCTCCGCTTGCTTGGAACTGGGAGGTTGGATGTTCAAATACTGACGGTGACAGTTTTTTAAATAAAATGTGGCGATTAAGTGATTAAACTGTCAGCGTATTGACAAGAAGGAAGTCACCTGCTATGTTTGTGAAGGTTTTCTGCAGTTTGGCTTCACGAACTCCAAATGAATATAGGCATACTTTGTATTAAAGTCTGCACAACCCATTAGTTATTATTATTTTTATTGTTGTTATTGTTTGAATACGATTTTAGATGATATTTCGTAAATCGCTTACCAAATGTGTCTTTATGACTATCTCAATTGATAATGACTTATAAGACTCCTTCTGACCAATAAATGAGCTAATATATTTATCAAAATCAACACACAATAACCTTTTACATTGACCTTGAGATTTCGGGTGAAAATGCTGGAGGAATGGCTTTAGAATTTTTGGATTTTTGGCCACGTTTACGTACAAAATGGGTTTATAAATTTATTAAAATGAAGGTTTCATCAAGGCAAATCGACTGGAAGCTTGACAAAGCCAAAAACCAATAGACACTAGTCTCGCTACTCGTCAAAATCACTAAATTCAACTAAAATAATTTGAATTTTCTAGAAAAAATACTCTTTCCTCCACCTGCCAAAAAATACGATCAAAATAATTTTTGCTAATTATTATTAAAAATTAGAATATATTTTCCTTTTAAAATAAAAGTGAACATTTAATAAAATCACTAATTTGAATCGTGAAACAAAATGTTCAAAAAACATTAAAGTTAATTTGTTTTTAATTAAAGAAATAAGTTAATGATTTTCACACACAGTTTTCAGTTGTGGGTAAGGAAGGTATCATCTCTTATATTGTTATTATCGTGGAAGGCGTACAAAGCGGTCTGTCAAGAAAGCAAAATTGAACGAACATTGCGACGACATACCAGATAAAACCTTCAATAAAGTAGACCATAAACGTGCAGTTTATTATTCAGCACACAGATAAAATATAAAAAGGCTTGTTTAACAAACAAACAAAAAACAAGTGAAAATAGCAGTTAACTGAGTAAATTACTGAAATACCCAGCATATACTGAGCTCATTATTCATGCGTGATTTGTTTATTTTAGTTTTGAAGCTGGAATTGTGGCATAACAATTTAAAAAAATGTTGCTAAAAAAAAGTTGTTTATATTTTATAAACGAACATTTTTCGAACTTTCCTTCTACCTCTTACTGGATGGATAATTTCTCCCCTGGCGCGAGGATGTACGTTCCGATTTTGCCCATTCGCAAACTTCAGATCAGTTTTTATCTCTAGAACAAATACACTAAATATCCTATACCAAAAACTGTTTTGGGTATCGTATTCAGCAATAGTATATACACATAAATTAATTTTTTGAGAAAGATCTGCCTTTAATTTTTAAGTAATTACAGTAAAACCTCGATAATTTAAAGACCAGGGGAAATGTTAAATAATTTGAGTTATCGAGATAAGATTTAGATTTAATCGAAAGCTTAAACATCTTGCCTATCTAATTTTAAACTCAAAAAAATTAGCCTAGCAATATAGTTTATTTCTTAAAGAAAAATAGGTAAACCCACAGATAAAATCTATGGGTTTCAGATTAAAAATAAGAATAAATTAATTTATAGACAGTGCGTTAAAAGAGGACACATCGTTTTATGACTAACATAAGCATATTGCATACTCATTTTTTCGTTGCCTGAATGAATATGCCAGCAGTGCCAAACAATGAATAGTAAAAAATTGCGGTTCCAAGCAACCTGCCTGAAAAATGCTAATTTGACTATATTATTATTATTAAGATATTATTAAGTAAAATATTAATTTAAATATGCTAATCAAGATAAACAAACATATTCAGTTGTTCGTTGTTCATTGACAATGATAATTATTTATATGAAGTTTTTGGTTCAATATTTAATAATTACATTGAACAGTATATTGTTGCTATTCAAGTAATAACAATGAAAACAATTTGATATGTTGTACATTGTTCAAACTAAAATACAATCGTTTAAATTTCATTTCTCGTTTCATTATCAATATTAACATTGCTCTTCATGGTATTATCTACTTTTTAACCCGACTTCAAAAAGGAGGATGGTTCTCAATTCGTCTGTATTTTTTTAAATTTTTTTTTAATGAATCTAATTGTAAATTCCAAAAAAAATATATTCATAGATATATACGATTTTAGTATTAAATCGTATTCATTTCTGTAAATATTTGGGTATATGACTTTACCCCTTGTATCGCGGCAAGAGCTCGGGAAAATACTGCTTTAGAGTGCAACCAAGAGACTATCTCTTGATGCAATGAAGCTGAACAGGATACAACTGCGTAGGGTTATTCATTACCGGGCATTATCCCCTGCGGAAGCATCTGCACACAATGGGACTCCATAACGTGTCCAGAATGTGTGGCGAGCAGAAAGAAACATCCAGCCACATTATCTTTGACTGCGAACCTCTTGGTTACAGCAGATACAGGATATTCAGTGCATCTCACCCCGAATATATGAACCTTTAGGAAAACCTGATAAGCAAGTTCCTGGCTATTGCCAACATATGGGAAAAGCGAATCTCGTTGGAATGAAGTAGAAGGGGAAGCACAATGGACCATAAGGTCGAAGTGCAATACTTTTTAGACCCCAAAATGTATCAATCTATCTATCTTACTCCATATAAATTTTTCTATGTAAAAATGTTTGTATTTCATAAAATAAATTTACACAGGTAAATCTCGCGACATAAAAATCCCTCTTTCCCCTTGCGAATTAAGGTCATTCTTACAATAAGAATGCATTGTCATCGGAACTGAAACAACATGTAAATTTCAACGCCGTAGGATTAGTGGAGGGGTAGTAGGTCTACTACAGCTTGTAAGATTTAACTTAAACCAACAAACATTGCTAAGTTAAATAAGAGATTGTAAAAATTATTATTAATTATTTATCAATTCTTTATCATGAAATAATTCTATATTGTCTTTGACCATAAGTATTATGAAAATATGTATTAAAAAATTAATGTTCCATTTGAAAAACTAAAGTTGTATGCTGTTTGTCGTTATATTGGGGTTTAAAAAAAAAAAACAAGTAAATCGCTGAAAATAAACTGGACTGAAAAATTAAATACATGTTTTTCGTCGAAAATTTCATTGTATAAAAAAAAGTGGGTGGAGCATATAGTTACCCTGTATGTAACGATATTGAATTATCAAAATATTTAATATCTTACATTTTTTTGATTCACGTACTTTTGACATCGTTGGTTCAGTGGTAGAACGCTCGCCTGTCACGCAGGCGGCTTGGGTTCGTTTCCCGGACAATGCACCACTTTTTGAAACAAACTTGATTTTAAAATGTTTCTAATAAAAGAATTGTTCTGTTTTTTTCTTAATTTTCAGTAATATTATATTTTGAATTTATCGCGCCTTATTATTTCACTAATTTAAAATAATAAGTATTTAATAGTTTGTAACACTGATTATGCAACAAATCAACTTCATATCAAAACAAATTAATGTCAAAATTAAACAGCTGACTTTCAAAATATAACTAATTGGTTAGAAAAATATTACAAAGAGAGTTTTAAATAATTGTATATTAAAACAAGATTTACAATAAACATTTAAACGTGTATTTATTATTTATTACACACAGATTATTAAACATAAATTTGTAACAATACATATAACAATTAAATTATTTTACTAAATTCGAATATTGAATTTAAATATTCTTCGAAACAACTATTTTAAACACGTCGTATATTCGGTGCAATTATCAAGAAAAGTGTAATCGAATCATTATTTGAACCAAGGTAAGCTTTGTTGATGTCAGGAATACCATCTAATTGATGCTTAAAGCTCGTCAAGAACCCATATGTTTTATGATATCGGCAATAGACATTATTCCGAAATATCCAGTGCCGGTGTGAGTGCCACTTTAATTCAACCATATTATTAAAACCTGGTGAGATTGGTCAACATTCAAATATACATCTGCATCTAAACAAAAATCGTTATTAAACTGTGCCTTCATCCCTTCATCAAAAGTACGTGAATCAAAAAAATGTAAGATATTCAATATTATGATAATTCAATATCGTTACATGTATATAAATTTTGGCTGAATATATCCATACAGTTACTGGATCAATAATATATTTTTATTCGCCCGGTTATTGATTATTAAAACATTTATATTGTTATTTAACAATGAAGATGAGAGAAAAACTACGGTTATTTATAAATTTACGACCGCCATCTTTAATTTAAGCCTCGTGGGGGTTCAAAACTCATAAACCTGACCAACTTCGGATAATGCCGATGAAGTGAAAGATTGTAGTACTCGGTTGAAATTACCTTAATTAAGTTACTTATTTGCTACGATATCTAAAACATACGCCCAAAAACACGCAGACCTGACCAACTCGGGTTAATGCCGAAGAAGTGAAAGATTGTTGTATTCGTTTGGAATAGTTACCAGATTTAATTTTAATAGTTTTTGCCACAATTTCTAAAATATTTAGAACTCTTTTTGTGCGGGGACCCAAAAACACGCAAACCTGACAACTCGGGATAATGCTGACGGATGATTATAGTACTCGGTTGAGAATAGTTACCTCATTAAAATTTTCCGGTAGATAACTTCCAATTCTTAGAAATTACAGCTTAATATAATGATTGTAGATGGGAAAACTTTTTCTAATGCAAATAGCCGGACGAATAAAAATATATTATTCGCCCGGTAGCCATTCGATAAATTCGATGAATAGTCATTCGATAAATTTTAGTGGTGATCATTTGTTTTATTTACTAGGTAGATTTAAAGAAATTTTATATCTACATTTGCTTCGACAATTCCCTAAAACAATGAACGTATATGGACCGCTTACAAACATGAATGTTGGTTGCTTAATAATATTATTCGTTAGTTAAAAGGTATATAAAATAATATCGTAACTGTAGTTAATATTAAACGATATTATATGGTAACATTATAGCTGATAAACAGTGGTTTTATACTTTGTAATGTTGCTTGAACACCCTGCAAAACGTTACCTCCACTTGACGTCGTAAATGGTTTTACATTAAATATTAAAATCCGTTCAGTGTGCTCATTTAGTATCTAGAGTCTTATATATATATATATATATATATATAGTATACTAGAAGTCTGATGTGCGTTATTGTTAAATGACTTCATTAAGAATTTATTAGAAGAATCGAGTGTGTTTATCGTTAATTAAAATATTCACTCAATTTCATTTTTTGTTTGGTAATTTACATTCGAAGAGATTTTTTAATATTGGATATAATTTAAACGAAATTCGTACTTTGACACATAGTAAAAGTCAATTGGTTAGAAAAGAAGGTTTTAAAATAATAATATTCGTGTTAGTTCAGCTTGATAGAGATGCTCTTTTACGCCTGATTAAAGTGAAATTTCTTTTAATACAAATTCAATATTACAAAATAATCCTCAATATATAAGAAAGCTATATCTATGCAAATAAATAAAATTGAAGTCTGTCTGTAATTTCAAAATATAAGCTTTTCTGAATTAAATATTTATAAGAAAAACGTAACTTATCCATCAGGAATCGAAGCTGGACCTCTTGATTTCTTATCCAGAGTGTTAACCGTTACACCACGGATGAATGAATAAATGATTCTTATAACTGAATCAATTTTCTCATATCATGTTAACATGTGGAATATTTGTATCCATTAAGCTAGCAGAGTAACCTGAGCAGAACACAATTATAATTGTCTCAAAATTAGACGCTAATTAAATGCCCTAATTAAAATTAACTGCTTTTTGTTGTATCGTGTAACCACATGCTCTGATAGCTTAACATGTAGCTAGCAGACCATGCGGTTACGCGATACAACAAAGTGCAGTTAATTTTTAATCAGGGTATTTAATTAGCATTTTATTAGCTTAATAATTTGATATTAAATACAAAATAATTAATTGATTTTTTAAATATTGCTCTGCTAGCTTAACATTAAGCTAGTATAGGGGCAACACGATACAACAAAGAGCAGTTAACTTTTAATTAAGGCATTTAATTACCATTTAATTGGCTTCATAATTTGATATTAAATACAATATAATTTTTTGATTTTTTTAATATTGCTCTGCTATTTAAGCAAGCAGAGCATGCGGTAACAAGATAAAACAAAGAGCATTTTATTTATAATTAGGGCATTTAATTAACATTTATTTAGCGGCTAATTATGAGACAATTATAATTGTGTTTTGCTCAGGTTGCTCTTCTAGCTTGATGGACAAGGAATATGTATTATTTGTGTATACTTAGGCGTCACAATACAATACTAATAAAGTCAATTTTCATTAGGAATACGTAAGGCATAGTATGAAAGAACTAGCGTCTACTCTATAGACAAACATTCTGTTGAATGTGATGTAATAGCTTACTGGGCTAGACATCCAGAGGTCCGCAGTACGATACCAGGTGGATGAGTTAAATTTTTCATATAAATATTTAATTATCAATTCAATGGCAATGGTTTGTCTATATAGTATACGCTAGTTCTTTCATACTATGTTTTACGTAACCTTTTTGGAAATTGACATTAGTATTTTATTGTGACGCGTAAGTATACACAATGCTTTTTCTTAAGCTCATATAGTTATTTTCGCATTACAAACAACCAAACACGCGTTTTTTAATTTTTGTCTCTCTGTTTGTCCGGGTTAATCTCCAAAAAGACTGAACTGACTTTTATTGAAAAGTAGAGGACATTACAGAGAGTAATCTAGGCTATTTTTTCTTCCGAAAATATTTTGGGTTCTTGCGTAAAAACAAAAAAAAACTGTAGAAATTAGGGCCAAAAATAAGACCTATGTGGACGGACGTGTCATTTAACTTGACATAATTCATAATAAACAAACAAATACATGCTTTTAGCATTTTTTTTAAATCAATTCCTAAAAAGGAGTTGAAATTGTCGGTGAAAGTTTGTTTTGGTGTCCCATTTTTTTTTAGTTTGAGACATGAAAATTTTTATGCTATTAATGACAAATAAATAATGACGTGTTTCAGATTAATAGAGTATCTTTTCAATTGCAATTTTCACGAGCGAATTTGCGACAAATACTGCTTATATTTAATATATAAAAGGGTAACTATAAGTTAAATCCCTACTTAGTAACAGTTATTCTGCCAATTGTCTACTAATAAGCGTTTTTTGCTGGGATATATTTTGATACCGATATCCTTTTTGCAATAAATCTCTTGAAAACCCAGCATAAAACACTTCCACTTCAGTAATCGTGATCAAGTGAACGGTTTATTTCGAACGGTTGAGACGAGCGTTTAACGAACAAATGTATTTAAGGAAGTTCATGAGCCAGAATAGTACATTTATAAAATTCTACAAAATCGAATATAGTGTATATTTTTTTGCGGAAAAAAATAACCTTTAAATTTTGCAGTTTCAATTAAAATATTTCATTGGTAGGATATGCGGCTGCAGGCGACTATGATAGGAATTATGCCGATATTAATCTGGAGTTCGTGAAGGAAGCTGCAAAAACCCTCTCAAGCATAGCCAGTTACTTCGTTCATGTCCATACGCCGACAGTTTAGTCAATTAACCGCCCCTTTTTTTTTTCTTAATATTTAACAAACTGCCGATGTCGGGATTCGAACCCATAACCTCCCAGTTTACAAGTACGCATACTGCGCAGACATAATGACTTTGCGTCCTCGGCCACTTGGGCTGGTTCATTAATTTTAACTATTAACTATTAATTCTAATGATTAACGCTTGACAACACTATTTTTTTAAATTCAATTAAATATACTGTATAATTCAAAGAATATTAAAAAAGAAATATTTATCGAAGTTTTTAAAACAGTTGTTACAAGTTTAAATATTTAAATATATTTTCCCATAAGGCTATGTTAAACATATGATTGTTAATCATTGATAATTGATAAGAAGTTTTGATTTTTTGAACAAATAAAATTATCTAATTAAACTTACCAAATGTCAAAGATTAAAAGTTTTATGGAAAAAATCTCAAGCGTGAACGTTCTTAAGATTACTTAATAGAGTCATTATGTATATTCACGATTTTATAGGTTTTTTTATAGACAACTATGTTTTTATTAAATAAAAAATTATCTTCCTGAGAAAAAATAAATTTTTTATTAAACAGTTTTATTAATTTCCTGCAACGATCTTGTCTACAGTAACTAACAATATACGATTCCGTGGGTATAAATATGCTGTCAACACGTAGAGAACTTACACTGAGCTTGAATATTGTAAATAATGTATAGTTCGATTTAATTGAATTACAGTTTCAGTAAATACATAGACCTAACATTTCACTATAACGTAACCATAATTATCTCTACACGTATTTATTATAGATATTGCATAGATTGTATATCTATTAATTATTGTGAATAGTAATAAAATAATTATTATTTTTTAACCCGACTTCAAAAAAGGAGGATGGTTCTCAATTCGTCTGTATTTTTATTTTTATTTTTTAATGTTTGTTACCTTAGAACTCCGTCATTTATTAACCGATTTTGAATTTTTTTGTTTTTTGTTTTAAAGAGTTTGATTCCCGATTGGTATCATTGTCACCAAATCGCATTCTGATGAGGGAATCCCCGGGAAATCGAGGAAAATCCTCAATTTATATGTGATAATAGATTTCTGCGAAATTTTTTTTTTTTTAAAGGGTATACTCATTCATAATGGAAAAATAAAAAATTTTTTTTAAAAACCGACTTTAAAAAAATTTTTTACAAAAAAAAAAAAACTTACCCCAAAAAAAAAAAATTTTTACAAAAAAAAAACAAAATGCTTGTAAAAAAAACTGAAAATCTGTTATCAAAAAATGCACTAAAAATTAAAAAAAAAACGGATAAAAAAAAGTGTTATAAAAAAAATATTTAGACAAATAACCCATATTTAGACAAATAAAATCAGTTATAGAACTTCAAAGTCACTAAAAAGCGAGAAATAAAACCTATTTTGACAAAATGGAAACCCGACTTCTAAAATTAAATAAACAAAAGATGCACTAAAAAGTAAAAAAATAATTGCATATTCTTGTTCCAATTTTAGTTCACCTAAGCAGAAATTTTTAAATATATATGTACAATTATTGTTATTTTTGAAGGCGGTGTCCAAAAGTTATGTGAATTTCTCTACGCTGACACCGCCATCAAAAATAACAATAATTGTACATATATATTTAAAAATTTTAGCTTAGGTGAACTAAAATTGGAACAAGAATATGCAATTATTTTTTTACTTTTTAGTGCATCTTTTGTTTATTTAATTTTAGAAGTCGGGTTTCCATTTTGTCAAAATAGGTTTTATTGTGTGTGTAGTAACATTTTAAATTATAAAATTATAATAAGTATTATAAACAATGTTTAAAAGCAGCACATAAAAAAATTCGTTGCGCATGACCGGCTTCAACTTAACGAATATCTTTAAAATACATCCTCTCTAGCGGTCATAATTTTTGTGCGATCCAAATGAAATATCATATATGATATGATTTTAGTATTTGCAAGCCCAATTTTATGACTAAGCATAGGTCAATGGGAAAGGGGCATACAGAAAGAAGAAAATATAAAATATATCTCTTAATATTATAATAATCGAAAAATGTATAAGGAGAAAAGTTGTAGAAAACTAAGTTTGCTATACTTAATTTCCTTAGCATTTTTCTCAAACTCTAATGTGTACAAAGATATTTAACTAATCTTAAAAAAAAATTATAAAAATTATACTAAACATACTAATTATACTTGTACTAATTATATTAAAACATACTACCTACAGTCTTCGAATATTAAGTATTAGAGAGATATGCCAAATTTTATATTTATATATATAAATATATATACCAAACGCAATAATAAAGGTTATGGTTTAACTGCTTATGTTTTTGGTCTACTTTCTACATTCTATTTGTTGCAGAAAATGAATAATAATATCTCGGTCTGTGATTCTATATATATATATATATATATATATACAAATACACACAGGAAAATAATAAAATGTGGTATAAATATTTCTCAAAAGGTCTGTATGTACTGCTACTAATAGGTACCCTCTTTAAAAAACCCTCTTCCAGCATATACATACGATATATCATAATTCATTGAATAATATGTTTTGTGTTTGTTTGGTTTTAAAACAACATTGACCACAAACACACGTGGGTTTACTTAAAATTTTTTCGTGAGGTTTTTACGTGTAAATATACAGTATACACCATACAAATATTTGAAAAAAAGGTTTCATGTTATTGAAGGTATCATGAAGGCATTATTGTTTTGTTTAGCTTACACAATAAATTTTGGTTTAGTATTTTAACATGTTAATACTCTGGCTAAGTCTTTCGGAGGAGCTTTTTTTCTTTTTTAAATAAAAATATGACAGACAATTAATAACACACGGATGGAGATAAATTTTTTTTCTTAAAGATTATTGTTTACTTAACCAATACACTTATTAGTAATAATTAATCGATAGTTAACTAACTTATAACTGACCAAGTGCGTGTTCTTGTTATCTACAATGGGCTTATATACTATAGTTAGTTGAATCTTCGAGAAATATTTAAAAATTATTTTAAAAACATTCACATACTTTTTTATATTTACAGTTTTTCCTTAAAATTTTTCTTGGAATCATTATTTCCCTGCCCTTAGTGTACTTTTATACTGATCATTTACGAGCCATTGTAATTATATCCTAAAAACTCTAAAATACTCTGAGTGAAACATAAGTAGTAATTATTCTGAAGACAAAATATATGATCTAAGGCATATTTCGGAAACCGTTTGTTGATTGAATATTAGTTTTTATGGTAAATTGGTTAGTTAACTAACCCAAAAAAAATCTAGTTGATTTGATGATGTTTTCGACATATGGCTTCATTATATAATGTAAGATGATCTCTTGTAAACAGCTCACCAAATTGCAAAATTAGTATGATTTTTGTGTTTTTAGCGAATTTTCAAAGTAAATAAATGTAGCTTGTTGTTTCGTATCGATGAAAGAATTTCGGAAAAATTTCTTCAAATTTTTATCAAACAATCCTAGTAGATAACGCAAATCATCATCACTGAAAGTTATATATTTATATATATATATATATATATATATATATATATATATATATATATATAAATATATATATATATATATATATATGCTTTCATTGTCAATGCAAAATACTGCAAATGATAAACATGAGGGTCTATTATATTGGTTATTGCGGACAGTTCTATATATATATACATTTATACATATATATTATATATATATATATATATATATATATATATATATATATATATATATATATATATATATATATAAATCTATATATATATATATATAAATAAATATAAATAAAGAAATATATATATATATATATATATACATATATATATATATATATACATATATACATATATATATATATATATATATATATATATATATTTATTTATTTATATTTATTTATATATATATATATATATAGATATATATATATATATATATATATATATATATATATATATATATATATATATATATATAATATACATGTATTAATGTATATATATATATATAGAACTGTCCGCAATAACCAATATAATAGACCCTCATGTTTATCATTTGCAGTATTTTGCATTGACAATGAAAGCACGAAAGTTTTTTTGGGGTTTATGCGTGAAATATTTTTTAATTATAGAAATTTATATATTTTCAAACATTCATAATGAAGGTTTCGAAAGACTGGATTAGTATTCAAACAATGTATGGGACAAATAGAAAATATATAAAATTATTATGATACACAAAATGAGTCAGAAAAATAAAATTAATATCAATATTCTACTGAATATTAAATAAGTAACATTTTACAATCCACACAACAACAAAAACTACCTCTGTTAATTAGTCTAAGAGCTACTTTGGCAAGAGCATGATATTTCAGTATAAAAGAACAAGCTCGTACAATATACAAAAACATGTCATTTAATTTTTATTTAAATATTACCTGGACCTCTGGATTTGAAGCCCAGTGTGCTTACAGTGTTGTGATGAAAATTATTAAGAATAATTTTTGGACCGCACGCATTTTTTCTAAATTAAAGTTCTACGTACCAAAGAAAAATATCTAAGATGAGAATATATTTCTCCTCAAGAGAGGAGTTTTTTTTATATTCAAATTGCAAAAAGAAACTGATACGATCTTGGTTGATTTACTTTTTTTAATCTTTAAAAGTTTTTTTTTTTAAATCAAGTAATTAAAAATTTATTCTAAATTTTTTTTCTTTCTAAAAAAGGTTTTTTTTTGTCAAAAGTTGAAAAGGAATGATTATAAAATCAGACTTGCAAATCAAAAAATAATTATTCAAATAGTTATTGAATATTGATTTTAAAAATTATAAAGTCAAAGAAAAAAATTATTATTTTTGAAAAAATATATATTTATACATTTATACAAATTTAAATAATTTTTATACAAAACAAGTATAATTTGTTTTGAAAGCAAGAATATAATTTCTCAATAAGTAATTTTGCAAAGTTGAAATCGGTACGTATTTGATATATATCATACATAGCCGGTGGACGAGTGCGTTGAGGCATAAAGCGGGGATTTGTATTATATTGGTTCGAATCCGCAAATAGACAAAAATAGAAATTTATTTTTATTTTTGTCTATTGATCTCGACTTTCTATCTATTTCTAATTGTCAAAGAGTAAATTAAGTCGAAATACGTATTTATAATACAAAAAAACTGATCTAGGTAAAGGGGGCGAATTTGAAATTTTATTTCAAAAACCTAGAGTTCGCGTTATTTTTTTTTCGTGTTTTCTTCATTATCTATACCCCCTCCTCCCTTTTGATTTATGCCATTTATTAAAAAAATTGGCCTTGCAAATACCAAAATCATATCAGATACGACGTTTCATTGTTATCAGACTAAAATTGTGACCGCTAGATAGTGATTTATGTATTTACTAAGTTGACGCAGCTCCTTATCAAAATAAGAACATTATCAAAACAAAGGAAAAATTAGTTACGCAGGAGCTGCTTCAACTCAGCGAATTTCTTTGAATACATAAATCACTATCTAGCAGTCACAATTTTAGACTGATCGAAATGAAATGTGATTTATATGATTTTAGTATTTGCAAGGCCAATTTTATTTAGAAATGACATATGTCAAGGGGAAAGGGGGGCATAAAGAAAGAAGAAAACTCAAAATATAAAATATCTCTCTTAATATTAGAACAATCGAAAAATGCGTAGGAAATAAAGTTGTAGAAAATCAAATTTGCTACAATCCATCACCTTATCATTTTTGCTAAAACTCTTATGTGTACAGAGATATTAAGGAATTTAAATTTCAATCTTAAACCGTCAATATTTCTGTAAATATTAGTGTAACAGAAAAAATGATAAGAAACAAAATTACAGTAAAACTTAGTACCTACAACTTTACTTCTTATAAATTTTTCGATTTTTCGAATATTAAGGGAGATATGTCAAATTTTGTGTTTCCCCCTATCTCTAAACCTACCTTTCCCCTTATCCGATTTCACCCATTAACGAACTTGACCTTTTGAATACCAAAAGCACCTCAAATACCAAATTTCATTCCGATAAAATGAAAACTGTGACCACTAGAGTGATTACAGACACAAATATATATATACATATATATATATATATATATATATATATATATATATATATATATATATATATACATATCCATAGATATATATATATAAATTTTACAGATAGGGATATTTGACATTCACTAGGTATGATCGATGGAAATTTGAAGAAATTTTGACGAAATTTTGACTTCGGTACGGGACCAATAGCTCTATTTCCTTTCAGGAAATTCGCTAAAAAAGAAGTTTATATCACTATGTATGTTTGAGGGTATTTTTTTTTACATAGAAATAGCAGTACAATGTCGGTACTAAACTATAATATCGGTGAGCTACCAGCTCTTGGACTATTATGTTTTACAAGTGAACAGAAAAAAAAAACTAACTCTGTTGGAGAGTATTTATAAACGTAATAGTAACTATTTGAATTTTATTTAAAACAAGAAAAAACATTTATTTTTAATGAATATCCGATGTAGCCTGTAGCATAAATATATAAAAAAAAAACTATATGTATACCTACGTTTTATGAATTTAAAATTATTAAAAGGATGTGTCCAAGTAGTTGAGTTCAAATAATTGGCCTCGTTACAATACAATATATTCTTGTCATTAAAGGAAAAAAAAATTCGTTACGTAGGAGCTGCTTCAACTTAGCGAATTTCCTTAGATTACATAAATGACTCTCTAGCGGTCAAAATTTTAGTCTGATCAAAATGAAATGTCGTATATGATTATAGTATTTTCAAGTCCAATTTTAATAATAAATGACATACGTCGAGGGGAATGGGAGGGGAATATTAGAACAATCTCTTAATATTAGAACAATCGAAAAAAGTGTAAGAAATAAAGTTGTAGAAAATTATATATGCTACAATTCATCACCTTATCATTTTTGTTCAAACTCTAATGTGTACAGAGATATTAAGGAATTTAATTTTCAATATTAAACCGTCAATATTTCTGTAAATATTAGTGTAACAGAAAAAATGTTTAGGAACAAAATTACAGTAAAACTTAGTACCTACAACCTTACTTCTTATAAATTTTTAGCGAATTTCCTGAAAGGAAATAGAGCTATTGGTCCCGTACCGAAGTCAAAATTTCGCAAAAATTTCTTCAAATGTCCATCGATCCTACCTAGTAGATGTCAAAAATCACCATCTGTAAAATTTATATATATATATCTATGGACATATATATATATATATATTTATATATATATACATATATATATATATATATGTATATATATATATATATAATATATATTTATATATATATATATATATATATATATATATATATATATATATATATATATATGTGTCTGTAATTACTCTAGCGGTCACAGTTTTCATTTTATCGGAATGAAATTTGGTATTTGAGGCGCTTTTGGTATTCAAAAGGTCAAGTTCCTTAATGGGTAAAATCGGACGAAGGGAAAGGGAGGTTTAGAGGAAGGGGGAACCACAAAATTTGACATATCTCCCTTAATATTCGAAAAATCGAAAAATTTATAAGAAGTAAAGTTTTAGGTATTAAATTTTACTGTAGTTTTGTTTCTTATCATTTTTTCTGTTACACTAATATTTACAGAAATATTGACGGTTTAAGGTTGAAAACTAAATTCCTCACTATCTCTGTACACATTAGAGTTTGAGCAAAAATGATTAGGTGATGAATTGTAGCAAACATAATTTTCTACAACTTTATTTCTTACAAATTTTTTGATTGTTCTAATATTAAAAGAGATATTTTTTATTTTGTGTTTTCTGCTTTGTTTATGCCCCCATTTCCCCTTCACGTATGAAAATTATTAATAAAATTGGCCATGCAAATACTAAAATCACATACGACATTTCATTTTGATCAGACTAAACTTGTGACCGCTAGAAAGTTATTTATATATTTTAAGGAAATTCGCTAAGTTGAAGCAGCTCCTGCGTAACGAATTTTTGATTTTTCAAATATTAAGGGAGATATGTCAAATTTTGTGTTTCCCCCTCCCATTAAACCCCCCTTTTCCCTGGTCCGATTTTACCCATTAACGCACTTGACCCTTTGAATACCAAAAGCGCCTCAAATACCAAATCTCATTTCGATAAAATGAAAACTGTGACCGCTAGAGTGATTACAGCCACATATATATATATATATATATATATATATATATATATATATATATATATATATATATATATATGTATATGTCCATAGATATATATGTATATAAATTTTACAGATGGTTATTTTTGACATCTACTAGGTTGGATCGATGGACATTTGAAGAAATTTTTTCGAAATTTTGACTTTGGTACGGGACCAATAGCCCTATTTCCTTTCAGGAAATTCGCTAAAAAGGGCTGGGTAATACTGGTCTACCCACATTGCCAACTTTCCAATTGGTGTCCCTAATAATTCGAAACCAGTCTACTTCTCGCCACCTCGACAATGCAGATGCACAATTCATACATATTGAAATATTTTGTCTATTCATTAATAAATTGAAGTTAATAACAAAATTATATTATGCAATTGTTGAAGTGGATATGTATTATTATACTAACTAGACTCTCATTTCATACGTGTTGAGCTCGAACAAAGGTACACCTGCCAGCTATTCTGCCGTGCTCAGGTAAAAGGCACTAGACTTCATTTACTGCCTATTATTCATTTTGATGATAATTGATTTTGCCGATGTTCTCTACATATCAATTGTAAAATGAATCATTAAGAATGTTATTTCAACTAGATAAAGTTTTTCAATTATTTCAAATTGGGTACATTTCCTAAATATAAAATCAGTAAATTTTTTGATGAAAAATTAGATTTAGACGAAACCTTAGATTTTTTGACGAAGCAACCGGATGAAAATGCGGTTGCTTTAAAGTTTATACCCTATTTATATAATAACATTTTTTTGCCATCGCAAAGCTAGAAAAAAAAAGTTAGAAGGCAACCGCACCAAAATTGGTGAGCTTATTTATTGGTACCACGTTGTAACCATAACAATTGGTACCATGTTCTAAAAAAATGCCATCCGATCCTGCTGGGCAATTTCTGAGAAACAACCCTTCAAAGTCTCCAAAAAAACTTTGAAGGGTTGTTTCTCAAAAACTGTCCAGCAGGATCAGGTGGCATTTTTTTACAACATATAGTGGTACCAATAAATAAGCTGAACAAAAAATAATAAAGCAGTAATTCATGTTTTACAGAGAATAAAGGATGTAAATTACATGTTACTGCTTTTCGATTTAGAACGATTAAAGACAGACTTTCGGGTGGCATTTTTTTACAACATATAGTGGTACCAATAAATAAGCTGAACAAAAAATAATAAAGCAGTAATTCATGTTTTACAGAGAATAAAGGATGTAAATTACATGTTACTGCTTTTCGATTTAGAACGATTAAAGACAGACGTCTCTTATTTTAGATAATTTGATTAATTTTCATCAAATAAAGAGTTGTCAACTTCTATATAGTTGTCAACTTCTATATCATTTCTGTCAAATAATTATATTTTTCAAAATTTGGAAAGTTTTTTTATGCAGGTATTTCTATAAAAACTATAAAATATACAGAAACTATATACTTGTATTATATTAGAGACCTGGGTCGTCGGAAAACGGCGTTAAATTTGGAATGGTTTGGAATTTTTCGGGAAGTTTTCGGGATTCGTAAGGAAAATTGTGCATAAACTCAATATATACGGGGTATTAAAGAAAATAATTCAGTTAATCTCACTTGTTATTTATATCCACGGCATTAAAATGCTGTAGTATTATACTGTCGACTATTCAACTAGATTTCAACTATTAGTAATTTAAACATGTATTCATTACACACAATATTTTAATTAAATTAAAAATGCAATACACGCAACAATTCATATAATAATACCGATATATTTTAATTTTAAAATATTTTATGTAATTATTTACAAAAAAAAATGAACATTTTATTTTTTTATATCTTAAATGGGAAATTTTTTCTATGCACAATATTAATGAACAGTCAGACACAGTACTACCTACTATCGATAACGAGATACATTATCAATACGTTATATTATCTCTCAATACACTGCAAATTCAAGTGTTTACTTGCTGTTTTTAATCCTACTTCAAAAAAGAGGATGGATCTCAATTCGTCTGTATTTTTATTTTTTTAAATATTTATTACCTCAGAACTCCGTCATTTATTAACCGATTTTGAATTTAGTATTATTTGTTTTAAGGAGTTTGATTTCCGATTAGTCCCATTGTCTCCAAATCGCATTCTGATGAAGAGATCCCCTGGAAATCGAGGAAAACCATCATTTTATATGATGATAACCGATTTCTGCGATTTTTTTTTGTTTTTGAAAGGATATAGTCATTCATCATAGGAAAATAAGAAAAATATTTTTAAAACCGACTTCAAAAAAATTTTTTACAAAAAAAATACAAAACGGTTGTAAAAAAAAACTGAAAATCTGTTATGAAAAAATGCACTAAAAAAAAAAAAACGGATAAAAAAAAATGTGTTATAAAAAAATGCACTAACAATTAGTTGTTCGTTTAGATAAGTAGGTCTACCCATATTTAGACAAATAAAATCAGTTATAGAGCTTCAAAGTCACTAAAAAGCGATAAATAAAAAAAATTTTGACAAAATGGAAACCCAACTTCAAAAATCAAATATTCTAAAACATAAAATGCACAAAAAAGTAAAAAAATAATTGCATATTCTTGTGCCAATTTTAGTTCATCTAAGCAAAAAAAATTAAATATATATGTACAATTATTGTTATTTTTGGAGGCGGTGTCCAAATTTTATGTGAATTTCGCTATGCTGACACCAACTCCACAAATAACAATAATTGTACATATATATTTAAAAAATTTTGCTTAGGTGAACTAAAATGGCACAAGAATATGCAATTATTTTTTTACTTTTTAGTGCATTTTTTGTTTTAGAATATTTGATTTTTGAAGTCGGGTTTTCCTGTTTTACAAAATTTTTTTAACTATCGCTTTTATAACAAAACACATAAATAGTTTTTTTAACGCAATTGTTTAGATATAAAACGGTTTAAACGTTTTACCAATTATTGTAAACATTACAAGTGTTTTAAAGAATTGTATAAAACACTGGGTATTATTAAGAAATTGACTCAGATGTTACTGACACTTGTTTAATTTTATTTCCGGCTATCAAACATATAGTAGAATAGACAAGCCAACGGGCAGACATGAACACATTATGAGAAACCCTCTCTAAACCATACCCAAAAAATTTAAAAATATACACAGGGTATAAAACAAATCGTAAATGTCAATTTAATAACGTCATTATAAAAGACTTAACCAATATTTTAATAATAAATTTCAAAACTATATACGCATGAAAAGCACATCGTTCGTTCATATACATACAGGGATAGTTTTTGGTTGAATAACACACAAAACAGCTTCTAATATGAACCATAAATTTTATATTTAAATAACACACACACAAAAAACCTTACATCACCATAAACATTCCTTACTTTACCCAAAAACTGAAACTCAAACCCAAACAAATATAACATACACTGTGTGGAGTAAAAAGCCATAATAAAAGTAGTGTTTATGGATAATTTACGCCCACATCACATATATTATTAAAAACGATTTTTCATATTATTTGAAAATAAACCGCCCAACTAGAAAAAATAATACACACAGGTGATGAGCATTGTCTCTAAATACAGGATGTAGCAGGATGATATTCATTACTTGCAGGTTTTAAATTATTTTTAGTTGATTACTGTTATATCCGAGCTTTTCTTTAGACTAGGCGATCACATCTAACGAGAAGAGGTTAGGGAGAAAGAAACAACAAGAGATTCGGTCTGGAAATATTTTCTTGATCGAAAATTTTCTTCTTGATCGCGATGAAGTTTTAAAGCCTATGCCGTTCTGAAGAAAGATTACGGCTAAATAGACTACACCCAGCGGGTTTCCTCACGAGACATTGTAAACTCACGGAATGTTTCCGGAAGATCAGTTTGTTGTATTGAAAATTAGTGAAATAATTTTTAAGGCCTCAGCACACAATTCTAATTACAAAATGTTAAAATATTTTTTTAATATACAAAAGAAAGTTCTAAATATAAAAAGGAAATAATTAAGTTGAAATATTTTTCTCCTTTGCGAAAAGAAAATGATAAGATCTTGTTTGATTTATTTTTTTTTAATCTTTGAAAAAAACAAATTTTTTTTTTGTAAATCAAGAAATCAAGTAATTCTTGCATATTGATTAAACATTTTTTTTTAAAATAAAATCAAAGAGAATTTATTTTGAAAAAAAATAAATATAATTTATTTGATACATATTTACTTAGATTCAATTTTTCTAAATAATTTTTCTAAAAAAAAAGGAAAAATTTGGCATCAAAACTTGTTTTGAAAGTACGAATAGGATTTTGTAAATAAGTATTTTTGTAAAATTGAAATCGGTAAATATGTACTGTTAGTATATATATAGCCGGTGGCCGAGTACGTTACGGCGTCAGACAAGCGAGGTATTGTTAGTTTGTGCCTCGATCAGGCTTTATAATTTTTAATAAAATTTAGCAGTTGCTGACCCCTTTGAATACGACCATGGCTAACTGAATGGCGCAACTGAATGTTCTAGAAGAATCAAAAAAATAAACAAAAATATGTTTTCAAAAATATGTTTTTAATATTTGCTGTTTGGTATAAACAAGCACCCTTCTAGAATGATCCAGAGCACTATACAAAGAGAGGAGTATACCGATTTCAAGTTAGTTAAAATTTGACGTTGTTCAGTTTAAATTTACCATAGTTGGATTAAAATAATCAAAGTTTTAAAATCAATATTATTCGAGTGTTAAAGTTATAAATTAAACATTGTGGAAAAAAATTAAATTAAAATTCATTTATGTTTAAGTCAAATAAAAGTCAGGTTTGACTTTCATAAAGTCTTTTTGTTTTATTTAATTTTTTTCAAAAGTGCGTGTTTTTCAATTGACAGATATTTAGCAAACCATTACTAATATTTTGTGTGTGTGTGGAGTATCGGAATCTGTTCGACAGTGCTCCTTTAAAGGCTAAAGAGAGTCAAGCTACTGCGACAAGAGAACTGTCTGAAAATCCACTCTGTCTGCATTGGCAAGGGGAAATACAAGCGATCGTTATGATCAGTGTGCAATGCCAGCCCCCATTCATTTCTATTAGAGACAGAACGTACTTTTGGGCCGTAAAAAAGCATCAATCCAGGCGTCATAGATGTCAAAAGGTATCCAAAATGTTTTACATCCAATATTTTGTGAGACTTCAGTTGCGAAGTTAAGAATTTTACCCATCTTTTCTTTACAATTCATACAAAAAGAAAATCATGACATCGGTGGTAAAAAAAAATCCATTGAGGTCATATTTGGTTGGGTAGGAGTCATTTTTCCATCAGTTTTACTGCAGAAAAGTGACAAAAACTGAGTTAATTGTTTAAATAACCTATGTAATACTAAGCTTATATTCTTATGTAATTTGCAGTAGTTACAGATGTTTGAGCTGTAATTGTGGAAAAACCACTAAAATCTGTCCCAATCAAACGTGTTTATAAGAAAAACTAATATATTATGAGTTTAAATTTGTTTCTTACGTTGTTAAAGAGAGGTATTTTCACAGCTGGAGTGGGATGCATGCAAGATTTTGTCTATATAAAATCACTTTTAGTTGTAGAACACGCTCAAGAAATTTCAGTTATATTTCGTTATATTTGTATACAGTATTAGTATCCGGACACACAAGCTTATAACCAAAAGTTTTACATTTTCGTGCGACCTCTATCTCTTCTAAAATTTAAGAACTTTTGTTCTGGAACATCTTGAATGTATGTGTATATATATGTAAGCGACTCCATTACACAATTCGGCAGTTTTTTGTATGTGTATGTATTTTACATTCGGTCGTTACCTACATACTATAAGTTATAAAAAGTTACGTTAGAATGATTTAGCGTCGGAGTCCTTATATCATATTTTCGAAAACTTTTTCTCATTGACTTCTGATCCATAAACACTAGATGAGAAACAATGACCGTTCACGTTAAGGTTTGTTGAATTCTGATATTATTTTTTAAAAATCCAAAATATTTTTACGTGAAAAGTTGTAAAAATAACCGAGAAAGTAGTAAACATTATTTATTAGAAATAGTATAAACGGAAAGTGTATATTGATTGAATGGAAAACTGCCCTTCCTAAAGATTATTCATTTAAATAAGCACGACTAAAAAATTTAGCCTTGAGGGGTAAATCCATTTCAAATCGACAAATGATGGTCGATTTTACTGTACTTACGGAATGTAAAACGAACATTCATTTTGTAGATGCTCGGTTTTTTTTTTCGTAGAGCAATTTTTGATAGGTAGTCGTGTTAAATTTGAGCTTTACAAAAGTTTGTGATAAACACTCTTGCTTCATTTCTTAAGTAAATTCCAAGATATTTTAAATACGCGTTAATATACATCTTTTAATATCTAGTGATTATTTAAGCCTATTAATACCCTAAAAAATAGTTAAAAGCTAGTAAAAAATTCTAGATTCCGTCCTGAAGTGCGATTCTGGAAGTTCTTCGAAATATCGATTTACCGGTACTATCACCTTACCGGTACTATCACTAATGAAATTATTCTTCATTTGACCCAAAACGTTTTCCAGCCACATCTTTCTTAACATTTGGGAATAGATGAAAGTCAGAAGCAGCCAAATTTGACAAATAGGGAGGATGTTCCAATAATTAATGTTTCAAAGCCGTCAATTTCTCTCGGACCAAAGCGTCTTTGTGGGCGGGTGCATTGTTTTGGTGAAAGAGAATTTCTTCATTTTTGCACACCAGGTTTTCTCTCTAGTTTTTCCATCTAGCTAGTGCGTTGTATTTACCCATAATTGTTGGACCCTTTGGCAGTCAATCAAAAGAATCCCTTTGGAATCCTAAACAACACTAGCCATAACATTTTCAGCGGAGCAAGTGTCTTTACTTTCTTCAGTTCAAAGCCATAAACTTCTACCCACTACTTGGATTGTTGTTCTGAGGTGTAAAGTGTTGAACCCACGTTTCATCAATAATAAAAATTTGGCGTAGAAAATCGATTGGGTAATTCTTAAAACGGTACAAACATTACTGAGAAAGTCGATTTGTTGTGATGCCTACAGTCTTAGCTATCGTATACACCTTTAAGTGTCGATCATCTAGAAGCATACGTGGATCATTTTCAATCGATGTACGACCATGTTTAAAATCAGCTTCATCACTTTTTTACTGTTGATAACGAAGGTGCAAACTTCTTATACACTTTCATTAACTTTAAATGAATTTCTGATATCGTTAAACCATTCAAAACGACGGGTTTTATGACGGAACTGAATTCGATTTCTTTATTTTATCAAAAACACACATCACGCTTATTTTACACAGCTGTATAAAACAAACTATTTGTAAGGCCTAATTCACACTAGGTAATGGTATTTACTTTTGCAACAAGTGTGCCAACATAACAAAACAGTAATTTCATTTGTAGTAGTACCATCTATGGACTAGGCCGAGAAATTTTCAGCTTGCCCTCGTATAACACAAAAATTTTTTTCTTTGTGAAAAAGAAAATTTGAAGCTGAACCATTTGCAAAATGGTTTTGGTACGTATTTAACAAAAAAGAAAAAAAAAATTTCAATGTTTTGTTTTGTTTGGTGCGTATATTATGTTATGTCTAAACGGACGAGTGACTGTTCTACTATCCAGTCATAGTTAGAGGTACACTTTGTGTGTAATCATATTTTATACAACGAATATATATAAACGACTCCCATATTGATAAAATTATATTTCATGTACTATGGGCTACAAAACTAGTGCTCATTAATCAAAATTTTATAATTTATTTGTGTCTTTTTTATTCGGTTTTCGTAAAAATGATTCGGCTAAAAACTTTTCACATATATACCTACTAACAACTTTTATTCGAAACATTTATTCGAAAAACTGAATAAGCAAGGCACAAATCAACTATAAAATTTTGAAAAAAGAAAGCAACTTTTGTAGCCCATGGTACATACAATGCT
Source organism: Nineta flava (assembly GCA_963920215.1). Taxonomy (NCBI): domain Eukaryota; kingdom Metazoa; phylum Arthropoda; class Insecta; order Neuroptera; family Chrysopidae; genus Nineta; species Nineta flava. The sequence goes on along the minus strand of OY986042.1, from coordinate 48,260,278 downwards.
TTAAATTTTCTTTCTCTTCCTTATTTCATGTAATAATTTTGTCGTTTGTTTTTTTGTTTTTCGTGCACAGAAAGTTTGATGGCTTTTATATCATTTTTTTTCTTATGTTTTTAGGAAAATTTATTAAGTTAATACATTTTTTTTTATCTTTGCAATGTACTTTTTTTTTTATAATACAAGTTTTCCTACCAGAATTATCTTGAGGTTTAAACCCAATTTAATGAAATAGGTGAAAGAAATTTGATCTTATGTCCGAAGAATACCTCAAAAACTTCAAGAGGAAATATTTTGCAACATGTTACCTTCTACAGGAATAGAAATAGTCATATTTTGAACATTATATTTTTCCATTCAAGTATGTATTCTAATGGATGAATAAAACACAATAGTTTTCTTTATTTTGTATATTTAATGTTCTGTTGATTTTTGAACATAAAAACAAAAATCGCTTACCTTGTGCAAATTCTTTCAACTTCTCAAAACTAAAAGTTTTTCTTTTGAGAATTTATTCATAAATAGTCCAAAAAATATAGTGTTTCTTCCCAAACAAAAATAATTTTTATTTCATATAATTTTTCAAATTAATTAGAAAAAAGACTGAAATCAATACTGCACTTCCGCCTATTTCGACTACAAAGTAGTCATCATCAGAAATAAAATTACTTTCATTAAACTGTTTTTAATGAAATAATGAATTTAAACTTTTAAACTTATTCCTGTTAACATCACTCTTATTAAAATTACTCTTATATTGTCTCCGAATATGTTATTCGTCGCTAATTTGGTGACAGTATCACACCATCAATCGACAGTATCAATTTATTTTGTTTAATTTTTATCAATTTTTATTTTTGTCTATTGATTTCTATTTTCTCTCTATTTCTAATTTTCAAAGAGTAAATTACGACTAGCTTATTTATACTGATGATTACTTTGTAGTCGAAATACGTATTTATAATACAAAAACTGATCTAGGTATTGGGGCGAATTTGATTTTTATCGTGTGAATTTTTTAATTAAGAACACTATAAACTTTTTAATTTATTTAGTAAATTTTTTATTTGAATAGTTTTAACATAAACAAATTAAAAAATGATGCAATTTTAAGTACTTTTCACTCACACTTATGTCAAATAAAAATATAAGAAAAAAAAATTTTGACAAAATGGAAACCCGACTTCAAAAATAAAATATTCTATAAAAAAAAATGCACTAAAAAGTAAAAAAATAATTGCATATTCTTGTGCCAATTTTAGTTCACCTAAGCAAAACTCTATATTTGGACTCTATATTTGTGTCCAAATTTTATGTGAATTTCTCTATGCAGACACCGACTCCAAAAATAACAATAATTGTACATATATATTTAAAAATTTTTGCTTAGGTGAAATAAATTTGACCTAAGAATATGCAATTATATTTTTACTTTTTAGTGCATTTTTTGTTTTGGAATATTTGATTTTTGAAGTCGGGTTTCCATTAGGTCAAAATTTTTTTTATTTCTCGCTTTTTAGTGACTTTGAAGTTCTATAACTAATTTTATTTGTCTGAATATGGGTAGACCTACTAATTTTTAATTCACTTTTTTTATAACACATTTTTTTAATCCGTTTTTTTTAAATAATATTTAGTGCATTTTTTCATAACAGATTTTCAGTTTTTAGCGAATTTCCTGAAAGGAATTAGAGCCATTAGTCTCGTACCGACTTCAAAATTTTGCAAAAATTTCTTCAAATAACCATCGATCCTACTTAGTAGATGCCGAAAATCATCTGTAAAATTTATATATATATATATATATATATATATATCTATGGACACATATAAATATATATATATATATATATATATATATATATATATATATATATATATATATGTGTGTGTGTATATATATATGTGTGTGTTTGTAATCGCTCTAGCGACCACAATTTTATTCCGATTGGAATGAAATTTGGTATTGGAGGCGCTTTTGGTATTCAAAAGGTCAAGTTCGTTAGTGGGTAAAATCGAACAAGGGAAAAGGGGGGTTTAGAGGGAGGGGGGAACAAAAAATTTAACATATCTCCCTTATCATTCGAAAAATCGAAAAATTTATAAGAAGTAAAGTTGTAGGTATTAAGTTTACTGTAATTTTGTTTCTTATCATTTTTTCTGTTACCGCAATATTTACAGAAATATTGACGGTTTAAGATTGAAAGTTAAATTCCTTAATATGTCTGTACACATTAGAATTGGAGCAAAAATGATAAGGTGATGAAAAATAGCAAACATGATTTTCTACAACTTCATTTTCAACAAATTTTTCGATTGTTCTAATATTAAGAGAGATATTTTATATTTTGTGTTTTCTTCTTTCTTCATGCTCCCCTTAACCCAAGACATACGTTATGCATAAATAAAAGTGGCCTTGCAAATACTAATATTATCTCAGATACGACACATTTCATTTTGATCAGACTAAAATGGTAACCGCTAGAGAGAGATTTATGTATTCTAAGGAATTCGTTAAGTTGAAGCAGCTCCTGCGTAACGAATTTTTTTTACATGCATTTTGTTTTTTTTTTTTGTTGTAAAAACTATCTTTTTGGGGACGGTTTGTTTTTGCAAAAAATTTTTTTAATTGAAGTCGGTTTTTAAAAAAAGTTTCTTATTTTTCTATTATGAATGAGTATACTCATTCAAACAAAAATAAAATTTTCGCAGAAATCGGTGATACAAATACAATGAGGATTTTCCTCGATTTCCAGGGGATCCCCTCATCAAAATGCGATTTGGTGACAATGGGAAATCAAACCCTTTAAAACAAAAAAAAAGTTCCTTTTCGGTTCATAAATGACGATGTTCTGAGGTGACACACATTACAAAAAAAAAAAACAGGCGAATTGAGAACCATCGTCCTTTTTGAAGTCGGGTTAAAAATCAAATGAAACCAACAGATGCACATGCGCAAATATTAAAAAACAAATAGTATTAAATTCAAATATTAAAGAAATAAAAAGTATCTGTAAATTAAATGATTTTTATACCTCATAACTTAAGTCAATTATTTAATTAACATCACTTTAAAACTTTCAAAATTATTTACATTTATATATTTTGTAGAAATACAGTTAAAATATTTCAGTTTTGATTCAATTTATATTACTTGTCAAATAACACACACACAAAAAATTTACTTCAACAATTGCTAATGCGAAAATATTAAAAAACAAATAGTGCTAAATTCAAATGTTGCAGAAATAAAAATTATTTATTTTATTTAATGATTTTTTTTTATACCTCATAATTTCCGTCTTATGTTAAACATAAAGTAATTACACTTAAAAACAAAAAGGTTTAATAATAATCACTTTAGCTCTTACTTTATTTCTATTTTTTTCCTGTGTTTTATGTTACAAAAATTCAGTTGGGATTAAAATATTTGAACCAATGTTAGAGATATTATTTTTTGTGTGAGAGTTATAACTCATTTTTTATATATTTTAACACTCACTAAATAAGTGAATGTGTCGTTTGTGTATCACTATGACGAAATAAACGGAAGGGCACATAAACGCGTCATGTTATAATATGTATGAAATGAGGACGAATATTGTATGTCATTTTTTTATTTCCTTTGCTTTATGCCTTTATTTCTTTTGTAAGTGACCATAAATTAATGTGATTCATCCTAACACTTCCATTAGTTTAAAAAACTACCTATAAGGTAAGTGTCCATCTGAGACAAAACAGTCTCGAGAGTAGTCCCGACACTCGACTCACAAACGGATAGGGGGCTGAGAGCAGTATCGGAGATAAGTCCGAACAGATCTCCGAGAGAGCACCGATCACAGGTGGACATGCATATTAATGCTCTCGAGACTCAGTCTCCAGTCTTCCGTCCGTGTTAGAAGAGTTTGCGAGCTCTCGGAGACTTTACTATTATTCACTCACTACTTTATTTTATCTATAGTTCATATCCATAGAGAAATAGAGTTAGTTTATGTCATAATATTTATACCCAGTATATTTGTAAATATACAAGGTATATTAAGTTTAGTCCCGACTTTGTAACGCTTGAAAATATTAATCCTTGACAAAAATGCTTCACAAAGGTATTTATAAAATGGCCTAATTCGGTCATTTCCGCATGTCCGCCCGTCTGTGAACAGGATAACTCAAGAATGAAAAGAGATAATGAGATGAAAATTTTGTGTGTGTTCGTTAATGGGCAAAATCGGAATGTGTTTTCCCGCTTTATATCTTTGAAACCGTAAGAGGTAGAAAAAAAATTTGTTAACAAAAAATTTTTTCTCTTTAAAATAAACAACTTTTGTTGAAAACAAAAACAAACTTAATAATTTTTTCATAATTTGTGCTCAAAGTTCCTCAGAAAGCAAAAAATGTACCCATTTTTAAGGTCATGAGCTATTTTTTAAAAATTGTGACACAAAACACATTTACAAATAATTCATATTTTATTAACATTGAATACGCAGAAATAATAACAATTCAGACATTGATATGCAACTCAGTATATACTGGGTATTCAAACAGTTTACTCAGTTAGTTGTTACATTACTTGTTATTATTATTATTAACTTGTCACAGCTGTGAGTAGACTCTCAGGTGGAAATGAAATATCCTTGTCTCGAGACTGCAATTATTATCGAGTCTCAGAGAGTTGTCACCGAGACAAAAGTGATCTCAAATGGACAATACCCTGAGACTGGTCTCGAGGCTGTCTCTCGAGATTTTGTCTCAGGTGTACACTTAGCTTTAGTTAATATTTTTATACTATACTCTTTTATAGACAAACACTATTTTATTTTGAGAACCTATTCTATTTTGAGAATCTGTATATTCTTGTTGAAGTGTATGTATCTCCTCAGTTGATAGATTATCAAAAAATAATAGAAAAACGATAATACTTTCAAATTTTCTTAGCTCATTATTTTTTGTAACCTGGTTACAAACAAAAAAGAAGTGTGAAACTAAACCTCTAAGCCTACGATACTGTGTGTGAAGCAGTATCAAATTTGACAACCGTTACATATATTATTCCTGTCAAGAATTAAAGTTCCTCTGTAGTGATTAGTCCAGATTTCGACCATAACTTATATTTATGCCTGAAGTTCAATGTGTGTCTTTTTTTAGCCATTGAGGGCGGCAAGTGTAATCTATCTTATGGCCAACCCTAAATCCAATTTCTGCCATTTTAGATTCGAACTTTCTCATACAAAAGTAAAAGTTATTTTATTGTGAAATTAGTGTATTCTCGTTACCATTGAGCAGGAGTCATTGAAAGGACTTGAGCATCATCAAGGGTATAATTTTTGGTGGATAAATTTCTGAATGAGCAGACTGTGTAGAATACAAACTCTCTGAATCAAACTGCCCTTATCGTAGATGAGTATCATACCGAAATCATTCCTTTAGTGAATGTAGGAGTGATATATATTTACCTTACCTGTTTGAATTTTCTGGAAAAATTCAAACAGGTAAGATAGAAGAAAACAGATAAACAAATAAATGTTGAAGGGAAGTAGAAGAAAAAAATATCGTGATCTAAATGACACTACACTACACGAAATTACCTCACAAGCTACCTTATATATTATATGGTTCCCATATTTAACCAAGTTCTGAGGATCATGAAAAAGACATTTCGAATACTTATATTAGATGATCTTCATACTTTATTATAACTGAATTCTACTTTTTCATTTCTTTGCGTACACAAAAAAAGATTGAGTGAGACCTGTCAAAATATATAAAAGGATTTAATATAATATATATTATAGATGTACATAGGCGTTATATATGAGGAGTAAAAATAGATCAAAACATTTATTATGCAAAAAAGAAAATGTTATCGTTGTTACATCTACGCGAGGAAAAACCTTTGTCTCAGTAGTCATTTAATATTTGACTTATCATGTGCCCAAATACTCGTAGTTTGTAACGCGTCATATATAAACTTAAAAATTTAAATAGCTACTAACGAAATCCTTGCAATGTCTTGGCTCTCATAAAATCGATCTGCCATTGCCATAAATTTTACCACGGCTGGTAAAAAATATATTGAAACATAGGAAAATCCGTCAGTCAAGTCCATGAGTCCATCAAAACTATTGAGAACTGTCTTGAAGGTGGTGGTTAAAAAACATGTGTGGCTTTTGAGTACAACAAAATAATAATATTTTTTTAATGTTACAATTTTTTTTTAAATTTTGCCTGTTTGAAATGTCAATTTTTTTTAATATTTATATTGACAAATAATTTGTTTCCAAAATTATGTTAATGCAAGTGTTTTTATAGAAACTAAAACATATTAGAGGTCTGAGCCAGCTATAACTTATACTGCACACTAAAACTAGTTTATATTTTGCTAACCAGACGTTGTGAGCAAAGAAACACCCTCAAGAAACACTAAAAAATCGATGAATCAAAAAAATGCAGCTTCTAAAAGAAAAATTGGAAAATATTTTGTTACCGTCTATGAGTTTCTTACGCACAACGTTTGAAAAATACATTTGTATCAATATTGTAAGGGAGAAAAAATAAGTTATTCGTCACCCCTATATTCGTATGTACATGGGATCAATAAATATATCTAATGTTAAAACTCATATCTAGATTTTTTTTCTTCGTCAGGTTTCATACTTATTATAAGCCCACTACTACTGAGTAATTCGAACAAAAAAAGCATGTATCCAAGTTGAATATAAATTTTGTGGTAGGTCAAAAGCCATCCTCTGTAGGTTCGAATAAAAATCTATTACAATAATCGTTAAATCTGAAAATTATAAAGATTTGGTATCTTTTCATAAATTTAATGAGATTTCTTTTGTTTTGATAGCTTTCAACAAATTGAAATATATTGATTCTATATAAACTATGTTTAGTTTACATCTTCGTATAGTAGATCTCCCACGAGTATGAGAGAGTGCATATGTATACATTAATGTGTATGAGAAGGAGGTCTTATAGGTTTGATAAACAAGCATATTTTTCATAACTGTTCGAGTGGTCACCAACCACTCAAACCTGTAAGACCTCCTTCTCATACACATTGCTTAATGTATACATATGTACTCTCTCATACTCGTTATGAATATTATTCACTATTTTGAAAAATATGTTTGTTTATCAAACCTATAAGACCTCCTTCTCATACACATTGCTTAATGTATACATATGTACTCTCTCATACTCGTGGGAGATCTATTATACGAAGATGTAAACTAAACAGACGGTATAAGGATATTTTAAGTTAAGTTTCAAGTCTGTGACGGTTCAAAATATTGATTGAAGAAGATACAGGGTCAAAAGTCATGGAGTTTTTTGAAAGGGTGGATAGGGGATGAAATTCTAAAATTCTTGGACATTTTTGCATCTGATCCTCCGTTAATTAACGAGTAACCAGTTAGAAAAGCGCGTTAACGAAATAAGAAATGGTGTAGAATGCACGCAGCGGCTGCAGAGAAACGTGAGGGGAGCGAGCTCTCAATACAATGAAAATTGAATGATTCATTATACCTGAAAACTACATTTTTCGTTAAAAAATTTAAGCAATGAATGACCCATAATTTAGCTCTCTAAAATATTGAAAAAAATTATAAAAAATTATTAAGAATTTGTTTTTGTGAATGTTTTTTGCTCTGATTAAATCAATTGCAATTTAGAATAATTTTCAACTTTTCGTTAAGTAAATTGAAGGTTTTCAAATATATTCAGGTTTTTTATTTCAGTCCGATTATCGAAAACTGAGTTTTTATAAGATCTTGAATTTTTTAGGTTCTAAAAACTATCCTGACTATATGATAATCCCAAAAATTAAATTTACAAAAAATTTTTGTGGTAAAGAACTTTTACAATACTGTAGCGATTGATTTCAAAATCTAATGAGCTCAACTACTTAACTTTAAAAAATAACGTCAAATGCCGCCGTAAAATTTTATCGTAAAAAATCTAATCTAAAACTGAATAATTCAGTTAATTCGATTTTTCGAAAAAAAAAGGTCAATTTTTTCCCAAAATTTTTTAAAACTCTACTCTAAAAACTGTACCAGATTTGAAACGCGTAAGATAAGACTCGCTCTACGGTAGTGGTGGGGAGAGCTCGCTCCCCTCACGTATCTCTGCTGCCGTTGCGTTCGTTCCCTACCATTTCTCATTCCGTTAACCCGCTTCTCTAATTGGTTACTTTATTTAATTAATATCTAATTAACGGTGGGTCAGGTGCAAAAATGACCAAGGACTTTTCATCTTTGAATTTTATCCCCTATCCACAATTTCAAAAAACTCCATAACTTATGATTCACCCTAAGTGAGTCATCAAAGTATGTTAGATAAGACAAAATATTGGAGAAGTCAAAATTGGTTATGGAAGTTTATATCGCCTTCTAATTTCGCACTTCCGAATCTCCATCCATCTGGTTACACAGATATTCTAGATATAAAAGGCAATATAAAAATACAAAAGGTCGGTTCATGTACATCCTCCAAAAGAAAGCTCCCAAAAGTTTACTTTTTAAAATTTAAGATATTAAAATACCTTTTAAAAAAACAAATAAGTTTTTTCACAGTTTACTTGTAGTACACGTTCTGATAAAGTCAGTTTAAAACAGTTGTATTTAAACAATTAACTTTTCTAAATATTAAATATCTCTCTTAATATTAGAATAATCGGAAAATGTATAAAGAATAAAGTTGTAGAAAATCAAGTTTGCTACAATTCAGTACCTGATCATTTTTCTCAAACTCTGATGTGAACAGAGATATTTAGAATTTTAACTTTCAATCTTTAAGTGTAAATATTTCTGTAAATATTAGTGTAACAGAAAAATGATAAGAAACAAAATTACAGTAAAACTTAGTACCTACAACTTAACTCCTGATAAATTTTTAGATTTTTCAAATATTAAAGGAGATAGTCAAATTTTGTGTTTGCCTCTCCCTTTTAACCCCCTTTCCCCTCGTCCGATTTTACCCAGTAACGAACTGGACCTTTAGAATACCAAAAGCGACCCAATATATATATGTATATAAACAAGTTGTATATATATATATATATATTTATATATATATATATATATATATATACATATATATGTATATATATATATATATATATATATATATATATATATAACATATATACAAATTTAAGCGATAGTGATTTTTAACATCTAATAGGTAGAATAGGTAGATCGATGGACATTTGAAGAAATTTTTACGAAATTCCAACATTGATGCAAAAACAATAGCTGCATTTCCTATGGAGGAAATTCGCTAAAAATAATTTTGTGAATGAGAGTAAGCTCAAGCCCTCTAAAAAAAATGTATTCTTTGTTTCGTATGGACTATCGGTTTCAGAATAGTTACTTTCGATGATTTCAAATGTTTATTATCCCAGAATTGTTGACTGCTGAGCAAAACCAGTCTCATAATTTTTCACCAGTCTCATAATTTTTATCTAACCAATAATAAAATAATTTTTTTAAATAATAAGATCGGCTCGCAGCGTGAGCGGAACAATATCACTGATAAGCTCAAACAGGTCAAGCCAAGCATTAGTGAGATACCGGCGCCTGTAAATCAGAAGCGCAGAGAGAGTGTGGCCCTTACTCGTTTGCGAATAGGCCACACTAAAATGTCGCATGTGCTGCAGATGCACTGTTTGCAGGACAGTGGAAACCGTGAGGCATATTGTTGAGCATTGTGTAGGCTTTGAACCTTTACGGCAAAGAATACGGCTCCGAATAAATGTAGCACGATCATTATCTTATAATGCGAGCTCCGTGAAGAAGACATTCATTTTGAAATGAATCTCGATGTGATATATTGAGCCTGTTACATCCCTAATACCGCATTTTATTATATATATATTTTTAAGTTTTATCATTTTAACCGCAATGGTGTGGGCTTTTTACACCCACATATTACACATTATATTTATTTTTTTGTTTTTTAAACATTTTATTGTTATGTACTTTTTGAACTTTTTATTGTTATCTAGTTTTTAAGTTTTTATCTGTTGCAGTGTAGACCCTTTACACCTTGGCTGTAACGCTGTAACAAAAAATATATTGTTGTTGATGTTTTATATAGTTTATGTTTTGTCGTTTTATTCCTAATCAGTCAATTCATTTGACTAGGTAGTGATGTGATACACTTGTGATTATTGTTTTCAATTTATCTTCTCTACTGTTATTTTAAACTTGGAGTGGCTAACGAGCTATTTCTCGAAGCACAAAACGGGGGTGTGGGTTTTAGTGTGATCTCTGGCTGGCCAGGAAATAAATTAAGATTTTCTGGTAATATCCAGTGTTTAAAATTCGGTTGAGTATTTCCAGCAAGCAACAGTTGCTATCACCTGAATGGAATCACCCTGTGTCACACATATGTCGATAACTTGTTGTAAGCAGTTATGATCATACTCTCAACTCCGCAATAACGATATGTGTATACGAATTTCGGTTTTATTATCATCCCAACAAGAGAGAGAATACGACAGAAGTTTTGGATATTATTTCGTACGTTCAAATATTATTTGACAATTTTTATGATAAGAAGAATAAACTATTATTGTTATTATTTGCTCAAAAAGTTTTTTTTTATATACATATACATTTTCTTATTCTTCGTCTAAATCTTAAAGCAAATGTTTCTGTATACCTACACATACAAAAGAATCAACATATTACATGTATTACATGTTCCAAGAAGAAAACGGGTAACCAACAAACAAACTTGAAAGATTAACTTCTTAGGATATGGTCCGTCAATTTTGCCGTATTTCGTTATAATTTGATGAGTCACAATCTACAAAATTAATGGAATAGTATTTGGGTTGTCTATAAAAAAAATTTAATTTTTCTACCGTGAACACAATTTTTCGGCTCATGAATATCGTTGCTCTTGACATTTGAAAATTTCAAAAATAGTAAAAGTAATAGTTACCTCGAAAAAAAATTTTTAATTTAGAAATTTCTAGTATTGTATCTTGTATGTCCAATACGACGTAAGGATAGAAAATTAACAAAAATATATTGCTGATTCTCGATGCCTAAAAATATTGTATGTATTGAACTGTTTAAAGGAATATATATATATATATATATATATATATATATATATATATATATATATATATATATATATATATATATACACGTTGACCCGACAGACGTTGTTCCGTCTTCACTATGAATATTGAATTCGAGTTGGTATAATTAACAAAAAATAATAATTATTCCAAAAACCTATTGTTTATTATTCTAATGCTTTATGATACACAACATTATTAGTTTTATTTTCTAGCGACTTTATCAATTGTGGGCGCATTAAAACGTATTGCGTGTTGTCCTGCAGGCGTCTTATCGGCTTTGATGACATGCGGTCTAATGCGGTCGCGAATAATGCAACCAATTCGTTGTGTTAATGGAAAAACATTTGGAGTTGTTCCACAGTTGGTCTTCTCACCGCATTATTGTGTGCACAATGCTGATCGACTTGTTTTACTGAATCGCCCATAAAATAAATTTGAAAAAATTTGTAGTCACTATCCCGCGTTCGCAATAAGAAATCTATTAGATGATATATTTGACCCTGAATCTGCAAAGGTAAACAGATAATAAATAGATGAAATATAGGATATTGTATAGCGAATTGTTTGTACCACCATGTGGCTCTCCCATGTTGCTCTCAAAATACTTTCTCATTTCCTAAGAATACATAAATCACTCTTTAGCAATCATAATTTTAGTGTGATCAAATTGAAATATAATATCTGATATGATTTTAGTATTTGCAAAAATTAAATTTATTAATAGCCAAAATAGAATGATATATAACGATTATTGTTTAAAGTCACTATGGAAATGACAATCAAAATTGACATTTACAAAATTAAAACAAAATTTTAATAAAATAATTTTATAGAATTTCATCCAAATCGGTTTAGCCGTTTAGGACCGGGTCCAAATGTGTTTTCAAACCATCCGGGAACCCATTGAAATATACACACAAAATTTCATCCAAATCTGTCCATCCGTTTAGGAGGAACTAGGTGACAAACACACGTACAGAAGACTTATATATATTATATATATATATATATATATATATATATATATATATATATATATATATATATATATATATATATATATACATGTATATACATATATATATATATATACAATCAAACGCATGCTCCTGCAACCAATTTAGCCACAAAGATGCGTAATACGTGTATATTCAAAATTTTATAGTTGATTTGTGGCTTATCAATTCGGTTTTCGGGGAGATATTTCGAATAAAAGATGTTAGTATATTTATAATGAACAACATTTACCTAATGTATTTATTCGAGAACCGATTTAATACAGCACAAATAAATTATGAATTGTTGAAAAATGAGTGCTAGTTTTGTGACGTTTTAAATTGTTTTTGTAAACTGGGTAGCTGGATAAAAGGAAGTCGTAAAATGAAGAAAAGTAAAATATCGTGTTTTAAAAATATTTCGAAAAACATTTGTTTTATTGCAATTATTCTAATTAACAAAAGCAACGAACTTACGAACACTTCGTAAATAAGTCTCAAAGTGGGAAATTGGAAAATTATATAAATTTTTTTAGTCTCAAAAAAAGAGTATTTATATTTCCAAAAACACTAAATAAAACACTTTTATTAGTAAGTTAGTAACACTTTTATTAGTAAGTTAGTAATAATTAGTAAGTTGGTAATAAACTCTGTACCTCTTTGTACAGAGTTTACCAAATGGCTTTAGCATATAAAATAGATTTTTCAAAAATTATAAAAAGCAAAAACCCAAAAAAATGTTAAGAATAATGAACCATTTCCGGTTTGAGGACTTCAATGGAAAAAAGAACAATTGAAACCTTTAATGTTATAATATCTTAGTTTAAAATTTTGAACCCTTAACTCAAAAATTAGAATAGGGTAAAGTACGCAAAACTATAGGTCTTACGACGTGTCATCATGGTAGGTTAGGTTTGATTGTAGTAGCTGCCTCGGGTGGGACATACCTAGACCATAAGGTCCATTGCGATACCTATATATTAGGAATGTAAGTATGCAGTATGCAAGGAATTTGTATGCAGACTAGAAATCGAGAGGTTATTCGACTGTAGCTGTCTTTGGTGGAATCTATGCCTATGTTAATATGAAGTTTTAGAAGGGAGACTTCAGAAAACCTTCACAAGCATCACAAGTTATTTTCGTTCTGTTCCATATGCCGACAGTTTAGTCATTTAACTGCCCCATTAATTTTGTTTTTTTTCTTTTTAAATTTAATTGACAAACTGTCACCGTTGTGAATCGAACCCGTGAAATCCCATTACCAAACAAAGTGACTTTGTACACACGGCTACTTGACATATCTTTTTCATAGATAACAAGTGAAAATAACAGCAAACTAAGTTAATTGCTTAAATACCCTATTTATTCTTAATTTATGTTAATAAAAGTTGTTTATTTTAAAAAGGGGAATTTTTGTCTTAACATTTTTTACCGACGAAAAGAAGGAGGTACTCAATTCAACCTGTATATTTTTTTTATGTATGATCACGCATAACTTTTTACAGAGTAGTCCGACTTTGATAATTATTTAGGTATTTAGGTTTTTTTGTTCTATCTCTTACGGCTACAAATATGGGTAGCTTTGTCCATTTTGCCAAAATTTGAGCTCGTAATCTCTATTTGTTTTTGAGTTATCGTGTACACAGACGGACAGGCAGGCGGAAATGGCCGAATTAAATTGTTTTTGTAAACTGAGCGCAAAATATTTTCTTCGAAAATTAATAAAAAAAATTTTTATGGCACAGATCTTAATCACGCTCTAACAATTGTAGCTTGTTAAGTCTTTTCAATTTTGAGTTGGCAAACAGACAGACACCCAGAAGTAATTTAAATCTGTATTCAAATTATTTTTCTACGATCAATATTTCTCGCCGGTACAAACATATTGTGTGTACTCAGGTTATAAAAACACTAAAGGATCTTGTTTCCACCTCCATCTGGATCATTCAGTATATTTCTTTTAAAACGTGGTTTTTCATAGTGAAAATTCTCTGTTATTTTTTTACATTTTACTCTCTATATAAAGATTATTCGAGATGTATTTTTTTAATAAATTAAAATTGAGTGTCTGCGGTAGTTGGTATATATTTGTGTATCTAATATTTATATATATGATTGGGAACATATTTTCGTGTAAAGCCGCATAGAACACACATGTTTCTGTTTGTTTACACAATTTATTTTCGATTTCGAAAAAAAAAAATTTAATGATGTTTACTGTGAAATGTTTGTTGTGGGAAGTGTGTTTGTTTTATTTATCTAAACATGATGTAAATATTAAAGCTTAACGTAGATAAGGAAATGACTGATAATTCGGTTAGACTAGAGAGGAGAAAAAACAACAGGGCCGAACAAAACTATGGTACAAATTTAGCTTTTTCTTGTTTTTTCTGGCCTCTACATGTCGAAGCAAGCCTCAACAGAGGCTAAAAATTTACTTGTGTAACACTTGTAATGAAGCTCCGAAGAAAAGTTAAGTACGTTGGGGGGCAATGAAAGACAGTATGCAGTTTGAGGTAGGTAATTGGCGAAAAAAATATCAAACTAGAAATTCACATATTATTTTGAAACATGTATAATTAACATATATAATTTATATCGGTATATTTAGCGTCAGAATACAAATTACTGTTGACTGCCAAAGTAATGCTCTTTTTTCAAACTTTACAATTGATCCGAATACATTCGATTTTCGAAAAATTGTGTGGAACAAAAGTTATCTATCAATGATGTTGATAAAGTCTAGCTAGTTACCATTGAAATAATAAAAAGAATATGAACCATTAACTCTTTTTTCACTCTCTTAGGGGTGGATTTTCGGAGAATAGGTATTTTCTGATACAGTTAAAACTTTACAGCTATATGGTAAGTTATTTTATTAAAAGAGGTGCCTCAAACGACACTTGATTGAGGAATACAATATCTGCGTAGTTTTTTAAATAAAATTATTGAACACTCTACAGGTGCGTTAATTATTATCGATTAACGCGGCAGCCTCGAGTTTTTACGACAGAAGTAACTATTACTCGGGCTAACTAATAATGTTATAAGTGACCAACTTTTAATAAAGCGTTTAGGAAAGGAGTTATCTTCTAAAATATATATTTTTTATTTTATCAATATTTATTATGTTTTGATTACTCTCATTTTATCGATTCGTCATCTTTCGGAACTTTCTTAATTTACATAATGTTTTATCACATTAATTATATTAAAATAATTTTACATGGCCCGGTATTGCGTCGGATCAAGTTTTAGCATAGACGCCTACCCCACTATATTTTACTGGCAGGATAAGGTGGTTTTTCGACCTCTGTATCTCAGCCACCTGAAAAACTTACACAATATATTTATATCAAACTTTTTCCCATTTTTGTTAAACACTTGTTTCTTACATAGATTTCACAACTTTTGAAATTACTACATTTTAAAGACGAAAAATTTTCGCTTTCGCATTTTTGTTTTTTGGATTATAATTACTCCCGTTGTAAATATTAAATAGACAAGAAATGGGAAAAAACTAAGTATGTGTACTTTGGGTTTTACCATCGATTTTACAATATTGGTTTTAGATGCAATATTGGTTTTACAATATTGATTTTATAGTAGAAACTAATTAGCATATTTCAGGCAGGTTGCATTGAACCGCAATTTTTTTAAATCGATTCATTTTGACGTCCTAAATATGACCCTAAATTATTACGGTCTGACTCGTGACGGAACTGGGTCAAAATTGAATTTGTTTATAACAAAAACGCGTTTTTTTAAAACTAAAAATTTTACCAATGACATAGAAAATTATTAAATTCTATATTAAAAAAATTAAAATCGCTTTATTTGAATTCGAAGAAAACATTCCCAAAGTTCGAAAAACGCAAAAATTTTAAATAAAAATAAAAAATCTAAAAATTACTTCATTTTTTTTTAACAATGGCAAAGTGTGTCTTTTATATGTTAAAAATATGTCACCTATTTTTATAAATAAATAAAAAAGGGTCCGTAAGGTAAAACAACAACAAATTAACAAATAAATATTTTTTAGGTTTTATGAGGCTTAATCGAAAGCTTAAACACTTACCTATCTAACACCAAACTCAAAAAAAATTTCCGACCAAAATGGTTTATTTCTTAAAGAAAACCAATTAGAAATCTGTCGGTTTTTAATTAGAAAATACTATTTTTATAATTAAAATACAGCTTGATGAAATTTATCAAAAAGAGACACAATATTTCTGTAGCTATATAGATTATATGGTTATCTCATACATCCAATGTTTGAATGAAAAATTTGCGGTTCCGAGCAATCTTCCTGAAACCGGATTTTGGAAGCTAATTTGACAGTAATATTACTTCGATATATAAATTTAATATTACTAATTATTTTTATTCAAACATTTTTGAATTAATATCTCATTTTGAATATAATAAATATTATCTACTGAATCTAATATATACAATAAATATTTTAAAATAAATTAAGTTAGAAGCTTCGAGAGATTGGACATGGAAAATAAAAATGTATATTTATTTAGTCTCTTGAATTTATTCTGTTTGATAAAAATGTATAAATATTCATAAATAAATTTATCACCCAGAATGGGTTTATCAATGTTATATAAATCTTATATGGATTTGTGTTTGGAAAGGGGGAACATAAATAAAATCCAATACTTGGCCCAATACAAAATAGAATTATTGATATTAGGTATAAAATAGCAATAAAATTATTTGAAAGGTAATGTATATATTTACCTATAATTTATGGCCAAAAAAAAGGTTGGTTGGGTGAAAATTAATATTTAAAGTAGTTAAAATTGACTCGCAAATTCCAACAGAAAAACACAATTTTATATGACTTCATTCGCTTTTTTATCATTCCTGGTTATTCGCTATTAATATTGAAAAATGTGAAGCTAAACTGTGAATGGTCTAAACTCTAAGAGATCTGTGTATAAATTTTGGGTCTACTATAAACAGGATATAGCAAAAGAAATATGTTCAGAGGCAAAACAGTGGTTAGCTGGATAAATAGAAGTCGTAAAATGAAGAAAAGTAAAATATCGTTTTTTTTAAATATTTCGAAAAACATTTGTTTTATTGCAATTATTCTAATTAACAAAAGCAACGAACTTACGAACACTTCGTAAATAAGTCTCAAAGTGGGAAATTGGAAAATTATATAAATTTTTTTAGTATCAAAGAGTATTTATCTTTCCAAAAACACTAAATAAAACACTTTTATTAGTAAGTTAGTAACACTTTTATCAGTAAGTTGGTAATAAACTCTGTACCTCTTTGTACAAAGTTTACCAAATGGTTTCAGCATATATCATTGATTTTTCAAAAATTATAAAAATCAAAAACCCAAAAAAATGTTAAGAGTAATGTACCATTTCCGGTTTGAGGACTTTAATGGAAAATAGGACAAGTGAAACCTTTAATGTTATAATATCTTAGTTTTGTACCCTTAACTCAAAAATTAGAATAGGGTAAAGTACGCAAAACAATAGGTCTTACGAAGTGTCATCATGGTAGGTTAGGTTTGATTGTAGTCGCTGCCTCGGGTGGGACATACTTAGACCATATGGTCCATTGCGATACCTATATATTAGGAATATTGGACAAGGAATTTGTATGCAGACTAGAAATTGAGAGGTTATTCGACTGCAGCTGTCTTTGGTGGAAACTATTCCGATGTTAATATGAAGTTTAAGAAGGGAAGCTTCAGAAAACCTTCACAAGCATCACGAGTTATTTTCGATCTGTTCCATACGCCGACAGTTTAGTCAATTAACTGCTCCATTAATTTTTTATTTTTATATTTAATTTAATTGACAAACTGTCACCGTTGGGAATCGAACCCGTGAAATCCCAGTTCCAAACAAAGTGACTTTGTACACACCTTTGCAGCCGCGTAAGGCAACAAAATTAAACCTAATTATAAAGTTTTATAACACGCTATATCCGTTCTTGACATATCTTTTTTATAAATAACAAGTGAAAATAACAGCAAACTAAGTTAATTGCTTAAATACTCTATATATTCAAAATTTATGTAAACTAGTTTATAATAAAAGTTGTTTATTTTAAAAAGGGACATTTTTGTCTTTACATTTTTTACAAATTTTTTTATGCATAACTTTTTACAGAGTAGTCCGACTTTGATAATTATTTAGGTATTTACTTTGAAAATTATTTAGGTATTTACATTGACTTAGTTTTTTTTGCTTTTCAGTTCCTTTCTTTTTTAGAAGATTTAATTTTTTGTATTAAAGTTTTTATTTTTTGCTTTTCAGTTTCTTTCGTCGGTTCTATTTTTTGTTAAAAAGTTTTTTTGTTCTATCTCTTACGGTTGCAAATATGGGTAGCTTTGTCCATTTTGCCAAAATTTCAGCTCGTTATCTCTTTTTGTTTTTGAGTTATCGTGTACAAAGACGGGCAGACAGGCGGAAATGGACGAATTAGGCCATTTTATGAACACCGATTCCAAACATTATGTCTATGATTAATATTTTCAAGCGTTTGAAAGTCAGGACTAAACTTAATATACTCTAGTATATTTACATATACCGTGTATAAAAATAGGCTCTTTTAGGATACCTCAAAACCTACAGACTTGGTAAAATCACAATATCTATTGTCGAAAACAATACCTTCTATACTCTACGTACGTAGACGTCAAAACGTGGGTCGATTTATGATTACTATTTCTTGCAATCGCATGTTGGATTTTTGTTTTTAGTGCGTTACTCACAAAAAACGCAATTGGTATTGTGTTTTGGGAATAATCAGCAGTTGGAATACAAATAAATTGGGACAAAAACAAAAAAAACATTAGGTTCGTGAATTATTATTTAAGGTCAATTTAAACAGAGGAGGTGTTTTAAGGAACATATCCAGTACAAAGTGCAAAAATTTTCATAATCTCTTAAACGAAAATTTCTTCATTGTTTCCAAATTCTGAAGATCAATCCTGTATATCCTGAAACAAATATAAGCTACACATAAATATAATTTGTTAATATAATACAAGACATAATTTTACCCACAGGATACCCAAAATAAAAATTGATTACATAACCCAAGATAGTTTGTATGTGCGTGTATACATGCAGACATACCTAAAGGTAATGTCATCCTTTTTTATAATTTATATCCTGTACATTATTATATGTGCGTGTGTGTTCTAACACACAAGGATCAAATGATGTTTACAAACCGTAGTTTTTAGTAGTAGTAGTGTAATATCAAGAAAACATTATTTATTCTTCGCCAAAACTACCTCTCCATAATATTGGGTTATTTACTAACTTATAACCTCTCATAATTTTGTTTGGTCCCTTCCCATCTAAGTAAACGATGGACGCATACACCGGAAAGGAATTATTATTTATACAGTTTGTTATATAAGAAAATATGTTGTATCTCAAGGATAAAATACTTATATTTTGTCAAGGACTTCAAACTAAAACCCAAATAATGTTTCTGTCAACTGTTTTCACATCAAATACAAAAATCGTACACATCTAGGAAGGAATTGAACGCACGACCTATGACATTCTAGATCAGTGCTCTGCCTTGAAGCCACCAGATGATGTGCTTTATTAGTGGAATGTATATAATTTTTCACATCATTCATCGACATCAATCTTGATGTCGATGAATTATTAGTTGTGTTTTTTGTTTGTTTTACAAATACGATTGCTTTTTGGGTAAAGTTGCGTCTATCCAACCATTGTTAGTATGGTTGCCTTATGGTTATATTATAGTAATGGAGGTGATGAGTGTTTACTTACTTTGGCAACAAAGTAAAGTAATAAAGTAATTGTTTTTAACATTGTTACATTCTATGACATCAAATGCTTGATGTGAAAACTTTTATTTTAACTTTATTTTATTATTTTGAAGAAAATGAGGTGTAGCACTGTGAGTAACGTAAATGTTGCACTTTGGTTACAAGATGTCGGATTCTTTAAGATAGGATTCAGCACTCTTTATATTGAATTAACCTTTCCGATTATTTCATATCTAAGATGTTGTAAATATTATCTTGCTTTAAAATTTCAAATTAAGTTATTTGGTTCCCACTGTTTGGATTTAGGATCCGCCTCCCCTTTCCAAAAAAAGAGGTACTGAATAAATCAAACTAATAATAACTAATTTTAGAGCCTGTTTTCGAGGAAAATAAAGATAATTGAAAATCCCTCAAGTGAATTAATTATGGAAATATGAAATACTCTTTGTTCTCAATATATCCTGTTCACAAGCCATCAATCCATCTGTAGTCCAGAATTGTATTCTTGAAAACGAGGAACTTTATAAATCATAAATCTCGGATGTAACCTATGTACGACATATTTTCATATAGCCGGTTTATAAAGATAGTTCGTACCCAAATATTTATATTGAGTTAAAGCGGGTCAGTTTTAAGGAACCACACTGCAAGAAACCATGTGTGTATATATAATCTTCGGGAAATGACATAAATTTTGTTGTATGTCATCAATAATCATAATAATAATAGTTCAAACACTTTATCATAAAGTGAGACATAATTTTCTTGTGCTTTTTTTCCCCATCCTTTGCTCGTTTTTTTCTCTTGCCAACAAACTTTTTAACCTTTTACTTCTTATGATATAGTTTTTCAGTTTTTTTTCCTAGAAAATGAATTGGATTTCTTTAGCAATGATGATGATATCATTGTCATATATAACATACTTACAGCCCACTTCGAATATATACATATATATATATATATATATATATATATATATATATATATATATATATAAGAATGACTTTACACTATTGATGGTGTTCGATGTAAAAACGTTTATTTGATAAACCATTTATTCGAAAATACTGGATATATAAGAAGGGATATAAGGATACAGACTAGTGAGAAGACTTTTGAGTTGTTTAGTTCATATCAACCTGAATCTTGAAGTGCTTTATTTTTTAGAAAAATCAGGCTTGGAAATGCCTTGTTTCGTGTGTAAATGAACCCGAAGGGTCTAGAATCAATTGAATATGCAATTTCAAAAAGGGATGATGTCTGAATGTTTAAACTTTTCAGGAAATGAAAAAAAATTAATTATTTTCTAAAGAAGTATACAATTTAATAACTCTTCAAGTACCTTTTACTCTATAGAGTACGAAAATTTCCTTAGAGATGTCATTATCATTATAGTTTTTTCACATCATTGTGTTCTAAATGCTTCCCTGCACCTATTATGTTTGAACAGGGAACATCTCTGGTATTTGTTCTACTGTCGACGTCATGTCGTGTACAGAAATAAATTCGAAAAGGGGACATCTCTTAGAGCTGTGACCTTTTCTAAATTATTTCTGTACACGCGTTGACGTCGATAGTAGAACAAGAACTGGATATGTTCCTTTTTTGAACATAATAGGTACAGAGAAGCATTTAGAACACATTGATATGAAAAAACGTATTTGTTAAAATATACGAGATTGTCATCCAAAAATTCAAAAAGTTAGTATGCATTGAAATTCGACATTGTTTAACGAGCTTTTCATGAAAGCGAACTTCATCTCTTTTCAGCATCTTGCTTCTCGCAGACAAATTTGTATTAATATCAGTTAACATCAACCTTTTTTTTTTGGTAAATTGTTTTATTGCACTTTGATTCGCGTAAAAATTTTAACTTTCCTCACCATTTCCCAGGAGTATATCTTTACAAGCCGAAGGGTGGAAGTGTTATATTTGTAAGCGGAATCCATGAGGTCCACACTTATAAGTTTTCAGTTTTTGTGTTTGTTATATGAAAAGTTTTCGTAAATTTTTAACGGTGGGGCATTTAAACAAATTTTTGCAAAATTTCTTAAGATAAAAGATTTTATTAAAACATTTTCCATTAAAACACACAGATTTATGTTGTCTTTCACTTAGTTTCCTTTAATTAAAAAAAAGTTAGTAGATATGGCGGCAAAAAAATTGATTTATACAATTTAAGAATTTAAAATCGGTTATATTTCTGTAAATATTACAGAAAAAATGTACAGTAGATAAATTTTATTTACTACAACTTTACTTGATTATAAATTTACCAAGTATTAAAAGAGTTATTTCAAACTTAGTGTTTCCATCTCCTTCTATGCCCCACTTATTCCTGACTGAATTATATAAAATTTCCTTCAGATAATATAAACATGAATACGCTTCGATTGATATCTTCCCGAAATCGATATCATTCGCACGCGCACAAAGAATTTCTCAAAAATGGTTTTAATAGATTCTGGTAGCCTTGAAACTTGGAGATTCGAAACGGATTTAAATTTTCAGACCGATTATTATAACTTATAACCTTATATACGGAAAAGTTAAAAACAAACCATTGTTCATAACACCATTCTTCGTGAAACACTTTGTATTAAGCTAATCTATATTATCACACTACCAGTGATTTTTGTCACTGTAATGTATGATATATATTATGTCAATTCTTTTTTCTGTCATGTTTTTTCTATTTATTTTTATTTGTGATAGGAAACATAAGTTGTATAAAATGTATTTATGTTTGATATTTTTTTAAAATAAATCGATTTAGGCCGAAATATTATTAAGTTTTATCGTGAATCATTTTGTTATATTTGAGCTAATTTTAGATAGTCATTTACCGAATGTTGCCTATATGAACAAGATAGTCATATATCTTGTTCACAGACACACGTCAAACCACACATTTATACATACATATGCACACACACACACACACAACAAATCATTGACCAAAAAGGGAAATTTTTTAATAAACTCTCAATTATTTTTAAGTTGTAAACTAGTGTCAATTAATATCCATTGTTAGTATGATTGCCTTTCGGTTATATTATACCAACGGAAGTGATTAGCGTGTACTAACTTGGACATTTAAGTAATATGTCTGAACATTGATAACATTATTTGGCATCAAATGCTGCATATGCAACATCATACACATATAGGGTGTTCATCATACACTCTGGCATTCTAGACGAATGCTCTACCAACTGAACTATCTAAGATGTAATGGTAGTGCAATGCATATGATATTTCACTACCTTTTGATGTCGTTGTATTATTAATTTTGTTTATTTACTATTTACATATTTTTAGCGAATTTTGGAAATGGTTTTATACCGATGAAGGAATTTCGGAAAAACTTCTTCAAATGTTCATCGAACCTTTATATATATATATATATATTGTGACGGTAGTTTCACCACCTCGAATCAACCAGGTGAGGACTGGCCGATAAATTGTGGCACCAATTCGAAATACAAAAAAAAAGTTGGGTGCCAGGTTTTGTATGAGTACCACTCACGAATCCGATACGGCTCGTCAACCCTTAATCTGGGTGGCAACTTATAAAGGTGGTTTACAGTGGTTTAAAACAATTTGGATTACATCGCTGATGCTTGCGGACTACTTGTAGTAGGTATTGCAGCTGTTCTTCATCCTTAGTTAGGCAGCTTGAATATTCTCCGACTAATGCAATACCTCGTTCCGCTACATCGTTAGTGACGCTTATTTTTTTTTTTAAATTCGACATTTTCTTTATAGCTATCATCCTTGGACCATATTAAGATATCTTTTTCTAATAAAAAATTTTATGGTAAATCGAAATTTTAAACAGTTCCAACGAATTTTATGAGACGAATTCGGTCAAATCGCGGTTATATTGTACCGCAAATTAGTTTTCGTAAATCCCTTTCGACTCGAAATTGCGACTATTATTTTTTTAAATAATATTGATGCGAACATCGTCGTCATATAATGAGATCGTAGCTAATTCTTCATTGAGGTACCACAAATGTTCCATCATTTTTTTTAAAGCTTGGCGTGAGACCGTTGGATTAACTTTTTTATACAGAATCAATTTTTTCATAAACTCCAAATCATTGTTTGGCGCCGAAATAGTCGAAAGTCGAAGTATATCAAGCTTTTATATAAAATAAAATAACAAAAATACAAACTTGTCTCCAGCTTTTTTTCTTTTTTTTTCGTGGACCGTAAGACTAAATTCGTCTCGAAATAAAAACATCTTTAAGCTGTAGATGGATGGCTTTTGACATCCAGCGAGCATGATGCATGGCACCGGGACGATTGAACGAACCTGTGTCTGTTGGATTACTATCAAGAAAAATAAGCGATAGTTGTAAAAGTTCTCGATAATCATCCCGAGACTGAGACATATAAAGGAAAAAAATGAACAGTTGAAAGAAATAGTCTTGATTTTGACAAACAAATAAAAAATATTGTTTACCTGCAAACAATTATTGATCAAAGTTACGACTTCAGATCGTTCTTTTTTATAACTTTTGCTACACCTTCATCCTCCATTCCGCTTTTATATTTAGATTGATCAATGTTGTCCCAATTGTTTTTGAAGCGAACGAACATCGATACATTAGGACTAGATGTTGTATTCCAAAATATTTCGAACTAGTTTCATACTAGTTTTATTTTCAATGCTTTTTCGATCAAAACACATGCACCTTTATGTATACCTACAATATGCATTTTTTATACAGCACAAATCAATCAAAGAAATATATATTTAAATAATTAAATATATATTTCTCACAAATAATTAAACTCAAATAATTAAAAAAATATATATTTAAACATCGTAATTAAACAGAATAATTTGGGAAATCACTTGAAGGCATATTTATTCAACCAATTTTATATAAAATTTAATTCAAATAGAATTTTACCAGTATTAACAGCTGGCGTATCAAAACACATCGCTTTGACTTAAGGACCAACTCGCTCATTGATTTAAAGTCGTAACAATAGCTGAAGCTTGTTGATATGCAGTTCCGTTACCAGCTTTTGGAACTCCGAGGAGTTGATCAACTCCAGAGACAGATAAAATAGTCGCGATACGATCCACAGATTTGGTACTAGCAATATCACAGAGTATTTTTCCGTCCCAATGCACAATATAACAGTCTTCAATTTGAAATTCTTTTTTCAAATCTTTTCTATATCTGTTCTGAATTGAATACGCCCCCCAATGAATCGTACTATGACTGAGATTGACAGCAGAGAGATCAATCCCTACATTATAAGCAGGAGCTAAAATAAAAGTAGCAATCCTGCCACTAATTTTTGCTCGATCCAGTACGGCAGAGAGTTCAGGTGTCATGACATAAATTTTATTTATTCGATTTGGTTGGCTCAGCTGATTCTCGAAGTCAGAAATAATAATCGATGTTTGACTAGATATTGTGGCTGATAATTCTGATTTTGCTGATTTTTGAGTATCTGGCATCGTACTGCTACCAGGCTCATTTATATCTATAAATGTTAGTATTGATTCTGTAATATTCATTTAATCAAGGCATCAATTAACACGTTCAATATTTAACAATTTCAGAGGATGCAAAGTAAGGACGCAGAGGACTCATAGGACGTAATTTCGACATCTTAGTATGAGCTGTCGCCATGTGATTAATTTGAAGACAAAAAATGGGGAATCAATGTTCCCTATGTTTTTGAGTGTGCTCTTTCGAATGATTATGGTTAAAGTTGCCCCAGAAAAATGTAACCATAGAATTATTATATTGATTGGTTTTAGGCATGAAAAAAAATCGAAAATATGTATTGAGATTTTTGGTACGATGCTTTGTTAGCTAGTTATAAAAATCGGAACCAGCAATAAAAAATGTTTCCTATGTTATTCTTGTGGAAAATCGAAAGGTGCGATGCGCCACCCCTTAAAGTCAATATTAAAATCTTTAATTTTAACTGGCGTCTTTTTATACCTAAATGAAATTTTTAAACCTGTTTGGAAGTTTTAAACACCCTAATATATATATATATATATATAATATATATATATATATATATATATATATATATATATATATATATATATATGTATATATATAATATATATACGTGTATATATATATATATATATATATATATATATATTTATATATATATATATATATATATATATATATATATATATATATATATATATATATAGCTGGGCCGGGTCAAGCGAAACGGGCAGGTATCAGCTAGTATATATATATATAATGATAATAATAATAAAGCCTTGTGGCACTCTTTATAGAGCAGGGGCCTCCCTTTGTGAAGAGTGGTATTGGTTTGGATCATCTTGATCAAGTTTGATCCCGATTTCCTTGGGCTTGTTTCCCCATATTATTATGAGATATTCCATTCCTAGATCTTTTCCATCATTTCTCTCCATTTGGTTCTGTTCTTTGCATCTCTTGTCTAAAGGCTACCTATCTACATATCTTCCTTATTTCGTCTACCCACCTTTTCTGTTGCCTTTCCCGGTTTCTTTTCCTGTCTATGGGTGTCCACTCTGTAAGTTTTTTACTCCACTTACTTTCATCTGTTCTTATAACATGGCCAGCTCATTTGAACTTTAACTTCTTTATTAACTTCTCTACCCATTTTGTTCTTAATTTGCTAGTTATATCAATATTTCTGATTCTTTTTTCTTTTCGCACATTCAACATGGATCTTTGCATTTTATTTTGGGTGCTAGATATTTTATTCTTGTTGGCTTGAGTTGAAGCCCATGTTTGGCACCCATAAGTTAAAGATGGCAAGATACAGCTGTGTAAAACTTTGGATTTTGTGATTGTTGAGTGGTTGCCCTTAACTATATTCTTAGGTGACCAATATCTTTTCCAAGCTGACGTGATTCCTCTGTGGGTTTCTTGCGCCTGTCTGTCCTTAATTGATATGATCTGTCCCAGGTAAATGTACTCACTAACGTAATCCATTATTTGATTGTTCAGTCAGATAGGCTACTTCATCGAGTTTGCCATAACCTTTGTTTTTAAAGGATTCATTTCTAATCCTCTCATCTTGCTGGAATTGTTCAAATCATCCATCATTTCTTCTAGTTCTTGTGGGGAGCTTGCGAAAAGAACAATATCATCCGCGAATCTGAAATTGCTTAGATAAGTGCCATCTATTCTAAGACCATGAATTTCCCAGTCCTGTTCAAGGAAGATTCCTTGTAGAACTGCATTGAATAGATCTGGTGATAGAGGACAACCTTGCTTTAGTCCCTTCTTTACTTTGAAGTGCTTTCCGTTGTTTTCCAATGTTATATACGCATTGTTTTTTTCGTATACTTTTTTAAGAATGGTGACATATGTGTTTTCTATTCCGCAGTTCTCGAGAGCCTTCCATATGTATTGGTGTTTGATTGAATCAAAAGCCAGCGAATAGTCTATAAATGCCAAGTACAGTGGGATGTTATATTCAGTTGTTTTTTCGATCAATTGATTAACTGTGTGCAAGTGGTCCACTGTGCAGTATCCGGGTCTGAAACCAGCTTGGTTGGTTTTTATCTAGTTCCGAGTCTTCAGTCTTCGTTGCAGAGCTTTCATGAAGAGTTTGTACAGTGTTTGGAAGAGGGTTATCGGTCTGTAGTTCTTAATCACATCTCTTACTCCTTTCTTGTGAAGCAAAATTATTTTGTTGATCGCCCATTGCGTTGGAATTTCACCCTGCGTAAAAATTGCGTTGAATATCAACCTTATATAGCCTATGAGTATTTCTTTTCCGCTTTTGATTAAGTCATTTGTTATCTTATCATCTCCAGGTGCCTTCCCTCTTTTTAGTTCTTCTATAACATATAAAATTTCATCATCTGTAAATTCCAATTCTTTCCTTAATACATATCTCTCTGGTGCTACTTCTTCCTTCTCTTCGGTCTATCTTCCTCAGCCATGTTGTCTAGATGGATTTTTTCAAAATGTTGGGTTGCTTCTTCTAATATCTCTTCTCTTCCTGTGATTATAACACCATCCTCTTTTTTAAGCCTGTGAATCCAGCTCTTTTTATTGCAGCTCACCTCTTTTTTTGATTTCTTTTGTGGATCCAGTATTTTCTATTATTCTTTTAATTATGGTGACTTCGTAGTTCTTTATGTCATTCCTAATTTCCCTCCTTGTCAGTTTTCTTATTTCTGCATGTTAAATTTCTTGTACTTGTGTTTTGTTCTTAATTTTATTTTCGCTTTGCTATGACCTGTCGCTTTGCTATAACCGCCTTCGTGCTTTTGGAAATTTTGCTAATTATTTCCTTTTTCCTGATATTTTTGTGTTTTTCATTTTTCGCCTCCACCATTTCTTTAATACTCGATTCGATTTTATCGTAGGTTTCCTGCACCGTTTTAGTTTCCTTTACATTTTTACTTTCCAAAATTTCTTCTAGAAAATTTCTATATGTTGCCTCCGAGTGTTTAATTTTGTAGTATATATATATATATATATATATATATATATACATACATATATATATATATATATATATACATATAATATATATATATATATATATATATATATATATATATATATATATATATATATATATATATATATATATATATATATATATAAGTATATTATGTTTATTCTCTTTGTAACGGTTGCTAATATTGATCACAGAAAAAAATTTATGTTAAGGTGTTCATAACATGATCTAATTAGTCCTTTCCGCATGTCCGTTCGTCTGTCTGTCTAAATCTATAAAATCGTGAAAGATAGAACGAAACTTTAAAGACTGTTTCTAAGCAATTTTTTTTTTTTTTAAAACATTTGTTTAAATATATTTTTATAGACTGAATAGTTTGGCCACAGTTTAAGCTCATAAGGCAATAAAAATGGTTTACTCGTTGATAACAACCGAGTATCTAATGATAATTAATAATTATTATGTAAAATTGGCCTGTATTAAAACAAAAATTTTAGCCATATATACAGTGAACAGGAGTAGAATGAATGTATTTGGTATTTTCCAAATATCTAAAAAAATAGAATAGGCCTATTTGAACATTTCACATGAAAATAATACAATAAATATGCAGCTCGAGACATATAAATTTTGTATATCAGTTTAAATTATTTACAAATGTAAATTAAAACATTTGCAAAAGACGTTCTCAATAAATTAAGTAAATAAATAAAAGTTAGTTAGGTTTTTGAAAATTATTCCAATAACCTAACCAAGAGCTAAAATAAAAGTAATCATCCTAGTATAGTAGAGTAACTTATGTACTATATGTGAATAATTTATGAAATATATCAGACCTCCACCGAAAACTAAATATAATAAAATAAAGAGGCCTTCCTTGACTTTGGTGTATGTACATTATGTTTACTGTTATACCACCTTTGAGGTAACTAAGAATTAATATACAAACGGGCAGAAGTGAATTCCGCATTTTTCATCTTGGATTTCAATATCTAGTCACTTTAGTGCAACATATATGTCGTCAAGTACCATCCATGGTTTTTTTTCTGAAAGGTAACATGGGTGAGAGACAGCAAGCGTTATTCCTAAAAAATGAATTTAAAAAGATATATTATGCATATTGTTAAATTTGTTCTTCAATAAGCTTGTAAAGAAATGTTTTTTACATGCTGTTTACAATTAATCGCACTAGAATTATCATAATTTTCAATAAATCAACATCAATTTCACAAAATTGTTATTTTTTTCTCAATAATCTTTTAAGTGGTAAAAATAATTGAAAATAACAACTAAGTTAATTGCTTAAATACCCAGTATATACTGAATTTATGAAAAAAAGTTGTTTTTTTTTAAAAGGAACGTTTTCTCTCTCTCAATTTTTGTTCTTTCTCTTACGGTTTTAAAGATAAATAGTTTTGCCCATTGTGCCAAAAATATGGTCCGATTTTTCCCATTAATGAACTTACTTTTTACATGACCTTACTTTGTAGCTCTACAATACAAAATTTCAACTTGCTAACCTAGTTTCGTTTTCGAATTATCGTGTATACGGATGGATAAACGGGCGGAAATGGACAAATTAGGCTTACATTTTTTGAACATTTTTTTTCTGCAATCAATATTTCAAATAAACTTAATATACTTTGGTATATGTTATATACCGGGTATACAAATATATTATACGTATTGTTTAATTCGTGTTTCAATAATCTGCAATTTGTTACCTTAGACGTTGCCCTTGATAATTTTGTTATCCGTTACGAAGTTACGCCTGAAATTAGCCCCTACAATCAAAATTCAATATGCTGATTTAAAATTATAAGGTCGTACAGTTTTATAAAAAATTTCATGCGACAGATAGATGGACACGGAAGTGATTTCGTAAAGTTTCCGTTTTATCAATTTCGGCCTGAAACACTAAAAATGGTAAAATTTATTTATGAGCATTATCTTACTGAAACGTCATAACACTATACCGATGTCAATCTTAAGTACAGTTACGAAGACACAAGTATGACAGGACTACCGTATACTATATACCGTTTACTCATCCATCCAGGGATATTATTAATTGGATGCGATAATTTAAGATTTGATTACAGATCGGACAATAAATGTTTATTAAGTTCATTTTGTAACGGTTGATAATATTGATCACAGAAAAAAAAGTAAGTATAGGTGTTCATAACATGATCTAATTAGTTCCTTTCTGCATGTCCGTTCGTCGGTCTGTCTAAATCTTTGAAATCGTAGAGAGATAGAAGAAAACTTTAAAGACTGTTTCTAAACAATGTTTGTTTTTTTAAAACATTTGTTTAAACATATTTTTATACACTGAATACTTTTGCCACAATTTAAGCTCAAAAGCCGAACGAAAAAGTTTACTCGTTGATAATGACATAGTACCTTTCTAATGTAGTATTTACCGAGTATCTAAGCCATTAACTCAGTTAGTTGTTACTCATACTTGCTTTAACCTTCATTTGATCTTGGACCGTTAAAAGTTTGGCAACAAATCTTGAAATATTATTTACGGATAACTAAAAATAATTAAATTTCTGAAAATATTAAAAAGTTTACCCATAAAAAAATAAATTTATATTGTGCCGATTTCAACGTACTCTATTTTAACATAATTAATCTTTACCTCCATATACGCAGAATATGTAGGTAATGTTTTTGGTGCTGAAATCCATTAACTCAGTAAGTTGCTAATTTGACTTGCTTTAACCTAGATTGATCATGGACCATTAAAATTTTCGCAACAAATCTTAAAATATTATTTACGGATAACTAAAAATTCATTTTAACATAATTAATTTTTACCTCTATATACGCAGAATATAGAAGTAATGTTTTTCGGTGCTGAAATATGATAGCAGAGTATGATTTTTCATATCAAGGTTCAGTTCAATTATCAACGTTCAGTCATATTACTCAAATGTCAAAGTAAGTAAGCGGTAGACGCTTCCGTTGGTGTAATATAACCAAAAAGCAGCCATACTAACAATGAATATAAATAGACGTTTACTAGTTTACAAAAACAATTTAAAAAAATTGTTTTAATGTGATAGTTTAAGATTTGATTACAGATAAACACAGTCGGACAAAAAATGAACTTAATAAACATTTTTTGTAAAAAATGCGGAATTTACCTACGCACAAACATACATACTCCCAGGTACTATACATATTTTATTACGACAAAGTAATTGTATGCACAAGCACGGGCCATTATTTCTTAACAAGTCATCTATCATAAAAAGAAAATTTATAATTTTAACGCTCTCAAACATGTGTGAATAAAAGCATTTATAACATGGAGTATTATAGCTAGCATAAGATTGTGTTCTTGTGCGAACAGAACATAAGGTCATTAGATATATGTACATTTAGTTTTAGTAAGTCGTACGCAAATATTATTTTAATAAAAAGTTTTTAATTACCCCATACTTTTTAGTTAACTTAACTTTCGGTTATTTTAAATAATAGAAGTTTAATTAAGCTCTTTTGTCATGATATAAATTTTCTTAGCATAATATTTTATACTGATATGAATAGGTTTTTTTTTTTTTTTAATTTTAATGATCGTAAACAATAAAATTATGTTAATATAAAAATTTTCTATGTAGATTTTTATACCCGGTATCTCTATGCATATAGAAGTGTATATGTTGTGTATGTATGTCTAAAATGTTTCGAGAAAACTATTGGAGATAAATAATGATAAGACCCTAGGTAAATATTCCTTACGACTTCAGCTAGCAGTTTTCTAATGGCTATATTTTATTCTGATGGCTAGATGTCTTACATACATTATAGTTTCTCTAGAAATACCTGCATTAAGAAAATTTTGGAATAATTATTTTAGTATTATTATTTAGTATTTATTCAATTATTTATCAACGAATTTAAAATATAAAAAAATTGACGTTTCGAACTGTCAAAATCTAGAAAAATAATTATTATTTGACATAAATTTCCTACACTCTCATTAAGAATTTTGATGCACGGGCAACGTGGGCTTTTTCAGCTGATATATATTATATAGAAGCATATGTTTAGTCCTGACTTTAAATGGGTGAAAAAAATTTATCGCAAAACAATATTTTTGTACCAAGTGTTTATAAGATGACCTAATTAGCCTATTTCCGCATATCAGACTGTCCGTCTGTTTACCTGCCTGTTCGTGCCTAAATACGACAAAAATGAAAATATTATTTTACGGGCTTAAATTTTGTATGCAGTCTTGAGCTTAAAAGAGAAATACATGGGCAAAATTAAAAAGCAAATTTACGGAACGAAATAGTTTTTTCTTTAAATTTCAATTTCCACTTTTGTACGAAACTTTTTTCTTAAATTGGATATTTTTGCTACAATTTAAAAAGTTTCAATAAAAAGTTCACATACTGCTTGCTAATGAGCTCAGTATATACAACTTTAAAAAAAAAAATAACATACATAGTTACATATATTTTTGGTGGAGGTGATGGGAAGACAAATCTAATATTAAGAAATGAACCTGTACTCCCTGATCAACGCTCCCACCTATTTTGTATTCTATCCCTATTGTACATTATGGGAAAATTTTTCAAGGGTTAAACTATCACCATTCACTTTTATTTAACATCGTATCCATTTTATATTCAAGCACACAACACACCATTTTAACCAAAAGAAATGATAAATGTGCGTGTTATTAAGACACAAAAGTTTAATTAATTGATTTAGTACTGAAAAACGACAATAGCTAATACCAACGATTCAACATTTTATCATGGTAGAGCAGAACCAGCGTCACTTCTTCCATTAAAATTTCAGTTTGAAAGTCCGGCATTAAATCCCTTATTTACTATAGAATCGGCGGGAGTGAAATTTCTCAGGTTTATCAATATATACATTTAATATACAAAGTTTACGAGCCCGTAAAAATAATATAATTGATGATGTGTCTCGAAATTCAAATAATCATCTTTTATCAGAAACACGGAGTAATAATGATGAAGACATTCATGTACCTAATTTTGACTGTTTAGTCAAATTAAAATAGTATAATGGAAGAGCTGGCGGTGTAGCTATTTATCAAAACAATAACGATCATTCTTGTCTCATTAATGTATAATATTGTCTTGTCTTTCAATATCCAAAAATGATATCACGCACAAACAAAACTAATGTCCATTGCAGAGTGTAGACACACTGCAGTGGCAGACAGACTTCTGTATTTCGCTTAAGCATATAATGTATGTATATATACGTTTTGTCTATATACTGTATGACACAGATTTTTTACTGAATATATCCCTGAACCCTCAACACTATGCAATAGAGCAGGATAAAAACCAGTGTTACATTGATCAGACGTAGTATTATGTATTCGTTACAAGCTAAATTTAAACTCAGATCGGATTCTCATAACGCACCACAAAAATTATAACTTCAAAAATAGAAATAAAAACAAACAAACAAATAAGCATTGTCCAATTTTTTTACACTTTGCGGAAAATATTCAATTAAAGTTTAATTAAATAAAATTTTCGACTACAGAAATAAATATTTCACATATTTAAAGTAAGTATAGGAACCATGAGCAGAACGGGGTACGAAGTTGAAAATATGGTTTAAAAATACAAAAGGGTTAATTAAGACAGCTGCAAATGTTTCTATGAACAAATTATAACGTAATAATCACAAAAATACAATAATATTGTAAGAAAATAAAATAAAATTTTATCATTCGCTCCATATCCGGTACGAGGTGGTAAGGATAGGATATTTTATAACACATATACAACTATTGGAAATGCAGAAAAATTAAGTTTAAGCACAAAATTCATACACTAGGCCTCATCATCTTCGCTATCTATTCCCGCAGGTGAAAAAAGAAATGCAGAGATTCTGTTAATCAATTATCATCCAAGAGCCCCAGGGGTAGTAAAATTATCCTGGTCAGTTGACTGCCTAATGCCTTAAGTCTGATGTCAGTTGTGACTGCTGGATGACATTGTGAAACATTGCGGCAGAATGGAGAACTCCTTTGGCCACTATAGGGTACCCCATTCCACCCCAGAGACACGATTCGGGTTAGGAGGGTAAGTAGAGGTAGATTGTAAAGGCTGCCCTGGACGGGCTACACTTCGACCATAAGGTCCATTGTGATGGCTTAGGATATGAGGATGTCAGTGGAGTGGAAGGAATTTGTTAGTAGACTAGGAATTGGTAGGATATGCGGCTGCAGCCAATTATAATAGGAACTATGCCGATATTCATCTGGAGTTCGTGAAGGAAACTGCAGAAAACCTTCTCAAACATAGCCGGTTACTTCGTTCTTGTCCATACGCCGACAGTTTAGTCAATTAACCACCCTTTTTTTTTATTTTTATAATTGACAAACTGCCGATGTCGGGGTTCGAACCCATAACCTCCTAGTTTTCTAGTACTGCATACTGCACAGACATTACGCCTTAGTAGATCGCTCGGCTACTTGGACTTGGTTAGGAGGGTAAGTTCACTCGAAAAACATACGTAAAGAAACAGTTAACTACACCAAACTTATTTCATTTCAATTAAACGTATTTCATGCATGCACTAATTGTAGTTTTAATGTAAACAAGTATGCATACCTTTGATTGGCTACAAAATCATCATAAGTTACAATACAGGAGCAAAAAAATCACAAAACTAAAACTTCACGAACCAACGACCAAGAAAACTAGACTAACATGAATGTCGTAGTTGAATAACCACAAGTTGGTCAAGTTTTACGTATTTCCGCTCGCTGGTAGCAACTCTCTGACACCGAAACTCGTCAAAATTAATTCCGCCCAGATTCCCCTAATAGTCAATGCATACATATTTTGTTTATTAAAATATTATATAATAATATGACAGATTTTTTTTTACATTGAAATGATTTTAATATTTAAACTAATTTTTCGAGTAATTAATACTAAAACAAAAAAACGTACTTTATTTTAATTAAAATACTTATTACATTAAATTATAAACATTCCGTCAGTTACATATCCATATGTCTCTCATTCACATAGTCTTAAAAGAGAATTTTAAAACTTAATTTAATGTTTTTAATTACTTAATTAATGTTCTAAGAATTCTTTTATACAAAAAATTTACATATGAATGCTATTTAAAGAAAATACAACACAAAAAACGAAGAGATATATACCTTTTTTTTATTTGTTAAATGTATTCAATACAAAATCATTGTTATATTTTTGTACATCTGGGAACTATTTTACTGGAATATTTAATCATATTATCGGGATCACAACAGGCACGAATTTACGTACCACGAAAGCGGATACATGTTCTATAACGGTGAAGTAATTTTTTACAGAAGCAGAAACCATGCTTTCTGGAAAAAGCATGTGACTATGATATATCTCCCGAGTGATCCAGTTTCAAATTAATCACATTGATTGACTTTTGAGTCTTCTATGTGTAGAGGAACCCGGGACACAGCGGGGTATCGGGGCGGAATGAACTTTGACGATTTTCGGTGTTAAGGGATTATTACTAGCGAGCAGCAATACGTAGAACTTGACATATCTGTGGGTGTTCAGGTATAGCATTGATGTTATTCTAGTTTTCTTGGTCGTTCGTTTTAGTTTTGTGATTTTTTGTTCCTGCATTGAAACTTATGATGATCTTGTAACCAAGATAAGGTATACATACTTGTTTACATTACAACTACAATTAGTACATGCATGAAATACGTTTAAGTATTTTTAGTTGGTTAGTTGGTACATGTTTGAAGTATGTTCAATTGTCTTAAGTTAGGTGTAGTTAAATGTTTGTTTACGTCTCTTTTTCGAGTGAACATACCTATATAATCCGAATCGAGTCTTTAAGGTGGAACGGATAGGGCAGAATGAGGTTCTCCATTCAGCCCAATGGGGTATCCCATTCTGACGAAATGTTTCACAACGTCTTCCAGCAGACACAACTGATATCAGATTTGATAGGTCTTTCATGTCCGGCGCAGAGCAAATGACATAATATTATATTTTTGAAAATATATTATATTGCAATTTTTGTGATTTTAACATTATAATATATTCGTAGAAAAATTTGCAGCTCTCTTAATAAACTATTTTGTAATTTTAAACCATATTTTCAATAAAACCTGATAATTGAAATTCATATTTAAACAATATTTAAATATTAATTTCAAGTCCTGTTTTTGTACCTGTAACAGTCCTGAAATAGATACCGATACAATTTCGCAAACAGTTTCTCTGCTCTGGAAAGCTTCAAAAGACTAAAAAAAATGCAAATTAATGACAGCTGAATTCAACCCTGTACAGTAGATTTAGTTTTAAGAGAGTGGTTAAGAGAACTCAATGGTTACTTTGGGCTTAAATACATCTTTGATGTAAAATAAAAAGCAGTTCAAGGAATCCAATATATATATATATATATATATATATATATATATATATATATATATATATATATATATATATATATATATATATATATATATATATATATATATATATATATATATTAGTTTACTATTGTTGATAATTAGTGCTATCGAAAGTTGAGAAAAGAAATTGGGAACTTTAAAAACGTTCGTAAAGAGAGCAGAAAGAAACTACCAGAGGAAGTAAAGAATATGGGCAATTTTAAGGGTAATAAATAATACGGTTCATTTATCAAGGCGTTCATCTCCATTAATCTTATACTTCATGATCTCTGGGTTATTTCTCTAATCCAATCCTTTTCTATCAAGATTTCATGACTCTTTCATTATCCAAAAAAAAGTATCTCTTTGAATGATTATTTCAAAATTTGACTAGTGACTTAAGTTGCAGGTGCCATGTTGAAACTATTCACAATATCGTACATCGTTGCTTACATCCTTGGGGTGACCCAAATATTCTCTCTCGTATTCTTGCATGTATCTGAATATTTTTAAATAGTGAAGAAAGTAAAACTCTTGATTTTCTCGAGAAATATCTCCAATCCTACAGCATCCAAGATCATCGCTTGGATTAGAATTTTTTTTAAATAGAGCTAGAAAAGTTTTATTTCATTTATGTTAAAGTTTTATTTAATCTTTCTTGAAATATGCACAAAATTGGCATGCTATTTTCGTTCCCTTAAAATTTTTTTTACACAGTACTCTGAGCTCAATTACTTTAGTGGAACTGAATATCCTGCAAACTAATTTAGTCGTACACTTTACTTTCTAAGTAACAACTACAAACTAAAATTGCACCAAACTTTTCAAAATTTCTTTAATGCTTTCCTGGACAATTCCGAAAAGTACAAACAAACAAATAAGTAGACAGATTAATTTTAAAATAAAATGCGTAATAACTTTATTACGGACAGAAGTTTTTTTAATAGTTTCACAGTCGGTTAAACATTGAACATATTGTAAAAACGTTTATATCTATAACAAATAATTCTCTTAAGAGTAAATATATACGTTTTTTTAAAGCTTTCTTTTTTTATTTTCCCCTCAGCTTTGTTCCTCGCCTACTCTCGCAAGTTTGACAGATGATATCTTCTTTTGTTTTATGTCGACCAACCAACTAACGTTACCGTCATGCTTGTCATATCGTTTTGAATAGCACAGAGAAAAAAGAACGAAAACTTTTTATTATTGTTCAAACATTTACAATTATTTCTTCAAATTTAATATGAGTTGTGTGTCCTTTTGTTTGTATAGGTCTGATAGGAAAAACATACGTAAGAAAAAATAAGTTCGATAGCTTTTTTTATGTGTACAAATAATACCTACTTGAGTTTTTTTTTTGTATGTTGCTAATCGAATAACTTTTTTTCGGAGGTTTGAAACGATTTTGGATATAGATTTGAAGATGACCATGAATATTCTATATTTACTTTTGTTTATATAACAATTTTTAAAGAAAAACTAGAAAATCAAATACTTTTAAAAGTTAATACCTGTTTCGAACACTATGTGACGAGAAAAGATTTTTGTGATTTGATATTGTCTGTCGTTTTGCTGGGTAATTCATATTCATAGTCATGGGTGTGTTTACCAAAGAACAATGGTTGTGTTTTATAATGTAGTTGTGGCCACGATTAATCAATTTCCTCATGGGCAGAATTTATGGAAACAGATAGTTTTGGCTGATAAAATAGTTTTATATGGCTAAATCCTATAAATCATCCATTCATCCGGTTACCGGACGACTAATATATTTTTATTCGTCCGATTATTGATTATTAAAACATTAATTTTTATATTTTTGCTTAACAATGAGGATGAAAGAAAAACTTTGGGTATTTACAAATCAACGACCGCCACCTTTATTTTAAGCTTTTTAGTGCGGACACCCAAAAACACGCAAACCTGACCCACTCGGAACAATGCCGATGAAGTGAAAAATTGTAGTACTAGGTTGGAATAGTACCTTATTTAAATTCAATAGATTTTGCCACGTTATCTAAAATATATGGAACACCTTTTTATAATCAAATTTAATATTGACAAACTCACAATTAATTATTAATTTCTATAAATTGCTTTCAGATTTTATCGTATATTAAAATAGCAACATATATCAACATATTAACTAACTACATTTACATTTTTCCCCGTTTTTAGCGAATTTCCCGAAAGGAAATAGAGCTATTGGTCACGTAAGACTTCAAAATTGTGCAAAAAAAAAAATATATATATATCTATGGACATGTATATATATATAAATATATATATATATATGTTTATATATATATCTATATATATATATATATATATATATATATATATATATATATATATATATGGGTCTGTAATCGCTCTAGCGGTCACAATTTTAATCTGATTCGAATGACATTTGGTATTTGAAGGCGCTATTAGTATTCAAAAGGTCAAGTTTGGGTAAAATCGGGCAAGGGAAAAGGGAGTTTTAAAGGAAAGGGAAACACAAAATTTGACATATCTCCCTTAATATTCGAGAAATCAAAAAATTTATTAGTTGTAGGTACTAAAATTTTCTGGATTTTGGATGTTTATAATAATTTTTTCTGTTACACTAATATTTACAGAAATGTCGATGGTTCAAGATTGAAAATTAAATTCCTTAATATCCCTGTATCCATTACAGTTTGAGCAAAAATGATAAGGTGATGAATTGTAGCAAACATGGTTTTCTACAACTTTATTCATAACAAATTTATTGATTGTTCTAATATTAAGAGAGATATTTTATATTTTATGTTTTCTTCTTTCTTTATGCCCCACTTTCTCCTTGATGTATGTCATATATTAGCAAAATTGACCTTTCAAATACTAAAATCATATCAGATACGACATTTCAATTTGATCAGACTGAAATTGTGACCGCTAGAAAGTGATTTATGTATTCTTAGAAAGTCGCTAAGTTGAAGCAGCTCCTGCGTAACGATCTTTTTTTCTTTTTTTTTACAAAAAAAGCTAGTCACTTCAATTTTATATATAGATTTCGAAGTCAATTTTTATCAAGAATCTCGTCATCAAAAATCGTTTTTAGTAATTTGGATCCAAGAAAAACGAAACTCTGGTTTTGTTGACGATTTGACGAATAATTTTCGAGATTTAAGTTTGTTATGTTTTTATGGCATAAAAAATCATTCAATAGGCATAGGACCTGGAGAAAAATTGTGTGCGTCAGTACATTTGGAGACTTCTTCTGTGTAATTTATTTTTTCACTGCAGTAATCAAGGTAATTAGCTTTAAACACGATCGAAGTATTCCTATCAATATTATAAATTTCCAAATTTATTATTCAGATCAACAATATTAAGTGTAAATTGAAAGCTTTCTTTTGGGTGTTGTATTTACTATTTTTTTGCCATTTTGCTATTTTATTTACATATAAATTTTTCAACAAAACACTCAATTGTAACTAAATATGATTATAAAATGCGTAAATTTATCGAAAAAAATATACAAAAGAATAACACTGCAAGGCTATTTTATATACAAGTAGCATGATGGTAAAGAAAAATTGTCAACCCATGGCTACTTATTAATGTAAGGTGTAACTTTTTGGCTCAAATATATACACAGCACAACAAAACAAGTGGTGCACTTTGAAAAATTCATTTAAATTATTTTATTTTTTCCCATAGAAAATGTTTCAGATGAAAATGTCCGACGTATAAGATGATGAATTACCCTTCTGGTAGCTCACAGGAGCTCATAAAAGTTTTAGTGTAGGAAAGGGTAATCACCCCAAGAAGTCGAAGCGAACTTAATTAAAAGTGTGTTTAGAAGGCTTGAGGCAGTCATTAGAGCAATATGGGGTTGTATACACTGTTAAAAGTTCATTTCCTTCTCGAAATAAAATGGTTTTTTTGAAATTATAAAATTTATGAAAATTTGTCCTTTTTTTACCGACTAAAGAAGGCGGTACTCAATTCAACCTGTATATTTTTTTTAAAGTATGATCACGCGTAACTTTTTACAGAGTAGTCGGATTTTGATAATTATTTTTTTGTTGGATACGGTATACTTCAAAGTTGGTCCCATATAAACAATAAGAAATAAAAATAAAAAATAAGACTTCGCAGCGCTTCCACTATAGAAAAAATATCATTATCGATGATATATGTTCTGTGTGTAAACACTATTTGAAAGCAATCAATATTTTTGCGCAATTTAAATGTTTTTTTAACCGACGAAAAAAACAAAGGAGGTTCTCAAGTTAACCCCTATATTTTTTTATGTATGGCCACGAATAACTTTTTACAGAGTAGTCCGATTTCTATAATTCTTTTTTATTGGATAGGGTATACTTCGAGACTGGTACCAATAAATTTGAGAATAAAAATTTTGCTCCTAAGGGTAGAAAAATAGGAAAGGTAGATTGTTCATCACTGAATTTTGACCTGTGAACCGATTCTGTTGAAACTTGACACACATATGTAGTTCTAATGACACTATAAGCCACAAAAACATAAAAAATAAAAATTTTTCAACAAAAATAGAACCGACGAAAGAAGAAAGTAACTGAAAAGCACAAAATAACTACTCTGTAACAAAAAATTAAACCTTCGAAAAAAGAAAGGAAAAAATAAAAAAGTAACTTTTTAGTTTAACTAAGTCCTACACTTATGTAAATACCTAAATAATTTTGTGTCGGTGTCAAAAAATCTCCATCGAAATTGGTGAAGGGTGAAT
The DNA here is from genome assembly GCA_963920215.1 of Nineta flava. Taxonomy (NCBI): domain Eukaryota; kingdom Metazoa; phylum Arthropoda; class Insecta; order Neuroptera; family Chrysopidae; genus Nineta; species Nineta flava. The sequence continues at coordinate 48,218,752 of OY986042.1, read as the reverse complement.
CGGATTTTTGGATAAAAGTAAATATTACATTGTGTAATTTTTTTTTTTGGCGCCAACTCAAAATTATTTAGGTATTTACATTAGTGTAGGCCTTAGTTAGCCTAAAAAGTTACTTTTTTATTTTTATTTTCCTTTCTTTTTTCGAAGGTTAAATTTTTTGTTACAAAGTTATAATTTTTTGCTTTTCAGTTACTTTCTTCCTTCGTTGGTACTATTTGTTGTTAAAAAGTTTTTATTAAATAAATTTTTTTTCCCCTATATTTTATGAAATTTGTTGTTAGAATTTTACCCTCATTTCAACAAAAAAATATATATAGGAATTTTTAAAAATATTGTTAATATGCAAAAAACTTTCAAAGAAAATAATTTAAAAGACTTTTTTTTTGCTGTGCAATGTAGTTTATAAAAGATTCTTCAGAAATGGAGAACTGTGTCCATTTAAGGTTTTTATAATAAAATATACTTTGTTGCTGAATTTCCAGCGTGTGACGGGCAAGAAAACGCTTAGTACATTGATATAAACACTTAAAAGTAGGAATATACTGAACAGAGCATTTGTCCGGAATGTCAGAGGTCATGGGTTTGATACCCAACCAAGATGTGTACCACTTTTCGTACTAAACATTTATGCCAGAATAATATACTGAATAGTTTATTAAAGCCACTATGTCTATATATCAGAATTTTATTCTATCCCAATTTTTATGATATACAATTTTTTTCTATGTTCTGTAACCAGGTGCTCTTTATTGAGGTAGTCAAAAATATCATCGCATAAATAAAATGGTTAAAAAAATTGATTCATAATATAGAAATATATTTAGTGGCCCAGAAAAAACCATATTATGTAGACGCAAAACAAAAAAATTCATTATATTTACTATATAAATTTTCATGTACCGAAATTATTTTCCACAAAAAAAAAACTTATTTTTGAACATATATACCTTGTTTTTGTACAATGAGCTACAAAACTACCGGTCATTGTTCAAAATATTACATTTCATATGTGAAACAGATAAATCTGCGATTATTTATTGCGGAAACATTGACTGATTGATTGATCTTGGGGTCTAAAAGGTATTGCACTTCGAACTTATAGTCCATTGTGCTTCCCCTTCTACCTCAGTCCGACGAAGTAGAAGGGCATATTGCCAACATCTCCCATACATTGACAATAGCCTGGAGAAGGTTCATATATTCAGGGTGAGATGCACTGTAAATCCTGAGGGTCACAGTCAAATATAATGTGAATGGATATTTCTTCCTCCTCGCCACACAATCTGCACATGATAGACCCGTTATGGAGTCCCACTGATGCTCCTGTTGCATCCTGTTCAGTCTCAGTGTATCGAGAGATAGCCTTTTTGTTTCACTCTGAAGCAGTACTTTCCTGAGCTCTTGCCGCGGTACTTTTTCTCATTGATCACGGTGATTGGCATTTGACCACTCGTTGATCACCTGTTTATATGCAATCCTTGTAATTAAGGTAGGTTCCTAAGATAGGCTCTGAGCTAATGAAGGGTTGTTCCGTTTTGCAAGTTTCAGAAGTTCCTCCAGACATGTGGAAACATAAATAGTCTAAGAGTTAAGAGTTAGAAGCAAACTTACCGTTCATAATGAATTGATTGATTCTATCAGACTTCCCACACAATGAATGGATATTTCAAATCTCGTCCGGTTGTTCTATTACAGATTTTAGCTAAATCATTGGAAAATAAAGCATTTTTAGACCCATGGTCGTATTAATTTCTAAGTTCCATAGTCTGTTTAAAGAAATAATGTTTTTTTCGCAGCATTTAAAGGGCGTTCATGCGTGAGACTTGATATGAGATAATACTTTTAATCTGTGACAGTTATCAACGATTATAAATACAATTTTTAACATAGAGCCTTATGGGAAGATATATTTTTTATACTTAAACTTGTAACAAATGTGTTAATAAATAAGACACGGTGATAAATATTGTTTGAAAATACTTTTTGAAATTATGCAGTTTATTTAATTGAATTTAAAAAAAAATTCGCTACGCAGGAGCTGCTTCAACTTAGCGAATTTCCTTAAAATACATAAATCAATTTCTAGCGGTCACAATTTTAGTCTGATCAAAATGAAATGTCGTATATGATTTTAGTATTTGCAAGGCCAATTTTATTAATAAACGTCATACGTGAAGGGGAAATGGGGGCATAATGAAAGAAGAAAACACAAAATACAAAATATCTCTTTTAATATTAGAACAATCAAAAAATTCGTTAGGCATAAAGTTGTAGAAAATCATGTTTGCTAAAATTCATCACCTTATCATTTTTGCTCAAACTCTAATGTGTACAGAGATAGTGAGGAATTTAGTTTTCAATCTTAAACCGTCAATATTTCTGTAAATATTAGTGTAACAGAAAAAATGATAAAAAACAAAACTACAGTAAAATTTAATACCTAAAACTTTACTTCTTATAAATTTGTCGATTTTTCGAATATTAAGGGAGATATGTCAAATTTTGTGTTTCCCCGTCTCTTTAAACCCCCCTTTCCCCTCGACCGATTTTAGCCATTAACGAACTTGACCTTTTGAATACCAAAAGCGCCTCAAATACCAAGTTTCATTCCGATAAAATGAAAACCGCTTGAGTGATTACAGACATATATATATATATATATATATATATATATATATATATATATATATATATATATATATATATATATATATATGTCCATAGATATATATATATAAATTTTACAGATGGTGATTTTTGACATCTACTAGGTAGGATCGATGGACATTTGAAGAAATTTTTGCGAAATTTTGACTTCGGTACGGGACCAATAGCTCTCTATTTCCTTTCCGGAAATTCGCTAATAGGGTTAGTTATACATATTAAATAAGGTTAATCAAACGTTAAAATTAATTATTTCAATCAGCATAATTGAAAATATTTCTTTTTCACGCTAAAAAGTATAAACTTAATTCAAATATTCTGAAACAAACATATTTATAAAAATAATGAATTTTTTTTTTAAATTTATGACAAAAAAACTTTATTGTGGATTTTTCAGAATTATATGATTGTACAATATTGGATTTTGTAGAACTTTATGAATGTACTATATCTAGCTCACGAACGTCCTTAATGAGAATCGTATTTTTTCTTCTTTAAGTGGATATATATTTTAACCAAACTATTTATATAATTAGGTTGTTTCAAAAGTTTTATCCGTTTTTACGAGTCTACTTTAAACTGTAATATCTCAGTGAATACTTATTCAATTTAATCGAAGTAAGCGCCATTTGAATCAGTGCACTTTTGCCAACATAACACGAGTCGATTAATTCCGTCGGCATAAAAATTAGGCGCTCGGGATTCGATGAAGTCGGCGAAGGTCGTTTTTGCCAGGTCCTGATTGGCGAAGGTTCTACCGGTGAGAAAGTTATTGAAGTGCTTAAAAAGATGGTAGTTGATTGGCCAGAGGTCTGGGGAGTATGGTGGGTGAGGCAGAACTTCGACGCTCAATTCATTTAATTTTCGGATGGTGATTTGTGAAACGTGACAATTTCTGTCGATCGTTCAAATCGTGGGACACCCACTTTTCGACCTTTTTGACCTTTCCAAAACGTTTTAAATCATCCAAATCTGCATGAAAGCTGACGCCCAGTTCTTCCACCATCCCACACACCGTTTGTGATGAGTCAGTTTCCACCAGGGTCCTCAAATTCTCGTCCTGGATTACTCTAGGTCGAACACTTTGGGGCTCATCTTCGAGGCTAAAATCTTCGGAACGAAATTTCGCAAACCAACGTCGAATAGTGCGTCCATTAACACTATCATTGCCAAATGACTGGTTAATTTTTCGGGCTGTGTCGGCAGCGCTTTGGTTCAATTTGAATTCGTAGAGAAAATTGGCCGAAAATCGCTTAACGACATCATATAGTAATAACATGAAAAGAGACAAAACATTAAAATTTGGAAAAAAATGAACAGCATTAAAATTTGGAAAAAAATAAACAGCATCAATGTATAGAATACAAAATTCTCTATCGATATATCAGGATATATCACGGCACAGTAGAATAAATATTTATTGAGATATGGAGCTACAAAAACACATGACATTAAAACGGACAAAACTTTTGAAACAACCTAATCAATTAAATTTTCAAACCAATTTGAAATCGCTATTTGCCAGGGATTTAAATTAACTGACTTTAAATTTCGAAAGCAAACGGCTGCCAGCATATACAAATCTGTTCGATTTTAAAAGAATGACCGGTTTTGGTTCGGAATCTCCATTTCATGTGAAGCAATTTTAATAGAACAGCAGGTTAGCTCAATATGAATATTACTGAAATATCGCAAGTCTGCCTGCTGTTAATTTTAGATTTCGATATGTTCCTATTGGGTACATTCCTGTAGGATACATTCCTGTAAAGCTGGTGTATCTGCCTGTACATGGTTATATAATCTAAGTACTACAGCGTGTATGTTCATTTCTTCATATTGGGGTCATATATGTTGAGTTACTATCGTTATTTTTCGATAGTGTATACATTCTTCTCTATACGTTACGTTGTCTGATAACGTTAATATTTTATATACTACAGATGAGTCCAAAATATATTCAGTGAAACAATAAAACTATCGTAAGCGAAGAATTATCGTAGCGAAAAATTCGTGATTTAATGACAATTATTTTATTATATTCAAGTTAGTTTGATTTACTTATTACGAAAATTAGGATCTCCGCATTTCAAGCATTTTACTAAATATACTATGCAATAATATATATATTAAATTAATTTTTAACTTTCATCCCAAGGGGGCACAGCGCCGCATCAAATTAACTCCATCTCACTCGGTTCTGGGCCGTATGCTTAACTTCGCTCCAAATCTTTCCTTCTTCTATCTTTCTCTCCACAGCTCTTTTATGAATGATTCAAATTCTTTCATATTTCCTCCTCCCCTGCGGATTCCAGTCTAAGGCTTGGTGGCTGATGTTATCAGGATATTTGCTAAAGGTGTGCGCGATCTAAACTTTTTCTCTTTGATGGTTGTATGCTACCGGCTCCTGATGTGTTCTTCTACATAGTTCAACGATGAAGATAACTTCTGTTGAAAAAATCTGTAGGATTTTCGTAAGGCAACTATTGATAAAGGTCTGTAATCTAGAGATTAGTTTTGTCACTGTCCAAGTATGGCAAACGTAGAGCAGGATTGACTTCACGTATGATTCAGAGCAAGGTTTTTTTGTCAAAATTCATTTCCAAATAGGTTGGCAAATAATCCTTTGACCTTCTTTTCGACATTCTCATCCGATCCTCTTTGTTTGTTTACAATACTTCCTATGTACTGGAATTGCTTTACATGTTCCTTGGTATTGTTGTTTATTCTATTATTTTGGAGTAAAGTACATAATAAATCACAATAAAACAAACAATTGTTGGATCTCTTGGAAAAATTGAAAATTAAACTTCATGACTCAATTTATAACCTGATAATAAAACACATATTTTTACCATTTTTCTAATTGTTGTTCCATCAAAATAACTCCAAAACTTACCCGATATACCCTATCTACGATGTTTTTAAAAATCCAATTAAAAAAATACTAAGTCTGAAAAATCGGATATATCCTCCTCAAAAAAATTTGTGTGTATTTACTATTAATCCGCTTTAACAACTTTTAGATTTGAATTTGCTAATGAACTAGTAGTCAAGCCCGGCGCTGGTCGCATTAGCGTACATGCAAAACTGACAATGACGCCCCCTCCTGTATTCTGCTTTCTCAGACTAGGCTTCTAAAAAATTAATAAGAATTTGGTTAGATAGTTATGGAATTACATAAAAAATCGACGGGGAATTCTCACCCGCACCGAATTGTATCATTGTCATTTATTTTAAATTTCATATCAGAAAATCCCATTCTAGAGTCCCTTGTGTGGTTCTCACCTGCAGATGATAGCATTTATTTACAATTTACATAAATAGATGTCGTTGTTATGACAAAATAAGAATGTATAGGTTTAAACTATGTTAATGAACTCGATGAGAATATTTCTGTGATTGCCACTCCGGTGATTGTAATGTGCGTTGTACGCCCTGCATGTCGGGCCTGCTTGTAGTTAACTGTAATATCTAATTCACTCCAGGAATGACGTTAAAAATAAAATGGGCATATATATATATATATATATATATATATATATATATATATATATATATTACCAGTCCAAGTGTGGCCGAGCGGTTATGGTTATGATTATGGGAGGTTATGGTTTCGAATCCCGACATCGGCAGTTTGTCAATTATTAAGAAAAAAAAGGGGGCGGTTAATTGACTAAACTGTCGACGTATGGACAAGAACGGAGTAACCGGATATGCTTGAGAAGGTTTTCTGCAGTTTCCTTTACGAACTCCAGATGAATATCGCCATAGTTCCTATCATAGTCGGCTGCTATACACAAAAATTCACATCCTCACATCCTCAGGCATCACAATGGACCTTATGGTCTAAGTGTAGCCCGTCCAGGGCAGCCTCTACGATCTATATATATATATATATATATATATATATATATATATATATATATATATATATATATATATATATGTATGTATATATATATATATATATATATATATATATATATATATATATGTATGTATATATATATATATATATATATATATATATATATATATATATATATATATATATATTTACATATATAGTAATGTTGAATTCTACTGTTTGCCTGAACGACAATTTTTCATCAAAATGGTTTCAAGTTTCAAGTAACATAAAATAAAAATATTGGTATCCAGCTGATTCCATTACCCCGTCTTTGTCGATACGTCTGATGGAATGTTTTTTGTTTTTATCATAGAGACACACATAAACATTCTTTCAAAGTGTGGTAGACGAAATCATTACCGTGTCTTAAGTAACAATTTCAAAGAACATAAAAATAAAAACATCATCAATCATTCAGTAGTGAGTGAAATGGTCAGTTTCTGAGAAAAATGTTTTTAGAAATAGAAATATTTTACTTTATGTTTTTGGACAAAAATCCACGACACGTCAGGCATGTTCACTTATTCAAACTTGATCAATAGAGTTAACCATCATGTAACTGGAATATGTATTCGTGGAAATTAAAACAACTTTAATCTTTCTTTTGGCTTTTTTCACACCAACCCGACAATCGTGTAAACGATACAAAGGTTTTAAAAGTATCCGACAGTCATCAATCGAACAGCCACTAGGGGGCCGACAACTTCTAGAGCTGTCGTGTCGTTTGAGTCCAGCCGAGCCAGATTAGTGGAGGTTTAAACATGTAGAGCGCTTCACATCTACTCTGCTTCGGTAAGTACGTACACTAGTCTACACTTTTCCATCTTCAGTACAGCATATAGTAAGGGAGGATACATTCCCTAAATTGTGTGTTCTGGCGTTAAATAGTTTTTTACGAAAATCCAACTCATCTCATTCATAAGCATTGACTCGTTGCATCCTATTTTTTAACACGCTTTTATTTAACATACTTTTATTAGCATGACCTGTATGTATCTATGTATGAATTTAATGGAATTTTATTGGTGAGTTTTCGCCCACTTCTGAACAATCGGATCAACTGAAATTTTGCAAACGTATTAAAACCGGTGACAATAAAATAATATTTTTTTAAATTAAAAAAGTCAAAATTAAAATTTTAATTTATTGATAGCCAGAATACAAATTTACAAATCTCTAACTTAAGGATTGATAGTGTGATAGTAGTTTACAGTTTCCATAGAAATGCTATCAACAAAATTTAAAAAAATTGACATTTTCAACTGTTTAAATTTAGAAAAAATTCGTTACGCAGGAGCTGCGTCAACTTAGCGAATTTCCTTAGAATACTTAAATCACTCACTAGCGGTCATAATTTTAGTGTGATCAAAATGAAATATAATATCTGATAGGACTTTAGTATTTGCAAAAATTAAAGTTATTAATAGCCAAAAAAACCGATATAACGATTGTAGTTTATAGTTAATATGGAAACGACAATCAAAATTTTTTACAATAAAATATAATTTATGTAATCGTGTCAAACAAACACAAAATATTAAATATCTCTCTTAATATTAGAATAATCGAAAAATGTATAAGGAGTAAAGTTGTAGAAAATCAAGTTTGCTCTTCTAACTTTTAACTTTTAACTTTAACTTTTTTATTGTTAATATTAGTGTAACAGAACAATGATAAAAAACACAATTACAGTAAAACTTAGTACCTACAACTTAACTCTTGATAAATTTTTCTATTTTTCAAATATTAAGGGAGATAGTAAAGTTTCCCCCTCCCCCTAAACCCACTTTCCCCTCGTCCGTACTTTTTTTAAATGTCTGTGGACTCTCTAGCGGTCACAGTTTTATTCCGATTGGAATGCAATTTTGTATTTGAGTCGGTTTTGGTATTCTAAAGGTCAAGTTCGAAGTTAATGGGTAGAATCGGACGAAGAGAAAGGGGGTTTAGAGGGAGGGGTTAAGTTGTAGGTACTAAGTTTTACTGTTATTTTGTTTCTTATCATTTTTCCTATATATATACATATATACAAATTTTAGCGATAGTGATTTTTAACATCTAATAGGTAGGATCGATGGACATTTGAAGAAATTTTTACGAAATTCCAACATTGGTGCAAAACCAATAGCTGCATTTCCTTTGGAGGAAATTCGCTAAAAAAATAAAAATACACGATTTTATTGCAGTTTGAACTTAAAAATGTAAAATAATTTAAAATAGGATAAAGAGATTGACAACAAAATTAACTTTAATGTAAACAAAAGCTTGTTGTGCTGTCTTGTTGCCCTTGTAAAAGTAGAGTCATTATGAAGACATAAGTATAGCGCACCGCATGCTTTTGTTTACATTAAAGTTAATTTTGTTTGTCAATCTCTTTATTCTATTTTAAATTATTTTGCGTTTTAGCGAATTTCCTGAAAGGAAATAGAGCTATTGATCCCGTACCGAAGTCAAAATTTTGCAAAAATTTCTTCAAATGTCCATCGATCCTACCTAGTAGATGTCAAAAATCACCATCTGTAAAATTTATATATATATATATCTATGGACATATATATATATACATATATATATATACATACATATATATATATATATGTGTCTGTAATCACTCTAGCGGTCACAGTTTTCATTTTATCGGAATGAAATTTGGTATTTGAGGCACTTTTGGTATTCAAAAGGTCAAGTTTGTTAATGGGCAAAATCGGACAAGGGGAAAGGGGGGTTTAGAGGGAGGGGTAAACACAAAATTTCACATATCTCCCTTAATATTTGAAAAATCGAAAAATTGATAAGAAGTAAAGTTGTAGGTACTAAGTTTTACTGTAATTTTGTTTCTTATCATTTTTTCTGTTACGCTAATATTTACAGAAATATTGACGGTTTAAGATTGAAAATTAAATTCCTCACTATCTCTGTACATATTAGAGTTTGAGCAAAAATGCTAAGGTGATGAATTGTAGCAAACATGATTTTCTATAACTTTATTCCTTTTTCATTTTTCGATTGTTCTAATATTAAGAGAGATATTTTGTATTTTGTGTTTTCTTCTTTCTTTACGCCTACATTTCCCCTTTACGTACGTCATTTATTAAAAAATTGGCCTTGCAAATACTAAAATCATATACAACATTTCATTTTGATCAGACTAACAGTGTGACTGCTAGAAAGTGATTTATGTATTTTAAGGAAATTCGCTAAGTTGAAGCAGCTCCTGCGTAACGAATTTTTTTAGATCATATTGCCATTTTACTTCTAAATTTTATTATTATTTTTTTAAACGTCTATAATATAAAATACAAGCTAGTAAATCATCCCGCTCCATGTTGTAAGCGACTGAAGATAAATGACAAAAATTGTGCAAATATTTGAGTCGGTCTCACATGCCGAGCTGATAGTCATATATTTGTGAATATATCAAAGTTTAGTGTCGGATAAATGTCATTTATACGACTTTCGGGTTGGTTTAAAATAAACCTGAACCTGCTTCATGTTCGTAAGCGACTGAGAACATGAAGAACTTGACAAAATGTGGAGATGGTTGAGTCGGCCCGACACCTAGTAATACTGTACGTGTTTCCCACAGTTACCTTGTAACTGTCAAAAAAACCATAAAATATTATTGAAAACTCAGGCAAAAATGAACATTCGTTAGGAGTTCACAAATTGTCTTTTAATACTTATTGTAGTAGGTTTCGGGTCGAATAGACCCGGATTTCGTGGTAATTCCTACATTTTTGTCTTTCCGTCGAAAATTCAAGAAGGTGGTGAATACAGTTATATTAAATTTTATGGTCGATATATTGTTACTTGGAAAAGAAACACCACCCACATTATTTCGAAGATATGCATTATCTCACTGAGTCATCTATTGGTAGCGTGCGAAATACGAGTATATAATGGGCATAAACAAATCGAAAATAGCGACAGTGGTGGTTAATGTATTGAATATTGGCAGCTGGTTGTCCAATTAACAATTTATTTTGATAATAGCTATTTTAATAGCTTAAATTTGTCATAGTGACTAATTGCACTGGCTAAATTATACCGGTGACTAAATGTCGTATATTAATTTTGATAATATTTTATCCGTTTTTGATTCTAACTTTATTGAAGCAACTCAATTTTGATCTAGAAAATCCGAGATACATATATTGGTCTCGAAATCGATGATCGCTATATATATGTATTTATCTTTAATATAGAAATGACAAATTCACCCCAAAATAGTGGGTGTCAAAACATGTTTCATTAAAATCGCTTAATATTTAGTACTAGTTCTAAAAAAAAATAAAAAAAATGGTGTTTGGTCCATCTCAGATATATTTTAACCGATTTTGATTAAAAAAATTATTAAATGTACTTTTGTACTAATTTTAGTCAAGAAATGCAATATTATTTGTAAAAATTTATTATTAATAACAAAAATGAAAAGAATATAAACATTAAATTATTTATAGACTTATATAGGGTGTCGTATAAGTAACGTTACGATTTAGTTATTTAGTGAAGTGACTTAGTTATTTAGTTAAATTAGTGAATAAATTTTTTGTTTACGTATTTTTTTTCTTTTTTTCAGAATTAACTTTGAAAAACTTGGGAAATTTATGATGGAAAGACTTAGCACAGAACAAAAAACCAAAGTTGTTCAATTTTATTTTGAAAGTCAGCATTCGATTATTTAGACACAAAGATTATATTGAAATGCACTAGCGCTCCAACAATTTACTGATTGGGTCAGCGTTTTCGGCAACATGGGGCTGTCTGTGATCTTCCGCAAATTTCCCCGAAATTTCCACCAGGCGACGTTTTCAGCAATTGGTGATGTCTAGGCGGTCTTTGCAAATAATTTTACATACGTTACACCTTTTCCCATATAAGAATCAATTGGTTCACTTTGAAGTTTTTGGCGATCAAATAATATCGCGTTTTTCTGATTTTAACTGGCCACCGCATTCGCCCGATTTAACGACTCCCTTTTTTTTGAGGCTACCTAAAGGGTAAGGCGTATGACAATAAGCCAAGAAACATCCAAGAGCTTAAGGCCAATATTCGAGAAGAAGTGAGGGCCTGAATTTTTCGCGGGGACCTGAAATTCTAAGATAAGTTATGGATAATGCTCTGGAAAGAGTACATCAGGTCGATGCAAACAATGGGCACCATTTGAAAGATATTATCTTCAAAACATAATGTGAACATATTTCCCAACTGTAATCGAAATTTTAATAATTGCCAACGTTAAATAAAATCAGAAAGAAAAAATTTATTCATTAAATAAATCATAACGTTACTTATGTGCCACCCTGTACATACAGCAACCATATTCAAAACATTAAAAATTAACACACAATCTATACGTCTATAATATAATAGACCGATTTACAAAAAAAATATATAAATAAGGCAGTCAGTAGGATAAAACCCCTCTCTTTATCTGGGTTCAAACATGTAAAAAAGAATAATGCTTATACCGGCAACCTCGGGCCAACGTTCAACGTTTGGCAGCAAAAAAAAACTCGAAATTTTTTACTTTATTTGTTGTTGCGCATATAACTCCTAGATGGTGCATCCTAGCGAAAAAGTAACATATAATCTATTGTAGAACATTGAATTATGCGTACCCCAACTGAATAATTTGATCAAATAGTATGGTCGAACCCCACAGTAAAAAACGACGATTTTTCCACTTTGTTAAAAACAGAGATTAGTACTATACTCTTATATGAGTCTGCAGCCTAGATATGAGTAGTCTAAGAGCAATATTAAAGTGGTAACCATTTAAATGAGTACACGTATAAATTTCTTGTTCCACATACCCCTGTAATAACCGATCTTTTAAAGCGTACTAGATAAAATAAAGTTTTACATAAAAAAATATTAATATTGTCATAACCAATAGGCGATACAGCAAATCAGTACGGTTATTTAGATAGGGAGCGTCGTCACCAGAGCATTTGTTCAAGATACAAATTCTAGTATAAATTATAAATTATACCTTTTGTCCAGTTTCCAAACCAAAGTACTTATTGAATAATTGGCGTTGCGTCCATAAAATACCACTGTTTCAAATTCAAGATGCATTCTCCGTCCAGTGAAAACTATGTCCAATTGCTTCTAATAATCCAATGGCTTGTTTCTAATTCTAATAATCTGTCCAATGGCTTGTTTGGCTTCAATTGTAAGATAACTTGATTTTTTATCAAGTTAAATGAGGAAAGTTTACTTTTTAAAATTATAACAATTGACTTTTATTTAAAATACCCTTATTAAAAATTATTACTATTATTAATTTATTAATTTACTATTTCACGCAGAATTCAATGTTCTATAATTGGTTATACCATTACTTTTTCGCTAAGATTCACCATTTGGCAGTCATAGGCGCCAAAGCAAACAAAGTAACACAATTTCGAGGTTTTTCGGTTGTAAAAATTTGTCTCGACGTCACCCGTGTTATCATATTTGTTTTTACATGTATACTCATGTTCAATAAAATTGAACCAACCTGAAATGTTAATTTTCTTACATTTCATAAAACTCCTCACTTTTGTAACCTCTGTATATTATTTATTTATAATCAAAAATAAGTAGGATATTTTTTAAATGTGAAAAAAGAAATGGAAGTTTTCTATTTTTTACTTATGTAAACAAGTCAGTGATAGAGTAAGAATAGGTAATGTATGTTAAGTGTTATAAATTAAATACTGATATGAAAAAATTACCTCATCAACTAGGAATCGAAACTCGGGTCTCTGGATATCTAGTCCAGTATGCTTCCGCTACACCAAAGACGACTGTAACGTAACAGCCAACCTGTTCATATCATTCTTATTTTTAAGTATACACAAATAAATGTATGTGAATTAAGTGTTACATCCCCCTTTTACGTATAAAAATTAAATAAAACGTTGTATCTGTCAAAATTACTACAAGAATAATCAAAATTGTGAGAGACTGATTCGCTTCAGGTTGGTTCAATTTTATTGAACGGGAGTGTATGTACCCAGATATACAAGTTAAAATATAAAAATAAAAAGTACTAAACTTTTGCATTATACAATACCTCTACTGATTGGCGTACAACTTTTTAAGCAAACTCAATTAGCTAATAAAATATTTAACCAAAAATATTTAACCAACAATCATTAGTAATAATATAGTACACTCGATATTACAATTACCTGCATATACAGAGGTCTACGGGTAGAGTTCAGAGTTGAATATGTATTTTTTTTTTCATAGCATACTAATTTAATAGTTTAGTAATTTAATATACAAAAAAATTAATAATAATACGAGTAAAGTCAAATTCGATATTTTTTGATGTTTGCATCAGGTAAAAATAATAATTAGATGTATTATATTATATTGTATCAATTACATAACGTGAAAATAATTTAGTTAGTTGTTTTTTTTTACATCATATTCATGGCTATATATGAAAATAAATAATATATAGAATCCCTAGAAAGTTATATTTATAAATAAAAAAAATTATGTATATGAAACTATGGTTTTATTTATATTATTAAGGACGTTCCAGCAATGTGTTATATATTCAGGTCAAAAAACCGGATTGGTTTTATTATAGAACAAATACATAAACACACATTTTACAACATATAGACAAATTCACTATTCATATTTAAATGTTATTTAAACAGTTTTTTTTTTTTTTAAATTCTGTCGAGTTTTTTTCTAATACAACAGACAATAAAAAAAAATTAATTCATTAATTCATTTAACTTAATTTACTAATTTTCTATAATTGGGCGGGAATGAAGGTTTACATGCTTCTAATGAGAGAGAGTTTGAGAGAATGATAACTTTGATATTAATTATCTCGCGTTCTAAACGGTCAAACATTGTGAAACTTCGGGATTTGTTAAAAAACGTTATTATTTTTAAGCTTGTGAAAAAAAAATGATAAAAATATGCCGAAAAGTGGTGGTATGCTGGAACATCCTTAAGTACACTCTGAACTCGTATGTGTTTATTTCAAATAACATATAAATGTAGATGAATGTTTTAAAATATATAAATTTATAATTTTTATGATAATTAAAACCAAGTTAATACCCGGTGATATCATGGTAACATGAAAATTTAGGAAGTAATGTACAAAATGAAACTTGCTTGGACTAAACTAATTTTCTTACAGGAAGTAGAAAAAACTGAAACTACTATATAATATCGTAAAAATTTATGTATAATAATATTAAGGGAATCAATTTATGACACTAATGTTAATTAAATTAATTTATACCCTTAAATTAAATTATTAAATTAATTCCCAATTAAATCCGCAAATATTTAATTCTCGGAAAAGTATCTACCATCCAATTTTAACACATAGCATGTTGACTTTTTTTCTTATGATGTCTTCTATCTGTGCGAAAAAACGACTAGATCTGTAATTCATGGGTCCATTCGGGATGGTGAAACAAATGTTTTTATCGAATTTCCTCCAAAGGAAATGGAAATGCAGCTAATGTTTTTGCAATGTTAAAAATCACTATCGCTCAAATTTGTATATGTGTATATATATACAAATATATATATATATATATATATATATATATATATATATATATATATATACATATATATATATATATATATATATATATATATGTATATATATATATATATATACATATGTACATTTTAAAATGTCTGTGGACTCTCTAGCGGTCACAGTTTTATTCCGATTGGAACGCAATGTGGTATTTGAGTCGTTTTTGGTATTCTAAAGGTCAAGTTCGTTAATGGGTAAAATCTCCCTTAATATTTGAAAAATCGAAAAATTTATCAGGAGTTCAGTTGTAGGTAATAAGTTTTACTGTAATTTTGTAACTTATCATTTTTCTGTTACAATAATATTTAAAGAAATATTTACAATTAAAAATTGAAACTTAAAATTCTAATTATCTCTGTTCACATTAGAGTTTTAGACAAATGTTCGAGTAATGAATTGTAACAAACTTGATTTTCTAAAACTTTACTCCTTATACATTTTTCGATTATTCTAATATTAAAAGAGATATTTAGTATTTTGTGTTTGTTTGATACGAATACATGAAATATTATTAATTTTTGTAAAAAGTTTCGATTGTCGTTTCCAGAGTAACTATAAACTATAATCGTTATACCGTTTTTTTATGGCTATTAATAAATTTAATTTTTTTTTTTTCATATAAAGTCATATCAGATATTATATTTCATTTTGATCACACTAAAATTATGACCGCTAGAGAGTGATTTATGTATTCTAAGGCAATTCCCTAAGTTGACGTAGCTCCTGCGTAACGAATTTTCTTATAATGTATTTTTATTTGCGTATAAAAAAAAATTTGTTGCTCTACGTGGCTCTAAAAAAATTTTCTAAGAGAAGAGAATCATAATGGATATGAACTTAGGTAACAATAGCGTCTCTTTCAATATTAATTTTTTTCAGTATTAGAACTTTAAAACAGTACAAATTTGTGTAACTATTAAAAAAAAACGGTTAGATAAATTGTAGTAAAATTAATTTTGAATAAAATCTTTCAAATTTTATGTTTTTCTCTCTTAACCTTTCAAATAGCGGAAGCACGTCGCATACGAAATTTAATTTTTCTCAGAATTAAACAATTGGACATTTGTGAAGAAATTTTTAAATTGAGAGGTACAAAACTAATAGCTAGAAAGTTGAAATTGCTAATAAGTTTATTCGTTAATTCAAATTAGATCTAGGAGGATTAACAGTTTATCGTAATTATTTTTCAAAGTCAATCAATCAACTTGTATGAAAATAACATAATATTTAATTATAAAAATATATTATTAATAACAAAAATGAAAAGGTAAACTAATTAAATATCATGGAATTAATAACTAAAATAAATAATTTTATAGTATAAAAATTAAATTATTTATAGACTTTTATTCTATGTTGAATTATGATATGGAACAAAACATATAATTATTTTCAATTAAATGAGGATTAAAACACAAATCAATAAAATAATAATTATATAATGGATATTGGTTTATAAATTTTAATACCAGAGGGCAGGGCAATACCTGAAATTTGTACTAATTATATAATAATTTTTCATTAATTATTAATCATTCATCAAAAATATATTATATACATATATATATATATATATATATATATATTTATATATATATATATATATATATATATATATATATATATTGTAATGTTTGATTTTGAAATCAATGAACCAAATTATGAAACATTATTATATTCAAATAAACCAAGCTCTAGAGCTCGAACCATGGAAATGGTTAAAAAACCATTTTTCTCCATAAAACATAGTATTGTGTAAATGCGTTTTTCGTCTACAACATAGTCTTCATCTCACTATGGACATTCATCAAATAAATAACATTTCATTCCAGAGAATAATTACGGCAAGTAATTCAGAATGAATGCCCCATTTGGGACTTTTATCATACTCAATAAAATTAAACTATATGTCCTTTTTTTTATTAATTATATTATTCCCACTCTGTTATTATTTTATAGAAGGCGTGTCTTTTATATTTTCATGAAATTTTTTTTAAAATAAATTTTTTGTTGAATAATACTTTAATGCCCTGTGTAAAGCTTATATGTAAAAGAGCATTGTAAGTTGAATGTACAGTAAATATATTGATCGAAGAAACAAAATTTTGCAACTTAATGCAACAAATGCTCTTAAAATATAAAAATTAGTATTTTCATATATGTATTTCTAAATAAAAAATTATAAGATATCATAAGCTAAAATTTCTTGAATGAATATTAAAAGCAGTGCGAGCAATTTCCCAGCCAGTGTTGACAGAAAGTTTTCCCGAGTCGCCTCTGCTATTATCATTTTGAAGTGAAAACAAAAAAGAACATTTAAATAAGCAACAACTTTTTAAAAAAGCAACATCTTATACGGTTTCAGGATGGAAATTTATCCTCTGGCGGGTGGAAGCACGATCCGGTTTTTCCCAATCCCATACGAAGATACATTTTATCTCTAGAATACACAAACAAAATTTTGAGATCGTTATATCTCGTCGTTTTTGAGTTATCATGTCCACGTACGGACGGACATGCGGTAATGTACTTATTACGTCATTTTATGAACACCTATATCAATAAATTTTTTCTGAGATCAATATTTTCAACCGTTACAAAGTCGGGACCTTATCCTTGTATAAATTATATATACTTATATATATATATATATCCTTTTATATATTCTTCATCAGCCAATGAGAGTTTACTATAATAAGTAGCAGAAATTTTAATTAATTAACAGTGGCATTTAAAAAGACGCTTAGTTTGCGATAAGTAGCTCAATCGGACACATCTGCTCCCGCTAGAGCATAGAATAACTATCTTTAAAAACGTAAGAGATAAAAGAAAAATATAAATAACAACTTTTGCTTAATATTTTTTTCATAAATTTAATAATTTTGCCACCGTTTCAGTCAAACATCTGTAATTACTGTACTTTACGGAAGCATTCGTATGCGTATAGTTTTATACATACAATATACATGTAGTACCTTGATTGGTACAAACATTATAGGTCATATTTTAATACAGCTGTGAGTTAGGGGGCGTAAAATTATGTATACGCACTGACAAAACACTTAGTATATACAGAGTTTTAAACAAGTAACTGAATTAAATGTTACATTAGATTTCCCTTTTTGAAATAGATTTTATAATATCTGTTTTAACAGAAGACAATTATGGTTTACAATGATATTTAAAAGTATACTCGAGTTTGTATAAATTGCAGGGTACATAGTTTCACAGTCACACGTGTATAAACCGTATGTATACTTTTAGTCGTGTACAGCGCGCACGTTTGGACGTTATACACCCACTCATAATACAACACAGCTATAATATCAGTAACGTATTTCAAAATTCGTTTTGGGTGATGATCGCCCCTTAAATATATGTTAAAAGGTAAAAACTAAAAAGCTGTCAAATAATAAAAATTTTCGTACAAAAAAAACAAAAGCCGACTCCAAAAGAGAATCTAAAAAAATATGCTGTGAAACAATGCACTAAAAAGTAAAAAATAATTGCGTTATTTATTTACTTCAAATTACTTATGAATATCCATTTTTTTCAAATTAAATATTTTTATTTTTGGAGTTGGTGCTAGCCGCATCTACTGTCTTGTTGTCGATTATGAAATGCTTTGTAGTTATAGTAGTAGTGTAGTGAAATTAAATGTTTGTTAACCTTAGCTGGCACCAACTCCAAAAATAAAAATATTTGATTTGAAAAAAAAATGGATTTTTATAATTTGAAGTAAATAAATTACGCAATTATTTTTACTTTTTAGTGCATTGTTTCATAGGTGATTTTTTTAGATGCTCTTTTGGAATCGGGCTTTGTTTTTTTGTAAAAAAATTTTTATTTTTTACTTTTAAGCGCATAACTTTATAACACAATTTTTGATCCGTTTTTTTTTTGTGAAATTTTTAATGCATTTTTTCATAGCAGATTTTCAGATTTTTTTACGTACGTTTTGTTTTTTTTTTTTTTTTGTAAAAATTTTATTTTTTAAGTCGATTTTTTTTTATAAAAAAATTATTTATTTGAAGTCAGTTTCTTATGTTTCTATTATGAACGACTAAACCCTTTCAAATAAACAAAATTTTCGGAGAAATCACATATAAAATGAGGACTTTCCTCGATTTCCATGGGATCCCCTCATCAGAATGCGATTTGGTGACAATGGGACCAATCTGAAAACAAACCCTTTAAAACAAATAAAAAACTTCGAATTAGATTAATAGATGACGGAGTTCTGTGGTAACAAACATTAAAAAAAAAAAACTCACACTACATTATGTAGTTTCTGTTTCTTAAAGGCCTATAAATAAATATTTACAAACCGCACGCGACAAGCTCTTATAACATTTTGACATTTCAGTGATCCAAAATATAGAAATGACAAAATATCGAATTAAGTTTAGTGCGAATTTTTGAGAAAGCCATGAAAAGAGTAAATAAAAATAGTTTTTCAAACAAGCCTTTTTAAGCGCGCATAGCGCCTGAATCGAATGAAGTAACAAACCTAAAAAGCAACAAACCTAGACTTTCTATGTAACGTCCTACAAAAATGCTAATTAGAGGTGCGTGATTTTATTACACAAAATGTATTTTAAAGATGAGGAACAGCCGCCTAAGGCATCCAGGGATCCCCACTAAAACATTAAGAGGTAGTCCTCAACTCGCCCTTTTGGTATCGGTCGCCCCAGGTGATGGGCCCCTTTGCCTTTAGGAGAATACGTCACTGTTTTCTATATGCACTCACTGAAAACTCAGCGAATAAGCACAATAATAAATACATGTAATTCGTAAAAGCTTTTTTAATTAATGTGATAATTCATTTTAAATATTACCTACAATTAAAATTTTTACATTTTTAATAGAATTAAAAATTTTTTTTGTATACCGGCTGTTCAATAATAACTGGCCAGATAGCAGTTTGAATGTAAATAATAAAGTTTTATCTCTCACCTGACAATAAGTATATGACCAGTCAATAAAATAGTACTAAGGCGAACGATAAAAGTTAAAGACCTTGGAACAGTAGAGATCAAAACGGTTTTATGTAAGTTTAGTATGGTTGCTTCAAATCTTGCAAAGGACTGTTTACCTCTTGCAAAGTAATTTTTGCCTCTAGCACAATTCTCGAAACAATATTTTGTTAAACTTTAATAATTAATTGATAAATTGCCAATAAATGATTTGACTATAAATATTTGGGTCAAAGAAGTCAAACATATAGACATGATTTTCGAACAGAAGAAAACTTTCTAATATATACGTTTTATGTTTTAATTTATTTCTCTCAAATGTCTCATCTTGTTTCAATTTGTTTTCAAATGTCTCATCTTTATATATAATTAAACGTAAAGTGTCTTTATCTGTTTCTTCTCCGTTAGTGTGCTTATAGTTTGAAAACCACTAATCCGATTTATATGCTTTTTTTTAGTATATAGATATAGTGTTCTCTGGTTATATTTCCAAATTTAAAAGTGTGTATCATCACGATTTACATGAAAAATGAGATGGAAGAGACGAACTAGTGCAATTTATATGGGTATAAAGGACCAATAATCAATCGGTTAAATGTTGATTATATTAATTTTGCAGATAAAAACGGAAAATTAATTTCGTTGTAAACACCTGGTATTTGAAATATTTACACCTATTCGTAAAATTTTTTTTGCAAATATCATTCCGTCCTTAAAACAAGAAAAGTTTTAATAGAATACTGTTATTAAATTCTATTTTTAAATTATGTTTTTCTTTGTTTGAAATAAAAAAATTCCAAACATTGGTACTTCCAATATAATGTACTAAATTATCGTATGTAAAAATGATTTAATAGTTCTCGCTAGAATTTGTGTAAAGTGAAACATTTTAGTACCACCAAAATGAAGTGATTCGATAGGTTCAAATAGCTATGACCTTTCGTCTTGAATCTACAATTAAATACAGTTCATTGAAATGAAATTGTGGCAAAAACTTTTAATTTATTTTTACATAAAAGAATTATCTTTATTAAAAATTGAAAATTTCCATTGTACTTAAATTATTGTTCCATCTTTAGGCTTCAAAAGATTTTTGTGAAGGAATGCATTAACCAATAATGGCCAATCAACATGAAGGTATTAAAGATTATTAAAATAATCAAAGAGAAGAGTTTTTTGAAATTACATTTCAAATTTTGCCCCAATTCCTAGAACATTTATTTGTATTTTATAAATACGTATTTCGACTACCATGTAGTCATCATCAGTATGACTTAGCTAATCGTAACTATTTCTGGGATATGGATTCAGAGATATGTTACTTGTTGCTAAATTGGTGCATGTCTCACAATGATATTAAAAAAGTTCTGTCTTTTATACAATTTGACTGAGGGTATGATCTGACCTGAGGATTATTTGCGTTGACTGACTAACGGATTAGGTGTGTGAAGAGCCCCACCTATTTATTGACGGTATTCTTTTATGACTCTGCGACTTTGTTTTTGTCACTAAAGTGAGGGTATCGAAGCTAACGTTGATATTCAGGTATTCGATTTTTTTGAAAATGATTTAATTTTATTAAATCAGAATTTGGAATTGGGCCATTGTCTAAATTCATTATCTGTTTTCTCAATTTGAATATGTAGATACTTTCGTATGCATCTAATTCTGTGGGGTTTTGTTCCGATTTCAGTAGTTTTAGATTCGATTTGCCAATTTTGTGGTTGTTTTTAATAACGTGCGCAGGTTGAAAAATAGTGACGTGGGTCTCTGTTATAGACCGTAGTGTCTCAAAAACGGATGTTAAAGCCCATTATTATTATTATAACTATTATGGTTCCGTAAGATACAGAGTACCAGATAGACACACGCAAGTTAACTATCCTGTCCCTAGGTTTAATGGAAATTTTATATGTATTCAGAATATTCTCCGTACGAAAAATTAATAACTGCATCCCACTAATTACATATTTCGCGCTCTCTTTATTCATTCCTTTCTGGGTCCAATTCATTCATATCCTTGTAGCCGAAGTTGCAGGTAACATATTAATTATACTTTCACATTTAGTATAATGGCTCTATGATAATTTTATGGAAAATATTCGAAACGCTGAACAATGTAATGCGATTTAGATAAATGGTAAACTGTAGTATAAAATAATTCTATAATGACAGTTGGACAAATAATAATAAATAATAAATAATAATAATAATGGGGTTTAACCTCCGTTTCCGAGACACGACGGTCTATAACAGAGGCCACCCACATCATCATTTTTCATCCTTTATTTATTAATTTTTACATTACATTTTTATGATGTGAGTGGAGGATCGGGAATTCGTATGCAGATTAGGAATTGGAAGGTGTGCGGCTGCAGCCGACTTTGATAGGAACTATGCCGATATTCATCTGGAGTTCGTGAAGGGAAACTGCAGAAAACCTTCACAAGCATAGCCGGTTACTTCGTTCTTGTCCATACGCCGACAGTTTAGTCAATCAACCGCCCCATTAATTTTTTTTTTTTTAAATTGACAAACTGCCGGTGTCGGGATTCGAACCCATAACCTCCCAGGTCCAAGTAGAAACAGCGCCTTAACAAGCGCAGCTACTTGGCTGGTTGGACAGTTGGACAAATAAATACATCAAAACAAATTGATTACACTTGCTCGAATATGACATTAAAAGCCAATTATTATTTATCGAAAATAGCTTTCAGCTTTATTTGATATATAAAATATTTATAGTATATATATATATATATATATATATATATATATATATATATATATATATATATATATATATATATATAATTAAACATTATAGAGCTTTTGGTAGGTAATTTAACTTTGTGTAGCTTTAAGCTATATGCATTATACATGTTTAATATAAGCTAGAAAAGTCTATATTACCACGTACAACGTATAACGATTCAAACAATCTTCTCATGTATTATAATCATTAAATAATGATGTCCATTATACTACATGTTTAGGTGTATGTATGGTCTGCTCTGGTCACGATGCGACCAATGGTCAACTTTCGATCATATATAATGGAATATAATCACCCATTTATTAGATAGTTATGAAAATCTCTTCATACAATTTTCCTATATAAGAGAGTCTTTATGGAGGAGTGTATACACGGCCAGTGGCGTCCTTCTTTCATAATTAGCGTATTTCCTCCAAAGGAAATGCAGCTATTGTTTTTGCACCAATGTTGGAGTTTCATAAAAATTTTTTCAAATGTCCATCGATCCTACCTACTAGATGTTAAAAATCACTATCACAAAAATTTGTTTATATATGTATATTGTTGTAATGAAAATTATTGAGATTAATTTTTTTGATCTAACACACATTTTAATAGAAAAATATTAAGTAAAATATTATGCAAAATATTTAACAAAACAATATTTTTCTCCTTGCAAAAAGAAGGAGTTTTTTTTTTGAAAGTACAAAAAGAAAATAATATAGCTCGATTTATTTTTTTTCTTAAACTAAGTTTTTTTTTAAGTCGGAAATTGAGAAAAGATTAATGGATGCTTTTGATTTAAAGTTTTTCTATTTTAAAAAAAATCAAAAATTGAAAAAAAAATTATTACATATAATTTAATTTTAATCAAAAGTCATACAAATTGAATGTTTTTCAAAATAACATAAATAGATCACAAATAAATAATTTTGTAAAAACAAGATAGTTTTTGTAAAACAAATAAACAGAAGTAAGCTAGCTTACAGTAATGAATGTATAATAAAATTTGTATATAGATTTTGAGTTCACACTGGCCGTGTTCGTTAAGTCGCTAGTTGAATATCAACCAAGGGGGTATGACTATGGGTCAAACCCAAGGAGAGGTATAATTTTTAATTAATTTTATATATAATCTGAACACTCCGACTACGTCCATGGGTGTTGATATACTAAAATATTCTAGAAGCCTCCATGCGAAAATATATTGTCAAAAACAAAATATTTATTCAAAAAAAAAAAACAATCATATTCTAGAACGACCCATGGCGGGTATATAAACCGTGACCAGTGTCGATTCAAATCAGTTTTAAATCGATCATTGTGCGATTAGTATCAAGTTGAAATCCAGTATTGTCTAATTAGTTAAAAGTATATAATTGTTGATCAATCCAGATCTAGTTAAAGTTGGAATTTGTACAAGTAATTGGATCAAGTAATTCAAAGTTTGACATTGTGTGAAAAAAATTAAAATAATTGTTGAAAATGAAATTGGATAATAATTTTTTTTTTAAGCAATAAAATCAGGTTTTTTTTTGTTTCGTAAAAACTTGTGTTTAATTTAATTTTTTTTTTCTTTTCTTTAAACAAAAACGTCCGTGTTGTTTCAATTACAAAATATTTAGTAATATCGTTTACTAATATATTTTTTTTGTTTTTGTCGAGTATCGGAATCATTGCAGGTTCGGGCAGCGCTCCTTTGAGGATAAAGAGAGCCAGGATACCGCGACAATATATATATATATATATATTTGATGATGACAAATATATTTATATATATATATATATATATATATATATATATATATATATATATATATATTTAAAATTGATTTGTACCGTATTCATCCGGCTTTCGCAAAAATGCTTTGTGTATAAATTGTATATTATGAATATACAAAAAGCTTGTCTTCAAAATTTTTCTCAAAAACATAATGAATAAGACACCAATAAACTTAAAACTTTGAAAATAGAACATTAATTTTATGGCGGATAATACTAGAAGCCTCAAAAATAGGTTTCGCAGCCTATTTTATAATGGGTCACAAAATTAAATATACATTTATCAAAATTTTTAGTTGATTTACCTTATCTATTCGGTTTTTGGAATAATGATTCGAGTAAAAGTTGTTAGTATACTTTTAATGAACAATTCTTTTAGCTGAAAAATTTTAGCGAAAAACGAATGAGGTCTACCTTATACAGATTTTGATGAAATTTTCACCGATTGACTTAGAAATTTGACCAAGTTTAACATGCATCCTAACTACATGACAACTGTGCCCAAAACTATAAATGACATAAAATAATTTTCTGATACATAAAATATTAATCTCATAAAGTAAACAACAAAAATTTTTAGCGAATTTCCTCCAAAGGAAATGCAGCTATTGTTTTTGCACCAATGTTGGAATTTCGTAAAAATTTCTTCAAATGTCCATCGATCCTACCTATTAGATGTTAAAAAAAGTAACTATCGCTAAAATTTTTTGTATATATATATATATATATATATATATATATATATATATATATATATATATATATATATATATGTATATATATATATTAAAATTACTGGTTCTTGGTGTATACAGATCTCCAGGAGGGAACTTTAATAAATTCATATTCACTCTCAGCTGTCTTTTGGATAAATTATTCGATAGTAAACATCATATAATTTTGGCAGGGGATCTTCATGTAGATCTTCTAAAAGATTTTCGAAGAACACCTCTTAGTTGACCGGCTAATAAGTTTCAATATGATTGATACCTACATTGACGCATTTAAAGTTGATTGACGCAGCTCCTGCGTAACGAATTTTTTTTCTATTCAATGGATTTCTAAAAGTTAATACTTTTTCAAACATTTTTTCGTACACCCTACAGTTAATACACAATTTGTGTGGGAAGCCGACGTAGCTCAGGTAGAAATTATTAATAATTCGGAAGGATGAGAGAATGACCTTGAATGAATTCTATAACTTTCAAGAAATAAAACTTATTTTGACAAAATGGAAACCCGACTTAACAAAAGAAGCACTAAAAAGTAAAAAAATAATTGCATATTCTTGTGCCAATTTTAGTTCACCAAAGCAAAAGTTTTTAAATATATATGTACAATTATTGTTATTTTTGGAGGCGGTATCAACATAGATAAATTCACATAACTTTTGGACACCGCCTCCAAAAATAACAATAATTGTACATATATATTTAAAAATTTTTGCTTTGGTGAACTAAAATTGGCACAAGAATATGCAATTATTTTTTTACTTTTTAGTGCTTCTTTTGTTAAGTCGGGTTTCCATTTTGTCAAAATAAGTTTTATTTCTCGCTTTTTAGTGACTTTGAAGTTCTATAACTGATTTTATTTGTCTAAATATGGGTAGACCTACTAAACGACCAACTAATTTTTAGTGAATTTTTTTATAACACTTTTTTTTTACCCGTTTTTTTTTTTTTTTTAAATTTTTAATGCATTTTTTT
Source organism: Nineta flava (assembly GCA_963920215.1). NCBI lineage: Eukaryota > Metazoa > Arthropoda > Insecta > Neuroptera > Chrysopidae > Nineta > Nineta flava. Next base: position 48,192,384 of record OY986042.1, on the reverse strand, counting down.
ATAACAGATTTTCAGTTTTCTTTACAAGGAATTTGGTTTTTTTTTGTAAAATTTTTTTTTTTTGGGGTCGGTTTTTTTTTTAAGGAAAAATTTTTTTTGAAGTCGGTTTTTAAAAAAATTTTCTTATTTTCCCATTATGAATGAGTATACTTTTTCAAAAAAAAAAAAAAATTTCGCAGAAATCGGTTATCACATATAAAATGAGGATTTTCCTCGATTTTCCGGAGATCCCCTCATCAGAATGCGATTTGGTGACAATGGGACCAATCGGGAATCAAACCCTTTAAAACAAAAAAAAAAATTCAAAATCGGTTCATAAATGCCGGAGTTCTGAGGTAACAAACATAAAAAAAAAAAAAAAAAAAAAAAAAAAAAAAAAAAAAAAAAAAAAAAAAAAAAATACAGACGAATTGAGAACCATCCTCCTTTTTTGAAGTCGGGTTAAAAAGTTACAAAAATGTATAGTGTTGTTTGGAACCAATTTACCTCATATATGCTTTTTCATTCAATTCCACTAAAAATAATTTTCCGATTCCTTCACATAGAATAAAGAAGTGAAAATAACAACTAACTGAGTTAATTTAAATACCCGGTATAAACTGAATTTATGAAGACAAAATTCAAAAAAAAAGTTGCTTATTTTTAAAAATGGAACATTTCTTTAAATTTGTGTTCTATCTCTTACGGTTTCAATTGGTATTTGAAGTTTAGTGATCGTGGATCGATAAATAAAAAGCCTTCTGTATTTGATTATTAATTATTTATTTAATCAAGCAATTTTTAACGTATGTCATGCTCCGATGAAGAATCGATTCTATCTAACTATTGAAGAAAATTTTAAGATGGAAGCAGGTACTAATAATATTATAAAAATAATATCTATTTTTATAATAAACACATATGTGTTTTAATTCATGTTTCTGCTAGTTTTTATATCGGTCTAAAAATGTAATGTACTTTTTTTGCGAATTTCTTGAAAGGAAATAGAGCTATTGGTCCCGTACCGAAGTCAAAATTTCGCAAAAATTTCTTCAAATGTCCATCGATCCTACCTAGTAGATGTCGAAAATCACCATCTGTAAAATTTATATATATATATATATATATATATATATATATATATGGACATATATATATATATATATATATATATATATATATATATATATATATATATATATGTGGCTGTAATCACTCTAGCCGTCACAAGGTCAAGTTTGTTAATGGGTAAAATCGGACAAGGGAAATGGGGGGGTTTAAAGGGAGGAAGGAACACAAAATTTGACATATCTCCCTTAATATTTGAAAAATCGAAAAATTTATAACAAGTAAAGTTGTAGGTACTAAGTTTTACTGTAATTTTGATTCTTATCATTTTTTCTGTTACACTAATATTTACAGAAATATTGACGGTTTAAGATTGAAAATTAAATTCCTTAATATCTCTGTACATATTAGAGTTTGAGCAAAAATGATAAGGTGATGGATGAATTGTAGCAAAGTTGATTTTCAACAACTTTATTTCTTACGCATTTTTCGATTGTTCTAATATTAAGAGAGATATTTTATATTTTGTGTTTTCTTCCTATTTTATGGCCCCCTTTCCCCTTGACGTAAGTCATTTATTAATAAAATTGGTCTTGCAAATACTAAAATTATATCAGATGTGATATTTCATTTTAATCAGACTAAAATCGTGACCGCTAGAAAGTGATTTATGTATTTTATGGAAATTCGCTAAGTTGAAGCGGTTCCTGCGTAACGAATTTTTTTTGAATACACGTTATATTATTGGTAAAAACCAAATGTATTTAGTCTTTGATGATTGCCGGCATATGATTATAACGGTGATTTTTGTTTGGAAATATTGTTAAAATTAAGCAGTTTCAAAGATAGGCAGTTTTGCCCATTTTGCCCAAACATGATCCGACTTTGTCGTTCTCAAACTTGACCGTACTTTTTAACTTCAGAACACACATACAAATTTTCAACTCACTATCTCTTTTCGTTTTTGGAGTTATCGTGTTTACGGGTAGCCGGACGGACAACTTTGTGGAAATGGACTAATTAGGTCATTTTATGAACACCTATTCCAACATGTTTTTTCTGTGACATATATATTCAACCGTTACATTTCGGAACTAAACTGAATATACTCTGGTATATATTATATACCGGGTATAAAAATAGATTTCGTACATGATTTCGATAAAATTGACTTTATAAGCTAAATCATATAAAAGTAATTACCTACTGTAGATGGATAAGACACCAGTCACACCACACAAAAAGTATAATCGGAATACATTGAAAATATTTTGGCTCAAGTTAAGACATTGTTTTGGTTCATAATTGGACTCAATTTTTACAAAATATTACGTTGAATGATAGAAACATACTAATGTCTTCCAATTATACAAATAATATTCTAGAAACATTTTTTCGTCAATTTTACAATGGGTCTTTACGACCTAATTACCAAAAAATTCGTTACGCAGGAGCTGCTTCAACTTAGCGAATTTCCTTAGAATGCATAAATCACTCTCTAGTGGTCACAACAGAAAAAAATGATAAGAAACAAAATTGTATTAAAGCTTAGTACCTACAACTTTACTTCTTATAAATTTTTTGATTTTTCAAATATTAAGGGAGATATGTCAAATTCTGTGTTACCTCCTTTCTCTAAACCTTCCTTTTCCCTTACCCGATTTTACCCATTAACGATCTTGACCTTTTGAATACCAAAAGCGCCTCAAATACCAAATTTCATTCCAATCAGATTAAAATTGTGACCGCTAGAGCGATTACAGACACACACATATATACATATAAATATATATATGTCCATAGATATATACATATAAATTTTACAGATGGTGTTTTTCGATATCTACTAGGTAGGATCGATGGGCATTTGAAGAAATTTTTGCAAAATTTCGAAGTCGGTACGAGACCAATAGCTCTATTTCCTTTCAAGAAATTCGCTAAAACAATGAATACCCAGCCTACCGTAAATACTGTGTAAACAAGTCACGTATTAGATATATTTTAACAGAAAACGAATGAATTATTACCCAAGGGAAAATAAAATTGAATTGGACTGCATATATATATATATATATATATATATATATATATATATATATATATATATATACATGTATATTTATATGAGTATAATTACCATATACATAATAAAATTTATTTAAATATAGATCTAGAACATACTATATAATTAATTAGATATTCATTTGGTCTTCTTCTGATCTGATGGTTATGTTTGTATGTTCATGGCTGATGAGATGAAATACCTCAACCTATGGAATATGGTGGAAGAAATTCTTCAGAGACATGTAGGTAGCAAGCTTAGCATCACCTAGCAAAGTAGAAAGTAAATTAATAATATTATACTTTTCTATACGGATATATCGATGTTTAGTATATAGTATGTATAGTAAGGGAATTAAATCACAAGTTATTTGATTTTAGGTGAGCTTATGATATTTCCCTTCGATTCACTTCTTCCTCCTAGTGAAAGTTATCGGTGTATCTTCACTATTGTGGAGCGTTGGGTCGAGACGATTCCAATCAAAACCATCAGGTCAGAGGAAATTATAAATAATTTGACCGCTTTCTGGCGATTATTTTCTCGCGATTTGGGTTTTACCTACGAGGATCACTACTGATCGAGGTAAACAAGTTCAATAGCATAAGAAAATATTGTTTGCCTTTTCTGGAAATTAAGCATATTTTGACAATTGCTTATCACCCTAACAGCAACAACATTGTCGAGTGGTTTAGCCGGTCTCTCAAAATTTCCATATCTTCCTTAACTGTCAAAAAATTATAACTGGTACAAAATTTGACCTTGGGTACTTCTAGATTTGGGCTCCTCGGTAAAGGAGGATATTAATCTGTCTTCTGCAGAGATGTTATATGATATTCCTTCGAAAAAAATGTGTATTTACCAAAAGATTTGGATTCATCAAAAAAGGTTTTAATACGTGAGGATCATGTTAAACCTCCACTATATTGTAATTGTAGAGGCCCATACTCTGCAACACAGAGGTTTTCTAAATTTTTTGTTGTTGACGTTGATTGATAGTATCCATTGATAGGCTTAAACCTGCGTACCTTATTCAATGTTATATTTTTTTTAGTTCCTATGTTATTTTGTTAATAATTTTTGTAAATAAGTTTCTATTAAAAAAACTTTTTTTAAAGCAAGCTTGTTATAGTAAAACTAATTTTCTACAACTTTACTTCTTATGTGTTTTATACCAAATTTTCTGTTTCCCCCTCCCTCTAAACCCCCTATCCCCTTGTCGATTCTTGTCATGCTTACCATAACTACGCAGGATAAGAGGAAGTGGTTCGAATTCAGCTTGCAAGATTGCAAGTTAAATAAAAGCTTGTAAAAATTAAATAAATTATGTTTCAATTTATTTATATTTTCATAGGCTCCTTATATTTCTGTTGGTCACCAATTAAAAAAGTTTTTTTCCTCAGAACAAGGTTATTTGTGATCGTTCTGGTTTTTCTTTGTTCAATGATGGGAGGGGGGGGAGATATGTAATTGAGATACGCCACTTAATCTCAATTTACTTACATATTTAGATACCTTTGAGAACACACTATATATTCCCTTTGTTACTACGGTAACTATCAACAAACTATTGATTAATTATTTATCAGGCCAAATAAACGTTTGGTTTCAATTCCATAAATTACATTTTAATTTTATCTTTATTAGAGTAGGTTTAAGGATTACTTGGAACATTCTCTTCTACCCCAACCAGCAAAAAACTCTAAAGAAACAAGTTGTGCAAATAATCGTTATTTCAACAGAAGTTTAATAAAAGAAAATTGACTGCCAATCATGATATTGGCATAAGACAAGCTGCGATTTTGGTAATGAAAATTATTGGAGTTTTTTTAAGTGAAACCTGGATTTTTATTGTAGTAATGAAAACTACAAAAAAAATTTCATGAATATACTTGTAGCTGATTTTTTTAAGGAGTTCCAATGACCATTTTGAAGTTAAATATACATTCCTTAAGATGGCTGGTCAGACACAGAGACGGTAAACTTAGAAAAAAAGACTTAGTTTTATCTTAAGGTGATTATTTTAAACAGAATCTCAATTTTTAATTGCAGATATATTTCACAATCTAAGTCCATGTAAAAAATCAAATATAATTTACTAAGTTTATTGACATATCTCAGAAACTAACGCATTGGGTCATGACAGTTATACATAAAATATAGTCTTAAAATTTTAATATTTTATAAATTTTGCTTTTTTTACAACAATGAATTCTTTATGCTATAAATACTTTCAGCTCATATACTTCCAGAATCTTTTGTATAGCAATTAGCTTGCAAAAAAATATACTTATATACAATCATAATGTTTTTAACGAATTCCTCGGTTAATCAATGATGAAATTTGAGTGCATATTTTAATTATTTTTTTACTTTTTACTACATTTTTTGCTATAGAATACTATATTTTTGAAGTCGGGTTTCCATTTTGTCAAAATAGGTTTTATTTCTCGCTTTTTAGTGACTTTGAAGTTCTATAACTTATTTTATTTGTCTAAATATGGGTAGACCAACTAAACGATCTACTAACTTTTAATGCATTTCTTTATAATGGGCTCCACAAACGTGCAACATTGAACAACAACATTGAAGACTAACTAGCATGTTGCTGTGTGTGTGTACTGGTTGCAGCAACCAAAAACATGACCTTGAACGGTTGCAGCAACATTAAAAATTATTTGATATTTTGTAGGAGGAGTTAAATGTTCATATACAAAATACCTATATTGGTTACAATTTACATTATATATAATATATACAGTGTGTCTACTTAAGTTGGCTCCATATGGAAAAGTTTTACGAAAAAAAGTTATCCTTTATAAAAATTTCTGCTTTCGAAAATATTAACATGCCGCTATTTACTTTTGACATCGAATGTACAGGATGTGCAGAAATTGAAAAAGTTCGATAGGAATTTTTTTTCCACTTCAATTTTAAATTAAATTTTGCAAGTCCTACTTATAAAACACGTTATCTGTTATTCTAATTAACCAGTCATCGTACTTCAAATGTTTATTTGCTGATTTGAAACATTTTGAATGATATGTAACAAAATAATGAATACAGAACATTTATTTTTCATACATTACATTACAAATACAATTATTATTGTTGACGTAAGTAACAACAGTTACCTTCAGCAAAAATATACAAAATTTAATTTAAAATTGAAGTGGTCAACACATTCCTATCCAACTTTTTCAATTTTTAGACACCCTATACATTTGATGTCAAAAGTGAATAGCTGAATATTAATATTTTCGAATGCAGAGATTTTTATAAAGAATAACTTTTTTTCGTAAACATTATAATAAAAAAGTTTTCCATATGGAGCCAACTTAAGTAGACACACTGTATATATTATATTGTATAAAATTATTTGGGTAGTTTTTACTAGAGATATAAATAAACTATACAAATTAAATGAGATAGATAGAGACATGATGAGAAATGTTTAAATTTTTATGACTAGAGTCATAAAATAATAAAAATTAAATTTTATGATCCCAAACTTTGGTTGCACCGTCTGTACTGAAAATATTTTATAGGCGGAGTTCAATGTTGCTGCAACCAAGTTCTGTGTCTATTCTGCACTTAAGACATTTTATCTATCCGTTTTTTTTTTTTTTAATTTTTAGTGTATTTTTTCATAACAGATTTTCAGTTTTTTTTTACTAGTATTTTGTTTTTTTTTTTTGTAAAAATTTTTTTTTTGTGGTCAGCTTTTTTTTGTAAAAAATTTTCTTGAAGTCGGTTTTTAAAAAAGTTTTCTCATTTTCCCATTATGAATGAGTATATCCTTTCAAAACAAAAAAAAAACAAAAATTCGCAGAAATCGGTTATCACATTTCGGATTTTCCTTGATTTCCCGTGGATCCCCTCATCAGACTGCGAATTGGTGCTAATGGGACCAATGGGCAACCAAACCTTTTAAAACAAAATATTCAAAATCGGTTCAAAAATGACGGTGTTCTGAGGTGACACACATAAAAAAAAATAAAATAAAAAAAATACAGACGAATTCGGTTTAAAATAATCACCTCAAGATAAAACTAAGTCTTTTTTTTTTTTAAATTTTAACTAATTAACATTGTATTGCCTTTTCAACTACATTGGTTATCCAAACAATACAATAAGTGATAAGTTACACTAATTGGACTAAGTTGTGATCTTCTATATTTGTGGAAGCAGCTTTGTTAGTTTCAGGAACTTGAAAAGTTTTTCTAATGTTTGGGGGTTATCGCCTAGAACTTCTTGAATTGTGGGTGGTAGTTCAGTTGACTGTCTTTCATTTTGAAATTGTATACAGTTGGTTAGAATATGTTCAACTGTTATAGGAATATTGGCAATTTGGTCTCGGGGTCTTTTTCATTATATATGTGTGTGTTAATTTGGTATGACCATTTCTCAAACGGGCCAGAACGACTTCATGTTTCCTATGAAAGTATCTAAAAAAAAAAAAGTATGAAAAAATAAAATAAAGTATCTAAGTCTTTTTTATGTATGTTTACCTATTATGAAAAATTTCCGTAAGATATAATTTTTTACTAAAATATCACTAAATTTTGGATTTTAATCCCCGCACCATCCTCAAAAATGTTAAGAAAACTTATCTGATTATTTTTAAATGTTAACATCATGAAATGATTATTTCATTTAATTTTTGACAGTCACAAACTCCCTTACTACTTTGCATGTTTCGAATAAACTTAGTTATTAAAGTTCATCTTTCTATCATCACTAATTGATGATTTTATTATGAGAAATATATTTATTGAATGTAATGAGAACAAAGTTTCCGCTTTCTGCTAAGTTTTTATGTGTAATTCATTTACGTACTAAATTACAATCAACTTTAATATTGCTTTTAAATTACTTCTTTATTCAATAATAAACCTTTGAAATCGAAGCAGCAAAATAATTTTATGTTTTATTTACGATAACTTGTAAACATAGATAATGGATTCCTAAAAGCCTTTTTAATCTAAGAAATAGAAGCAAGCTGACTTATAATATTTTAGTGTTTGTTTTTTACCGAAGAAAGAAGGAGGTACTCAATTCAACCTGTATATATTTTTTTTTTAATGTATGATCACGCATAACTTTTTACAGCGTAGTCCGATTTTGATAATTCTTTTTTTGTTGGATAGAGTATACTTCAAAGTTAGTCCCATATAAATTTGAAAACAAAATTTTGCCCCTAAGGGTAGAAAAATAGGGAATGGTTTATTGTTCACCACTGAATTTTCATCTATGAAACGATTCTGTTGAAATTTAACACACATATGTAGTTCTAATGGCACTAAAGCCACAAAAAATTGAAAATAAAAACTTTTAACAAAACATAGAGCCGACGAAAGAAGAAAGTAACTGGAAAGCAAAAAATTACTTTGGAACAAAAAATTAAATCTTCGAAAAAAGAAATGAAAAAATAAAAAAGTAACTTTTAAGTCTAAGTCCTACACTAATGTAAATACCTAAATAATTTTTAGACGGCGCCAAAAATCTCCATCAAAATGGGCGAAGGATGAATCTGATTTAAAAGTAAATATTACAAAATATTACATTTTGTAATATTTTGTTTGTTTGACGCCAACTCAAAATTATTTAGGTATTTACATTATTATGGGACTTAGTAAGACTAAAAAGTTACTTTTTTATTTTTTCATTTCTTTTTTCGAAGGTTTAATTTTTTCTTACAAAGTTTTTATTTTTTGCTTTTCAGTTACATTCTTCTTTCGTCGGTTCTATTTTTTGTTAAAAAGTTTTTATTTATAGCCAAAACCCCTAAATAATTGTTTTAAATATTTTATGCAATGGGGGCGGGATGGTTTATACATTTGAAATTATTACAGATTACATTATGGCAAAAATTAATTATGTACAAATAGACTTCGATTATTTTTAATACTAGATTAATAAGTTAAAGTTTTGAAATTTAGATAGATAGATAGATATATCTTGGGGTATAAAAACGAATTGCACTTCGATCTTATGGTCCATTGTGCTCCCCTTCGACAACAGCCAGGAGCATGCTTATCAAGTTTTACTGATGGTTAATATATTCGGGGTGAGATGCCCTATTATGCACGGATGCTTTCGTAGGTAATAATGACCGGTGATGAATCCGGTAACCTTCCTGCTGTGTCCTGTTCAAGTTGAGTACATCGAGACACAGCCTCTTGGATTCCTTCCGTAACAGTATTCTCTCGAGTTTTTGTTGCGGTATGTTCTCACAGAGGTCACGGTGTTTAACATGCATCCACTCATTGATCATGTGGTTATTGATAGTTAAATCATAATTTTTTAATCTATTTTTAAATGTTAAAAAATGCTACCTTTTGGATGAATATGACAAGCTTTACTGAAATACCGCCTACCTGCTACTAGCACTTAGATTATTAAACGAATCATACATTCTACACTAAGTGATCAATAACATAAAGTAATATTTCAAAAAAACATGTTTCCAATATTGCAGCAGTATCGGTGAATGGGTAATAACAACAAATTTAAAATGACATCTAAGACACATACATATCTACATATTTCGATCGTAAAGTGTTCACAGAAGATGTTGTTATGTATTCCTTGCTGCCGTTGTCCTGTATTATATTCCGTCACTGTCATCGTCATCATTATCAGCATCGAATAATAGAAAAGTAGGAGGAAGTATGACATACATGAGAGAACTCTAGGTGGCAGATACTGTAGTAGATTATGTGGTGAGTGAGTTAGTTATCATCCGTACATTCATCGTACTTATCGTATGCAAGTGAGACACTGTTGCAGTTCTCTTAAGAAAGCTTAGAGATACGTACCTGCCTAAGTCGTACTACACACAAACACACAGAGATGAGACGAAGATGATGCATCTGCAATATGCACCAATGACGACTACTTTAGAATATGGGAAATATCAATTTAGGTAAATCGAAGTGATCATATGAAGATGTTATTTGGAAGAAGTACAGAATGTCTTGTTTAAATCAGCTTCAGGGTTAATTTTTCCAAACATGTTTTTCAGATAAAATGTCTATTTAACAAGCCTGGAACATAGAAACTGTTGCCGTGACAATATTAGAATGTCTTTTGTATCGTTTGATTTTGTAGTTTTGTTGATGCGTAAAATAGGAAAAACACTTTCTATTATACAATTCAAAGTATAAATAAGTTTCTTCTCAATTTTAATCGATACCAAAAACCGTACCGTACTTTTATCTCAAAATTTTATTTCGCACAGTTACTCGCTAAAAATTATCCCAAGTAAATGGTGTCAACAGATTAAAATGCAATGCAGTAACGGATTTAACTAAGGTGTACCAATAGTCGATTACCACCATAGGTTGAAAATAATTTGTATACTTTGTCCGGCCACTGTCGAGATTCCACTTATCTAGAAGACTGTAGACTTCAGTGAGTGATATCCGCATAGGTAATTACCTTAATCTTTCTAACTAGTCCTGAATACTAAGCACAAATACCTTGAACACATAATTTAGACAAGCTTTACTTATATAAAGATTATTAACATAATCAAAGAGAACTCTAGGCTTTTTGAAATTCAAATTCAAATTTTGCCCCAATTCCTAGAGCAATTATTTGTATTTTATAAATACGTACTTCGACACAAAGTAGTCGGCATCAGTGACACGCACCAAATTAGCAACGAGTAACATATCTTTGACTACATATCCCGGAGATAGTTACGATTAGCTAATTCATACTGATGACGACTACTCTGTAGTCGAAATTCTTATTTATAAAATACAAATAATTGCTCTAGGAATTGGGGCAAAATTTGAAATTTAAGCTTTACTTATGATTATAATCACCTTTTATTCACCTTGCAATAACAATCCTTTTAAGAACAACTCTGTCATTTCGTCATAGAAATTTCTAAAGAAAAAAATCGGTCAAGAACAACAAAATATACTTCCACAATTAGTGTTCCATGAAAAAAAAAGAAAAAAAAAGAGGTTATTAATTTGTTGAAATAGGCAACACACAGCACATTCTTGTTGTTTTATTATATAACTGTAAAAACTGTGTCAGATTTAACTATAGTATTAGGTAACAATCTATCTTCAACAAAATAAATTTATTTTATTTCCCATTTCAACCCCTAAAACTAAAAAATTCGAATATTAAACGTCATGACTGTATTTAGGTAACTGCATATTACAACTAAGTCCGATTTTTTATCATTTACTTCAAATAGTCGCTTCGAAAAATGTATGTGATAGACAGACAGACAACGATATGATTCCACAAGTTGTTAGTTTTTTTCACGGAAAACTAGATACTTGTAAAGTATTTAAATAACATATATGTTTATTCGTTTTTCCAACAACTTAGTTTTTGTTTAACAGCTCCTTGTTTAATAATGAGAAACAATGAGTATCATGTTCAAACTCGATACATTTTATGAATCGAACATCCTGTATTTATAAAATATTACAACATAATAATTTACCCTGGCTGTATATAATGTATTAGTACCGTAGCAAAGCAATACACTTAACAACATAACGTATTATCAATGGTTTTGACATAATATGTTATGTATAATATTGTAAGCAATCATTATAATCATCATTATCATTGGCGGTATATATGTGAGTTCTCGAGTTCGAGCTTTGCATCACCAAAGTACACCACAACACGATACATTATCTACTATTGTTTGGGTCAAACCACAAGAACACGTATAATGATATCATTTTCGAAAAAAGAAGGTAATATACTTTCTCTTTGAGTGTTTACTTTACTGTAAAAAATAAAATAGTGAACCCAACAACACTAGGTAGTTGGCCAATATTACCTACAGGTAAATGAATAGCACTCTCGCTAGTGATATTTAACATTGTGATAGGTATATATAATTATTAAACCAACTGGTAGTCATGATCCAAGTTTAAATAATGAGTACATGCAAACATCATAGAGTCAAGAGTTAATACTGAAAATGAAATCTGTAGAGAGAGAAAGATAAAACGGAACCAGTAATAATTATATATACCTATCACAATGTTAAATATCACTAGCGAGAGTGCTATTCATTTACCTGTAGGTAATATTGGCCAACTACCTAGTGTTGTTGGGTTCACTATTTTATTTTTTACAGTAAAGTAAACACTCAAAGAGAAAGTATATTACCTTCTTTTTTCGAAAATGATATCATTATACGTGTTCTTGTGGTTTGACCCAAACAATAGTAGATAATGTATCGTGTTGTGGTGTACTTTGGTGATGCAAAGCTCGAACTCGAGAACTCACATATATACCGCCAATGATAATGATGATTATAATGATTGCTTACAATATTATACATAACATATTATGTCAAAACCATTGATAATACGTTATGTTGTTAAGTGTATTGCTTTGCTACGGTACGAATACATTATATACAGCCAGGGTAAATTATTATGTTGTAATATTTTATAAATACAGGATGTTCGATTCATAAAATGTATCGAGTTTGAACATGATACTCATTGTTTCTCATTATTAAACAAGGAGCTGTTAAACAAAAACTAAGTTGTTGGAAAAACGAATAAACATATATGTTATTTAAATACTTTACAAGTATCTAGTTTTCCGTGAAAAAAACTAACAACTTGTGGAATCATATCGTTGTCTGTCTGTCTATCACATACATTTTTCGGAGCGACTATTTGAAGTAAATGATAAAAAATCGGACTTAGTTGTAATATGCAGTTACCTAAATACAGTCATGACGTTTAATATTCGAATTTTTTAGTTTTAGGGGTTGAAATGGGAAATAAAATAAATTTATTTTGTTGAAGATAGATTGTTACCTAATACTATAGTTAAATCTGACACAGTTTTTACAGTTATATAATAAAACAACAAGAATGTGCTGTGTGTTGCCTATTTCAACAAATTAATAACCTCTTTTTTTTTCTTTTTTTTTCATGGAACACTAATTGTGGAAGTATATTTTGTTGTTCTTGACCGATTTTTTTCTTTAGAAATTTCTATGACGAAATGACAGAGTTGTTCTTAAAAGGATTGTTATTGCAAGGTGAATAAAAGGTGATTATAATCATAAGTAAAGCTTAAATTTCAAATTTTGCCCCAATTCCTAGAGCAATTATTTGTATTTTATAAATAAGAATTTCGACTACAGAGTAGTCGTCATCAGTATGAATTAGCTAATCGTAACTATCTCCGGGATATGTAGTCAAAGATATGTTACTCGTTGCTAATTTGGTGCGTGTCACTGATGCCGACTACTTTGTGTCGAAGTACGTATTTATAAAATACAAATAATTGCTCTAGGAATTGGGGCAAAATTTGAATTTGAATTTCAAAAAGCCTAGAGTTCTCTTTGATTATGTTAATAATCTTTATATAAGTAAAGCTTGTCTAAATTATGTGTTCAAGGTATTTGTGCTTAGTATTCAGGACTAGTTAGAAAGATTAAGGTAATTACCTATGCGGATATCACTCACTGAAGTCTACAGTCTTCTAGATAAGTGGAATCTCGACAGTGGCCGGACAAAGTATACAAATTATTTTCAACCTATGGTGGTAATCGACTATTGGTACACCTTAGTTAAATCCGTTACTGCATTGCATTTTAATCTGTTGACACCATTTACTTGGGATAATTTTTAGCGAGTAACTGTGCGAAATAAAATTTTGAGATAAAAGTACGGTACGGTTTTTGGTATCGATTAAAATTGAGAAGAAACTTATTTATACTTTGAATTGTATAATAGAAAGTGTTTTTCCTATTTTACGCATCAACAAAACTACAAAATCAAACGATACAAAAGACATTCTAATATTGTCACGGCAACAGTTTCTATGTTCCAGGCTTGTTAAATAGACATTTTTTTTAGATAATTTTTTCATTTAGAAAACTAAACAAAAAATATACTTCTGTTTTATAAGAGAGAGATATACGTGAAGGAAACTGCAGAAAACCTTCACAAGCATAGCCGGTTACTTCGTTCTTGCCCAAACGCCGACAGTTTAGTCAATTAAACTCTCCCCTTTTTTAAATAATTGATAGACTGCCGATATCTGGATTTGAACCCATAACCTCCCAGTTCCAAATACACGCAACACTGGGGATGAAAATCGTATGAAAATCCGGTCGGTAATCCAGACAGACGCGGGACGTCATATATATCGGGTTTCAACAATGGACGTAGTGATTCATGAGAAAAGTTTCAATGTATAATTCATTGAGGTTTTGTAAATTGGCTGAAATATGACGATGATAGTTGAAGAAGTCGGAAAAATTCATGCCGACTGGGAGTGTAGTAGTCTCGCTACTAAATCCCAATATATCAGCCAAATAGCCGCGCTGGTAAATGTGTTTTGTGTGTACTTGGAACTGGGGGGTATGGTTTCAAATTCGGACATCGGCAGTTTATCAATTATTTATTTAAAAAGGAGAGTTTAATTGACTTAACTGCCAGCGTATGGACAAGAACGAAGTAACCGGCTATGCTTGAGAAGGTTTTCTGCAGTTTCCTTCACGAACTCCAGATGTGTATCGGCATAGTTCCTATCAAAGTTGGCTGCAGCCGCATATTCTACCGATTCCTAGTCTACACACAAAATTTCTTGTCCTCCCCTCACATCCGTAGATGTCACGATGGACTTTGTGGTCGAAGTGTATCCCGTCCAGGACAGCCCCTACAATCTATCTATCTAAATCGCAATATACTTTCTTCTGTAGATACCTTTTCGGAATCACTACGTATTTCCTATGTTATTTAGGTAACTATAAGTCGTTACCCCAGAACTATCAAAAACATATTCAGACATTTTTAACAGAAAAAATAAATATTATATTGATATCTAAATAGCGTTTAACTAATTATTCTAAAATTTTAAGCGATTGGATTCTTATTTTTCCTTCAACCATCTTCTAAGCCGGAACGAAGCCGGGTTGCTAGTTATTCTAATAAAATTATTCGACATGTTTGTCAAGTTAGTTGCGTAGCTTGTTGATTTCAATTACGGTATCAGCGTGTGTCGTGGATGGAGTAGAATATTCTTAAATGCTCACCTGTAACATAAGAGAGAATTCAAAGTTAGTTTATTACATTTCAACAAAAATTAGATGAAATAAAACTAATTTTTTTCTAATTAAGAAAATTTTTGTTTATAATATGGGCTTCAGTCGACTAATGCCGAATCCTTCTGATGTTTGTAAAAAACCCGGATGAATTCGAAACATATCAACTGTAAAATTTGGAAAAAAAGGAGACCACTTATAAAACTGGATAGTACAAAATACAATTAACCTTGCTTCGGAATTGAAAAAAAAAAAAGTTTTAATATTATGACCATGTGAAATGGGCATTATAAAAATAACCTTAAGCCTATATTCCCCATCC
The DNA here is from genome assembly GCA_963920215.1 of Nineta flava. NCBI lineage: Eukaryota > Metazoa > Arthropoda > Insecta > Neuroptera > Chrysopidae > Nineta > Nineta flava. The sequence goes on along the minus strand of OY986042.1, from coordinate 48,176,892 downwards.
CCCGAATGAATTCATAAATAAACAAAAAAATTGGTAAGAAACAATCGCATGACTGTTTCTTGACTTTATTCAGAGATGATCAAAGGACTATATCAAATATCATTGAATTCAACATTACAGTAGAATATATACACATAAAATGAGCTTGAATTGAGTTTCATTCATTTAATTTAAAAATTTCAAAAAAAAAAACGTCAAGAGTAAATGGTCACTCAAGAGTAAAGTGTCCGGATTGTAAATTCCAATCAAAATCTGGATTTTGCATCCTCTAATGGTGTAATATCTAACTTTAAAATTTTAAAAATCCTCATAGTTTAAAATATATTTTAATATGGTTAAGGATGTACGAGCACTAAAGCTTCAAAAAGATTATGGTTTGATTTTTTGGTTACATGAAGTTGAAGTACATATAAATCAAATATATAAGTTTCAGGTGGGGGCGGGGTTATGGGAGTTATTTAATGATAAAGTTCGAGTTTTAATGCATATTTTTACACATAGTTTGACATATTTTGACAATTTTCACTTGGAAAAAAATAAGACGAATAAAAAAAAAAAACTACGCAATAGCAAATAGAAATATAAATAAAGATATTGATCGAATCAAATTTCGGTCTGAATGGCCTAAAAAAAGATATTATATATAAGAAAACAACTGATATTTTGGGTAAATTTTATTTCTGTCGGCAGTTGCTACATTACCCGAAATCTCAGGTTTTTTTCTTAAATATATTTTTTGTTAGGCCCGGTATGCCGGGTCTAAATTAAATGTTGAACTTAACCTACGACAAAAAATAATAAACATTATTGTGGACTTTTATGAATGTAAGATTTTAAAGAATTTTATAAATGACTATACATCTGCGCTCGTACATACTTAAATACTACCATTTAGTCAAGTTTTTTCCTTGACTAAAACTGTCAACAAAAATTAAATGAGTTATAAATTGAAATATATTTTTTGTTACTTAAAAAATATATTTGGCATACTGGGTTAAAAATAACAGACTTGTTAAATGTCACACAAGTCGATAACAAGAATTCATAACATGATTCTTAGAATTACATAAAATTTTCATAGAAAATATAATTTTAGTATATCTCAATAAAATAAAGAAGTATTCAACATTTCCATCATTCCTCTTTTCTCTTCATATTTACATAAGAAATGAATTATGAGGACTTTCACAGTTAATTTTAAATTGGTGAAAAATGTGACTGACATACATTCATCAACTAAAATGTAAATAACAGAGAGTCGGGATGAGGAGAACATTTTTCTTTGTGTGCTTGGTGAAAATCTCTCAGAGTAAAATTAATAAAAGTGATACAAAAAAAGGGAAATTGTATAAATGGGCACAAAAGTAGCGTTTCTTCAAACTCTTAATATTAATTTGTACCTTAGTCATTTGTCTTTAGAAATAGGTGTAGGTCTTTTGGTGTAGATGTAGGTCTTGGGGTCTGAAAAGTATTGCACTTCAGTATTGCAGTATTGCATGTTGGAAATAGCCAAGAGCTTGCTTATCAGGTATCCCTGAAGGTTCATATATTCGGGGAGAGATGCGTCGAATATCCTGTATCTGCTGTAAGCTAGAGGTTCGAAGTCAAAGATAATGTGGCTGAATGTTTCTTCCTCCTCGTCACACAATCTGCACATAATGGACCCGTTATGGAGTCCCAGATGTACAGTGCTTCCGCAGGGGATAATGCCCGGTCATGAAACGGGTAACTCTCCGGATTTGCACCTTGTTCTGCTTCAGTGCATCGAGTGATAGCCTCTTGGTTGCACTCTGAAGCAGTACGTTCCCGAGCTCCTGCCGCGGTGCTTTTTCCGAGTGATTACGGTGTTTAGCGTTTGACCACTCGTTGATCACCTGTTTACATGCAGTCCTTGAAATTCCTAAAATAGGCTCTGAGCCAATGACGGCTATTCCGACTCCCATCTTTGCTAAGGTATCTGCTTTTTCGTTTCCTTCGAAACCACTGTAACCCGCCACCCAGATCAATTTAACAATGTTCCGTTTTGCCAGTTCCAGCAGTTCATCCAGACAATCCTTGACTACCCTTGAGGTGACCTCAGTTCCAGACAAGGCTTTTAATGCAGCTTGACTGTCCGAGATAATACATACGTTCTGGTTTATGTAGCCTCTACGTAGGTTCACACGGACGCAAGCCAGTATGGCGTAGACTTCTGCTTGAAAGACCCTAAACACGATAATACAAGAACAATAAAAAGAGATAACGAGCTGAAATTTTGTATGTGTGTTCTAAGGATTACTATGGTTAGTTTCGTAAATAGGCAAAATTGGACTCGGCTTCCTGCTGCCAGGGGGGAAATAGCCATCATTCAATCGGTAAGAGATCGAAAAAAATTTAAACACGAAAAATGTTCCATTTAAAAAAATAAACAACGATTGTTTTAAACCGTTTTCATAAACTCAGTATATACAGGATTTTTGAGTAATTAACTCATAAATTTGTTATTTTGTCTTGTTTTATTTTGGTATCACTGTTGAAATGTGTTACATCCATTACTAAAATATTTAATGATGTATAGAAATCATTGTATATATTTTGTGTTAAAAATAAAATAAGACACTTCAGTTTTTATACACTTTATAATTATATTTCTTTTGTAACTTGCTGCTTATCATATTTCTTCATTTCCTATCAAAATTCGCTCCACACACAAAGACATGAACTGTTTTTTTACATTTTTATTAGGTATATAAAAGAAATAAAATTTACTGGTGCAATTTATTCTATTGCGCTCAAGGATTCCGTGAACCTCGAAATGATACTTTACACAATAGTTCTTGAACCTTCTTTGACCTTCAAAGAATAATTTATATCGCAAAGACACTCGAAAACTTGCCTTGGAGGTTAAGATTTCAATGGTTCAAAGACTAAAATTCAATAATTCAGATAGAAGTTAATGATCGAGAAGGTAAACTAGATGGATTTAATACGCTAGTATACTTAGGCAGTTTTATACGATCATTATTAATTTTTTTAAAACATATAATTTCAAATTACCCTGAAAAAGCTTGCCTAGTAACTTTCACGAAGAGGGTAGGTCTATCTGAAATCTACCTTATCGTGTTGACCAGATCCCTCAAAACATAGAGAAGTCACTTTTGACTTTAGAAAACTATGCTAATAATTTTCAAATCAGATGTTTATGGGCTTTAGCTCTTTGGCGGGAATTTTTTGTTTAAACTATGCAAAAACATTCAAGAACGAGACAACTAAAAATAATCTCAAGTCACCGCAAATAAATTTCGGCATTCTATGGACCTTCTTAATCCTATATTGCATACGAACCTCTGTTGTCCTCTGTGAGGACATGACTTCACCGATTTTTTTGAAAAAATATCAAATTTTCATTAGGGTAAATAATTTAACATTCATGGATTCATTAAAAAATGGATAATGGAAAACTTTTTTTTCACTCATTTTACGATTTTACTACGTAGATATACATTTTTTTTATTTCCTAATAAAAAAAATTCTAATTAAAAGTTTGTTTCACATTTACGTTTTTATGTCATAATATAATTCTGTATGTATATGTATATATATATATATATATATATATATATATATATATATATATATATATATATATATATGTATGTACATATATATATATATATATTTATGTATGTACATATATATATATATATATATATATATATATATATACATATATATATATATATATATATATATATAACAGGAAATTCAATTATTATGGGATATCAAAAATTAATTTTATAGATCTCTATATTTACGATACATGTGCTTAATACTGATTTATGATTCATTAAAAAAATAATAATAGAGAATTACATAATCCAGGTAATAATATTTAAAATAAGTTTTTATGATTTTTATCTGATAATTATTTTAGGGTGCGGTAATATGTCTACGCTAAGTAACTGTGTGTACACTGTATATATGAATTTGCCATACATATGGCGGGTAGAATAGGCGTGATTTTTAATTCAAACTTAAAATAGTAATGAGAATTACGAACGATTGAGAATTTTATTGGCTTTGGAGCCAAAAATTTGGATCATATTTCCAACAATCGACGGATGGGTCTATACCTAAATTTTATGAACGCAAGAAAATTATCTTTTGTGAACTAACTTCAGTTTGATTAAAATCAACCCTGTTTTGGCAGCCAGATTTATGACGATAAATTGTAGTTCACTGTACAAATAATATATATATCAAATTGTGGGCAAAAACTTGGGCGACAATTTTACAATTTTGAAATTCATTATTAATACATTAAAAACATAAATATTGGAGTTACAGAAAAAAATATATAAATCAATTTACTCATCTTAAATTTTTCCATTTTAATTTCGTGAAATAATTTTCAAATACCGAAAGCAAATCGAATACCAATTTTTTCCCGATCTGACTAACATTGCGCCCTGTAGAGCGCATACATCCACTTACATAATTTTCAACGATGGTAATTTTCGATTCATTTTAAAGCCAACAGCTACATTTTAAAATGAAATTCTCGTAATTATTTTTAAGTTTGTGATTATAGAGTTTCGGATTTTTTCGTCCGACAAGTCATTATTTCTCTAGTCAAAAATACACAATCGCTAGTAATATAACCCCGGGAACATAACAGACAACTTTTAGCACTTCCCTTCCAAACCCATCCAACAAATTTTGTTGGACATTGTTGGACCATTTTGAAAAATTTTTGGACCTCATTTCAAAAGGTATAAACCTTTTTCCAAATGCTCTGCTTAAGTCACGCTAACAGAGCATCGTTTGAATACTGATCAAAAAACTATTCAAAAATATTCCTTAGGACTTGTTGGACATTGTTGGAACAAATTTTTAAAATGATCCAAAAATGTCCAACAAGTTCCAAAGAACATTTTTGGGCACTTTTTTGGTAAGTTTTAAAACATGGTTCAGATGGCGTGCAGTAAGCAAAGTATATAAAACGCTTTATAACTTTTGAAATAAGGTTTTTCAAAAATGATCCAACAATGTCCCAAAGAACATTTTTGGATTTTTTTTTGGTTAGTTTTCAAACATTGCTCTGTTAGCGTGAACTTAGCAGAGCATTTGGAAAAAGGTTTATTACTTTTGAAATGAGGTTCACAAATTTTTTAAATGGTCCAACAATATCCAACAAAATACCAACAAATTTCTTGGATGGGTTTGGGAAGGGACTGCAAAACTGCTCTGCTAAGTTTACGCGGGTAGTAATATATCCATTTGGTTTACCTACAAGTAATTAATTTTAACAATTGCTTATTAACTAAATATTCAAACACTATAAATTCTACTTTTTATTGTAAGGTCAATGGTTATTGGCATTTGAGTAAAAAGAAATACTAGTCATAACATAATAAAAAATATAAATACTGTTGAAAGTGAATAAATTAATTTTTTTTTTATATATAAAATACCGATTAAATTTGACCGGTTTGAACGTCCCGTTTTTTTCGCGCGAAAAAGAAAAAAAAACATTTTATAGATATTGTCTAGTGTCTAGTACCGGAATGGCAAAACACTATTATAAGTACACCAGATAAACTGTTTTTTTCTGTTCCAAGAGATGCGAAAATACGTAAATAATGATGTTAGGTTATGAGAAGAGATTAAGTATCTCCAATATTGCGTATACATTGTTGTGAAGATCACTTTAATGAAAGAATATTGTATTAAATTAATATATTATTAAATTAATGTCTAATTATTATTATTATTATTATTTTATTATTATTTTTATAATAACATTTGAGGTTATGTTTTGGTAAATACTGCTGAGTGCTTGCATGAAAACCTATTTATTAAATTAGAAAATATCATGTAGGTATTACAATAATTATCTTGCAGCTTTCACTCCTTTGACCTCAGCGGGCATAAATCTGGATTCGATTAAAAGTATGCTGTCATCATAAAAGCATCTATTTTTCGTAGATTATAGATTGTGCTTTGACAAAACCACTTTCAATCATTGTTCTTGATAATTTCTAATGTCATTATATACCAAAATCTCATTAGGTAATGGAAAACACTACAGAATTCTAAATAAAAACAGATTTTCTTTCAAACACGACTAGCACAGCATGAATATCGACGCCGATAAATCTCATAACATGCCATGTGACGTCATGCTTCAATTCGACCAATGGTGATGCGTTTCGCAAATTTGAATTTCGCTCGCTTTTTTTGCACTTTTTATTAAAGTTTTATGGAATTAAATACAAACTAAATGACAAAATAATGGTTTAGGTGTAATGTCAAGACCAGAAAGTATCGGGGGTAAAAAAAATCAGGCAAATTTGAATCATTTCCATATTTTCTATTAGTGTCACAAAAGCATTACTTGAATAACCTAATTTTTTCATTCACTTTCGTATAAGGATCTATACAGCAGAAAATCAGAATGTCTGTATCTAAGTAAATTTATTAAAAGTGAAGACGTAAATATTTTACACAAAGTTTACATATTGCAGCTGCACATAAGAGATATATTATTAACACGGAATATGTGTAATAACTATTTAGCTCTTTAATCAACAACGAAAAACTTTCAACGATATCATACAGCTTCACATACATGCCGTTATTTTGCGAAACTAAAATTAAACTTTTATAGAAAGCTTCGATGAAATATCTTATAAATACAAAAACATTCAAATAACTTCCATTTTTGTTTTTTGTAGCCATCGTTAGCCGTGGCGGCTTATCTATAAGGCAAACCAGGCACGTACTTAGGGGCGCGAGGTTAAAAAAGGGAGCGCGTGGAAGTTTTTAAACGAAGAAAAAAATAATACCTAAAATCCTCCCAGAGAGTAAGTCGCCGCTGGGAACCGTCGAAATTTTCGGTTTGTAATGATAATGCGTCGTAACGGTGTGATATTAAATTCGTAACAATTAACCCAAACGTTTACAATTTACCCAAGCCTTAAGAATGTGCGTATCAACAGTCAGCAATTGCAGTGGTGAGCAAAGTTTTTCTTATCTAAAGAGAGTGAAAAATTATCTCCGTTCAACCATGACCGATAAAAGATTAAATTCGCTAGCGCTACTAAACATTGAATCAAACTTGCTATCTTTAAACTATGATGTTATTGGCAATTTTGCAAGACAAAAATGTAGACGAAAAAATTTTTAACATATGCGGTTGGATAATTTATTCTTTTGTAACAACCTAACAACTTTAAACAATGAACAATTTTATTCATAGTCTTATTGATTTTATATGTAAAATATTAAATCTTAAGTTTGTACTTAGTTAATAATAAAAAACAATCAGGCTTACTCTCTCAACAATCGCAACAATCGCAACAATCGGACCAATCGTATAATAATATACTAGATTTTGCCAGCGGCTTCGACCGCGTGACATGTGCCTTTCTCGGGATAAAATTATCCTATTTGTTAATTCAGGGTATAAGCTACCTTCATGCAAATTTCTTCAAAATCCGTTAAGTAGTTTTTGCGTAAAAGAGTTACAAACATTCATCCATTCATCCTCACAAATTTTCGCGTTTATAATATTACTAGAGGGGCGCTGATGATGTGCTAGCCTAGGCCGCTGTGGGCATTTAATCCGCACCTGGTCGTTAGTTGTTGTAGACAAAACAATGGAATGGTTTCTACGAGCTCTTAAGAGGACATTTGTCAAAATACAAAGTAGCCTTACGCAAGCGCTACGTAAATTTAAAGAATTTTCTCAGAAGAAATACAGAAAAAAGAATAAATTTTATATCGGTCAGGTTATTATACTGTGCCCGCAAGAATGGCTACAGTGTCATATAAGATATACAGTCACAAAAATTAATAAATGTATTTGTATACTCTCTCGTGGTCACATTTTTAAAATTTGAATTCGTATCAAAATTAAAATTCGTATCTTATATGTTTTTGGTATTAGAAGGGCCAAGTTCGTTAATGAGTAGAATCGGTCTATTAAAAAAAGGGGAGCTTAGACAAAGAAAAATACAAAATATAGAATATCTCTCTTAATATTAGAAAAGTCAACTATAATACTTTTCATTGCCATATTATTTTTTCTAAAACTCGAATATATACAGCGATATTAATAATTTTAATTTGTAATCTTCAATCGTAAATATTTCTGTAAATATTAGAGTAAAAGAAAAAAATGATAAGAAACTAAGTTGTAGTAAAATTCATTTTCTAAAATCTTAAATCGAACACGTTTATCGATTTATCCAATATTAAAAAAACGCCATCCCTCAAAAATACAAGGAGATGAAATTTTTTGTGTGTGTTCTAGAGGTAAAAAGAGAGAAAAAGTTATTGAAAGGGCAACATCAGATCATCTTTGAATCCAAAAAGTTATGGGATGAGTTTTTTCGACTCCAAAATGTTCCTCTTATAAAAATGAACAATTTTTGTTTGAAACTTTTTTTCATAAACTGAATAGTTTAGCCAGAAGTTCAGCTCAAAAACTAAAATATGATAATGAAACCAGTATATACCGTGTCTTTAAGCATTTAACTGCGTTAGTTGTTATTTTTCTCTATTTATTAAAAAAACTTCATTTACATCCAGCAATCCTTATTTTAGTTATGATATAATTATGGAAGTATAAATCTAACTAACTAAAGACATGTTTTAATAAAAATAAGAACTAATGTGTGACAAGGTCATACTATTTTCTCGTACATACAAGTGCAGACAAGCAAAAGATATTCCGTGTGATATACAACGCTATATAAAAATGAAAGCTACACATCACATACATAACGAAGTGTTAAATAAGCCCCTAAAGTAAAATTGCATTAATAATAAAAATAAAAGTTTATAAAAATCACATTCACTACCTAAATAATAAAAAAAAAAAACCTAAAATAAAGAAACTTTTATCCATAAAATATTTAACGAAAAATGTGTATTCCGTTATTATATATATTATATACAATATACATACATACATGAAGTTTATTAAAAGCTCGCTCTGTTTTTGTACATATTCTCTTTTGTCTTAGATAATATAAATTTCAAGACAGAAATTGAAAATAAATTGAAAAACGAACCGCGTCCTTTTTATTTCGTGTATATATTATATGTATACTCGTAAACATTTATATAATATCGGGTATATTTTTTACAGGTTTGTGTTTTGAATTTTCAGCATTGTTTTCAGTGACCAAACTCAACTCTTTGTGTTGAGCTTGGTCTGCTGTTTAAGATTACACCAAAACAACGCCCGCAAATTGTACAAATAGATTGTTCCATGATTATTGACTTTTGTTCCCCAAATGAATGGCATTCATGTTAAAGATCTTTGGTTTCAACAAAATGGCGCAACATGCCACAAAACACGTGCCACAATCAATTCATTAAAGGAATTATCGATAAGTATATGGTTTCACGTAACGCACTTGTGAATAGGCCTCCAAGAGCGCCAAATAATCCACACATTTCGATTCTTTTCTGTGGAGTTGTGTGAAAAACCTAATCTACGCTGATAAACCAGAGAAAACGGGCTACTTGGAAGATAACATTCACCGCTGTATTGTCGATTTACGGCCCTAGCGGCCCTAAAAAGTAGTCTGGAATTGGACTACCAGATTGCGTTTTATACGAACCAGCCAAGGAACGTATATGACTCAAATCATATTTAAATATTAATGGCATTAAATTACCATACTAATAAAGCAGATATCATGGCCATTACCACAATTTGTGTTTTATTTCATTTTAAAACATGTCTGTTCAAAATCTAAAATCTAGTTCACGCATTGACACTTTACTCAATATATACCGGGTATTCAAGTAAATAACAGTAAGTTGTTAGTTATGATGAATGCATCCAGGGAAATTCTTGGTTTAGTTTCTAATTTGAAAAAAAGTTACAAAACTTTTTAACAACTCCGTAAATTAAACGGTTTTATTGAAGCACCAAGTAATAAAAGCTAATAGTATGGATTAATCTGGGACTTTGATAAGACTTAAATAAAACCGTGTGGTGCATTATAAACGATTTGACTAAAAATATTAAGGGCAAAGACGGCAGTTTAAAGTTAAGTGTGATTTCCAAAAGAAGAAATAATTGACGAAAAATTGAATTGAGCATATTTATTTTCTCACCATATTACACCATTTTTCCCGGAGTGATAGAAATAGCTTTTTTTTATATACATCCATTCAAAGTTTCAAGTTCCTACGTCCAACAGTCTTGAGATATTGTTGAAATCGTTGAGTTGAAATCGTATTGTTGATATCGGAAATCGCACATTGAACATTCAAGATAATTTTATATATATGATGAGAGACATTGTTAAATGATGATAATTTTTTTATTTCATTTTTCATGCCCCGTTTTTATAGCATTTTTTTTATTTTTTTGCTGTTTGGTAGTGAATTTTCTTTCAAAATGAAAACATGCTTAAGAAAAAAATTCTATTTTTCAGAATTTGTGTCATTTGAACAAGTATTTTTATAAAAATTTGTATTTTATTAAAGTTTATGAACATGTGAACCAAATTTGTTTGTCTACTATCAATATTTTTAACAGTTACAAACGTTGGGACTATTCGTAGAACACACCGAGAGACCAGAGTGTACCGCAGGGGATTGATAGTGTCGACAGAGAATAAAATTTGAGACGAAAAGTCCTTTACAGTTTTTAACCTCACGTACAGCCACAGGTAATTTGTTGTTGATTGAAAATAAGTAACCAATCAGTGGCGTGCAATAGCGGTAAACAGGGAAGTGGGAGAGTTAGCAGCAAAGGGTGAACTAGAGACGCGGGAGGGACAGAGAGGGAAGCAGTCGACTGGCAAGCACTGGTTTACGACTGACACACGTACATGCTTTCCCCACTAACGTACCACTAAAGGCGGCGCCATACGATGCGGCCAACGTTTGAAGCAAACATTTGGCCAATTTTGCCTCCAACATTTGAAGCAAATATTCAACAACTTGTATTGGCCAAGTGCACTGCTACACGGTGGAACGAATGTTTGATCCAATCCTTTGAACCAAACGTTGGTTCAATAATTCAATATCAAAATGGGGGATATGTTGGATGATGCGAAAATCGCTACGGGCGCAACAATAGTTTTAATGGCTTGTTGCAAAATTCTAAATAACCGAAATATAGAAAATTGGTGTAAAAAACATTTTTATTGGGCGATTTTACAATAAATTAATATTATTCCTTTAATAATAATAATATGAACGATATTAAGTAAATGATTTATAATTACCTGCCAAAGGACACAAATTAAAATACAAATTAAAATCAAATCGCCAAAAAGACAAATAACAAATCGCAGATCGTGTGGCAATTTGTCCAATGCCTTCCAACGTACAGCCGGGCACCTTTACCGACAACAGCCGGAACGGCTTCCAATGCCAACGTTGGACGCATGACGTTGGGCACTCGTAGTTCGAGCATCGGCAACACGATGCGTCCAGTCATCATTCGCCCAACGTTGGAAGGTGTTCGTCACATCGTGTGGCGCCGCTTTAACGTACAAACACTCGGTCACACACTCACACATTTATTATTCATTATAAGAAATAGCTAATAATAAAGAATAACTAATTTTCGCTGATAATTCTTCCACTTCTAATTAATAACTAATTAATTGTACGTCAAGTTAAAAAATGTTAGAGGACTTATCATCCTCATGTAGGGTATCAAAAAACAATTCTATTTTAATTGAATGCAATATCTATTGATATGTTAAAGCAAATAATTACTGCAAATACAACACTCCTTGATATCTAAACCCACAATTAAGTAAGGAGATATTTCTTACATGTATTAATTGAATTCCATCATAGAATCATTATGAATTTACATATTCATCAGGTATATGAATGAATGTCATAGAATACACTACGAAGATATCCTTTAGTCAATTAGGAGAGAAATTATGACAATGATGAATTAAGTAAAAGATGAGTAAAGATTATTAAAATAATCAAAGAGAACTCTAGGTTTTTTTGAAATTATATTTCAAATTTTGCCCCTTTTCCTAGAACATTTATTTGTATTTTATAAATACGTATTTCGACTACAATGTAGTCATCATCAGTATGAATTAGCTAATCGTAACTATCTCTGGGATATGGATTCAGAGATATGTTGCTTGTTGCTAATTTGATGCCTGTGTCAGCTAATTCATACTGATGATGACTACATTGTAGTCGAAATACGTATTTATCACACAAATGTTCTAGGAATAGGGGCAAAATTTGAAATATAATTTAAAAGATGAGTAATTTAGTCTGACCAAAAACGATGGTGGTGTAAATTTTTTTGCATCATAATGAAATCAGGTTTATATTTTGGTAACCCTTTCGAAGAATTCAAAGGCTCATATATCTGTTCATTTTATTACTCCTGTTTACCAGTTTCTTCGTGCCAACTATATAATTGTGTCTTTAAAAAATGTATTACCTTATATTTTCTGGGAGATATATCCTTGAATTAAGAAAGAAAACTTTTGTATAAGTATGTGGGTATATACTTATAAAAATAGTTGGTTGATCATAACGGTTTAATTTCAAAATAAAGCGTCCCACGCTTTTACAATTACAATTGAATCATGTAATGAAAAAGTTTTGAGCGTTTTTTTTCTTTATTTCGACGATGATATTAACAAGGTTAATTAGAATTTTCGAATTTACATCAAATATGCACCGTTTTGTTCGATAACTTTTGTCCATTTTGAAGGCAATTTCATAATTCCGCGAGTGAAAAAGTCCTCGCCCCTATTGGTAAAAAACATGACCATCTAATTTTCACAATCCTTTATTGAGACCAGTTTTTTACCATCAGGAAAATTTTGCAAATGCTTGAAACGGTGATAATCGCTTGGTGCCAGATATGGGCTATGCGGTGGGTGCAATATAACCTCCCATCCAAGCTCTCGGAGTTTCTGGCACGTCGTTAAAGATGTGTGCGGGGACTGGCGTTGTCTTGATGGAACACAATACCTTTTTAATGGTCAATTCTGGACGCTTCTCGTCGACCACCTGCTTCAATTGGCCCGATGGGAGCAGCTCATAGAAGGATTCTCTTCCAATCCCACCAAACTCACTGTAAAACCTTCGTTAATCTGAGCTTGTCGATCGTTTGGACCGGCTCACCATGCTTGGACCACGATCTTTTTCGAGTTTTGTTCTCGTATGTGACCCATTTTTCAACGCCAGTCTCCATCCGCTTCAAAAATGGGTCGATTTTGTTACGCTTTAGCAAAGAATCGCAGGCATCAATTCGCTCCAAAAGGTTCTTTTGCGTCAATTCATGTGGCAACCATACATCGAGCTTCTTCTTGAGACCAACTTTATGCAAATGGTTCCAAACGGTTTTCTGGCTAATTTTCAGTTCCTTGGCAATGGAGTGCACGCTTGCCGGTCCAACTAGACGATTTCCATGATTTTATGAACATTTTCGACAGTTGGCCGACCAGAGCGTGTCTCATCTTCGACGTCTATATTACCAGAACATAAGCGTTGGAACCAACGCTTTGCTGTTGCACTCGATGCTGTATTGGGTCCATAAACAGTACACATTTTTTTGGCCGCCTGCTCCGCTTTTTCCTTTTGGTCGTAGTGGTACTGAAGAATGTATCATTTTTTTCCATTTTTCAACGCTCTAACACACAACTGGATTCACTAAACACAAAACTATCAAATAACTTTTTTTCAAGCGTTATGTCGCCTTAAAGTCGCAGTATAGAATGACAATGCAACGTATATATCGTGAGATATGGCTCACTAAAGCCATCTAACGAAAAACGCTCAAAACTTTTTACTTCACCTATATATAAAGGATTAATTATTAATAAACGCTTATATGTTTTAAGTACAATATAAATGACCACTCAAAACTCATAATACTATGATATGAGGATACTGTCAGAGTATATATATATATATATATATATATATATATATATATATATATATATATATATATATATATATATATATATATATATATATATATATATATATATATATATATATATATATATATATATATATATATATATATATATATATATATACCGTGTGTGTTGGACAGCTTTTCCTATAGGGAATCAATGTTAAATATTATTTACTATAATAACTATACACAATGCTTAATAAAGATATGGGGGTACACTGTGGTGCATGGCATGTGTTGTGTACATAATGCTGGCAGCTGTCTAAAGTCGTCAGTACTATATAAACATTTAATTAGAGTGCGTTAAATATATTCATCACTGTCTTCTTAAGTTTAGCCATCATTCGTACGAATATTCCTCCATTATTTGCTAAACAATATCCGAGTCTATTGTTGAAATCTAGCCGGGTATTTTCTAGCACTTGAGGAGAAATATTTGCACAATTGTCAACAATTCTTTGCCTTAAATGTTGCAAATTTTCAGGCCAATTCCGCGAATAGATCTGTGTTTTGAGAAAACCCCACAAAAAAAAGTCGTTTGGAGATAGATCTGACAATCTGGCTAGCCACTTGAAGGTTCCAAAACCACTCATAAGACGTTCCTTGAAATTTTATTCCAGGTACAGCCTTACTATCCTAGCATTGGGTGCAGGGCAACCATCTTGTGTGAATATGACAATTGTGCGAATATTTCTCCTCAACTGCTAGAAAATACCCGGCTAGATTTCTACAATCGACTCGGATATTGTTTAGCTAATAATGGAAGAATATTTGAACCGTTGGTTTAACTTTTTTTTTGTCAGGATTATATTTTTATTTTATTTTTTTTGGGGTTTTATTTTTGTTTTAATTTGTGTGGATTGTTGTTTTATGTTATACCGTTTATAGAATTCTATCATTTATTTTCAAACATTCCACATACAAATAATAAGGGATATTCAAAAAAGAATTTTCAATTGTCAGAAGTAATGGCTAAACTTAAGAAGACAATAATGAATATATTTAACGCACTCTAATTTGATTTTTATGTAGTACTGACGACTTTAGACAGCAGCTAGCATTATGTACACAACGCATCTCATATACCACAGAGTACCCCCACTATTTTTATATCTTTATTAAGCATTTAGTATAGTTATTATAGTAAATAATATTTAACATTGATTCCCTATAGAAAAAGCTGTCCAACACACACGGTATACCATTTTTCAGGCGAGAGACTAGAATAATAACTAGTGCCTCGAGACCACATCGGTAAATAAGATTTTGTCTTTTCTACGATGATAGTGTTTCAACGGTGAGCAGACAAACAGACAAGCGGACTGGAGGAATATAATATGTACTATACAACCTTACAAAAAATATAATTGAACCTAAGACAAAAACAAAAATTTTGTTGGCCTGGTAAATTGAATTAAACAAAATCAATTTAGCTCGCCTCCTATATTTCAATCTTCAACCAAACTCTCTTACCTTCAACCATCCTCCCCGCTCAATGTCATTCGTTAAAAAAAATTGATCCTTTGGTACCACTTTAAATTGATAAAACTGAGCGGCATATTCTGTTCTTATTTAAGTGGCCATCATAGCCAAAATATTTCTTATAAATTAATAATATTCATACCAATTTGAAATCGTCATTATCTTGATTCCGTTTCATGAACATTTGGCGACTTTATACTTTCCATGCTTTCAGTCAATAAGAAATTATAATAGATGTAAGCCACAAAAGAAACTACTGTTCGAGATTCAGAATCATAATTCAATGTATGGCAAGTCTATTAGAATAAAGAGGCTGGATGTGACAGGTCTACCCACACTCTCAATTTCCTATTTGGAGTTCCTGAATAGTATTGGTTAGGAGTCGATACCATTATGTATTCTTGAGATATGCGAGACGAAAATAACGATGGATTCGAACTGTAGAGACCTCGAAACATCGAGATATGTCGTAATTTTCAATTAGAAGAATAGAATCCATTACAATAACCAAATGAGACGTTCATAAGTCATCTCAATATGACCAGATCATCTAAGTTTTCTGGCTACTAGCTCGGTTTTCGTATTTATTTCTTAGATTCATATAAGTTTAAGAAAAAAGTGGCAAAAAGTTGATCTGTCGAGTTTCACTAAATAAAAACCCAATTCTCTACAAAAAGCCCCCTCCCCCAACCCACCCACTTTCCAGATCGAATTATCTAATCAAACATTAATTCTAATCGATTGATTACGATTTAATTCCACCAAGTAGCGTAACCCATCAATTACAAATTGTCTGTACAAGACTGGTTTGAAAAATCGGAAACTCTAATTCTTGTAACTACCACCTATTCAATTCATTATCCTTTGTTTAAGAACTGAATAATTTTTACAAAAAAATCAACCAAAAAAGAAGCTAACAAAGAACACTAAAATTGTTTGCACATTTTTCACAAACAATAAGATAACTATCATTATTTTAACTATAGGGAACAAATAGCAGTCTGTTTAAAATAAACTTACAAATATACTGCACAAAACTAACTTTCTAAGAAACAGGAATGATTTTTGAGTTGTTATCAATGTATGTTCATTCCGTTTTTGATTATAATGTCGAATAAGAATTTGTTTGTTATTCAAAAGAAAATGTCTTTTCAGTTGTTTTTTTTTAAACACAATAATATTTCTTGAAAGAAAATTTTATTATTTTGTTTGTTGTGAAGACGACTGAAACAAGAAAATCTGAAGAAATGTAGTCAATTAAAGTTACATTTTATTTGATTTTGGTCATCTGTGACTATATCAGGAAGATCATATTTTGTTCCCATGTACTGTGGGCCACAAAAGTAGCGTTCATTTTTCAAAAATATTTATTTGAATTGTACCATAATAATTCAGTTTTTAGGAAAATGTTGGTATATTTATTTATTACAAGTTTTATCCGAAATATTTTTCGAAAATCGAAAAATCCTTATTTGCCGCCACGTGTAAGTCACGGCAAGATTGGAAAAAATAAACCTTCAAAATAAATAATCAAAATATTTTCACGGTATGGAGAATGTATACACTTTGGGGTATGAAGTTTTATGATTTAAAATTTAAATGGCTGATAGAATTTTCTTAAAGAAAATTCCAATAGATTGTTTAAAAATCAATATATGAAGTTCAAATTATAAATTAAAAATAAAAAATGAATAAGAAATCATAGTTTTCTAGATCTATTAGCCTTTGAGATAATTAATACTCCAAGATATCCTAAAACCTTCTCTAGAAATAAATCAAATTACAAAACAAGATTTCGGATTCAAACAAACCGTAAATTTTGCCTGAAAGATAATGATTGATTATGAGTGTGTTAGTAATTACCGAGGTAACTCCAGGAAATGTATACTGCACGCAAAGCTATCTAAATATAATAGAAAATTAAGATTTAGAATCAAGTATATTACACATTCACTCTGTGTTACATGGATTTGGAAGAAGAAATTTTCAAGATTTCAATGCATGCAGTGTATCATATTATCCAGAATGCAATAAAAGATTTATCCTATGATATGTGATTACAATATTACATATCATTTCTAGATTAGGAACTACGAGGCAAGTCCCCCCCCCCCACTGCGACCAACAAGATTTCAAGTGACAGCCTCTCTCTGTCTCTCTCTATTAAGATCCCAGACTGGATCCGAATCCTTGACGAAACCCAGGATTTAAGCTTAACTTAAACTGAAGTATTATCACTTTGATTGGTAAGAGGAAAGCTTTACCTAGGAACTTCAGCCTTCTTTAGGTGACTTGGAACTGCATAGTAGATGACTCTCTGTTTCCACCACATCATCACACAGGTGATAAGTCTCACTCTCGTTCTTGCCGATATTCTTGTGGTGATAGCTCAGAGTGGGCAATGTCCAGACAGAAGTTGGGTTATGATCAAAATGCGTATCATTTCATTTATTGATCACCTGTATATATATATATATATATATATATTTATATTATTTTTTTGCCCTATTTTGTATAAATGGTTGCACATAACATACAGAAGAAGGAACATTGACGACAACAACGGACGACAAATGCTTTTAAAGTTGGCACCAAATGAAAATGGACGACACAAACTAACCAACCGAGACGAAAAACTAACAATAATTTTCTCAAACCAAAGTAAGTAGTATAAACCAAATGGAATATTTCCCACATATTGAAGAGATACAGAGTACATATAGACATACAGACAAACACACAGTCTTTTTACAATTTTTCTTTTGCCCATTACAAACATTATCTTTGTATCAATTTTCTCTTGTATCAAAGATATGAAATTTTCTTCTTTTCGTCTTCTAAGTTCTGTGTATATTTTTCTCTGTAGGTATGTTATAAATCAAATATGCTTTGACAAATTATTAAATAACCTTAAAAGTGTATACTTTTTTCTGTGTATAGATATCCTGTCCGGTCATGTTTGCTATATTTAAACACAAACAAAAATGTTGGACTCTATATATCTTGAAGGTATTCGAAAAAAATTTGGTCTAATCTATTTTAACAAATAACAGTTTTTAAATTTTTCAAAATACTACGATTGCTTTTGGATAATTACCGAAATGGTGTAGCGAAATTTATCAGTAACGGGAAAAGCCTTTACCTTTGTGAAGTCATCTTATCATAGCAAATATTAAAATATACATACACCCACACACAAATATTGGAAAAAATAAAAAAGTAACTTTTAAGTCTAAGTCCTACACTAATGTAAATACCTAAATAATTTTGAGTTGGCGCCAAAAATCTCCATCGAAATGGGCGAAGGGTGAATCTGATTTTCGGTTAAAAATAAATATTACAAAATATTAAATTTTATTTGTTTGGCGCCGACTCATAATTATTTAGGTATTGACATTAGTGTAGGACTTAGACTAAAAAGTTACTTTTTTATTTTTTCCTTTCTTTTCGAAGGTTTAATTTTTTGTTACAAAGTTTTTATTTTTTGCTTTTCAGTTACTTTCTTTTTTCGTAGGTTCTATTTTTTCTTAAAAAGTTTTTATTTGATGAAAGAACTGTATTTCCGAAGCTTTAGTCAAAATAAAAATTCCATTACGTTATCTTTTAAATCGTCAAACATGGGTTTTTCTGGTTTAATATATCAATTTTATTCAATTTGATGGTCTAAAATTTTTCGAATTTTTCTAAGGAGTGTATTTTGAACAAAATCGTACAAACTCGACAAAAAAATTTTGTTTCCGATTTGAATGACATTCACTATATAAAGAAAATAAAACACTATAAAAAGAAAAAAATTCTTATTATACCCTGTATATGTAAATATACAAGGTATATTAAGTTTAGTCCTGACTTTGTAACGCTTGAAAATATTGATCGCAGGCATGAATGTTTGGCATAGGTGTTCAGAAAATGGCCTCATTCGGCCATTTTCGCATGTCCTTCCGTCTGTCCGGCTGTCTGTGAACATAGATAACTCAAAAACAAAAAGAGATAACCAGCTGAAAGTTTGTATGTGTGTTCAAGAGCTAAAAACTAAGGTCAAGATCGTGAATGGAAAAGTCGGACCATGTTTGGGCAAAATGGGAAAATTTGTCCATCTTTTTTAAATCGTAAGAGGTAAGCCAAAAAATATTCTTTTTTTTTTAAATAAACAACTTTTGTTATACATTTTATTACATAAATTCAGGATACACCGGGTATTTAGGCAATTAACTCAGTTTGTTGACATTTTCACTTGTTTTTCTTCTTGTTTTACTAAACGATAAATACGATTTTCTCATATAGTGATACAAGAAGAAAACAAAACAATCATTAAACAACTTGGCGAGCCATTTACGACTTATCGTTAAAAATTTTTTTTATTTGGATGGCATTCACTACTTATTAAAGAGAAATAAACCCAAAAAAACACCAACAAGCCTGTTAATTTGACACAATTTACGGATTATCGTCTAAAATCGTACACAAGGTAAAAAATTACATCCAGGAGGCTATGTCGGAAGCTATCCGTCAAATCATAGCTAAAAATGGAAGAACCAAATGCTGTATTTTGTGGAAATTGGTATGTAATCCAAATTGGTTAGCTTAAACCTGTTAGATTCTATAGAAACCAGGCGCTCCCAGCTGAGATTCGAAATCTCCATTTGAACTTTTGATGATCTTGTTGATGATGATGAGAGTCTCATGTCTCGTTGCCACAAACGTTGACTAACATACTGTTCCTTTTTTTTCAATCGTATGCTGTATGAATAATTTGTTCAGTGGTACAATCTCCACAAGGAAAGTTCCCTAAGCAAATGATTCATTTTCTTCCTCCACCCTTTTCTCCCTCAACATTCTCTGAAAGTGCCATTGAGTCCCCTTTTCGAATTACGTGACCCTTTGAAGCAATTAATTTCCACACTTATCATTAGTGAACTGTATCTTAGACTTTTTAATTTCCACAAATATTATAATAAAAGTGATAAAATATCCTCTAATTGAAAAATACACGAACAAATATAAAATTTTATCTAAAAACATATGATGATTAACTCATGAATAATAGAAATTTCTAACATAAACTAATAAAATAGATTTCAAGATATGCACACCGCACACTAGACGAAGAAAATTGTGGAAAATTACATTTTGTAATTGTATTCATACAAATTCAGTTATCACCGTTTTACCCATTTATATAAATACGACCACCACCATATCAACAGAGAGCTATATGGTTTTAGTAATTGAACTGTCAAAACTATTATAGTACTTACTATTAGTTGTGTATAGTAAATTTAAAATCGGTATGAGTAAAGGGGTCCATACACTAGGCGAATCAGGTTTCTATCGATATATATTTGAAGAAATTTTTGCAAAATCATGTCATCGTCATAACCTCAATAGTTACGAAATTAAAATATCTATTAAATTCAAACATTACTTTTTCACTAAGTGAATTACAATTTTTATACCCAGTATATTTGTAAATACAAATTTGTAAATTTGTAACTCTTGAAAATATTGATCGCAGAAAAAAATTTTTGTTATAGGTGTTCATAAAATTACCTAATTCGTTCAAAAACGAAAAGAGATAACGAGCTGAAATTTTTTTGTGTGTTCTAAAGCAAAAAAGTAAGGTCAAGTTCGTTAATGGGCAAAATCGGAATGTTTCCCCCACACAGGGGGGAAAATTTATATCTTTGAAACCGTAAGAGATAGAAAAAAAAATATTGATAAAAAATCTTCTTCTCTTTAAAATAAACAACTTTTATTTGAGAAATTTTTAAATAAACTCAATAGTTTTCTCATAATTTGTGCAAGTTGAAAATGAGAAATACAAGTGATAGGTAAACAAAGGCATGCATGTATACATGTACATAGCATCCATACATACTTTTTTTTTCCCATTATATTTGGTATTAAGTCTATTAACGACTTTGTAACGCTTGAACATATTGATCGCAGGAAAAAAATTCATATCTTATAAACTTTCAATTTGAAGTATTGTTCAAACATTGATATAAAAACTCAATATATACTGGGTATTCAAACAATTAACTCAGTTAGTTTTTCCATTACTTGGTATTATTTATATTAAAGCTATGAAATAGTTTTCATAACTATTTGACCTAAAACTTTTTTCAAGAAACAACCAAATTATTAGAAAAATACTTCAGACTAAAGATATGATTAACCAGTGAATAACACGTGCTGATTAGCGTGCGGCGTAAATAGAGTGATGCCAGTTCATCCGCCCACTGGAGAACCATTCGACAACCTATCACAGAATGTCGACAATCGCAACTTAATTGAAACGCTGGACCGTCAACGAAAGTATTGCTTCGGTAATCAAAAAACCGCTTGCAACATGATTGCTTAGCCCACTGAATAGGTGATACTTGAGCAGTTCTACCACCAATAATTTGGTTGCGCAACCTGGTTATTTCAATATCTCCTAGTGAATGGGCCCCTTTAGAAGGAGAAACAAAAAGACAAAGACATATCACACAACATATCTATAATATATAGAAACTGGAAATAGAATTGTTATTTGAATTATCGTATCGTTAGTTTTGATAATTCCGATTATTTCGAATAATACCTACTATTTTATGTATAGGGAAAAAAAACTGAATAATTGTGGAAGGCGGAACATAGTAATGTTCAAGTTAAATTATACAGTTGCTTAGTTCAAACTATTGGCAATGTGCTTAATTGTTGATAATAGCAACTATGTGGTAAAAATTCACAATAATTAGAAACAGATTTTTATATGAGACGGAAAAATTTCAACGGTTTCTAAGTGTCAGATGTACACTGTCATGTGGTTAAAAGAAGGCTTCTATAAATATTTTATATAAAATTATCTTTTCGCTATGGAGAAAACTACACAGCTGGGACATAAATTGTTCCAATTTTTCAGTGTGATATATTCAAAAATTTGTTCTCCAAAATCAAGAGTTCAGAAGTTATAAGAAAATGAACAATAAAATTGTTTATAACAATTTATGGCACTTGAATTTTTTAATCCTAATGATCCAATGGTCCAATCTGCACCTGTTTCTCGATTATTTAAGTAAGAGTATTCGTTTATTTTGTTTTTGATCGATTATTTTAGTAATAAAAACAGCAACTTTTGAGTACTTAACATCTAAAATCATAAACATCTCTGTACATTTGAAAGTTTGAGAAAAAATGATAAGGTAATGAATTGTAGCAAACATGATTTCCTACAACTTTACTCCATATACATTTTTCGATTGCTGTAATATTGAGAGAGAGATTTTATATTTTCTTCTTTCTCTTTACCCCCCTTTCCCCTAGATATATGTCATTTATTAATAAAATTGGCCTTGTCAATACCAAAATCATATCAGATGCAATATTTCATTTGGATCAGACAAAAATTGTGACCGTTAGAGAGTGATTTATGTATTATAAGGAAATTCGCTATTATTTATATTGAAAATTATATAAATACGTACGGTTAAAATTGTCCAGATATCTCGTATAGAGCGCGAAATAACCAATTGAGAAAATGTCGGAATCGGATTTTATGCAATTATAACTAAACATTTTACATATACTATGATACAAAACTATAAGTAGCATTTAAAAATAAATTTGCCTGTCGACTTTAAAATCCACGCTACCGTTGCAGTGAATTCTACATCACACAGACAGATAGACAGACATGGTAGGTAGTAGGTTAACAAATATGTGAATAATTATATATATCTAGTTTAGTTTTTTTTATTCAATTCAATTATCAAACCAATTGTTTTTTTCTCGTTATACACAGACGTCAATGTGAAAACTTTGAAATATTTATACTCTAATTATATTTTAATTATAATTCTATTGGCTGATTCACACGTACTGTCACAATCAATAGGGGTGTACATAGCTCATAGTTTTACTGTCGATTTGTGACGACTTCAGTTTCGAAAAAATGTTTCTTTGTAAAACTGATAGTATTTTTATAAAAAATTTGACATAGAGATGAAATTGAACAAAATTTATCGCTGCGTATTAAAAATAAATCATTCAAAAAAGTTAATTAACCAAAGCATTTGGTAATAATAACAAACAGAGTAGTGAGGCTCAACTGTGATAGTTACATATGCGTTACTGGGTTACGTTAGTGAAAATAAACAAAAGATTATTATTTTGTTAATCAAACTCATATTTTCGTATGAAAAATATAACTAATTGTTTAAATGTAATAAGCCTGCCTAAAACCGTTATTAGAATATGGCGTCATGAGTAAATTATACCAATAGTATGAGTACAAATCAATGAGTTTTTGAAAAAAAAATTTGTAAAATTTGATCAATTAATTGGGAATAATTACGATTAGGTAATTCGTATTAATTCTTACTGATCACTACTTTAACAATCGGGGCAATTTATGAAATTTCAGAATAATAAGATTTTCCCACAATCCCATTGTCCATTTAAAAATATAAGACACTATTTGCATTCAAAATTCGTTCATATAAATCCAGTGGTAATCAACTTATTAATGGATAAACTTCGAAAAAATCAGAAGAAAGTTCAATTTTGGTATAGAGTCTCACTATGGCGTTCCAATGACACTGTTAAAAGTTCTCATCGATCCAGATGACGCTAAAAACCAAAGATTATTTTCTGCAGTTTTCTGTGTACCAGAATACAGCTTTCCTCTAATTTTTTTACCGACGAAAGATGGACGTACTTAATTCAACCTGTATAATCTTTTTTTTATGTATGATCACGTATAATTTTTTACAGAGTTGTCCGATTGTGATAACTTTTGTTTTCTTGGATAGGGTATACTTCAAAGTTGGTCCCATATAAATTTGAAAAAAAAAATTTCAAATTTTAGCTACAAAAAAATAAAAAATAAACAGTATTTGAAATCACTCAATATCTTTGCGCAGTTTAAATGTTTTGTTACCCGACGAAAACAAACGAAGGACGTTCTCAAGTCAACCCTTATATTTTTCAAAATTCAATCAGAGTGAATACTACTAGATCATTACTTAATTTTGTTCAGTACCATGACTATAATAATGTTTCCGATATGTTTGGAAAAAACGATAATCCGTTATTTTACCACTCTACATACTGTGCGGAGTTTAAATGACACTTTCTTCTGATGGGTTTGGTGAATACTAAAATCTATAGAATGTGAACTTTTCGTACGTTTTCGTCTCATACCTTACAAACTCTACGTGGAAAATTTTACGTTTTGGGCTTATTAAATGGATTTTCAATGAAATAAAATAATATAATTGTTAAATTTAAAAATATGAAAATCCAAAGTTATATAATATTCTAACACGAGTGCATTTTATTGTTGGATTTGTAACAGACTTGTCGTACTGGTAAATTTCTGCAAACTTTCAAAATATATTCAATATTCGTTTTCATAATCATGAAGCCATGCAAGTAGATAGATAGATAGGTAGATAGATAGATTGTAGAGGCTGCCCTGGACGGGCACACTTCGACCATAAAGTCCATTGTTATGCCTAAGGATTTAAGGATATGATTGGAATGGAAGGAATTTTTCTTTATAGACTAGGAATTGGTAGGATATGCGGCTGCAGCCAACTATTATAGGAACTCTGCCGATATTCATCTGGAGTTCGTGAAGGAAACTGCAGAAAACCTTCTCCAGGATAGCCGGTTACTTCGTTCTTGTCCATGCGCCGACAGTTTAGTCAATTAACTCCCCTTTTTTTTCTTAGTAATTGACAAACTGCCGATGCCGGGATTCGAATCCATAACCTACCAGTTTCCGAGTAGGCATACTGCGCAGACATGACGCCTTAGACCGCTCGGCCTCTTGGACTGGTAACCAGTAGATAACCAGTCGTAAGAAAACTTTGGTTATTGTGAAGTACAATTCGATATCCAATTTATTTATTCTCGGCAAACATATAAAAACTTTTTTCTCCTTTAAATAAAATTACTTTAAAGGTAAAAGAAGCTTCGGGTTCTCTTTTTAATCCCAAGGTAATTATACAAGAAAAAAAATATAAGAAAAAAATTTTATTGTGAAAATCATTTTCTGAGCAAAAATTCAAATCACAAATTAGAATAAACAAAGGAATGATTATCATCTTAGTTTCTAACGATTCGTGCTACTTTCTTTTGAAAAATTAAACAGAGAAAAACTTTTTTTACGTTTAATTAGGTATGAATATTTTGTTTTAAACTTAAAAATCGACATCTTTTTATTTCAAACAAACATATAATTATTATTATCTAGTGCAAATGTATAAGACATAATTTTCACTTAATTTTCTATTGTTTTTTCTTCACATTACATATTTTTCTATGTAAGAGCTTTCTTTATACAGAACGCAGGCGAGACAGGAAAAAAAGTCCTATTTATGATAAAGTTACATTTTCTATCTTACATGTGTTGATCTTATATGTGTTGATTGATTTAACATTATAAAAGATTAAAGTTTTCTATGTTTTATATGAAAATAAAATTTAGAGTTAAAAAATAATAAAAAAAACATGCTTTTATTGGAATGAGATCCAGAAAATGCAATATAATATAATAAATAGATTGACAACAAAATTAACTTTAACGTAAACAAAAGCATGGAATGCTCTCTACTTACTCTTGTAAAAAGAGAACCATTATGAAGGCGTAAGTAAAGAGCACCCCATGCTTTTATAAAACCTGTGACTGAGACACGCACCACATTAGCAACAAGCAACATATCTCTGAATCCATATCCCAGAGATAGTTTCGATTAGCTAATTCATACTGATGATGACTACATTGTAGTCGAAATACGTATTTATAAAAAAACAAATGTTCTAGGAATATGGGAAAAATTTGAAATGTAACCCCATGCTTTTGTTTACATTGAAGTTAATTTTGTAGTCAATCTCTTTATTGTATTTTATTTTAATTTATTTTGCAATTTTAGGCCATATTCCAATAAAAGAATGTTTTTTTAGTTTTACTTTTCGTTTTTTAGTCTTAAATTATTTTTTATATTTTAGTTTTATTCTTCATTTTTATTCCCACGAGTGAGGAAATGAATCCAATTCATAACAAAGAAAATATATATCGAATATATTATTTTATTAAGTTTATTTAATTTAATGTTCAATAATAACCATTTTCCGAGGGCATGGAGCACAGGGTTACTTATTATCATCTATTCAAGGGTAAGGGCACTATAACCGATCCCAATAACTATCGTGCACAAACATTAATGCCCAATATCAGTAAATTATACACAGTCGAAGTGCTTTAATCCATCTATAAATACGCTGATTGTTGTGGTCTGATGAATAATAGTAGAGTATCACCAACTTTCCGCCCATTTCGTGGATTAAAACAGAAAATTAACAGCTAGGAAATTGTAGGTATTGCTGCCCTCTACCAGGCCTTGTTACCCTATTACCCTGAGAGGCGTGCACAAGGTGCTACCAGCCAGCCCAACTGGACCAATAAGTTTTTAAGAGGTTTTACTCTTCAACAACAAATCGAAAGCAATGGAAGTTATAAATTTTCTGCTAAATTTCGTGATATTCTACTTTTTGCACGTCGGGGTGTTTTTGGTACAGTTTTACAAAACCAAGTTTACTCTACCTTAATGTTGCATCCCAGACAATAAAAACATTCAGGATCAAAACAGTCCATAATAAAAACAGTATACTCTTTGTTTTACTTTACCATCCATCTAATGAGATATCGAGGACAAAGGTCATACCAGACGAATGGAAGATAGGGGTTATATGTAACATTTTTAAAAAGATGAAAAGAGCGACCCGAGAAATTATCGACGAGTTACATTACTGCCAATCATAAGTAAAATTATCTTAAAAGCAGTAGCAAATAGAATCCAAGAATGGGCAATAAATAAGAACATCAACCCAAAATTTCAAGCTGGCTTTAGAATACAGTTCGGAACTCTGGACAACATCTTTATGTTGTTATATAAACATAATATCTCGAAAATTAAACGTCAGAATACTTTGTTTTTATTATTAACGTAATCTACTACATTTTAACGACTTAATTTTATGTTATTTGCAGACTTTTATCTTTATCAGAATAAATTTATGATTTAATCAAGCCATCTCTTTATACGACGTGTTCAAAATCCAAGTTTTAACTATTGGGATCTGTAGCACTCAGATACGACATCTAGCGGCGAAATTTAACAACTAACCAAATAAGTTAAACGATGACTGCTGATATATTTCAATCAAATATTGTTAATATATTTTAATTATAATGTTAATTTTTTTCTATCTAAATAATTGTGTATTATTTTTTTAAATATTATTTCAGTGATTTTTTGAATTAAAAGTTGATCTTAGTTAATTGTATTTGCTGATGGAGTTTCCTGCTCGTAATAGTAAAACTGAAGTGTGTTGCTATGTGCTTGGCTGTCATAGCTAAGCTTGTGATGTAAAATAAAATTTTTCAATATTCCACATCCCAAACAAAATTTTATTTATAAAGTCAATAAATTTGGTGATGAAGAAAGTAGACGCCAAGCGTGAATCCGAGTATTGAGAATTCGCAAAAATAGTAACGTTTGGTATGAGAATCTGTTCAAAAATATAAATATTATGTTCAAATTTACAAATTTCTTGCATTGAAAGTTTCATTTTATTTTTTAAAATAAACAGAAAGCTAAATTTATATAAATTTTTTTTTATATATATGTTAACACAGTAGGTTCGACCATATTTCATTTTGTACATATTTTTACCGCTAGATGCAATTTTGAAAGCCACGCCTAATGCCAGAGATCCCAATAATTACTGATAAAAACAAAAAAATAAATTATAACATATAAAAATTCTAAACTTTTAGCTTTACTTTGTTCGAACCACCAATAAAACTTAACAGAGATTTAAACAACTAAAAAATGAATCAAATCTGAAACGGGTCTTTGAATAATAATTAATGTAGTTCTTTTGGATACAAAGTAAAATCGTTTCTTACGAATATATAGAAGAGAAAAAAAGAATGTTCTATGTTTGTAGACAAAAAACAAATACTATTATTTAGCTGCATAGCGACATTTATATATATATATATATATATATATATATGAAATATATATATATATGAAATATATATATATATATATATATATATGAACTATATATATATATATATATATATGAAATATATATATATATATATGAAATATATATATATATATATATATATATATATATATATATATATATATATATATATATATATATATATTCTAAACTTTTAGCTTTACTTTGTTCGAACCACCAATAAAACTTAACAGAGATTTAAACAACTAAAAAATGAATCAAATCTGAAACGGGTCTTTGAATAATAATTAATGTAGTTCTTTTGGATACAAAGTAAAATCGTTTCTTACGAATATATAGCGACATTTCATATATATATATATATATAAATGTCGCTATGCAGCTAAATAATAGTATTTGTTTTTTGTCTACAAACATAGAACATTCTTTTTTTCTCTTCTATATATTCGTAAGAAACGATTTTACTTTGTATCCAAAAGAACTACATTAATTATTATTCAAAGACCCGTTTCAGATTTGATTCATTTTTTAGTTGTTTAAATCTCTGTTAAGTTTTATTGGTGGTTCGAACAAAGTAAAGCTAAAAGTTTAGAATTTTTATATGTTATAATTTATTTTTTTGTTTTTATCAGTAATTATTGGGTTTATATATATATAATTATTGGGTTTATATATATATATATATATATATATATATATATATATATATATATATATATATATATATATATATATATTTGTACAGGTAAGTAAGCATGTATATACCTGTATAGGTGATTGTATTATTATGTGATAACTGTAGCTACTTACTAAACATTACTAGTTAATATTGCTACCAGCTGGGCTTTACTGCAGAGAAGTACAGCCTACAATAACAACTACTTACATGTAATGTTATTATATAATTTTAAATAGGCGATAGATGTTACATGAATTACAAGTACTTGACAGTGTCTTCAATAAGTAAAACTTATAATACAAAGACTTCAAGATAATCGTTTATTCTGTAAAAAACATTAAACAATCTGATTACTAGACAATCAGTTTAAAAGATTAATCTCTGTCAACAGGGAATAATTTTAATATTATTACTATAAATTACCATTGTGTTCGTCACTTTCAACCCAAGAAAGGGAAGACTTCAGTTGTAAATAACTTCAAAAATCCTATTACTTTTTACGTGTTATGGAGGTTTTCGAAAGCTTTACTGAGCAAACTAATTGAACAATGAAAAAGTTAAAAAAAATGAAAATTTATACTCTACTTGGACCCCAGTATCAAGTCAACATTAGTGCAACAGATATGTCACCAAGCTACACTTTTTCATCAACAATAAAATTTGTATTTTTAATTTAATGGACAAAAATACAGATAGGATTAAAGTTCAAAAATTGTCTTTTTAATTAACGTTATTAGAGGTTTCGTATTGAACATACCAGGATATCTTGGTATATTCATACATGTACAAATCTCGTCAAATTTTAGAAGTCATAATTTTTAAGCTTTGTATTGCTATCCTTTAGTGTTTAAAAATATAGTACTTACAGTAGCAGTGCCCGAATATCTAAAATAAGTATTACGAACATTTGGCCACAAAAGTTTCGAAACAAATTGGATAAAAATTGTTCATTTGAAACATACATACAACATTTACTCAAAACATGTTCTCAAAAACCGTATGAATAAGGTTCAAATTATCTCAAAAATTTTGTGAAAACTGTTTTTGTTAATTTTAGTACAAATTAGCGAATATGGAAAAGAACATCATGAAAATCTGATAAAATTTATCCCATGACAATCCAAACACAATAAAAATTGCGCACCGTAAATAAAATAACAAGATGGTTTTCTCTTAAGGAAGAGTCTAATTTTAAAGTTAAGGCTAGGAAACATAGGTAAGGCGTAAGGTAAGAATTCTAGTTAGTCTTCAAAACTTCATAAAATAAAATAACCAAATACAGCAAGTACAATTCCACTCTTAAATAGTTAAATTATATGTAAAATTTTATCCTATCGAGTATTATAAGTTTTAAAATCGTATTAAAAAAATCATACAACACAATAGACAGAGATGTCGTATAGACATACATAGATAGATATTTTCTACTTTTATACACGAACACATGGAAAATTGTAAAAGAAAATTCCATAGAAGACAGTATATAATACATATACGTATGTATACACAATATTTCTAACACGTGTTAAGTACATTTACACACTTGAGATGATATACAATAGACAATAATAGACAATAACATATACACACGTTTATGAATACTGAAGCAACCAACTTACTACTACTGTGTTCTGTATAGTTCTACATATTATATAGAAGTGAGTTTATTCTCTATTGTATAATAGAGAAGATATTATCATTATACACGTCATTCATTCTATCTGTTACTACTACTCTATGAATGTGTGTATATGGTATCTATTGTCTATGTATGTATAACTAACAAACCTTTAATAGTATAGTGAGTGTACTTATACATATACATACATTCTCTATGGTAAGTATGTGATGTTATTCATAATTATTTTCATTATTTAGTATTAGACACTTTTGTTTAGTGTAAATTTATTTCAAAGATTGACTTATTGATCTTGTAGTGTGGCAGTTATGTTAATAAGACTGTACACCATAAATTAATTACAAAGTTAACATCTTTTATCCTGTTTCTTCAAACTATTAAACATTTATTTAAGATTTTTAAGTCAGTGAAAATTATATCTTAACAAGAGATGAAATACAGTTGTATGGAAATTAGATACCATTTAGATTCGAGATTATGTAACATTGATTTAATCATTAGAGAATGTTTAACATGTAATTATGCATTCACTAGATCTTTGAAATTAGAAACTTGAAGGTTTGTATTTAAAAAGAAATTAAATGAAAAAAAAAATTATTTAGCATTTTCTGAAAAGAAACTATGAAGGGGCCAAATAGTGGATAAAATTTAATTCGGTAGTCATGGCAAACGATATTAAGTCTCTCTCCTCCGCTATTATTCTAAGGCTCTCGGTTACAAATATTTAAAAAAAAACGTGTTGCAAGCACGTAGCTACGGTGGGGCAAACTGGGACACTGATTTAATAAAGCAAACAATTAGTTTTAGCGAATTTCCTCCAAAGGGAATGCAGCTATTGTTTTTGCCCCAATGTTGCAATTTAGTAAAAATTTCTTCAAATGTCCATCGATCCTACCTACTAGATGTTAAAAATCACTATCGCTAAAATTTGTATATACACACATATATATATATATATATATATATATATATATATATATATATATATATATATATATATATATGTACTTTTTTTATGTGTCTGTGGACTCTCTAGCGGTAACAGTTTTATTCCGATTGGACTGAAATTTGGTATTTGAGGCGCTTTTGGTATTCTAAGGGTCAAGTTCGTTAATGGGTAAAATTGGACGACGGGAAAGGGGGTGTAGAGGGAGGGGGAAACACAAAATTTGACATATCTCCCTTAATATTTGAAAACTCGAACAATTTATTAGAAGTTAAGTTGTAGATACTAAGTTTTACTGTAATTTTGTTTCTTATCATTTTTCTGTTACACTAATATTTACAGAAATATTTACAATTAAAGACTGAAAGTTAAAATTCTAAATATCTCTGTTCACACTAGAGTTTGAGAAAAACGATCAGGTAATGATTTGTAGCAAACATAATTTTCTAAAACTTTACTCTTTATACATTTTTCGATTATTCTAATATTAAGAGGGATATTTTATATTTTGTGTTTGTTTGACACGAATACATGAAATAAATTTTATTGCAAAAAACTTTAAAAAAAATTCAACCGACTTCAAAAAATACAAAAAGTCACTATATTAAAAAGCTAAAAATATTAATTTACAGATTTAATCCAAATGACAATTCTTGCCCAAACCTATTACGTATAATTTAGTATATGTAAATATACAAGGTTTATTAAGTTTGATCACGACTGTAAAGCTTAAAAATATTGTTCATAGGCATGAATGTTTGTTATATTTGGTATATAAGAACGAAAAGAGGTAACGAGCTGAAATGTTGTATAGAGCAAAAAAGTAAGGTCAAGTTCGTTAATGGGCAAAATTGGACTATATTTGGGCAAAATTGCTTATCTTCGAAACCGTTGGAACGTGTTTCCGTTCGTTCGGGGGGTCGAGGGGGGGTACATATACCTCTTTGAAACCGTAAGAGATAGAAAAAAATTTTTTTTCATAAACTCAATAGTTTTCTCATAGTTTGTGATTATATGTTCCTCGAAAAGAATTGTGAAACAAACAGACCACATGCAGAATGCTACTCATACTGAATCGTACAAAGAACGTTCCTTCTTTTTTACCGACGAAAGAACGAGGTACTTAATTCAACCTGTATATATATATACAGGTATATATATACATATATATTTATATATATATATATATATATATATATTTATATATATATATATTTATATATATATATATATATATATATATATATATATATATATATATATATATATATATATATTGTTTCTTAGAATTCGTCGATTAATCTTATTACGTAGATAGGCAGATAGATAGATACATCTTGGGGTCTATAAAGTACTTCACTTCGACCGTGTGGGCCATTGTGTCTCCCCTTTCACTTCAGTCCGATGAGATTCACTTCCTGAAGGTTCATATATTCGGGGTGATAAGCATCGAATATCTTGACTCTGCTGTAATCCAGAGGTTCGCAGTCAAATATAATGTGGCTGGATGTTTAATATTGCTACATACTATTGACTTTACAAGTGACATCCTATTTTAAAAGTTTTGTTTTTAAGAATCTGTTTTCGTTCGGTTAATATTATTATACACTAGCGACTACATAAGGTTTTCGAAATAATTAAAAAATAATAATTGTTGGCATTTTTATAACAAACAAGTTATAATATTTAAATGTACAGTTTATCGTTTATCCACTTTCAATAAAACTAATTGACTCTTAATGATGAAACCGTTCACTTGTTCTGTGGATGAAGGTGATTTCTCAAACACTGCATTTAAGACAGTTTGCGACAAACCCTCGTATAAACTATGAGTCATTCCATATGAAAACACCAAATTGGGAAAGCTGGCATAAATCATATTTTAAGTGTTTTAATTGAATTCTAATTTACGACGATATAATTTTATAATAAAGGTTCCAATATACTTATGCAAAAAGTATTACTTCAAATTATAGAAGCCAAATATATCACTGTATTTTTTACTACTTTTTAAACGCCTGTACATACACGAGCAATGAAAACAACCAGAAAATACGTTTTTTTGAAGTGGGAAGGTAAGAACTATGTATCCTGCAATTTTCAAACTTTTATTTTTACTGCAACACGTCCAATTTATACCCTGAAATATACAAATTCTGAAAATTTCAGAATTTTAAGCTAAGGTTTTTTCATGACGAGGGAACGGAACGAGTTGATTTGAAGTTTTTATTCTCGCACAATATGTGCACTTGATATCTGAGTACAATAAGCCCTCTACATTCAATAGAACAGGTACCTACCATAGTCAGTTGAAAATAACGAAAAATCATTAAAGTATACGTATTTTCAATATTATATTATTTTGTATGAACGTTATATATGTGAAGTTTTATTTTTTCCCCAGAAATTACTTTATTTTAGCTTTAAAATTCCACCTGAATAAAGTGGATATCTCTACTAAGGCTGAAACCGTAAACCCCAAAAATACGCCTTTTTAATTACTTTATTTTGTGTAGACCGGAAATTGTGCATGCGAAAATTAAATCTCCATAGATTTTCGTCTAAAAGAACATTTGCACAAAGTTTAAGCAAAATCTGAAATAGCACAGCAATGATTTTTGTGTGTGGTGTTTTCCTATGGAATGACTCCTTTATTACATTCTCACTATACTACATTCGTTTATAATATTTTTTTTTAAATTTTCCTAATTGAAAAAAGTTTACCTAAGTAAAAATAGCACATAATTCAATTGTTTCAGAAATTGATATTGTACACTTGAGCCCACGTTTAATTGCCAATAGTTGGTGCGCCAATCTAGAGCCACGGTTTGCCAACCAAATAAGGTAGTAAGAACAGTTGAAAGTAATTATATAAAACACTTAAATTGATACTAATATATACATATATATAAATATATATATATAATATATATATATATATATATATATATATATATATATATATATATATATATATATATATATATATATATTTATATATAAATGAATGTCATAAGTAAACAAAGAATTAAATCTGCTTGTTTTGCCTTCCCCTAGAGAAAATCTTCGGAACACCCTTCAAGTGTTTTTTGAAAAATCAAATCTGGGGAGAAAAGAAAAGAAAAATTTACATGAGAAAGGAATTTTCTTCATCAATAATTCTTACAAATAGTTTCTGAACAAAATAATGAAATACAGATTTTCCCGAATTTTAAAACTCATCCAGTCAAATGGTGAAACGGAGGCGGTGAGTTATAAATGTAAACCCAACAATTCTTCAAACTGTCCGAATTAGAGTTAGTTATCAGTTCTCTGCCACGTGTCTTTTTTCTGACTGTTCTAATTCTCCCTAAGCGTGTTTTGTTTATTCACTTTTTATTTTCTTTTTTTATTTATTTAAAAAATATTTTAAACGACTTTAACTTTGGCTTTTAGATTTTGAAATGCAATTACTTGTTGGATTGGTTATGTTTAATGTTTTGAATGTTTTTTTTATGTTGTAATAAAATTAAAAGCAAATTACGAACTTAGTGGACACTAAATTATAAATTATATAAATCATAAATTTCATACTAAAAAATGTCGCAGGGAGGGAAAGCTAGTGAATCAAAAATTGGTATAATTTACATTTCTGAATGCCAAGGAAATACTTAATTTTATTTGGTGTATTGTTATTCGTTTAGAATGTTAAAACAGTTAAAAATAAATAATGCAAGATACTGTGGCATTATTTTGTATCCTTTGTCAAATGGACATTTCAAATGAATACACGTGAAAGTGATTACTCGATAGCAAGTGCAGTATTATTTTTTTAAGTTTTTAGTTATTTCAAAATAGTTTCTATGATGAAATTGCTAAATGTAACTTGCAATGGTTGCGTTTGAGTGATAATTTCCCTACTTATGAATGCTATACATTGACCATTTGACTATCGAGGTTGACAAAGAAAGAAATTTACACATGAAGGGAATTGTAACTGTTAAAAAATATGCAATTGTTAACATTCATGTGAATTTCATCATGTGAACAACAATGTAATTTTTGGTATATCAACTGTCATTGCAGAGATTGTTCTTTAATAACATTCCACAAAATCATAAATCAACGAACAATCTAGAAATTATTTTTGATAATCCAATGTATGTATCCAACAAAACTACCTAAACCAATGTATTATAATGGAATGATCCATAATACTCTGAACAATATGTGTTGTACAAAAAATGAGGTTAATTAACCATATTTGTCTAAAATACTTCGTACATACAATGATATAATGTTATTAAACAAAACCAAAGAACCATAAAGCTTCTTATAGATAATGTATACTACATATGACTTACATAGGAGCTTTAAATGTTATGTTCATATGCATATCGTGCAAATTTAATGTGCAGTATGATTCAGAAACCGCGATCCATCAACAATTTGTGTTATAAAAGACATGGATTTTATATTTATGTTTCTATATTGTATGCAACACAATTTTTCTTATATAAAAAGAAAAGTTACAGTAACAGGTTTATTTACACTGCACTTAAAAGGGTCGCAACAGGAACTCTTTTTTTAATCGAAACATTTTTTTAAACCAGATTTTTTTAAGAGTTTTGTCTTATCTTTAAGGTTGATTGTCTCGAAAAATTTGGTCGTTATAGTAAAATTTTCCATGCAAAAAGAACTCGTTTTTAACTCAAGATTGCTACATCAGAGGTATATAGACTAAGCGAACTTTCTTAGAAGAAACAATATTCATTATTATATGAACATTAAACCGTAAACATTTACAGGGTCATAGCAAGTATAGAATTTGAGTTAATTACATTTTAGGGAACAACAGTTTCTGTGACCGAGTTGGCCCTTGCCGTGTATGCAAGAGATTTTTAGTTCGATTCTCGACAAATGTGTGATTTTCACACTTCAAGTAAAACATGACAAATTAAATGTAACATGTTAAATCATTTGATATTATATATATAATTACTGAAAAGTTTTTTGATCTTTTGGTATTCTGACAAAATATATACACATGGTTCTATTCTTGGGAATTTTTTAACTTCAATAAGGTACCGACGTCTAATTAGGCCCAATTCTTGCAAAACACCTATAACAACGCGAAATTGCGTAATAGACAAAAGTAAATAGAAATTTACTAAACATCGATTATTTCTGCATCCGATGTTTGATGAAAATCATCACAATTTACTTTGTTTGTATGGAAAAATAAAAATTTAAAAACCTCGATTGTGGGCCTTATTAGAAACTGGGTCTCTAAATAGGACCCATTAAACAATTTTGCCAAATCGAAGGTCACATCAAATTTATTAATATAATTCACAAATAATTAAGAAAATATTTAAATAAATATTTTCTTCTTTAATATTCTTGTACTTCGCATAACAATTAGAAAGAAATTTGATAAATTAACTACGAAACTGTTTTTGTTTGCTAATATAAAAAACTTTAATTTATCTTACCTCTAATTTATTAAATATGATATTAAAACGAAAGTTTATGAAACTAATTAACAAAGAATGTAAAACTTAACACAAGGTCTGGAGCTTCTTAGGATACTATCAAGTGGGCTATATTACGGCAGTAACAAGCGATGGCAAAAATATCGTTAAAAAAACAAGTCAATAGGAGCAAAATCAATAGGACGCCTCTTTCTTCCAATGTTGAAAGGATTAGATAATAATAAATTAGATACAATGGAAAAAACAAAGAAAAAAACTTCTTTATTCACCGAAAATTTCAAAAAAATGTTTAACTAAAATTATAAACAGAGTGTCTTTTTGATATATCACTGATTATCAAAACACATTTGCTGATGTCTAACCGAAAACGCATTCAACCAAAAAAGTTGTTCCATTTTTATCTACTGATATTTCTGCTTATGTGTTGGATATTTAAAATTGATTCAACAATTACAATAACGACTTTTCATAACTGGGCTTTATTGGTAGCCGTGTTAGGCGATGGTTCCTTAGTCCATAGAATTTTAATGTTTGATAAACAATTATAAACGTCAGGTTAAAAATAAAAATTATACCCTGATGCAAGTTAGTATTATTCTCGACAGCTTTTAGAGTCAATTCTGGAACATATGGTATATTATATATGTTTTCATTAGATGGATTTAAGCTCATATCACAACATCAATATATTGAGGGTATGTATATCACATAAATGAGATACATATTATGTATGTAATAGAACATGTTCTCTTATTAATGTAATTAGCTATCAGGTAACAAGAGAGCTTTATTAACATATAATTTATCAAATGTTTACTCAAAATTATAATTTAAATATTGAATTCAAGTAACATAATTCATTGGTGGTTTCGTTTTTGGTATTTAAAATCACCCAGGAGTTGCAATTATCTGTATATATCTATCGCTTAATTTCAAGCATATTTTAGCAAAATTTTTAAACTTATTATTTTTCGGTCAAACTTCCAACAAATCTACTTTTAAAATCTACTTCTTTCTTGGATGATACTATTATTGTCACTGTTATCTCAATATTTTGTAACATTGATGCATCGAGTGTAAGTCTTGGCTCTGTAGTCTTGAAATCGTTAAGACAATAAATTTAATGTGAAAATGTGAAAACTTTGCTCTAAATTTAGTATAATTCGACAGTTTCATAATGAATGATTTGGATTCTCAATTTCTTGCAACATTTTCACGATATGTGGGCCTTGGTCCTGTAGTCTTGAAATCGTTAAGAGATACATTAAATTAAGAGGTGAGATTCAGATATGCATAATTATAAATATAAGATACACATTCGATTAAGAGATACATATTTGGGTCGTGATCTCTATTTTTGGTATTGTCATTCCGATATCTTGATCCAATTTTACGATACGTGGATCCTGCAATTGTTCCTGGATTAAACCGAAATCTATAGTGGATACCACAAAAAATAATATCATTTAAAAAAAATTTAGAATTTATTTGTGCTTATTAATTTGGTTTTCGAAAATATGCTTCGGGTAAAACTTGTTCATCAGAAAAATAGTTCTTAGTCCAATTTCTTTTTCGAAAACTAAATGAATAACGCATGAATCAAGCATTAAATTCATGGTATATTCAAAAATATATGATTCTAAAGATAATGGGCAAGTAGAAAACTTCCACAAAGCTTGGAAAAAATGTTTAAAAATTAAAATCTCCTTCTGCTGGGAATTATCGTACTTTTACAATTGACCCACAAATAAATGAAAATTAGCAACTGTGATAGCATGTATTTTATGATGTTTGGATTAAAAAATTTTCGATGGATCAGATCTAATTTACAGAATGGGGATCGTGCTATTGTAAAATACGGACGGACGGAACGGAACCCTAAATAAATTATTAATTAAAGTAGCGAACAGTGGATGCAATTCGATGAGGATGACAAGCACCCAGAAAGATAAGCCAACAGCCGAATCATTAAGACTATTTCCTAAGGCTCCTCCAAAAAAAAGTATAATGGAAGAAAAAGGAGAGCTGTATTAGCGGTGAATTAAATATTATGTTAAGAACGCTTTAGCTGAAGGCCAAATTAAAGAAAGTACGACTGAAGAATCCCTTTAAAAAATTAACAAGAAATAAAAACATGTCAGCATTGATGATGATGATGACGATGAGGATGCAACCTGCCAAATATAATGTGAAATGTGAACAAGAAGAGACCCCTCTCTAGTACTGCCTCTGGTGGATTTTTTTTAAATCTTCAGAGGAAACAGGCTAATTGTTAAAAACCACAAAAATGACCCGTAGCTTTTTCGAGTTATGTATATTTTTTCGCAACTATGTGCTTTACCAAGAAAACTAATTGACGAAAATTATTCCAAAAGTTTGATGTAGAAAACAATATACCCAACAAGGCTTAATCAATATATTTTTTAACGAAATTTGAACACTTTTCGAGACATTTACCCCCGACCAAAACAATGGTATTATAAGTTTGATTCGTATGTGTGTGGACCTATCTGCGGCATTGTAACAAACGTTTTTTGAATTCGATAACTGGATCGTTCAGTCGTTTTAAAATAATCAGCTCATTTCCAAGATGATGTATAAGCAATTTATTAAGATTATCATTTTACATATAAATTTGGTGGAGGCAACGGGAAGTTTTTATTATGTTTGTGAAAAGCTCAGAAATCTTAATTTTTATGAACTAATTGTTAATGCAAATTCTTCTTAACTTGATCAGTCACTTCCTATAGTTATGGAGTTTATTTTTGCAATACTCTGTAGTATTAATAACGTAATATTAAAATAAATTTTCGTATGCAAGTTTTAATATACTGTTGTAAAGTTACCTATTCACATATTTACTACCCATATGAAATCAGAATATTTGTAATTAAAAATGATTTGCATCATTTAATGAACTGATAATGAATAATATGTCACTAAAATGTTATTAGTTATCGTTTGAACGATTTAATAATAATAATATTAATTTTAAATATGAATAATAATTTTAATGAAACTGTAATTTGCATCACAAAAGAAATTATTTTCAATCATTCAGTCGATGTAAAATTGTTTCCCAAACATAAAAAATTGGTTACGCAGGAGCTGCGTCCACTTTGTGAATTTCCTCAGAGCAAACATATCAATTCTCTTTTGGAAATAGATCTTAATTGACTTTCATCGGATATTAATTAATGTTTATGACGACTCTTTCATCAGATCATCAAATTCTTCATTCAAACATGATATGGAATCTCATAGCTAAGAGGAATAAAAACACAAAATGGAGAATATCTCTCTTAATATTAGAAAAATGGAAAAATGTATAAGGAGTAAAATTACAGAAAATCAACTTTACTACAAACCAATTCTCTCGTCATTTTTTCTAAAACTCTTATATGTACAGAGATATGTAGGATTTTATTTTTCAATCTAAAATTGTAAATATATCTATAAATATTAGAGTAGCCGAGAAAAATAAATAAATAATAAATAATGGGGTTTTACTGCCGTTTCTGAGACACCACGGTCTATAATAGAGGCCACCCACATCATTATTTTTCAATCTTTATTATTTTTTTTTAATTGTACATTTTTTATGATGTGAGTGGTGGACTAGGAATTCATATGCAGACGTGGACTGCATAGGTTGTGCGGCTGCAACCGACTTTGATAGGCCATTATTCATCTGTAGTTCGTGAAGGGAAACTGCAGAAAACATTCACAAGCATAGCCGGTTACTTCGTTCTTGTCCATACGCCGACAGTTTAGTCAATAAACCGCCCCATTAATTTTTTTAATTGACAAACTGCCGATACTGGGATTCGAACTCATAACCTTCCGAATCCAAATAGAGCGCCTTAACAAGCGCGGCTACTTGATCGGTAAAATCGTAAATATTTCTGTAAATATTACAGTAGCCGAAAAAAATGATAAGATCCAATTGTAGTAAAATTAATTTTCTCTAACTTTACTTTTTATACCTTTACTTCTGATATTTGTATGATCAATATTTT
This sequence comes from Nineta flava, assembly GCA_963920215.1. NCBI lineage: Eukaryota > Metazoa > Arthropoda > Insecta > Neuroptera > Chrysopidae > Nineta > Nineta flava. Next base: position 48,135,670 of record OY986042.1, on the reverse strand, counting down.
CAACCGTTACGAAGTCGGGACTAAACGTAATATACCCTTGTATATATTATGATCGATTCCTATTTATTGAACACCAATAGAAACTTTTTACTATTGAACTTTTTCTGAAAACTATATTTTTTTCAAAATATGCAATCTTTTCTTTGCAAATACCTTTTTTTAAACGGTTATAAAATGGGTAACTAGTAGGCAAAATAGACATTAATACCCAGTTTAATGCTCTTTTCTTCTCAGTCTTCAAATAAAACAATGTGTGGAATGTTTAAAATGGCACCCTGTTTATAAATAAATATATTTTCCATGTATTATTATACTCTAAAGCGGTCACAATTATATTCTGATCATAATGAAATGTCGTATTTGGTATGCTTTTGATATTGGCCAGGTCAAGTTCGTCAATATGTGGCATAGGACAAACGATAAGGGGGATTAAAGAAAGAAGAAAATATAAAATATCTGTTTTAATATAAGACAAATATAAGGAGTAAAGTTGTTGAAAATCATGCTATAATACAGTTTACCCAATTATTTTTTCTGAAACTCAGAAAAAATAGATGTGTAAAGAGATATTTGGAATTTAAACTTATAATCTTCAATCGTAAATATTTCTGTAAATATTAGAGTAACAGAAAACATAATGAGAAACTAAGTTAAATTAATTTTCTGTAATTTTGTTTCTTATACTTTTTTCAATTTTTCAAATTACGACCGATATACCAATTTTTATGTTTTGCCCTCCCTCTAAACCCACTTTTGCCTTGTCTAATTTTGCCCATTAACGAACTTGACCTTTCAAGTACCAAAATCACCTAACATACCAAATTTTATTCTGATCAAATGAAAACTGTGACCACTAGAGAGGCCACCAGACACGTAAGACATTTGAAGAAATTTTTGAGAAATTTTGCTATCCGTATAACACAAATAGCTCTATTTCCTTGTAATTCGTTAAAACTATTTTTGTAACACATCGTAACATTTTAATCGTAGTAGTTTGGATGTTTTACTTGCAAATTTTTTGTCACACATCATCGTTGATTTTAAAGTAGACCGTCGTTATCTAGAAAAAAACGAACCTGAGAAAATCAGATTAAAAATTTTGTCACATCCACCAATTGTTATCAGATCAGATTCAGAAAGATTCAATTTAGGCAACTATAAAGGTAATTTAAAAATTACAGTCATCATTTACGAAGTGTAGAGACCATAACGCCACTCCCTTAAAGTAGGTTAGAGATGTGAGTGATAAAGGAAGAATTTGATTCAAAATTAGTTGACTTACATACTTTATTCATTAAAATCAGTTAATATTTGGCCATGCAGGGGAAAAAATTATTTGTTTATAGATTTTGGTAACGTCATCGAATACAAAAACACCAGTTTTAAAATAATTTATCCAAAGCTCCAAGAAATTTTTTTTGAAACCTACTAATTTGGAGTAAACTTACCATTTCTAGTATTGACATGGACTTTTAATCATTTACCAAGTGTAGAGAGCGATGCCGCTTTCTTAAAATCCGTTAAAAAAACAGTAAATTTGTTCCAAAATTAGTCGCATTGCATACTGTAATTAGTAAACTCTAAAAAAGTTTCTAAGTCATGAAGCTCTTATTGGAGTCACTGGTTAGGATTCCCAAGATATGCCTAGATATGCCTAGAAGCTTCATCCTGTCTTCCATTTATATCCTAAATACAAAATTGCATAGAAGAACATACTTGTAACTTTACAACTCTTACATTACCAACGACTCGTGTTGTTTCCAAAGTGACAACTAAACTATTCAACTAAGCCATTGTCGCAGAAACCGTACGCGTCACAAAGATTGTCACAGAGGCTGTAGGTGTCCATTAGTGGGTTAAGAAAATAAAATCTGAACACCGTTTATGAAAAAATTAAAAAACAATTTCATAGCAGATCGTAAAATAAATAATTTTCAATATTGCACAATAAACAATACGCACTTTTCTTAAAAGAAAATAAACACCAAAATAATACACCTATAAAGAAAAGCAGTTACATTCGTATTTTTCCGTTTTTATACTCCTGTTTATAGCGGAACGGAAAATCATCTTAAATCAATCAAGAATGTTTTGTATAAGGTACTTAAATAATATTCTATACAGGGTGATCTTAATAAAAATATGTTAAAGCAACTGAATATATAAATGCAATTGAATAACGTTTTGGGAATAAATAACCCAAATAATGGTTGTTTTAAAGAGGGTATCTTATGGTTATCATGATTTGCAATTTGACTTTAGTCTCCAAAGTCATTTGAAGATCAACTCGTGTTTGTCAAATAGTCCATATCCATGAACTCATAAAATTTATCAAAAGTTAAAAATTTTTCTTGTTTGTCTTTAAATAGGATACCTTTATTAAAATATTTACTCAACATCCCGACTATAATATTTTCCTGATTTGCCTGAAGTATTATCAGGACCTTATCAGGTTAAAGTATGGTTTGCCTTAATAAGACAAACCTGATGAGTTCTATATCAGAATCACATCAGGATAGCCTTGTTAAAAAACTAATTATTTGTAATCAGGTTATCCTGATCAGGTCCTTGTCTGGAACCTAAAAGAAATTCTAGTCGGGATACGATCGAATCCATATGTATTTCCCAAAAATAAAAACATTTTAATCTTGATATTGACCTTTTTTATAAAAAAAATGCCATTCTTTCAAATATCATTTTTTAAAACATCTGTAAAATGCTAAATTGTTAACCAAAATAAACTGTTTTACCCAATTTTAATGTTCTGTTTTCCTAAGCAACTCAAACCTGCAAAAAAACTATGGCCTCCTATTTGAAAAACACAAGTGGATATTTAAATGACCTTGGAGGTCAAGGTGAAAATTATATTCACCATAAAATATCACCCTACGAACAAAACTACCTTTATTCGGGTCATATCTTCCGCAAACGGAAGATGTCTTCAGGGGCAATGCATAAAATGAGTCACCCTGTTGAACGTCATATAATTTTTATACGATTTTAACTATAATAGTCTGTTTATTTTCTCTGTTCCCTGTTTTTTTTATGGTCTATGAAATAATAAACTGTTATTACATAAAAAAAAAACTTTTTATTTATATTTTTTATTTATTATACCTTTTACAAGCTATACTTTGAGAAAGTTTACTCACCTACTAGTTGGTACATTCCGGCAAAGTTAAAACAATTTGCAGAGTGCGTAAAGCAGTAGGAAAATTATTAGATAATTTAGAAATTAAAGATGAAATAAGTGGAGAAACTCGTAAAAATATTTACACTCAAAAAAATAATAGTTTTGATATTGTCATGAGATAAGAGCACATTTTCTGAAGTGAAAGTTAAAATACATCATAAAAATGCTAAATTATTATTTTCTGCAGTAATTGTTTGTTTGTTAAGTTGCATTGTTGTACACATGGAAACAAAAGTAATAAAGTACAAATAAACTTAAAAAATTTGAAAAACGATCGCTACTTTTATGGCCGATAGCACAAAGTATATTAAAACTAGTACCAATAGCCAGTTATTATTTTAGATACAGTATTAATTGTAGCGGAGAGGAGGTTTAAGTCTGACAAGTAGGCCATTCTAGGCCTTTTTTACCGACCCCTTAAGGACAAGGAATTCGTATGCAGACTAGGAATTGGTAGGTTGTGCGACTGCAGCCGACATTGTTAGGAAGTATGCCCATACTCATCTGGAATTCATGAAAAGAAACTGCAGGAAATCTTCACAAGCAGGTTACTAAAGTTCTTATCCATACGCCAAAGTTTAGTCAATTATTTAAATAAAAAAATAATTTAATTGACAAACTGTCGGTGTTGGGAATCAAAGCAGCAACCTTCTAGTTCCGAGTAGAGTGCCTTTAAGAACTGGATCATACGGACTGGTCACTATCTTAGATACCTATCATTGGCTTAACTTGTATGTTTTATATTTTAACTCGAATTGAAACTAGTCGAAATACTGTCTCCGATTAATTCTGTTCTACTCTAGCAACCTTGGAAATATTGATATAGAACCGCCATCTTAATCCTAACCAATATCACGGACATTTCTATACACGGAGTAAGTTCTTCTTACCGTTTACCCTACATACTATTTTACTTTCTCCAGATTTAATAAATAGTTGATGGAGATCCTGTACTCTATTAAAAAATATTATTATGATAATAATATGAACGAATTTTGTTTCCTTTTATGGCCTACGAGAGTTAGAACAGAATAAAATGTGTCGTTAAAATATTTTTATCCCATTTACACACACGCATACAAAAATACTGTATGTATGAACGCATATAAAAAAAAAGTTATCGAAAATTTTTTGTTGGTTATCATAAAATTTTATGTAAACAAAAATAAATAAATAAATAAATAACGCCTATTTGTTAGGTAATAGGTTTCTAACCTTATAATTTGATATTGGATAATAATAGTTCTTGGGCCCGCCGATGAAATTTCGCATATCATTCAGCAATATTTTATTTTTATGTACTCAGGTATTATCTTAAAGTTAATTGGCATACCAATATCGTGTATAATCGGGTTGTGGCCAGTTTTTGAAACTGCGGTAACAAAAGTGAGTGCAGTAATATAAAAACACGGATATTATCATTCAATGTTAGGAAACAAAAATCCGTCGGAAGCTAGTTGACATACCTCTAGAGTGGTTGGAGTGGTTGTTAACGCTAAGTACTCGAGCAGCCGTTTTTTAAACTATGAATTTTTAACACAAATTACACGAATTTACTATTGGCATTGGAATTGAGTATTCAAATTTACCAATCGTGGGGGCCTATGGACTATAAACAGACTTTTTTTGAGACTACATCAACAATATTCAATGTTTTTATATAAATCGAAATTTTATTACTTCAATATAATATTAACTGTCATACTTTCTGCAGTAATTTAATGCGACCTGTTTAGGAGATGAATCGATCGTGAACGCTACAAAAGCTTTAAAACAGGATAAACTGCTCCGGGTGCATCGATTTTGGATGATTCCTCAAAGACGTGGTTGCACGGTCCATGCAAGATTATGTTTTATTGAAAATTTTACACTAAGATTTATCTCGTATATGCTCACCTAGTTTGAAATAAGACTAAATCACACTTTGTGTTGGTGGTAGCAATGTTGATTCACTTGTCAAATAGATTATCCAAAGCGAAACATTCAAATAACCTTTGTACACTAATTTTAAGAGTTGAAAAAATTTAATCAACACAGGAATAATAATGCGGATGTTGCTTTTTGTGTTTAGCATTCCTGATTGAATATTCGAGCTTTTTCAATTTCTATTCCATGACAGTGTCCAGTAACCATAATTGGTAATTTTGGCATCAGAAACTCTCAAAACGTATATTCTTTAAAGTCTAAAATACTATATTGTACCGTATATATATTTTAGAAAATCGAATAAAATAGAGAAAGACAATATTCCGAGCTTTATTGCTGAAATTAAAAATGTACAAAAAAACTTTGATTCGAGCGAAATTTTCCGTCGTCAAAATTTGAATAACATAAATTAAAAATAAAGATTTATCCACTATCTGAAGGGAAAAAATTTTTAACTTAAAAAAAATTCCACCATAAATTTTCTTCGATTAAAAATTTATAATGGCAATAAAATTTATATCGACGAAAATCTTAGTAAACATGAAAATTTCATAACATGAATTTTAAACTAGATTAAAGTGGATTATCAAGCTGTAAACATAAAAATTTTAAACGGTGTTAATCATATTAAATCCTATAAATTTATCGAATAAAAATAAAATTTAATTATCTGATTGTTTATTTATCCGGCTCTAAACAAAATATACGGAAAAAATAAAATGGTAAAACATTTTGTTTTTAAATTTAAATATTTTTGTAAACATTATTAAAATAGTTATCAAACTACAAAATAACTACCTGGTCTTGTACCATGTTAACTATATATACATACAGTTTGGTAAATATTTAAGAAGGAATTCCCCTTTAAGTTTTTCGAATATATGCTACTTCAGGTAACATATATTCGACTATATGCTAGTATTTCAGGCACTCTTTTAAGGTACTTTTCAATGAAACTAGTATACACTATTTGCTGATTTTGCTAGGAAACTATAGCTTTCTATTTTGCTACACTCCAAAGCATCGTATTTTATATTACGTAAGTGCACTGAATTCCATTAGAGAGTGCTTCTAAGTTAAAGAGCACATAGTTCTTTAATTTTTCTATACAATTTAAAATTAACTTCATTTTGATGTGTAGCATCTGGGAGCCTACATGGTTTGTTCGAAAATCCGTAGCGGACTACGCTCAGGTTATTATACGTTTTGAATCTTTTTTGGTTTATATTTCCTACAATATTTGCTTTCCTGATTTTCAGATGATTCTTCCAGAAGGTAGTTATGTTTCTTTTTCGAGCTTTATTGCTCTTGTCTAGATTGTTGAGCTTGTATTTCTAGACTAAAAAATTCTGTAGGCATAAATTTAATCCAAGGATGCTGTGGATATTAGTCCATCCGTATCCGCAATCGCAGAATTTTCGCATTAATTTTAGCATAATCAATGCTTTTTATGGAGATTTTGCGGAAGCGGCTGTTATTTGTTTTGTTTTGCATTTCTGATTGGATATAAATCACAACGTGTTTAGAGTGTTATTATATAGATGTTTTTTTATTTATTTCTTCAATTAACATTGTTGTTTGAGTGTTTCTCCTTGAAAAATTTATTTGACAAGTGAATCATCAATGACACCATCGACGCAAAGTGTGATTTAATCTTATTTTAAAAATCTGCGGATGCCAAAAATTTGGTATCCGCAACATCTCTGATTGAATCTTCTCTAAAAATTAAAACCAATTCTACTTACAATAGTTTATAAGCTCTCTGTATATATAAATAACTATCTTATACATGCAGAACATAGTAGTTTACATTCGAATATAAATATTTATAACTCTTGGAATCACGTAAGAGTACATTATTTATCAGAAATGATGCAGAGTAGAGCGACAGCCGACCAATCTTTTTTTTGTTGGATTTGTTGTTGTTGTTGTTATATAACGACTGATGTACATAGAAAAACTATTACTAGAACTAGTACTAAAACTACAATAGTAGTTTAGTGTATCTATAGTATGAAGAAGACCATGTAAGATACAAACGAGATACAATAGTTACAACAGGACTAGTTACTACATCACCATTAGAATATAGGATATGTTGTATAGTATAATAACATTAGCATGATAGAGTTGGTGAAAAACTGATTGAGAATAATTTTTTTTGGATATTTAAATGATTATTATTTGAATTTCAATTTGTTTAAATTCCAATTGAATTTTCAAATAGAAATTCTCTCCATTTAATGACTCCTAATCGTATTACCACTAATATAGTAATAAATTTCGATATTTGCCCCAATTTCCTAGATCAAATTTTTTGTATTTTATACATACGTATTTCGACTACAAAGTAGTCATCATCAGTATGAATTAGCTGGTGACGGTCTGCAGACCGTCACCAAATTTGCAACAAGTAACATCTCCTCGGAGAATAATTACAATTAGCTAATTCATACTGATGATGACTACTTTGTAGTCGAAATACGTATTTATAAAATACAAAAAATTTGATCCAGGATATTGGGTCAAAAATCGAAATTTATTTCGAAAAATCCTAGAGTTCTCCTTAATATTATTTACTAATATAGTACTTTGTAATGGATAATCGAAGTCGGTATCTGTCCTACAACAGGCGCAATATTATACGACTCAAATAGATGATGTGATACGTAACTTTTACCTTAACCAATTTATGCTTTAATATTTGATTTATTTTTAATGGTAGAGATAAGAGGATGTGTTAAGTAACTTATTATACAGGGTTATAATAAGTTGAGGTCCGCCTGCCTATCTACCCGTGTATGGTAAAAACCGGACGGAGCTTCTTCCCCCGTCAGTGAGGAAAAATTCATCTTTGAAACCGTAAGAGATAGAAAAAAAATTTGAAGACAAAAAATGTTCCCTTTTTAAAAATAGACAATTATTGTTTATTAAATTTTTTCCTAATCACAATATATACCGAGTATTTAAGCAATTAACTCAGTTAGTTGATATTGTCACTTAATTTTTAAAAGAAAAAATACGAATGGTATTTTAGTTAAAAGCACTGCGAACTTCCTTAGACGATAGATTTGGTGTTATGGTTAATGGGACACCATGTTTGGTCATATGGTGTGCAAAAAGGTTATGTTTCGGAAAGTTAAGGTAAATATAACTTGAGTGCAATTATGTATTCAAATAAGACTAAATATGATTTTAAACACAACCTTTTTTATACATTTTGTGTAAATATGATATCAGCTACATCAAATTTACACAAACTCTACAAAAACAAACAATGTATGTGACATCAAACAACACACATCGGTGCTGTAGCACATTACATACAAGACAGTAATAATAGTACCGCGTGTATATAACTAACATTATTTACGGAAAGACAAGATGGGTAAGAATAGACGTGTTATCATTTGAGGATAACAATTCCTATGTTTTGTTAAGGATTACATTACGTAATTTTAAATATTACCTTTAAATTCCATTGATTAGTTTTTTTAGTTTTTATCATTTTTAGATATTGATATATTATCACAAAATTGGATTCGTATGTGGATGTCCTTTTTATTGGATTCGTGTTTGGATGTCCCTTTTACGGTTTTCTATAAACATTATATTATCGAATGATAATTAGTGAGAACTCTAGGTTTTTGAAATAAAATTTCAAATTCACCCCCTTTACCTAGATCAGTATTTTTGTATTATAAATACGCATTTCGACTACAATGTAGTCATCATCAGTATAAATTAGCTAGTCGTAATTTACTCTTTGACAATTAGAAATAGATAGAAAGTCGAGATCAATAGACAAAAATAAAAATAAATAGAAAATTAACTAAATTACAATATACTAAATTTAAAATATAATAAATTTTATATTATATTGAAATTACTCTTGTTAAAATTTCTTTCATTCACATTTATCCCTGTTACCTTACTCTTCTTAAAATTACTCTTATATTATCGCAGAATATGTTACTCGTCGCTAATTTGGTGAAATTGTCACCAAACGTCAGGAGACTGTTTTTTAATTTTTGTCTTTAGCAGTTATAAGTCAATTTCATAATAAATGTGTTAATAAGGACGTTCCAGCGCTGTGTTATATAATCAGGACAAAAAACCGGTTTCATTTTATTATAGCACAAATACATAAACACACATATACATTACACAACAAATACACTATTCACATATACAAAATAATGTTATTTTGTAGAAAAAATAATAATTTAAACTTTTATATTTCGAAAACAAAACGGTAACACACGATTTTTTTGATTTTTGTTTACAATAAGTATTTAGCTTTACTCTCCTAGTTTTTTTTAAAATTCTGTCAAGTATTTTTCCTAATACAACAGATAATAGTTGGGTGGACATGAAGTTTTACATGCTTCTAATGAGAGAGAGAGAGTGAGAGAGAATGATAACTTTGATCATAATTATCTCGCGTTCTAAACGATCAAAAATTCTGAATCATCGGGATTTATTAGAAAACGAAAATGAGCAAAATCTGTCGAAAAGTGTGTAGTTTGCTGGTTTTAAAAGTCTTAAGATACTGAACGTCAGATCTCGTAAAAAAAATTAATGTGTTTGTATTTACTAATTTGATTAATAACATATTAAAAATTCAGCTCGTTACCTTTACTTTGACTTAATGTACGTACAAGCTTAATTTTCAAAATTGTACCATATGGTCAACTCAATAGTTCTTTATTATTGTACTGTCTTGAGTTAAAGTCTCGGTTAAGTAGAAGTAGATGAAAAGATAGTAGCAAGATGGAAGCACACAAATAATCGGTAGTGTAGCTAAATAAAACCTTTTAAAAATATTCAATATTCTATGTATGACACAATATGTTTTAGGTCAGCCTATATATTATATAAAATTAGATAGTATATGTATATAGTAAGTATTAGTGGAGTACGTTAGCTACTATGTTGTGATGTTGATGGTATGTGCTATTACTGCTAACCGGATATGGATAATCCATAACTACAAACCTGAATAACGTGACTTAAATATAAAATACAGAAAATATTAAAACGTTGCTGTTGTTTTGTTACTCTCTGAATACAATATAAAACTAAACTCTGTATGATGCTACAGTATAGGTACAGAATGCTATAAGCTAGTAAACTATTTATAATATGTGTACAGATGGCCACAAAAGTAGTGTTCATTTTTCAAAATTTTTTTGCTGTATTATGTAGCCATATTTTTTTGGTTTTTATGGCAAATAATTCATTTATTTATACGGTTTATTTGTCCTTTAAATAGAAATAAATCGATATATCACTGTATAAACTATAGCAGTATACCTACACATTGCCATAAAAGTAGCGCAAAATTTTATAATTGACGGACTTTTACCAGCCCGCTTCGCTAACGCTGCGCACAACTTAATAATTTATTTTTAATAATTAATCGAATTTTATGGCTTTTATGTGATATTATATTTACAATTTATACTAAAACTATTGAATGTATTAGACCGATCGTTAAGTAGCCGAGCGGTCTAAGGCGTTATATCCACTTGAGGACTGCGAGGTTATGGGTTCGAATCCAGACATCGGCAGTTTGTCAATTATTAAAAAGAAAATAGGGTGGTTAATTGACTAAACTGTCGGCGTATGGACAAGAACGAAGTAATCGGCTATGCTTGTGAAGGTTTTCTACAGTTTCCTTCACGAACTCCTGATAAATATCGGTATAGTTCCTATCAGAGTCGGCTCCACAGACACACCACTAAAATACACACAAAAATTCCTTACACTCCACTCACATCCTCACATCCTTAGGCATCACAATGAACCTTATGGTCGAAGTGTAGCCCATCTAAAGCTGCCGCTATAATATATCTGTGTATTGAATGTTTGAAAGAATATTTTAAACCAAATTTTTTTATCAGATAAACATTTTTTTTATTTAAAGATATGTTGTGGGCATAGCTACTACTTAGCGTGGTAATATGTACAATGACCGAAATTTGTACTTTTTTTAAAGGTTTTTGTACTTTTTCACTACCTCTTACCGTTTTAATGTTAGATACTTCCTCCCTCCTTGGGTGGTGAGGATTGGTTGGTACAATGAGCGAATTTGCAAGTTTTTTATTTTTAAAGATGGACTCTTTAAGTCTTTGAATTTCTTCTTATTTTAACCGTGGTGGGTGGTGTAAGAGACAATGAGCGATATTTCATGTTGTTTATTTTTAAGACAGGAACATTTTTTGTCTTTTCTTCTATCAACATATTATACGGTTTCATAGATGGATATTTACCCTTACCGCTCAGGAACCCGTAATATTTACGGGATACAAGGTAGACTAGATTACTCTCTGAAAATCTTCTAACTGACAATGAAAGTCCCGTCGAAATCCTTTCAGCCTTGTCGGAGATTAGCCCGGAAAAACAAACAGATAGACAGACAAAAATTAAAAAATCGCGTGTTTGGGTTTTGGTTACGTGCAAATAACCATATTATGAACTTAAAGAAAACGCCTTAATTTCGTAATCACAGGCAGTCTTACAATCTTATTTATTCGGGTTTCGCCAAAATGTTTTATGCTTAGGGTTAAAAGTTGTTCATTATAAATATACTAAGAACTTTAATTCAAAATATTTTCCCAAAAACCGAATGAATAAGACAAAAATAAAATCAACTATACAAAACGTAACTCTTATATATAAATACTATGGGCTACAAGAAGAGTAGCGTTCTCTTCTTTTTATAGTTGATTTTTGCCTTATTCATTCGGTTTTTGAATAAAATTTCTTAGGCACAAATCTATAAAAGAAGAGAACGCTACTCTTATAGCCCATACTACTTATATATTGGCTACAAGTATATCAATAAGATATCTCTTTATTTTATAGTCTTCCTGTACATGTATTTTGTATTTACAAAACCACAAAGACAGCAAGTAGCATTTTAATCAAATTGAAATTTGTATAAAGTAATTTTTATAATACAGAGTTATCATCTATCAGTGTTGTTCAAAGTTCAAGGTTCAGCGAAAAATTTAATTGAGTAGGGGTAAAATTTTTATTGGGGATATGTGCTTTTGGCAATGTTTCAATCTGTATTTATCTCGATTTTCTTTCTTTAAAACGTGTCAAAAGAGTATAGTTTGTAATTTTAATCCTCTGTTGTTGGATACAATTTTTTCGGATGGTAAGTTGTATATAAAAAGCACTTGAGGAGTTCAAATCTAATTGTGGTCATTATGTTAATAATTGTATTCCTCTGTTTCGGCATAAACTCCATTTTATTTATTGAAGCCTGCTGTATACTTGTATTAGATATTGGATTTTAATATCTAGCCGCTTTAGTGCAGTCCATACCATACCAGGTTACTCTTTGTAACCACCCACAAACATTGTATTCATTATTAAATAAACAAAATTGAAGACTGGTTTAAAGTCCCATGAATTGTGTTTTCTCGCTTAGATTTCAGTTTAAATATACCAGGACATATTGCTGATCTATTGCTTCGTCTTGGTTCTGATTCTGGGTATCGAGAATCCGACCCTCCTGTGTGAAAACCAATAGTTTATGAAACTGAGATCATAATCTATCACTATTCGCGAGCATTTTATTAAGTGACGTGATTTTAAATAAATAACCCAAGTGCTGAAAGAACAGTATTTTTCTCTTCCTTCCATAGTATCCTTTTATGTCTTTGTTAATACCTATTTTTCATCCTTTTAAGTAACACAGTAAAAGCGGTTCGATAAGCGGTTTGATTAAAGTGCGAATTTTTAAGTGTCACTCCTTTAAAAATGAAAAACTTTCGAGGGATATTGCATTGCTAGTTTTTTTTATACATTTTGGTGTACTGCCAAATCTTAAGTATGTAAGTATTTGTTTTTGTTTTTGGCCAGAAACGTTCACTATTTTTAACCCGAAATAAGTGCTAAGTAGATGCAAAAATTAGCGTTACTAAATTGAAAATAAGAGCTTGGATTTTAGTTTTGTTAAATTTTCAATGGAATAACGTTGTGTTTTGATTATCCACTTTGACCCTTGATATTTATAACCATCAGAGCATCAGATTGAAGAGCAAAAATATTATTTTCGATAATATCAAGTCTTATAAGTTGCGTTCCTTTTTCAAAATTTTACAGTCGTGTTGTGCAGAATCCATTCAGATTTACACAGTAAATGTTTGCTCATTTTCGTTGCATTGTTTAGACTTAAATTTTCATGACAATAGGTTACGTACGATTGAATCCCCAAAAAATGTTATTTGAACTAGGAATACCTGAAAATACCTCGGTGACCTACAAACCGTTATAAATGACAATTTGTATTTGACGTATGATGTTTTAAAAATATGTAATTTTCAATAATAAATGATGGAAAAGCCACAACAACCATTAAATACATTTTTCAAAATAATCCTGCGTGACATGAGTTCACAACAATGTACAAAATCGTCTGAAGTCTAAACATTGCATTTTGTTGACGTACACATGGTCACAAAACTAGCGCTTATTTTTCATAATTATTTTTATTGTTTTGTGCCTTATAAATTCAGTTTTCGTTAAATGTTTTCGATTAAAAGTCGTATATTATAAATGTACTACAAATCCAAGTGTTTTATTTAAAAACACTTTAAGTATTTTTATGATGTTTATGATGTTTAATATTATGTAAACATCTTAAATGTTTAATTTTTAAAACATTTGATGTGCTTTAAAAAAATGCGTGGCAGGTGTTCTTTATATGAATACACTTTAAGTGTTATGGTAATTTATTATTTACATACATTTTTACAAAGTAAACATGTATGTAACATGTATGAAACATGTATGAAAAAAAAAACAAACAAAAAAAAAAAACAAAACAAAAAACAAAAAAAAAAAACAAATAAACATGTATGTAGCCATCTTCGATGGCTCCCCCGCAGTGATCTGCCACAGATACATTCCCAAGTGATATCTTGTTCATTCAATATATTCTGTAAATCAAAGTACAATGATGGTAATAATGTCGGCACAGCGATGGATCCAGGTCCCGGTTGAGTAAATAGTATTGTTGAAGACTAAGTTTGAAGCTCAATGGGTCACAAATTTTATGATTTTGCACTCTGTGACAAGAATTGGAATTTTTGTTACCTAAAATGTATTATTTCTTTAATAATTTTGGTAGCCATAGATTTGCCTAACTTTATTTATTTTTTGGTAACTTGGGTGTGTTACAAGTTTTTATAGCACACCCACTTATTACAATAATTCTAATTACCAATTATAATTACCAAAAATAATAGCCTTAAATTATAATAGTTAATAATTTTTAGTATCATGTATTGTAATTTTAAACAATCGAAATAGTTTACCTATCGAAAATAGACGTGTTTACTTTACAGTATACTGAATCAATCTGAATCAGATTACATGCATTAAATCGACTTTAAAAGCATATAACCCATATAACATATAATTGATCAAGCACAGATATACATATATTATATATTAGCAGTTAGCCAGACAATCACTGTTCGGTAAAATTACTTTATACTATCCTTTAAAACACTTGTAATGTTTAGAATTATTGGTAAAACGTTTAAACCAGTTTATTCCTAAAAACTTGCGTTAAAAAAACACTTCTGTGTTTTGTTCTAAAACAGCAAGTTAAATAGACACTTGACTTTGCAGTGTAACAACATTTTATTTCAAATATTTTCCTGAAAACCGATAGAATAAGATTCAAATAAACAATAAAATTTTTAAAAATAACCCCTACTTTTGTGGTGTATAGTACGACGTATGATGAACATATAATAAATAATAATACCTACATTGTATATGGTACTTCCGTTTATACTTGGTTGAGCACTGAAATGCATTTTGATATAAAAATTTTCCTCGTAGATAGAAAATTTTCTCTTATAACCCCACAAAAAGACTGGCAGGTCTTTAGTATCACTGATATCATTTAATAAACCAACCCAACCACATATTTGGGTAAGAGAAAATAATATACAAAGAAAACGGCTACAGAATTACATGACGTTAGTTATGATTGTGTAGATGTTTAAAAACGTTTAAAATCAACTTACTACAATAAAGAACAAGTATTTACCATGATGTTGTTATAATTAAGGTGGTTCAAACACGATACTGTAAGAATATACCAAGATATTCTATTATGTGAAACGTAAAATCTAAGCGAATAAAAATATGTAAAAGAAAATTTAAGGGACGTTAAACCAAATTTTATTTTTTACCCGACTGTCCCAAAAGAATGTTTTTCGAGTGTATGTATGTATATATGAATGTATGTATGGATATATGTATGAATGCATATTTCTTTGGCACGGTGTATAACCTAAACGGCTTGATCAATTTAAACATATGGAGATCGTTAGATTATTGCGGGAACGACATAAAATACTATGTATTTAAATTTGGCGTCGGTGAATCAAAAAAGGAAAAGGGAAAAATGTGTGTGTACTTGACGAAATTGTTTGGAGAAAATTAAAGGAGATAATGCAAAATAATGATGAGAGATAACCCTAGGTAAATTTTCCTAACAACCCCAGACAAACTGTCGAAACTAGAAGTTAAATATTCCAAATAGCTCCAAAGTTATAGCCGTTTTCTGACCGTTCCAAAGTTATAGTCGGCCCAGATCTCTAATTTAGTTGATAGTTTTTGCATTATAGAAATACCTGAATTAACAAAATTTTGGAAATAAATGATTTAAAATGACGTTTTGGGCTGTCACAATTTGGAAAAAAGTTCTAATTTTTTAGGCAGTTGGTTTTTTTATAATATTACTTTTACTTGTTTCTATTTAATAATGAAATTATTCATCACTTTTCCTCAAAACGCTATACACCTTGAGAAAGCCCGAAGTATTCGAAAGGTACATTCTTTTTACTTTTTATAGATATTTTTTCCAAGAATACCTAGAAATATTATACAACCATTCATCTAATCAAAACTATACAATTAGTTCAATTATTAATTAGAAGATTATATATAATATATCAATTCAAAAGTATAATTAATATATATTGAATGGTAAAACACTCGAAAAATGTCGTAATTATTCAAACGAAACAATTAAAATAAAATTAATTCCCTCGTTCGTTTGTCAGGAAAATGTGATGGTAATATGTTTGGTTTGATTTCCATATTGAATTTTCCTGTGTAAATGGGTAGATGATACTTTTTCACATAAAGCATTTGTTATTATCCTTATATACAGAATTCTGATGAAAGTCTGATGATCAATGTTCGATGTGCAAAAATATATCAAAAACTACAAAACATAGTACGTTGTAGGTGGTGCAAGTAGTTAAAATAAGAAAAAGGGGAGATGTATTAGAGCCAAGGGTGACCACTTTAGATAGATAGATAGATTGTAGCGGCTGCCATGGACGGGCTCGACCATGTGAGTTGAGTGGAAGGAATTTTTGTGTAAAGACAAGGAATTGGTAGGTTGTGCGGCTGCAGCCGACTCTAATAGGAACTATTCCGATATTTATCTGGAGTTCGTGAAGGAAACTGAAGAAAACCTACACAAGCATAGCCTGTAATTTCGTTCTTGTCCATAATAATTGACAACCTGCCAATTTCGGGATTCGAACACATAACCTTTCAGTTCAAAATAAAAAATTAAACGCCTTAGACATAACGCCTTAGACCGCTCGGCTACTTGGACGGTGTGACCAATTTTATTCAAATTCACATTTTTTATAATTTAAAAAAAAAACCTAAATGAAAAACGTTTAATCGCATTATATATATTATTCGCATTGTATCATTATATCATTAAACTTTTAATCGCATTATATAATATTTTAATTTGATCAACCGTGGTATTAAGAATGCATAAACCATTTAAAATACTTATAAAACCAGAACAAAACCGTCAAAACCGTGTTGAGTAATATTAAGTTCACCGTCAAATTTTATTATTATCTACATGATAAAATGTATGCTCGCATAGAGTTTCGTCTTAAACGTTAAGTTTTAAAAAACATATTTAAACTATAACGGGATAAAAATATCTTTTTTTCCAGGATCATAGAAGCAGGTTAACATCTGCCAAACATATATAAAGAAGGCACTATCAAAAATCGTCGTGAAACCAAATTAGCAACAAGTAACATATCCAGAGACAATATAAGAGTGATTTCAATAAGAGTAATTTTAGCAAGAGCAAATTTAATGAAAGTAATTTTGAAAAGAGTAATTCTAATAAAATTTATTTTAGTTTTGTTTAATTTATTTTTTAATTCTCAGAGTAAATTAAGACTAGCTAATTTATACTGAGGATGACTATTTGTACTCGAAATACGTATTTATGATACAAAAATTCGTTATGCAGGAGCTGCTTCAACTTAGCGAATTTTCTTAGAATACATAAATCACTTTCTAGCGGTCACAATTTTAGTCAGATCAGAATAACATGTCGTATATATTTTTTAGTATTTGCAAGGCCAATTTTATTAATATATGACATACGTCAAGGGGAAAGGGGAGCATAAAGAAAGAAGAAAACACAAAATATATAATAATATTCGAAAGATCGAAAAATTTATATGAAATAAAGTTGTAGGTACTATGTTTTACTGTAATTTTATTTCTTATTATTTTTTCTGTTACACTAATATTCACTGAAATATTTACGGTTTAAGATTGAAAATTAAATTCCTAAATATCTCTGTACACATTAGAGTTGGAGCAAAAATGATTTTCTACAACTTTATTCCTAACGCATTTTTCGATTGTTCTAATATTAGGAGAGATATTCTATATTTTGTGTTTTCTTCTTTCTTTATGCTCCCCTTTCCCCTTGACGTATGTCATATATTAATAAAATTGGCCTTGCAAATACTAAAAAATATATACATGTTATTTTGATCTGACTAAAATTGTGACCGCTAGAAAGTGATTTATGTAAAAAGAATATATATATATATATATATATATATATATGTATATATATACATTTATATGTCCATAGATATATATATATATATATATATATATATATATATATAAATTTTACAGATCGTGATTTTCGACATCTACTAGGTAGGATCGATGGACATTTGAAGAAATTTTTGCAAAAGACCAATAGCTCTATTTCCTTTCAGGAAATTTGCTAAAAACTGATCTAGGTATTGCGAATTTGAAATTTTTTCCACCAGTGTCAATAAAAATGCTTTAAGTGTTGATTACCATAAAATCTATTATCATTTAAGCGATTTTTAAATTTATTCATGATCGGGCTACTTTGAGATAAATTCTTATTTATAGTATTCTAATCGTCTAGGTTTTTTAATTGATTTTGTAAACTAGCGTCTATTTATCCATCTTAATTATGGTTTATAAAATGGTATATAATACCAACGGAAGTGAATACCGTTTACTTAATTTGACATTTAAGTATTATGTCTGAACATTGATAACATTCTGTCCCATCAAACGCTTGATATGAAAAATTATACACATCTAGCCCACAACCTATGGAATTCTAAAAAAAACGCTCAAGAATTATTATAAAATTAAGCCAAATCCATTTGGAGTAACATTTTCTTCTTGCAATGCATATTTCTGATACCATTTTGAAAATTATTCTACTTCCTATGCAATCGAACTATCTGCCAGCATCCGCATTTAATCTATCAGCCTATTCTTGGGATACATTTATCCACTCCACACGGCTACCTCGAATAACTCTGCTATTGATTTTGCAACGGGTTTTCTCGTCTGGTATATATAATAATCGTCTAGAGTGTAGGTGGATTTACATAATGTATAAAATTAATATTCTAGACTAAAATGCTAAAATTTAACTACAGCAACCTTGTGAAAATGAAACTTGAAATGAGCTATCGATATTAACAACCGATACAAAACGTTAACTTTTTATACTTCATTCATACAGATATTATTTTATTTCATACAAAAACATCGTACCTAGTGAAAAATGATTGAGTTGTAAATTCAAGTATTCAGCGTGTGAAGTGGAGTTTTTACTTCGCATTTGTAATATACGTCTAGAAATATTACATGATTCTTTAATTTGTTAACTTACAACCCGTGATTCTTTAACTTACAACCAGTGTTGTATTTACGCTTAGGTTCGTGAAGCCCAGGCCTAGGGCGGAAAAATGTTAGGGGCACTGAAATTTTACGGATGCTAAAATTTTTCAGATGAATTTAAATGACTATGAATTTAAAGAAGTGTTTAAGTTTTGCTATGAATATATGAACAAATTTCAGTAAAGTATTCTGAATAATGTTGAAGTGATTTGCAAAAAAAGTAATTCTTAAAGTGTTGAATAAAAAGTAATGTAACATCTAACTGAGTTAATTATTTGAATACTCAGTATATGCTGAGTTGAATGTCAATGATTGAATTGTTAACAATTCTGCGTATTAAACTTGTGAACAATTCGCTTTCCGAGGAATATTTCATCATTTAATCACAAATTATAAGAAAACTATTGAGATTATGAAAAAAATTTTCTAACAAAAGTTGTTTATTTTACTAAGAAGATATTTTGTTATTAAATTTTTTTTATCTCTTACGGTTTCAATGATGTATATTTACCCCCAACCCTCCTAGCGGGTGGAAACACGTTTCGATTTTGCTCATTAACGAACTTGACCTTACTTTTTTGTTCTATAACACATACAAAGTTTAGCTCCTTATCTCTTTTTGTTCTTGAGTTATCGGGTTCACAGACAGACGGACAGACATGCGGAATGGCCAAATTAGGCCATTTTATGAACACCTATACCAAGCATTTATGTCAAGGATTGATATTTTTAAGCGTTACAAAGTCGGGAATAAACTTCATATACCTGGTACATTTACATATACTGGGTATAAAAAGTAAATTAAGAAAATATTTAATAAAGAAAATATTTAAATTAAGAAAATATATTACGGCATTTTGGATATTCTGAGCGTACAATTAGTAGGACGCACAAACGTATATAAACAGCTTCACGTAAACTTAAGTTTTCTGATAAGTTGTCTGAAATTGATACAAATCAAGAAAATCAGCTAGTCAATATGTATCCCAACAATTTGGAAGAGACATCAGGTGATTAATGTATTCACATGCATTATCAGAGCATAAGGAAAATATGCACTCTACACTGAATTCTACACTTACATTCACGTAATATTTGGGATGTATACCCTGATGTTAATATTGCTTTACGCATTTATTTAAGTATTCCAGCAACAAATTGTTCATGGGAAAGATCTTTTTCCTCCCTTAAAAGAGTGAAAAGCTATTTGCGTATTTGCGAGCAAGTACGGGTCAGGACAGACTTCATACACTTCAATAGACAACAATACACTGCATTGTTGTCTACTGAAGCAAAATTTCTGCAGGAAATTGATTATGAGGATATAATCGATGTTTTTGCGCTAAGTTCCTGAAAGGATATACGTTAAATCATAAAAATGTATTTATTGTTAAATCTTAAGAAATGCATTATGACGTTTAAGTACGTTCGAAAGAGAAAAAAATGCAAAGAAGTTCCTGTAAATTAAATATGTTATAAAATACTCAATAAGAATTCGTTGGTATGCAAAAAACGTTAGTTCAAATGCATTTTTCGTTTTTTTCGATATTAGAAATCATACTTTTAAGATTGGGTCTTATGGAGAAACTTTAATTTAAAATGCAGAGAAGTTTTTATTATATTAAATTCAAATGCATTTTGGAAAGTAATAATGAATATTATAAATAATTTTATCATTTTAGAGAAGCAAAACACAAGATTTTACTTTTTTAATTAAAATAAAAGAATCATTACGAGTCACGACGCACGAGTATTATTATTTGCCAAATAACCGTAGAATATTTAAATCTACTTTCAACGTATACATTAAATCTGTAACGCTACGGACATGCGTAGTCGCTTGATACCCCCTCACCCTTACGTCTTTCCTCGCAAAATGACTCTTTCGAACGCTAAATAAATGAACAACAAAATAATCATTACCAAAAAGCAAAAAGGGCGCCATACAAAAACTTCTGCTGAATCATTCTAATTCAATTATATTTTACTTTCGAATCATCTGTATAAAATTAAAACCAATGTAAACGAACAATGACAAAAAGAGATGAATTTATGCGATTTGTCCTTTAAATAGAAAGAATTCGATATATAATTGGATAAATTGTAGCAGTATACACATTGCCATAAAAGTAGTGCTCATTTTTTATAAAATATTACAATTGATTTGTGGCTTATACATTCGGGTTTCGAAAAAATGCTTCGACTAAAAGTTGTTCATTATAAATATACCAACAACTATTTTTCAGAACATTTTCTTCAAAAACCGAATTAATAATGTGCAAATCAACAAACAAATTTTCATAATTGAGCGCTAGTTTTGTGGTCCATAGTACAACACAATGAAGTTACATGTACCTATTCCAACATTTTACGCTAGTACAATAATATTGCTTTGCTTGCTACTTCTAACAATTGTAGTCGGGTGGTTAATCTACTATCATGGAGAATAATAGTACATTGCTCAAAAATCTGTTGTTTTGCAAAATGAAATCAAGTTTCGATATTATAATTGTCTCGATCTTTTTTTTTAAACATAGTATTTGAATATTCATTACTATTGTATATAGCAGAAATGGCCATTTTTTGTGTGTATAAGATCTACTTTTTATCCAAAAAAAATTCGTTCCGCAAGAGCTGCGTCAACTTCCTTAGAATACATAAATCACTCTGTAGCGGTCACAATTTTAGTCTGATGAACTGTTGTATCTGATATGCTTTGGTATTTGAAAAGTTAAGTTTGTTAAGACGTGTCATAGTTCAAAGGGGAAGGAGGACGTAGAGAAGGACGAAAACACAAAATATTAAATATCTGGCTTAATATTAGAGAAATCGAAAAATGTATAAGTAAAGATGTAGAAAATCAAGTTTACTACATTTCATCACCTGATAATTTTTTCTAGAACTCTAATGTGTACAGAAAAATTTAGGATTTTAACTTTCAATTTTAATTCGTACATAACCCTGTCACTATTAGGGTAGCAGAAAAAATGATAAGAAGTAAAATTATAGTTAAAATAATTTCCAACAATTTTGCTTCTTACAAATTTTAAGATTTTTTGAATATTAAGGAAGATATGCCATATTTTGTGTTTCCCCCTACCTCTAAACCCCCTTTTCCCTCGCCCGATTGTGTCTATTAACAAACTCGGCCCTTCAAATTTCACAAGCATCTCATATACCCAATTTTATTCCAATCGGATTAAAGTTGTGACCGCTAGAGCGATTACAGATACACACACACACGCAATCGACTTGTACTATTTGTTCGAAGGTACATACGAAAAAGTTGTTTCAAAATGCACAGTGTGGCTGTTAATTTAATTTTATGATTTCACTTTCGCTAATTTTTTTTTGGCCAAGAAAATTTATCAAAGAAGAATGATAATCTCTCAATAATTAATTTTGATAATCTATCAATAGCTCGCGGGAGTACACTGTACTGAAACAATTTGTATATCTACATACGTAAAAACGACATAATTATTTAATGGCTCAAAATTAATTCAAATTAGCTACAGATAAAGACAAATTTAGAATTTTATTGCCTTAACATTAATGTGAAGATAATGAGTTTGCATGTCTCTAACTAATGAATCATAATTAGGTGAACATCCTGACAAAGATAATAACAATGAGACTTCAGTATGGCAATTAGTCAGGACAAAACGTTGTTTAGTCTTCGTTAATTTTAAGTATGATAATGCCGATTGACAAGGTATAAATATTCGTAACAAGAATAAATATTCGCTATATTGGATTGAAATGGGATACTATTTACCGTTGAAGTATTTCCAAAAATCTACTTCAAATTTTCTGATTTGTAAGATTAAATCAGTCTGTAAAATCATTCATTTTTTAATGCCTTTTGGTCCCTATGAAATATTTTTGCAATTTTTTGACTAATACGTTTCACACGTAAATTTTTCTTAAAGGAAAATATATAAATTCCACAATTTCTGTATTTTTTCAAAATCTTGAAATCTTACCACAATCTCTTCAATTACTTTTTATTAAAATATCGCCAGCGATCAACCGTAATTGACTTCGCGATCGATCGGTAGATCGCGATCGACTTGTTGGCCACTCCTGGTATATAGGATATGTTTTCATATTATGAATCGGCTCAAGAATTTTTGTTTCAATTTTAGTTTGAAAAATTATTTGAACTACAAACAAATAAAATTAACCTAAACAAAAAACTGTGTAAAGTTTATTTCTTACATGAATGTCGAAAAACATTATATTATCGAATGATAATTCGTGAGAACTCTAGGTTTTTGATATACAATTTCAAAATCGCACCCTTTGCCTAGATCTGTTTTGTTTTGTTTTATAAATACGTATTTCGGCTACAATGTAGTCATCATCAGTATAAATTAGCTAGTCGCAATTTACTCTTTGACAATTAGAAATAGATAGATAGTCGAGATCAATAGATAAAAATGAAAATGAATAGAAAATTAACTAAATTAAAATATACTAGATTTAAAATATAATAAATTTTAAATTATACTGATATTCCTGTTAACTTTACTCTTATTAAAATTACTTTTATATTGTCTCAGGATATGTTACTCGTCGCTTATTTGGAGAAATTGTCACTAAAAATTTTCGAGAAATTGTCACAAAATTGGCGGACGGGAGTATGTTCGGGAGTGTACAGACACTACATACACTTTTATGTGTGTAGATGGTAGATTGTAAAGGCTGCCCTGGACGGGCTACACTTTGACCATAAAGTCCATTGTGATGTCTTAGGATGTGAGTGGAGTGGAAGGAATTTGTTAGTAGACTAGGAATTGGTAGGATATGCGGCTGCAGCTGACTATGGTAGGAACTATGTCGATATTCATCTGGAGTTCGTGAAGGAAACTGCAGAAAACCTTATCAGGCA
Source organism: Nineta flava (assembly GCA_963920215.1). Classification (NCBI taxonomy): domain Eukaryota; kingdom Metazoa; phylum Arthropoda; class Insecta; order Neuroptera; family Chrysopidae; genus Nineta; species Nineta flava. The sequence continues at coordinate 48,111,596 of OY986042.1, read as the reverse complement.
TAGCCGGTTACTTCGTTCTTGTCCATACGCCGACAGTTTAGTCAATTAGCCCCCCCCCCTTTTTTTTATAAGTGACAAACTGCCGATGTCGGGATTCGAATCCATAAGAACCCATTCGAATCCATACCTTAAGAATTTCGACAATGTTAAAGATATGCATACATATAGATTTGTATATAATAGAAAGAGTAAGCCATCGATAATTATTTTTGGGATCAAATATATTTATTGTATCAAATAAATCAGATCAAAAACATAAATGTAAAAAAGGGCCGAGTTTTTGGGGAGATCCTTCATATAATAGTTGCTTCTTCAAAAGTGATAATATGGGAGAAAGGACCGAGCTATTTAAGTACATAGCTCGGCAAACTATTTATCAAGAAAATTAATAAATGTTAAATTGAGTATATGTAAGAAAACATTTGGTTGTAATTTATTTCTTTATGTTTTCCCTTAGTAGGTTTTTCTACCGTGTCGGTAACAATGTTTGCGATTAGTTAAAAAGTTTATACAATATCTCTCAGCATGTTTTATAAGATAATAGCCACAAGCCTCCGGACTACGATAGCTTAAGCACTAATGTGTGTGTGTATGTATAATTAATAATTTTCATTTAAGAGTAATTTAAAATGTCATGATGACAAAATAACGGTGTCGATTACACCCCTCACTTCTATAAGCTTTGACGCCAAAACACAATTATATACTGTAAATTTTAGGTAGAATGTCCTTTCGCTGTATACACGAACAAACCTCTTATTTCATCCAACACTAAAAGTGTAATATGAATTATTCTGGAATAAATGCTTTTTTTTAACATAAAAATGTATTTCAACTAACGTCGGAGTGTTTTTTTTTTTTTTAATTTTGTATAAAAATCAATGTAATGTAATATATCAATTTTAATTTATTTTTCTCCATAAAATATATCCATCCACAGACCATTGTATTGCTCTATTTTTTGTGTTTGAATTAAGAGCATGCGCAATGGTATTCTTTTACGATTTTTATAATTAATTTTTAATAACGTCGATCGTAAATTCCATTGAAAATTATCAATTTACAACTTTTTGTTACAAACTGGCTTACCGATACAGACGAAGCTAATAATATACATAACAAGTAAAAAATAACAATTACTGTGCTAACTGCTTAAATACCTGGTATATACTGAGTTTATGAAAAAAATTTACAAGTAAAAGTTATTTATTTTTAAAAAAGAAACATTTTTGTCTCTATATTTTTGTTTTTACGGATTCAAAGATGGAAAGATAAATATGAACGGTCCGACTTTACCCATTTGGGAACTTGACCTTTCTTTCAGCCCTGGAACACACAGACAGACAGAAAGAAGGACGGACATGCGGAAATGAACTAATTAGGTTCTTTTATGAACACCTATGCCAAAAATTATTGTGGACGATGAATATTTTCAGACATTACAAATTCGGATTTAAACTGAATATATATTAGATATACCGGGTATAAAAATCATAGGTTATTGATTTTTGTGTTTCGTATTATAATATATACAATATTTTTAGAAATAATTAAGATTTTAATTACGAAACCACTGTTTGGTAAATTAATAAAAAACTGTCCTACCTTAAGGAGTTTTGTGTAATAAATAAATTTTTCATAGAGTATAATGTTCTTTAAAATTATATCCAGATTTTTCTGTAAATTCTTGTTACAAGCCTTTTTTTATGATAATTTGTTACTAATATGAATTAGTATACAATTCATACAGTGGTGCGTCTCATGGCGCGTTTTTACACGTGAAAGTTTTGATGAAAGTTTTCAATCGCAATATATGTATGTGATATAACTAGATTTACATCTATATGTACATGCAGAAATAAATCAATCCCATGTTTTGTTAATAGTTATAACTCGCGTCTTGCTAAATATTTCTTTCTTTGTCAAACACTTCAGTCACATGATCATAGTAAACCAATTACAAGGAAGTAAAGCAATCACCCTATTCTTACATCTGAAGTTACATATTAGATTGCATCAAAATAGACGCCAGGTCTATTGTGTTATAACAGCATAGTTGTATCAAAAATACTACTGCGCTTGCTCACCAATGTATGCGTTATGAATAGTTGCATGAAAAGTTATATGTGTGAAATAGCCTATGTGTATTATTTGGTCTCGTTTAAGTTTGGTTTCTGTATAAAATTTTTTTCTGGATTGTTTTAAAAACAATTCAAGTCAATCAGTATTATTTTATTACTTGTGGCATTTATTTAAGCTTTTTTTTATTGTGCTAGCAACCATTTCATTTACCAACGCTTGCACATTTTCTGACACCTCTACTAATCTCTACCTCTCTATTGAGATAATAAACTTGTTTAAACAGAAAATTTAATGCAAGGCCAATCAAATTAAGTCATAATTAAATTTTTTATGATTTGAGTTTTTGAGAAAATAAGTTTTGTGAAGAAAAAGTGTCATAAAAATTTTCCTTTTTTCCGGACTATCTCAACGTTTCAAATAATTAATTTTAAAAATTTTGCATACGATTTGTATGACCACCTACTATTATTTTTTTAGAATGATTTATAAACCTTAATATTTTCAAACAATTATTTTGGTGAATTGAATTATATAAATAAATCACTTTCCAACACTTATGAAGACGTAATGATTTAAAGTTTACCGTCAGTTTTTAAACTGGGATCGTCCTTGATTTCATCATTTATGTTTTTTAGCTGACAAAGTGATCGTAAAATATTACTAATTGCAAAAAAAATGATAACGTTACGACCAAACTTTTTATGTAAATATAGCGAACGTATAAAAAGTGAAGAGTTTAGGTAATAATTTATATTAATACTATAAAAAAAATTTATATATTACATCTAAATTTATTATAAATCAAGAAACGTAGATTTTTTATTCGATGTTTTACCCACAAGCAATAAATTAAAATATATCAAATAAATTATTAAATTTGAAATTTATAGCCTCTAATAATAATTTTAAAATAAAAAAAAAGATTTTTAATTTAAAGTATATAGATAGGTAATTACGATGAAGGTTCCATAGATTCTGTAAGGAGTTTCAGTACGCCATCAGCGCCATATGTTGTAAATTTAACTAAGTGGATATCAAATAATCTGTAACATTTTGAAAATGGTATCGAAACACCTTAAGCTTCACCGCACGACCAAATTCTAAATACAACAATAAGAATTAATATTAATAACTGATGATTATATATAGTTAGTATTTACCTGGGTGATAAGAAAGTTGTAATTGGTCTAGACATCTAATTTTTGATATTTTCATGTTAGAGGACCTCCCGTAGCGAAATGTGAAAATGAAATCCAATCTAGTTTAATTCGTTTCTTTATTACAAATAATGAAAATTTTTTGTTTTATTATTTTACTATTATATAAAAATATGAGGTTTTATACCGTACGTTTAGTTTACATATGTATACATTAAGCAATGTGTATGAGAAGAGATCTTATAGGTTTGTTTTGTTACTGTTGTGATGTATGTTCCTGTATAAATTTTAGAGAGTGGGGATTTTTTGTTGTATACAAATATTATTAATTGTTTTGATAATATGCAATCATTACTATGTGAATACTTTTGGAAAATTCGTGTTTGTGTATTTTATTTATTGGTATTATTACAACAGTGGGTTATTATTACACAAAAGAAGAAAAAGTGCAAATTGTTAAATGGTACTTTTCCGGACATTCCGCACAGGAATGTGTCAATTTATTTATTGTGGCACTTGAAGGTAGACAATCACCAACCACTCGAACAGTTATGAATATTGTTCACTGTTTTTAAAAATATTCTTGTTTATCAAACATATAAGATCTCCTTCTCATACACATTACTTAATGTACATATGTACTCTCTCATACTCGTGGGAGATCTGCTATGCGAAGATGTAAACTAAACGTACGGTATAGTTAAAACTCCATCAACTATTCGATATTAAGAAGTATTGGTTGTCATTAGAAGAAGAAACAATAAATATGTTTCAAGAAATTCTAAAATCGTCTTTTTCGCTGTCGTCTTTTGGTCACATAGGAGCTATGGAGTCTAGCGCCATGAAAAATATTGTAACGACTGTGCTTAAATAAAAACTAAATCATAACAAATCGCTAAGATAATAATTAATTTTTTAAACCTTGATGGCGTCATTAGAATCAAAGAAAATTAATTTTGACATATCAAAGTCAAATTTCATCTAATTTTAGTAAACATTGTGTCGTTTTATACTAAACATTGGCCATGGTTTTTAATTTAACGTATCTGTTATAAATTTCGCGAAATCATATCTTCCCTTTGACTGTCTTCGTTGTCTTTATATAATTATAGTTAAATCCTTACATATTTATAGTCCTTATATATTTATAGATAACTACCCTTTCCCTGCCACGCGTTGCTGTGGCTAAAGGTTAAGAAATAAAACGTTTACTATCTATTAACTACCTACCTCCCAAATTTCAGCGTCATGAAGACAATTTCCCCATATAATCTTTACATTCCAACTTTTTCTCCATTCCAACACCTTTTAAGTGTAGTTTAAAAAAACAATTATGCAAACTTAATTATTTGTTATAAACAATATTTCTGCAAAGTTTTGCACCTCCTTATAGTAGTTTTCTTGTTTATCAAAAACCATCCCCTATACGAATACAACGTTGTGTAAAAATTTCGAAACGATCGGTAAAGAACTTTAGGAGATTAGCGATTATGAACAAACGCATATAAAATTTATATATATATATAGAATCTATATTATAGATATTATCTAGCTAGTTCACTTTTAATTAAAATCCCTCCTCACGAATAAAAACATCTCGAAAAGAACAAAAACTCGTGTACAAGAGTGTTCTGTGTGGTCTGTTTTACGATACGCTTGTGAGTCGGCGACTATGTCAATAACAACAGAAAAGCTTTCGGAAGTAGCGATGTGGTTTGCTCGACGAAATGAATGTATTTCTTGGACTAAACAGAACCAAGAAAAAAATCTCTAAGAATTAAGCTTTACTTTCTGAGGCAAATATTATGAGATAGTTTGAATATAATTTCCCCACTGAAAAATTTTCGAGATCAAAATTAAGAGGAAGAAGTCGAAATTCATTCAAAAACACCTTTATTTACAATAATATGAAGAAAGCTGACTTTCTCCGTTTTGCTGACGATCGTAAGCAATGGAACTTTTTGAGAACCAAAGTTTGCACATAGCAAACACGGTACCCATTATTATTATTATTTATATAATCTAGCTTTTAGCACAACATCGTTTGTACAATAAAACTGTTGAACTAAAGAGCACATTTACTTAGTTTATTAAGTAAAACCTCCCCATAATTATTCGCGCTGACTCCATTAAATTTTGTGGATCATCTCAATTGTACCATATTATTGTAAAAGGTGGCACAAATTCACGATTTTAAATATAAAAAAGTATATGAGAAGTTAAGAAAATTTATATTTTGCAACTCATAATATAAAGTGTGTTTCTTGAAGTTTTTTTCCAACTATTTACGAAAAATGATGTTTAACAAATTATATCTACTTTCGCGCTGAAAACTATGAGCTCTTTTCAGCACATCTGACCTTTCGTAAAGATTCTTGAGATATCCTCAAAATCTCTCGCCTATTATTCTAAGTTGTTCCAAGCATTGTGGTTGTTTATATAAACCCTTTCTTTCAGATAACCCCAAAGAAAATAATCAGTAATATCGTATGGTTAGAAGGAGCAGATCTGACATTAAAATATCGTCGATAGTTTCTCTGAGTAGAAATAAAGCTTCTTCCGTTTTCCAAATAAAAAGTTACGATATTTATCCTTTCTGCAAGCTGATATCGCTCTATATCGAAACTCCAAAGTATTTACTATAATCCAAAAAAGAGAAACTCAATAAATATTAATTCCAGAAAGAACTTAAAAATCGTAAAGGTATTTTTGCGCCAAATTATGTAACCATGAGGATTAAATACATGTACAAAGTAAAAACTAAAACCTTTTAAAAACCTGCGATTTAGGTTGACTATATGTTACGGAATACTAACTATATCAATACCACCGATGATTCATATGATAAAATAATCCACTTACATTTTCGATAATAAAATACGAAAAAGGGTGGGCGGAAGAAGGATATGAGAGAGATACTTTTTCACGAATCATTGAATATTATATTATGATTTAATTGTCTTTAATTAGGCAAGGAAATACTACATCCATTCTGTACGACTTTGCTCCAGGTAGATATTCATTGAGTGTGAAAATGAATTAAAACGTACATGCCACGTGCAGAAAAAGTGGCGTTCTGTTTTTTCAAAACTTTACAGTTGATTTGTGCCGAATCCATTCGGTTTTCAGAAAATTATTTTGAATAAAAGTTGTTAGTATATTTATAATGAACAATTTTACTCGAAAACAAAACTTCGAAAATCGAATGGATAAGACTCAAATCGATTATGAAATTTTGAAAAAAAGAAGACTACTATTGCGGGTGATAGTACCTTCGGTACAACGATAGAACGAATGACTATGTGTTGTTAAAAATAAAATATAATATTAATATAATAATAATAATAAAAAATTATGATTTATTATCCGTTGAGTATTTCCCTTTATATTATCCTATCTCTCTCTACATGATGAGCTTATCCTTAGAATAATATAATACGTGTGAATTTCATTGGAATAAGCACTAAATATTTTAATACGTTGATATAAGAAAAACTACAAAGTTTTCCATTATAATTATTATTGTTATTATATCAATATTAAAGTACAGTCAGATTTAATAAAACAGACCCAATCAGTGTAAAAAAAATAATTTTTCTCAATGAAAGGTATCAATACGTAGATTGAATCAACTTAATTGTAAAATTATTAATAAAACACATCCCAGTTACAAAAAAATAGTCATATCAAATATTGCAAAATTATTTTATAATATGAAACTAAGAAAAAACCAGTGGCATACTCAATTTTTCTTTAAAATATCTAGTTAGAATGCCCTTGGAATAATTAAATTAAATCTGCACCAAATTAAACCACTTTCTTATTAAAGATTATTAAAGTAATCAAAGAGAACTCTAGGTTTTTTGAAATTATATTTCAAATTTTTTGCCCCTATTCCTAGAACATTTGTTTGTATTTTATAAATACGTATTTCGACTACAATGTAGTCATCATCAGTATGAATTAGCTAATCGTAACTATCTCTGGGATATGGTGAGACACGCACCAAATTAGCAACAAGCAACATATCTCTGAATCCATATCCCAGAGATAGTTACGATTAGCTAATTCATACTGATGATGACTACATTGTAGTCGAAATACGTATTTATAAAATGCAAACAAATGTTCTAGGAATAGGGGCAAAGTTTTAAAAATAATCACTTACTTATTACTACAATGTACCAAGGGTAATCAAAATCAGCCAAGTAGTTTTTGAGACATTTGAAACAAAAAGTTTTTTAATTAACTTTAACAACCTGTATATCGATAACTAAGCTTGAAAACATCCAAGTTCAAGGAACTTTTATCCTTATTTTGATAGATCTATCGCCTATTTAATTTTCCGGGTTATATCTGAGCCACCCTGTATAATTACATGCGTCATATAGATTTAGTTATCAATATTTTTATATCCAGTATATGTAAATTTACAAGAATGTATTTAGTACAAGAATGCAAGTTTAGTCCCGACTTAGGAGCTTGTAAATGCTGATCGCAGACATAAATGCTTCATAAAATGGCCTAATTTGGCCATTTCCGCATGTCCGTCCGTCTATGGACACGGTTATCCAAAACAAAAAGAGAAAATGAGCTGAAATTTTGAATGTGTGTTCTAGAGCTAAAAGTAAGATCAAGGTCGTGAATGGACAAAATCGGACAATATTTGAGAAAAATGGCAAACCTAGCCCATCACAAAATCCCATCTTTGAAACCTCAAGAGGTAGAACAAAAACGTAATGATACGTTTTTACATTTTTGATTTTATTTATGTGTTCAGGATATCTTAAAGCGGTAAAATGTGTGTACCTAAGTGTAACATATAATCACAAATAAACATTATAACTGTTAGAAAATGAAAAAAAAGTCCTTCAGAAGCCAATCGGCAGGTCGGCATACTGACTAATATATTTTAGTATTCGAGCAGTCGTTTGGTATACTATTAATTTCCAACACTAAGTACACTAATTTACTATTGGTATATCGTTTACGTCACGGTCCCTACATATTCCCAACTTTATTTCATAAATGCACTTGACGTGTCATTACATAACGCGTCAAAGTACAGTATTACATACAATCAACCACTTTTATTTGGTCGTAGCATTGTTTTACCGATAGCTTGTCGACATTTGATTTGATTTACGTGTATAGAAAATGTGATAATGTTCACAGTACTTTTAAATAATATACGGTTTAACTTCTGTATGAATTCATTATTGTTTCGATTTTTTGAATATTTTAACCGTACTTTAAATACAAAAAAAAACCAAGACTCAAGTTAATCGATTTTCTCACATATAAATTTAGTATGTATTTAATTTTTTTTTTGTCAAGATTAAAGATTTCAAAATATTTGAAACAAAAAAAATCCTAAGATAAAATATTAAACACATACTAAATTTATATTCTTTTTCTTATACTATGTAAATAAATGACTTGGGCCACTCTTCCATATCACTTCTTTTAAAGTATTTTAACTATTATATTAAGAATATCCCTGAAATTTGGCCCGTTTTTTCATTTATGTTTTTGATCCGATATCACTCCTTTTGGGAACGGTAATTTCTATATGAACATATTATAAAATCTATTTTGACAAAATGGAAACCCGACATCAAAAATCAAATATTCTATAACAAAAAATGCACTAAAAAGTAAAAAAATAATTGCATAGTCTTGTGCCAATTTTTGTTAACCTAAGCAAAAATTTTTAAATATATATGTACAATTATTGTTATTTTTGGAGTCGGTGTCAGCATATAGAAATTCACATAACTTTTGGACACCGCCTCCAAAAATAATAATAATTGTACATATATATTTAAAAATTTTTGCTTAGATGAACTAAAATTGGCACAAAAATATGCATTTTTTGTTATAGAATATTTGATTTTTGAAGTCGGGTTTCCATTTTGTCAAAATAGGTTTTATTTCTCGCTTTTTGAAGTTCTATAACTTATTTTATTTGTTCAAATATGGGTAGACCAACTAAACGACCTACTTACTAACTTTTAGTGCATTTTTTCTTAACAGATTTTCAGTGTTTTTTACATGCATTATGTTTTTTATTTTGTAAAAATTTTTTTTTGGGGTCGGTTTTTTTTTGTAAAAAATTTTTTTGAAGTCGGTTTTTAAAAAAATTTTCTTATTTTCCCATGATGAATGAGTGTACCCTTTCAAAGAAAAAAATAATTTCGCAGAAATCAATTTCAAAATCGGTTCACAAATGACGAAGTTCTGAGGTGAAACACATAAAAAATAAAAAATAAAAAAATACAGACGAATTGAGAACCATCCTCCTTTTTGAAGTCGGGTTAAAAATACATACATATTAAAACATATTAAAATCCATTGACTGCTAAAATCATAGCCCTCCATATTCGGGTAAAAATATACATTTTCGGAGTCTGTGATTTACACCTTTCAATTGATACCGAACTCGATAAATTTCTGAAACTTTTTTTTGTTTCGTAGCGTAATATGCAAGTCATATCCACCATGTTGGATTTATTATGACGTCATATAGTCTACAACATGTGGAACACTCAGACAAATGACACATCATGTGTCAAAATGATACATATTTATCAAAATGATATATACATTTGTCAATACATCCATACATAGACATACCTTCTGTAGTCAGAAAAAAATAAAAAAATTTGCTAAATGGAGCTACCGTAATGAAACTTAATAAAAATGTTCTCTGGACAATAATGGGGTTGTTAGGGAATTTGTTTTTGCTCATTTTTTCGAGAACACACAGCGTTTCGGAGATATTTAACTTTTTGTAAATATACATTTTTGGAATCTGTGATTTAAACCTTTCATTTGATACCGAACTCGATAAATTTCTGACATTTTTTTTTGTTTCCTAGCGTAATACCCAAGTCATATCCGTCATGTTGGATTTATTATGACGTCATATAGCCTACTACATGCGGAATACTCAGACAAAGCTAATGACACATCATTTGTCAAAATATAATGAGTAGCGTAGGAGCTACACGGGAACATATGAACATACATCCATACATAGAGTGTTAACTTTTAACACATACCTTCTGTAGTCAGAAAAAAATAAAAAAACTTGATAAGTGGAGCTACCGTAATGAAACTTAATAAATATGTTCTCTGGGCAATAATGGGTTTGTTAGGGAATTTTTTTTGATAACACACACCGCTTCGGAGATATTTTTTACTTTTTGTTTAAAATTCAACGTTAAGACGTTTACGATACGATACAACGATACAACGTTTTGTAGGCTTGCAAGGTTTTGATGTATAAAAATCATGCAAAATTTATCAACTCTTGTATTAGCGCACTTTCTTTTTGGTCTGGAAGCTTTTAAACTTCGCAAGTGTATATAATTTCGTAGACAATACAATAATATAAGACTATCGAAATCATCTCATGAATTCGAAAAAGTCACCAGGAAATAGTTTAATAATATAAGTTTGGTGGGTAGCATATTCGGATATTAATTCGAGTTTTTATGTAAAATTTCTTTATAGCGCCACAGTTTTTTAATCTTCTTTCTTTATAAATAAAATATATAATAAAATATATATGAAACTAAATGACAATTTTTACTATTTTGGATGAATTCAAAATAAATATCAGTTTATGATGAGATTAAGACTATTCAGAGGAGTTGGGACATAATCTTTTATTTTAATTTGTATTTACTCTTAAAATAATTTTAATTTATATATATATATATATATATATATATATATATATATATATATATATATATATATATATATAGCGAGGATATGATTTAAATAAATGAATTAGCTAATATTTAAATTACGTTAAACTGTAATTGAAATTTGTTTTCCATTTTGTTTTTATAATGACAAATTCGAAAATAAATGAAACTTATGCTATACGCTTTTTCTTAAATTCAATAAACCATTTTAAAATGAAATCACTTTTTTATACGCTGTAAATATGTGAAATAAATTATTCTAATTTATTATGAGTTAACACGAGCCGAAGTAACCAGCTGTCAGCGTTTCTAGGAGCTTAAAAAATTGCTTTGAGTGAAAAATGAGTACATTTAGACCAGGTATCGAAAAAAAAAATTGCAGAATCTCAAAAATTAAAGTAGTTTGACTATACACTTTATGAGCGAAAATATAATGAGGACTTACTGCGGTATGTTTTTGGTCTGTAGTTATTTATTTGAAACATTTGCATTACCTATCGGAACTAAAAGTCCCACAAAAATCACAGCTTTTAATAGGTCAAACCATTAGGAAATTTCGATGATGTAAATCGAAAAGTACTTGTCGTTCACTATAAAACGGCTTAAAAATCAAGTAGTTGAAAAAGCTCTAGAAATCGAACATACTTTGATTCATGGGTTTTTTAAATCGAAAATTCGACGTAGAATCATTTGTTTTTGAAATGTTTCATTTAGCTTCACATGGAATATTTGTTTGATTCAAATCTTGCAACCAACTTCAACTTAACCGATTCTCATGACACTTCGTACACGTATTTAATACAGTTGTCAAGTTGGTACCATCAAGATGATCTGTCTAAGGTTGGAACTCAAAAATATGGCATAAAAATTAATTAAAAATTTTGACGCATCGTAAAAACCTATGCGATATCTTAATCCTAAAAAAAATTAACTGTTTTAGGTTAAACGGTTTTATTGTATAATCACTGTTGTACTAAAACCCAGAAAATAATATCATAGGTCAATTTGGGTCTTTGATCAGAGTCAAATAATTAAGAACCAAAGAGATAATCAAAAGTCAGATATGATTTCCAATTAAAGAAAATTTTATAAGTCCTAGACTGATGCATAGAATTATTATCTAGTTTTTAGAACATTATCGATTGTACAATAAAACTATTAAACCTAAAAAATAAATAATTAGTTTTAAGCGAATTTCCTGAAAGAAAATAGAGCTATTGATCGACTTCAAAATTACCGACTTAAAAATTTGGAAAAATTTCTTCATGTCCATCGATCCTACCTAGTAAATGTCAAAAATCACCATCTGTAATATATATATATATATATATTATATATATATAATATATATATATATATATATATATATATATATATATATATATATATGTATATATATATCTATGGACATAATAATATATATATATATATATATATATATATATATATATATATATATATATATATATATATATATATATATATATATATATATTATATATATACATATTTTACAGATGGTGATTTTCGACATTTACTAGGTAGGATGTATGTGTGTGTCTGTAATCGCTCTAGCAGTCACAATTTTAATCTGATTGGAATGAAATTTGGTATTTAATAAACAAAACCACACCCGGTTCTTACCCGGTTCAGACAATAAAATGGATTATGTTTATAAAGATAAATCTATCATTTAAAAACTACATTTTTGTATACTTAATTATGAGTACTTGATAGAGTTTTCAATAAGGAAGTACAGTCAAACCTGGGTAAGTGAGAACTGGATAAGTGAGAAAACTCTATAAGTGAGAGTAATAGCCAGGACCCGTCATTTTAAGCACCCAAAACCTCTATTAGCGAGAAACAGAAACCTCTGTAAGAGAGGGTCGTTTTTCCTTCATGAACCTCCGTAAGTGAGACTGCTACTTATCTATGCCTCTATAAGCGACAGTCGAGCTTTATTTATTTATATTATTTAGGAGGAACTATAGCTACTCATATTACATATTTACTACATTCGTACTTGCTGTGACTTGTTATTGCTGCGTACCTCTATAAGAGAGAAACGCTACCCATATACCTGCATTAGCGAGAAACTCGGGTTAGTGAGAAACCTCTATAAGCGAGAATGAGATTGTGCTCCCTTGAATTCTCGCTTATCCAGGTTTGACTGTATATATAAATTGCGTTTATGAATTAGGTAAAAATACAATACACAAATGACAACAAATACTGATAAGGACAGACAGATAGTAGAGATTCAAGGAAAACCGCAAACTTACTTAAAGATATACTTTAAGCGTTTTCTTCATTGCGAAGTCTTTGATTACATTTTCATACGACAGGAGCCGTGCTATGTCGCGTTCAATCGACAAAATCACTAGGCCAGACAATGTTTCTTGGCCCATCGTCAAGCGCAGGTACGTCATTATCAATTTGAGCTTACTGAATGATCTTTTGCAGTAAGCAACAGTCACTGGCAATGTTAAAAAAATCTTTGTAGTGACTACTATACATTGGGAAACATTTCTTTTAAATCTAGTTTCACTATAGGTTTAAGAAGACCTAGACTTGAGTGATGTTCACATTTATCAAATAATATAGTCGCTTCAACTTGACTCTTCAGAGTTTCTAATTCGGTCCAAAATTCAGTAGCAGTAACACCAGTCGCAACTCGTAATGTCAATATTTACGAACGATCTCATCGTCTTTTATATTTTTGTTATAATATTATATTATCATATTATTTATGGTCCTGGTTTGGTAATTTCTGCGCCCTGTGCCTGGGCACCGCTGGCATCGCCCTAGTAACGGCACTGCAACCAGTCCCAACAAACATCTACTAGCATGTAACAAATACGAAGACTCAAGAAAACTCACCAAAACCTACATCTCCTATTTCTTTAAGTACCTCAAACAATCCAAATTACTCCATCAAATCTAAGCAATTATCTCAAAAACGCAGTCTAATTCTAATAAAAAAACAAATAATGTAACAACTAACTGAGTAAATTGTTCGAATACCCAGTATATTCTGGGTTATATTAGTGTTTGAATTGTTTGTTAACAATTTTTGAATTGTCCCACAATGAAAAATAAAAACTAGTTTTGATTTGGAAAGTCGTCAATTGAATTGAAAAGTCGTATAAGTGTGATTATTAATCCAAATGCATAAAATAAGTGACGTTTGTTTTTAATTGTTGGAAATCGAAAAGCAGTAACATGTGATTTATTGCCTATACTCTGTAAAATCGAATTACCACTGTTTTTGTTATTTATATATATTATTTTTTTAAAGGTAAAACGCAGTAATGAAGACTACAAATTTTATTACATTTTAATATATTTTATTGATATTAAAATAGCCATAAGTGACACAATAATTATTGTTTAATCAGTATCGAATCACAAAATCCTATTTAAAATTTATTAATCTTTGTTGAATACTTTACTTGCTTTTCCCTCAGTCTATACATATAAAAATATAATCATAAGATGTAATCAAAAGTAAAAAAGCTGTACTTATATTTTTCAGTGGATAAAAACAATTCAGTTTGAAAACTACTGCTTTTTTAAATTGTTTTTGTAAACTAGCATGTATTTATATCCATTGTTAGTATGGTTGCCTTTTGATTATATTATACTAACAGAAGCTACTTTTTTACTGCTTTTTTACTTTTTAATTTGAAAAATGAATAAACTGCTTTAATATTTAGGAAAAGTAACCATTGTGAAATATTCTATACTTGATAGGTATAGAGAATCATCGGAAAAATCTATGAGCATCAAAACTTGAAAATAAAGTTTACTGCCTTTTATCTAAGCACGGCAGTATACCTTAAGGCTTATATAAGCCCAAGCTATACTTTAAAAATCTTTTTTTTTTAATCTAATCATATTTGCCCTATATTGTTCAAGGTGGTTCATCAGATGAAAAATTGTGCAGTGAAATTTCATCTGATAATAATTTTAATTATAAGCTATTATTGTCGAATTCAATTAAGCAACAAAATATTGCAAAGAAATTGTTACAGCTTAAACGATACTACCGCAATAATTAAGAATAAATTATTGGAATTAGGATTTAATGCGACGGATGTGGTACATGAGAATTATTTGGAGATAAGAAAACATGTCAAAATTAAAGTGCATGAGTACTTATTGAAGGAAATGCTATTGGATATGAGGGATACAGTTTCATTAGATTTGTATTCAAAATTGGATCTATGAAGGTGGAGCAAAGTATAAAATTTAACAGACAGAGATGTAAGAAGAATTATTGCTATGTTCAGAATGAATAGGTTTGCTTGGGAAAATAAGAAAAATCGAAGCGGAGAGAGGATTTGTGTTCTGTGTAACGGAATCGAAACGGTTGAACATCTTATAGAGGAGAGCTATGGAATAGTAGGAAATGAAAGGGACGATCTTTACGGCGGCGGGTTAAATAATACAAAATTGATTTTGGATGCCAAAGATAATGTAGATCTTATAGCAGTTTATAAATACTTACGCTGCATCTTGGACAGGCGCTCACAATATCTTTGAATATCAGTCTGCCTCGTTAAGCTTGTGACCAGATTTCAATTTGATTTTCATTTTATTAATTTATGTTTGATTGACTATTTAGTTTAAAATTTGTATTATAATATGTTTCATGATGTGTCTTGTGTCTTCTATTAATATCATTTTCATTTTTCGTGTTTGTGTTATATCATGTTATTGTATTACTTTGATTAGCCAGTTGGCATATCAATAAAGTTTTATTATTATTATTATAAGCAGCTGGTTAACTATGTAAAATAGTTAATATTTTCACTGAGAAAAAAACTAAATTTGAATTCAAGAATAAGAATTTCTTTCAGCAGACACAAAATCCACTTATTGATCTCCCATTGCTAAAATCAGTAAATATTTCATATTATATCCTTAGAAAAAGAATTTCAAACAAGTTAAATGCACTATCCTTATAGCAAAGATATTGTTTGAAGTACTCGGAGTAAAACTATAGTCGAATTCAATAGCGCTACTCTTCAAAGCGCTGAGTTCAAAAGGTATTCATGAAATTGTGCAAAGAAATGAGAAATAACTAGTTTGGAGATAAAATTCTATAAAAATATCTATAGCTTTTCAGCATCCCAAAAATTACGGTTTATTTTCATTTTGAATTTATTGAGGAACTTTAAAAAAATGTAAATATCTCCCTGGTCGTTAATTTCGTGAACTGAATAGTATTGTGGCAGATACTAAACCTACTTTTCTCTTCATGATAGTAATGTTACTTTTCCTTTCTCTCCATATACCATACAAAACCATCATAATAAATTGTCTGACCAAATACTGGATAGAAATAGGTACAAAAATATAAAATGGACTAAAAATGTACTAGATAAAATTTTTACGTACACCATAAATTAAAACTGCAAATGAGCATTCCCATCAATAAAAAATTCGTTACGCAGGAGTTGCTTCAACTTAGCGAATTTCCTCAGAATACATAAATCACTCTCTAGCGGTCATAATTTTAGTCTGATCAAAATGAAATGTCGTATCTGATTTTAGTATTTGCATGGCCAATTTTATTGATAAATGACATACGTCAAGGGGAAGGGGGGGCATAAAGAAAGAAGAAAACACAAAATATGAAATATCTCTCTTAATATTAGAACAATCGAAAAATGCGTAAGGAGTAATGTTGTAGAAAATCAAGTTTTCTACAATTCATTACCTGATCATTTTTGCTCAAACTCTAATGCGTACAGAGATATTGAGGAATTAATTTTCAATCTTAAACCGTCAATATTTTTGTAAATATTAGTGTTACAGAAAAAATGATAAGAAATAAAATTGAAGTAAAACTTAATACCTACAACTTTACTACTTATAAAATTTTCGATTTTTCGAATATTAAATACGTCAAATTTTGTGTTTCCCTCTCCCTCTAAACCCCATTTTTCCCTTGTCCGATTTTACCCATTAACGAATTGGACCTTTTGAATACCAAAAGCACCTCAAATACCAAATTTCATTCCCATAAAATGAAAACTGTTGACGCTAGAGAGATTACAGGCACACATATATGTATATATATATATATATATATATATATATATATATATATATATATATATATATATATATACATATATATATAGATATATACATACGGGACCAATATAGAGCTACTTGTCCCGTAGCGAAGTCAAAATTTCGCAAAAATTTCTTCAAATGTCCATCGATTGACATCGACCTAGTAGATGTCAAAAATCACCATCTGTAAAATTTATATATATGTTTATATATATCTATCTATGGACATATATATATATATACATATATATATATATATATATATATCTATGGACATGTATATATATATATCTATGGGCACGCGAAACTCGTCGAAAAATTAACGAAAACGTTTTTACTATTGCTCAAATGTGAAAATTCGATATGAAAAGCATAAACGTATGGAATCGCTTTGGTGTCTGTTTGGCGGTCTGTCATAGACCATTTTCTCAAAGAATATTTCACGAAAAGATGAAAATTTGTCATAGTTGTAATAATGGCATATTACAACTATGCCAAATCTGCAGAGAAAAGGGCATGAAATGTAAAATTAAAATTTTTTTTTAGTTAAGGGGTTAATTTTGGTGGTGGAACGGGAAATAAAAAAATTATTTTCAAGATTATTATTGTGTCAAGCTTTTTGAAACACCATTTGAAAATATACAGTTCATTTATTAGCGAATTTACTCCAAAAGAAATGCAGCTATTGTTTTTGCACCAATGTTGGAATTTCCTGAAAATTTCTTCTGATATCCATCGATCCTATCTATTAGATGTTAAAAATCACTATCGCTAAAATGTGTATATATGTATATATATATATATATATATATATATACATATATATACATTTGTACTTTTTTTAAATATTTATGGACTCTCTAGTGGTCACAGTTTTATTCCGATTGGAATGAAATAAAGGTCAAGTTCGTTACTGGGTAAAATCTGGTGAGGGGAAGGGGGTTAAGAGGGGGGGGAAAACACAAAATTTGACTATCTCCCTTAATATTTGAAAAATCGAAAAATTTATCAGAAGTTAAGTTCTAGGTACTAAGTTTTACTGTAATTTTGTTTCTTATTATTTTTCTGTTACACTAATATTTACAGAAATATTTACAATTAAAGATTGAAAGTTAATATTCTAATTATCTCTGTTCACATTAGAGTTTGAAAAAAATGATAATGTAATGAATTGTAGCAAATTTGATTTTCTACAATTTTACTCTTTATACATTTTTCCATTATTCTAATAATAAGAGAGATATTTAATATTTTGTATTTGTTTGACACGAATACATAAATATATTTTACTGTAAAAAATTTTGATTTTCGTTTCCTTAGTAACTAAGTATTATCGTTATACCGTTTTTTTTTTGGGCTATTATTAAATTTAATTTTTGCAAATACTAGCAAAGTCATATCAGATATTATATTTCATTTTGATCACACTAAAATTATGACCGCTAGAGAGTGATTTATGTATTCTAAGGAAATTTGCTAAGTTGACGCAGCTCCTGCGTAACGAATTTTTTTTTTGTTTAGATTTTTATGGCAAAACGCTTCTAATTTACTGCCCCCCCCCCAACGTCTCGAAATTGCTGCATATACTAAAGTATTGCAGAGAAAAATTTCATTCACGATTAAAGATAATAAAGTATGGTTTGAAGGAACATTCAGAATTCATCAGAATTAAGGGATTTTAGTGTGAAAAATTATTATAAACTGAACATTACTATCTTTTTACATCTTTTCATCACGGTATATAATCCAGTCATCTTCCAGCGGTAAATATTTAATGTATAGTACACACGGCTGATAGCCCAGTGCATTAAGTCATTAAACGAGAAAGGTATTGTGTTGGTGCCCCAGCCAAACCAATATAATTTTTTATAAATTTTATCAATTACTGACCGCTCTGAATACGATCATGGCTGAGACGTAACTGAATGTTCTAGAGGAATCTGAAAAAAAAAAGTTTATCAAAACAATATTTTTTATTGATTTTAACAAGCATTCTTCTATAATGGTCCATGGCCTCTACATAAACGGAGAAATTCACCAATTTCAAATCAGTTTAAGATTGACATTGGATTAGTATAAATCGAGTTTAAAATTAACACTTGTTTGAGTAACATCAGTTTAAAATTAATAGTTGTACAGTTAAATGAGTTTAGAATAAACGTTTGTTGTGTATGGTTCTACAACGCTCCTTTGAAGGCTAAAGAGAGCATGGATACCGCAACAAGATTATGATTCTGAATTGTTGTATTTTATGTTTAATTTATAAATATTTAAACTACACATTATTATTTATATAAAGATTATTAAAATAATCAAAGAAAACTCTAGGTTTTTTTAAATTAAATTTCAAATTTTGCTCCAATTCCTAGAACAATTATTTGTATTTTATAAATACGTAGTTGGACAACGAGGTAGTCATCATCAGTATGAATTAGCTAATAGTGTCTCACCGCACCGTGAGACTCGCACCAAATTAGCAACGAGCAACATACCTCTGACTCCATATCCCCAAGATAGTTACGATTAACTAATTCATACTGATGATCACTACCTTGTAGTCGAAATACGTATTTGTAAAATACAACTAATTGTTCTAGAAATTTGGGCAAATTTGAAATATAACATTATTATTTAGTAACTAATTTATGGGTCTAGCGTGCGAAAATTGCTCACGACTACTGCAGAGTTTGTTGATTGCTTCAAATTGCATCCGAAAAAATAAATCACTCATGGAAAATTGGATGATTTTCAAAGTTATTAAAAACTGAAGTAATTTGATAACTAATTTTTTTAATTCGTCTAAGACAAAAATATTAAAGAAAATTATTAATATAGAACGTCTATGTTCGTCTAGGTTATATTTTTTTTGAAAAAAGTCACAAAATTTACGTATATCTTCTATCATATGACAGTTTTTGAGAAATATATTTGGATGTTCCATTTAATTTATAAATTTTCTCCTATCACGGATAATAATATAAAACCGATATAAGGGGGTGAGTTTTCGTGTTTTTTCTCGATCTGTGCTGTTATATCGTAATATTCGACAATGCATTTGTTTTTAGGTAGGTAGAAGAAGGAAAACATGAATGTGTATATATATTTGATCGTGGTTTGTTTCGTTGGTTAATTCTTTCGAGATTGCGGTAGAAAACATATACATTTATATATAATTCGTTGGTTTTTTGTGTTTTGTTTTGCACACATAAAAAATGACTCTACATTTTATTTAACGCATTGGCGAATGCAGATTTCTTTTGTTTTAATACAAAGTTGTTCACAGTTAATGGTATTACATAACAACATAATTAATTATATAATTTTTTTGTTGTCGCATTATTAATTAATATTATTTTTGATCATTTATAAATCGTAACATGTATACCACCGATCCAACTTTATGGTCAATAGTATACCAAGTTATCATTATGTGCGAATCATTTGCTTAGCACAGGTCGTACTCATTCAGCTATTAATAGTACTTGATTGCATAACATGGTATAATTCAGCCATATTTGTCGTATTTTGTTTGTTAATAAATATTATAAACCAGAAGAAGCTATCAAAGAAATATTATGGTGTTTTATCATTTATAAAATATACTGCCCACTAACCATCACATCTAACATCTAACATTTATGCAGTTATTATTAAAAAGATAAGCTTATTTGAATATGGGCTACTAAGTGTATGCAAAATTTCGTGGCATAATATAAACATGACAATTTATGAATACTTCTTTGTACAAAAATCTTCTGGTATACTTTTTGTAAATGAAATACCTGGTTACTTAATGGTTACTATCGACCAAGGGGAAAAAGCTGCTTAGAGGTGGGCGCAGACGCCTCGCCGGAGTCGAACGGCTCTCCATAAGCTGAGTGAGAGAAAGTAAAAAAGGTATGTTTTGAAGCAAGACGGAACGATGTTTCAATACAGGTTGCCTACCGATTATTGCCCACTAATTTATTCAATCAATTTAGAATTAGTTTTATAAAATATTTATTGTTTAATAAATATCTTTTACAATATGGAGAGATACACCAAAATAATAATAACATAATAATAATAATAACAATAATAACAACAATAATGATGAATAACAAACAATAACAATAATTACAACAACAACAACAACAACAACAACAACAACAACAACAACAACAACTATATGTATTCCCACTTTATGTAAAATTTAACCATTTAGAAATTAGTAACGAATTACCAACCTTAACCCCCCCCCCCCCACCCAGCTTTATCATTGGCATCTTTTTTGTATCCAGTGTCATCAAATTCCCATGACACTATTCCCCCTACTAAGAAAAAATATTTAAATCAAGTAAATAATTGTTTATTAGTTCTCCGATATGAATAGTTTAGGCAAATTATTCGGAATTTCCTAAAATCTAATTCTAAAATCTAAACTAAAACTAAATCATCAAAAAATTTACAAGCGGTAAATGTAAAAGATCAAAATATTTATATTTTATAATTTATATAACATATATATTTTATTCAGACTCAAATATATTAAAAAGGTACATTTTATGCCCCAAATTACCAGCCCAAAATTCCAGAGTATGTATTCAATGTATTGTATGTATTGTATACTTAATAATAGTAGTGTGAATAATGAAGAAAATGTTTTAATTAAAAAAAGAAAATAATAATAATTGGTAGGATACCCTATATTTACTCTATCTCTCTTCCTACCTCTCACTCTGAGCTGAGTTCAGTCAAGGTCTGCCCACCTATGCTGATTAGATAAATTATTTTATTTTTGTATATATTCAAAAACTATATTACAGTAAAAATTGTTTGCAAATATTCAATATAATAATAATCTAAGCCTTAGAGGGTAAAGGCAATATACAATCTTAAATTTTACTCTTAAAAGTAAAATCGAAAAAATTCATTTGACTACAATATATGTTTTACTATAATTTATCCCCTAATCGTTCTTTCTTTAACCTTAATATTTACAGAAATATTTACAATTTTAAGGATGTTCCACCATGAAACCACTTTTCGACAGATTTTGCTAATTTTTTTTCACATGCTTAAAATAACGTTTTCTAATCAATTCCGTAGTTTCAGAATTTTTTACCGCTTAGAATGCGAGATTATTAATAGCAAATTAATCATTCTCTCTCACGCTCTCTCATTAGAAGCATGTAAAACTTCATATCCGCTAGACTTTTATCTGTTGTATTAAAAAAATACTCGACAGAATTAAAAAAAACACTGGGATAGTACGACAAATATTTATTAAATAATATTTTTTTATCGTGTTTTACTGTTTTGTTTTCGAAATATAAAACGTTAAAGTTATTTTTTGTTTCTAAATTACATTAATTTGTACATATGCGTTGTGTATGTGTGTAAATAAATTTGTTCTATAATAAAAGCAAACTGTTTTTTTGTCCTGATTATATAAGATAGTGCTGGAACTACCATAATGTCTTAATATATATAATCGTTTATTTCTCTAAGAACATCAACTTAGTGGACTTTCTCGTTTCGTAACGAATGTTTTTTTTGTGTTCATGTAAGTGCATAATCTCACAAGGTATTATATAATCCATTAGCTTTTAAATCACGTGATTCCATCTTAATGATAAATAGAAAACTTACTTTTCTTAGTATTCTTGGAATCAATTAATTTCTACTTACATAAGAAAAGTTTTTTTTATATTCTTTTCTTGTTTTTTCTATAGTTTGTTTTTTGAAATTTCATATTTCTTTTCAATGATGTTCTATACAATAAATGTACAATTGCAAAAATTTAAAAGTAAAGTTTAATACCTTTTTATGTGATTTGTGTAACCATTGGTAACACATACTTTATTTGTTTCCTGGAAATTAGTTTTTAAAAACTTTATTACCATTTAATTACTTTGATTTTTTTGTTATGTTTAAAGAATAGGGAATATGCATGAAAATTTTTTTTCACTTGAATTGAAGCATGTTTACTTGACAAATATCCAGGTAAAATTACTTTTTAAATAACTTTAAAAATAAGCGAGATATGAATGATTGAAATTCCCGATTAGACAAAGAGGGTGATAGCCCTCTTGATATGTTATGTGACGTCATATTACACTTTCACCATTTAAAATACACGTAAAACTTCGTTTTTAGTATTTTTGCAAGAAAGATACAGATAATAATCTTTAAAAGCTTATAGCTTCCTTGATATTTGTCGGATTTTAATTTCGTTTTTAAATATTATTACAGTATTAACAGTATTTTCATATTCTGAAAATAAATGTGAAAAAAAATTTGCATGCATATTCCCTATTACCGTACCAATAATTTGGCAATAATATTGTTTATTTGTATTAATAAACTTTTAAAAACGATAAAAACATTTTAATTTTTGTCTAAGAAATGTATCTCTTATGACAGTTTTTATAATCATACTAGCAACCCACCCCGGCTTAGAAGTCGCACCGGGTACAGTGCTTAGATACAGTTCTTAGAAGTAGTGATTAGATACAGTGCTTAGACAAAGTACGCTAGAAAAGCTCCCAGCCGAATTTTGTTCGACTTTTTCAACTATCATCGTCATATTTCAGCCAATTCACACAAAACCCCAATGAATTACACCTAATAATAATACACCTAAACATTCCTCATAAAAAACTCCGTCTATTGGTGAAAACCGTATAAAAATCCGGTCGGTAGTTTTTTAGTTCACCGCATACAGACGGACAGGCAGGGGACTATATTTTATAATATGTGAGGAAAAGAAGGAAAGAAAATATATTACTATGTTACGAAACATTATTTAATTTTGAAATATTCTGCTTAGATGGCGCTAAGCAGAAAATTTAATTTAAATTTATGAATAGCCAAAAGACAACGATATATTACAATTTACAGTGTGTTAATATAGTTTATAGTTTCCATGCCATTGAGAATCAAAATTAACATTTCAAAATTGAAACAAAATTTTAATAAATTATATAGCTCTTTCTCTCTACTTTATATCTTTCTTCTCTCTTGGCATGATTTTTTTCCGATTTCTTCAATTATCATCGTCATATTTCAGCCAATTTATACAAAACTTCAATGAATCATACACCAAAACCTTCCTCATGAATCACTACGTCCATTAGTGAAAACGTGCAGACGCGGCTGAAGGATTTTATTTTATAATATGTAAGGTTCAGGATCCTCAAAAATCCATTTTTTACGCCAATAAAATGGTTAATTAATAACCAAAATAGACTGTATTACCCAGTTTTAATATTATTATTTCCTCAACTATTTGTTTCCATAGCTTTCATTTTTTCCACCAAGTCATTTTTTCCACCAAGCTTTCCTGACGAAATATATGTTTAAAATGAGATACCATATAGATCATATTGAACAGTTTTATATATATCTTTCCTTCATTATTTTAGAAACATTCTGTATTTTGAACCAAGTACTTAACAAAATATTTTTGTTGTCGCATATTATAAATATTTTAACAACTGTACAGTGTATTATTATTATTTATACGGTGTGTTGGTGAGTTATAATGTTAATTCAACTCAACTCCACTGCAAACGAAACTGCTCGTACTGAACAGAACTCAAAACACAATTTAACTCAAAACATTTACATTCGTATATAATTGTAACTCATTAAAAACACATTAAAAATAAATTAATTATTCATGTTAAAAAACAATCATCAAATAACATACAAACATACATACAATATTATAATTATATATAAAGTGAGATAATAATAATTATATTGTCAAGAATAGAAATATAGACACATCAAAATTTATTGACGATTTCATTCAAGACTATTCAAATTATTTACATTACGTTCAAAAAAAACCAATTTTTGTCGTTTGATTTATGTTTTATCTGTTGCGGTTTTAAAGATGGATATTTACCCTCTGGTGAGAGGACCACACACTCAAAATTTCAGCTCGTTATCTCTTTTCATTTTTTGAGTTATCGTGTGGTCGGATAGGCGGATATGCGGTCTAATTAAGTCATTTTATAAAATATACTAAAATTTGTTGTTGTGGTTTTTTATTTTCAACCGTTTCAGGTCCGCTCCGACTTAATATACGCCGGTATATTATGTATACCGGGTATAAAATAGCCTTTTGGAATGTTTAAATTATACTTTGTCTGTTTTTTTATTATAATTTTATGATCGTGGTAAGCCATAACTGTTGCACAATTAATCAACTAAAGAGTTTCGATTCCATTTTGAACTAACATTTTGAAAATTTAAGCTATTGCTAAGCAATAGTGTGTATTTAACTACTACGAACTACTAACTTTGTTTTTTATTACTTTATACAAATTGCATTGATTTGTTTACGTAATCGCAATAATGATATAACTGATGATGATATAACTGAATTTACGTTGGTATGCACACGTAGAAATTAACTTAAAAAATATCAATCGCATGTTTTGTTAACAGCTAAAACTCTCGCCTTGTTAAATATTTATTTCTTTGTCAACCATTTCAGTTACATGATCATAGTAAACCAATCACAAGCAGGTACAATAAGTACACTACTATTTCATAATAAGTTACATATAACACAGAAAACAATTCTATTTCGTCAAACTTAAAACATGCATCAAAAAATACTACTGCGCCAGCTCACCAAATCATTTGGCATGAATAGTTACTTGAAAAGTTACATGTGTAAAATAGTCCTTATATATATAATTTTATGAAATAAAATCGTCAAAATAGAACTGTTCTGTATTTCATAAAACTTAAAACATGCATCAAAAAATTCTAATGCGCTTGTTCACTAGATCATTTGTTATGAATAGTTACTTAAAAGTTGCATATGTAAAATAGCCCTCGTATATTAATTGCTTTTCTTGTTTACGTATTGTTTAAAATCATTTGTATATAGTATATACTTATACTCATTTTTATATAGTATATACTTAAACTCATTTTTATATAGCATACTATACTTGTAAGTACCTTATATAATCATTTCTGTATTTAAGAATGTAAGACTATTTTATGTACAGAACTTGCTAATAAAAAAAATTCAAATGCACTTCAACTGTACGAACTCACAGGAAACTTTCGATATTTTCGAATGTTTATTGAATTCGTGGACAATTTTCCAGTTTTTGTTCACAAATTTTAAATGGTTACTCATCATCATTAATCATCATTAAAGCTTTTTATATCATTTTAAATATCGATATCCCGGCGAATAATTATCCGATTTTATTGAAATGTTTTTATACTTTATTTTGTGGTCATAATTTGTATTTTTTGTATTGCTACCCCTAAATCTTCCACCGATTATGCTATGCGTGGCTCATGACTCACCATTTACAAAATCTTGCACAGAAATATTAAATTTTAATTAAAATTTAAAAATTCTGGCATCTTAAATATACATTTACACATCAAGTTTATTGAAATCAGATAAAATTTGCTCGAAATAGAGAAAAATTTATGTTTTGAGTTCTGCTGACGTCATCAAGTTCAAAATTTGTTATATATTACGGCGAAATATTATACGATTTTAAAGAAAGTTTTTGAAAACTATCTAACATAAAATTAAAAATCTATGATCGAAAGTATACAGACTGTGTTGGACAGCTTTTCCTGTAGTAAATCAATGTTAATTATTATTCATTACTAGCTGTCCGTCTGGTACTGTATGAAGTCAGTCAGTACACATGTGATGAAAGTACACTTTAGTATGTGCATTGTGCATCACAAAATCCTCACTCTTTAATGACAAACAAACAACCATACGCATACAGTATAGCTGTGAGATAACTGACTGACTTTATTTATATGTGTACTGATTGACTTCTTACAGTACCAGACGGACAGC
The DNA here is from genome assembly GCA_963920215.1 of Nineta flava. NCBI lineage: Eukaryota > Metazoa > Arthropoda > Insecta > Neuroptera > Chrysopidae > Nineta > Nineta flava. The sequence goes on along the minus strand of OY986042.1, from coordinate 48,084,711 downwards.
TAGTAATGAATAATATTTAACATTGATTTACTATAGGAAAAGCTGTCCAACACAGTCTGTATATACACAAACAATGTTTATTGAAATCCGTCATAATTTGCCCGAGACAAGCTTTACCCAACAACGTTAATAAATATTAAAAGTAACTTTTGAATTAACTAAGATTAAATAGGGGAGTATGTTGCAGAAGGTGATGTGGTACTTGTATATATGGGTACAAAAATTTAAATGCTAACCGGGGGACCTCGGGACTACTTTTTTGGTTTTGAGATACCTTTGAGAACACACAACATTTGCTCTTAGATAGATTGTAGAGGCTGCCCTGGACGGGCTAAACTTCGGCCATAAGGCCCATTGTGATGCCCAAGTATGTGAGGATGTGAGTGGAGTGGAAGGAATTTTTGTGTATAGCCTAAGAATTAGTAGGATATGCGGCTGCAGCCGACTATGATAGGAACTATGCCGATATTCATCTGGAGTTCGTGAATAAAACTGCAAAAAACCCTCTCAAGCATAGCCGATTACTTCGTTCTTGTCCATATGTCGACAGTTAGTCAATTAACCGCCCTTTTTTTTCTTATTAATTGACAAACTGCCGATGTCGGGATTCGAATCCATAACCTCCCAGTTTCCAAATAGGCATACTGCGCAGGCATAATGCCTTAGACCGCTCGGCCACGTGGGCATAAGCTCTTTGTTACTTCAGTAATTATATGTTGTTTCTTCAGTAACTATCAACAAACTATAAGGCCATTAAATTCTGCGTCGATTTAGCTTTTACACCAAATGGTTCAGAATTCAGCCGAGAGTAAACATATTAATGCATCCGTGCCGCGAGGAATAATCTATCTTTTGAACGGTGCAAGATAGGAGTTGTGTGTAACTTAAAATCGGAATATACAACTTTTGGTTGCAACTTTATTTCATAAACTCAATGTATACCGGGTATTCAGTTAGTTGTTTGTTTCACTTGCTTTAAATTCAATTAAATAAACTAGTTCAAAAAATATTTTGAAAATGTATTTAACAGTGTCTACGATATGAACAAGGTTGTTACACAATTAAATATAAACCTCCTTTTGTCTCCTTTCGCCGTTTTCAGATAAAAGTGCAATTGTGTCACAAAACTATCTAATATCTAGTTATTCCGAACCAATCTAGAATAACATAATATTTTTATTAATCAAGTACAAGGAGGTATATACTACACACACCCATGCATATATATATATATATATATATATATATATATATATATACATATATATATATATATATATATATATTTATATATATATATATATATATACATATATATATATGTATATAAATGTATATATATATATCGTCTGTTTTGGAAAGTTTTGCTAATAGAGAATCAATGTTAAATATTTATTTACAATAGTAACTACACAATGCTTCATAACGAAATAAAAACATTGGGGTTACTCTGTAGTCTGTAGTGTGTGCATACGTAATGAATAATAATATTATAAGTTAAGGGGGCATCACTTAATCCCCACTCTTAAATGACATCAATCAGACATTGTACCACAAGCAACCAGATGTTTATAAGTATATGTATGTATGTATTGTTTTATAGAAATATATCTATATCAATCATAAATAAAATGGTTTTATGGTTTTATAGTATTTTCTATAAAACCATACATACATACACATACTTACAAACATCTGGTTGCATGTGGTATGATGTTTGATTGATGTCATTTAAGAGTGGGAATATAGTGACGCCCACATAATTTATATATATATATATATAAATATATATATATATATATATATATATATATATATGTATATATATATATATATATATATGTATATATATATATATATATATATATATATATATATATATATATATATATATATATATATATATATATGTGTGTGTGTGTAGGAGAACCTGGGGCTCAATGGGGTAACGGGGCAGTATGAAGCTTGACCATTTTCGGTGTCAAAGGGGTGCTACTAGCGAGGCGCGATACGTAGAACAAAACCAACCTGTGGTTGTGAAATTACGACATTCATGTTAATCTAGTTTTCTTGATCGTTGGTGCGGGAAGTTTCAGTTTAGTGATTTTTTGCTCCTGTAATTGTAAAATATTCATACTTGTTTACATTACAACTACAATTAGTACATCCTTGAAGAACGTTTGATTGTCTTGTTAGTATGGTGACTGTCACTCTAACTTGAATCGTGTCTCTAGAGCGGATGGGACCGAATGGGATACCCCATTTGTGTCTTCCTGCAGACACACCTGACATCAGACTTGATAGGCCTTCAAGTGAAGAGGCTAATTTTACTACTCTTGGCTCTTGGATGACAACTGACAGCAGAGTCTCTGCGTCTCATTTTTCACCTGCTGGAATAGAAAACGAAGATAATGGAAGGCTCTCCTGGAGTATGATTTTGTGCAAAAACTAATTTCTTCTGCATTTCCACTAGTTTCATATGTGTTAATAATAAGTTGTCCTTAAATGACATAATTTTTTATTAAAAAGAAAAAAAAATTTGTTTTTTTTAATATTATTATTGTATTTTTGTGATTATAATTTGTTTTATAGAAAAATTTGCAGCTCTCTTAATGTATTTTTAAACCATATTTTCAACCTCGTAACCCATTCTGCCTCGGGTTCCCCTATATATAAATTTTCTAATATATATATATATATATATATATATATATATATATATATTAAAATATATATATATATATATATATATATATATATATATATATATAAGAAAAGTTAATACCCTCAACACCCATTTACTAAACAGAAAGAAAATGAATACTACAAAAATACTCTCAGATTCTAAGTAAATACAACACAAACAAACAAACACTAAACAAATTTTATTTATGTGCATTGCATTTTGTATTTTTACTACAATAATAGCAAAACGAAGAAACAACAACACGTGCTATATTACGACTTAGTGAGTACATCAAGATTGTTTATTTATTTATTTGCGTACTTTCCCGTCTTTCTAGTAAAATTACAACAAGGACAGTAACAATAACAATGAGAGTAAACGAAATCAACAAACGTGCCTTGTTGAGTACGCCTACGTTTTTAAAATATTGTTTAAATGAATTAAACATTATTATTTTTAAACATAATTTGAAGTTGTTCATTTTGTTCAGATCAGATCTTTCAATTACATCGTTTGATTTAAAAAATATCCTTTCTAGTAATATCATTAGTAAAACCAAAAGTGCATATCTTGCATAATCTCGTCTTTTAAGAAATACAAAGATTTCGAGTATGAACGAGAATAATTTAAGTTAATCGAACATTTTTCCCAGATGAATCCCTACTTAAACCGTTATATATTTTCCACAAGAACTTCTTATATGATAGAGACATACAATATTCAGTATCCAGATGTTCTACACTTGATTTCCTAAATCCACCGTACGCTTATAACGAATTTTTTTATATACAAGGAGATCAATTTTATCAATTCACCTGAATATTTCATTAGCGAAGCGATTTTGGAAAACTTACTAAAATAACTTGTGTTTTCCAAATGGTTAACCATATTTTGTTTGACAGAATCAGATAGCTGAGAAACAAGAACAGAAAAACTGAGAAATTAAACCTATTTTTACATGCTTGACATTTATGTATGTATCTATCTATGTATGTCACAGGAAAAGTAGATTGTTAGGGAGAGTTGATTCTGCCTAGCAAGAGTCAACTGTTACTAAAAGTATCAGTAAAAGTTGATAAATTGAGAATAAACAGATCAACTTTCCCCTGGAAGAGTTAAATATGCTTGCTGTGGATTAGTAAAAGTTGATTCCGCGATGTTGCTCTCCACATGCAACAAGAAGCAGAGAAATGAAGCTTCCCACTGTCTTTCTAAATGCATTAAAAAAAACCTTCGATCAGATTCATCCGACAATAGAAAAAGGAACGTCAGTTCGAATTCCTGTCCCAGTTTTTGACTATGGAAGAGGAGATGCCCGATCTATCCTTGGCGTGGTACGGGAGGTTGTCGATGATGGATTATATCGAATTGTAACAAAAAATTCTGATTAGTTATTTTCAAGGAAGTAATTTCTCTCTCGCCTCTCTCTGTCTTTCTTTCGCTCCTCTCTTTACGTGTCCCCAATATTAAATTATTTAGATATCTTTTATTATTTTGTTATCTGTTTTCTTAATTTGTATATGTAGATACTTTCGTGCATCTAATTCAGTGGGGTTTTGTACCGATTTCAGTAGTTTTAGATTCAATTTGTCAATTTTGTGGTTGTTCTCAATAACGTGGGCAGCTATACACGATTTAACATGAGTCAGATGTTCTTTGATTCGAATTCCCATTTGGCGACGACTTTGACCCACATAAATTTTCGAACAGTTTTCACAACTGACAAATTCAGAAAACAGATAAAGAATTTAGACAATGGCCCAATTACAAATTCTGTTTTAATAAAATTTAATCATTTTCAAAAAATCTAATACCTGAATATCAAGATCAGCTTCGATACCCTCACTGTAGTGACAAAAACAACGCCGCATGGTCACAAAAGAATACCGTCAATAAATAGGTGGGGCTTTTCACACACCTAATCCGTTAGTCAGTCAACTCAAATAATCTTCAGGTGAGATCATACCTTCAGTCAAATCGCATAAAAGACATAACTTTTTAATATCATTGTGAGACACGCACCAAATTAGCAACAAGCAACATATCTCAGAATCCATATCCCAGAGATAGTTACGATTAGCTAATTCATACTGATGATGACTACATTGTAGTCGAAATACGTATTTATAAAATAAAAACAAATGTTCTAGGAGTTGGGGCAAAATTTGAAATGTAATTTCAAAAAAATTAGAGTTCTCTTTAATTATTTTAATAATCTGTAAAAATCCACAATCTTCACTTCAGTCTTTTATACAAATTAATAGCAGAAGATAACAATTTTAAAATAATATTCAATAGCAACATACCCATTGACAGACAAAGGGTAATTTTTCAAATAAGAGCGGCATTTGTAGCTAAATTATCAATATTCAGCAAAAATTTAAAAATAAGTATGAACCTAACCATCATCTGTCAAATTTGTAACACTGGTTGATATTATATACCACACATTTGTTGAATGTCCGCTCTTTACGGGAATACGAAATCGTTACATTTCTAAGTATGTAAGTCTGTAATCAAGACTTGCGGTATTATTGTGGATTTGATTAAAGTACAGCTGTTGATGCGAGTAATGAACTGAAAGTTTTATTAAAACATACATGAAACATATTTACAAAATTATAAATTGAATACCTGAATCAACAACAAGTACACTATTACACAATTGAACTTGTTTACAACAAGTATATAATTTAATTACACACATTAACATTTAATTACAAGTATAGGCGCTGTTTCATTATCAAGTGTCACTAACGTATTGTGTGTCTTGTCTGCTCGGCAAGGCAACTCTAACCGTTCTCAATCACCTGCGCCGCGTTCATCGTTAGTTTGGACGAGTTTAAACTTACAAGTAGTACATTAATTGGCTGGATGACATTGATTTCTTCCTGCTTTCATAATTAAAAGTAATGCTCAACTAAACGATATATTCTACCTCATTCGTGAAGCATCAAAAATTAAAACATTTGTATTAAATGCTTGAAACCAATAGCTAGCTTAGTTATGCCTATCTTGTAAATGTACATGAACCTTTGTAAAATCCATTAGGATTGAAACAAATATAGTTATGATTATTATTATTAATAAATGAGCAACCTGTATATATACTTATGTTTTTAAATAAATAAATCAAAATAAAGTTTTCAATATTTAATTATAATTTAGTAATATCTGTATATATTTTGTGTATACGTATAATATAATTCAGTTCATATAAAATATCATAAATAAAAATTAAATTTTCATTGAATTTAATATAATATATTATATGTATATAATATATAATATACCTATTAGGTATATAGGGGTATATACTTAGTTGACGTCCTAATAATTCAAACAAAAAACATAGCTTTTCAAATGTATAATGTACAAAAATATATATAAAACACCAACCGTTATGTATCGTATCGAAATAATAATTTGGACAATAATGTGTGAACAGATTACTAGTTCATATAAACATACATACATGTTCATATAGGTGTGGTTATGAGTTTTAACTAATTCTGACCATATAGCTACTAATAATTATAAATAAATATGCTATTATACAATGCGTATATATTTATATTATTAGTACTATTATTAGTACGTATAGAGTAATAGCCAAGGGCGTCACCAAGGAGGGGGGGGGGCAGGTAAGGGCAGTTGCCCTCACCTAGAGATTCAAACACAATGACTCATTGTTTTTGAATGAGATATGAACTGAATACATTTGTATTGAACTTTATTCTATATGCGCGTAAGGGGAACTTATTTAAAAGTAGAAGGGAAACCTATTTTAATAATGACCATTTCTTCGAGGGAAAATATTATAGAAACTTGCGAAACTATCGCCCAGTTTTATGATCATAAAAAATGAAATCGAACTGTGGCAGCGATTGTGGTATGATAAACCCAACTCCACAAATCTAACGGTTGTTAATGTCCTAAAAGAGGCAAAAACTTTCTTTTTCAGACTGGAAAAAGCGTTGAAAATTTTTATCGCTCTACCATGCATAACGTGTACGATCGTTTAGCAGCCTCAGGAGACTAAAAACCTGGTTAAGAAGCACTATGCGGGAAAATCGCCTCAATGGTCTGGCCATGATGAGTGTGCACAGAAAAATTATTAATGAAAACTTACAAGATTTTCATAATAAAGTGGTCGAGAAGTTTACAAAAAAAACCCGAAGATTGTGTTTCAATTAACTTAATAAAAAAAAATCTCGCTCGACTAGTTTATTATTAAAATCTTGTAATTGTCAATGTCTTATAGTTTGTCCCAAATCCTTTTTATTCTATTATTCTAATAAATATAATAACTAATTATAATAAATATAATAATATAATATGTGCTTTTGACTGTATTTAAAATTCATACTTTTCTCATCTTCCATATATCAACTTGTTGCCCCCCCCCCCCCCCTGGGCCATTGGCTGGCGACGCCCTTGGTAATAGCTATCATAATATTTACAATAAAATGTATGCCATAGTTCAAGAGTTTAAACCAGGGCGCTCCCAAACTTTCTCTTTGATTGAAAACAGTTAAGAATCCTGGAATTTTCACGGAACACCTTGTTTACTTTAAAGGTTATGTAATAAAGCGTAATAAAAAAAATTCCTTACGCAGGAGCAGCGTCAACTTAGCGAATTTCCTTAGAATACATAAATTACTCTCTAGCGGCCACAATTATAGTTTAATCAAAATGAAATGTCGTATCTGATAGGATTTTGGTATTTGCAAGCCCAAGTATATTAAAATAATTGCATAGGTCCAGGGGAAAGGGGGGTATAAAGAAGAAAACACAAAATATAAAATATCTCTCTTAATATTAGAACAATCGAAAATTGTATAAGAAGTTAAGACATTTCGTTTGTAATACTGCATTGAAATTTCATATTAATCTCTTCTTCGAAAATCCAAAATGATCATTTCCAAAAGAATGCAAGACGACTTGTTATCGGATATTTTGGAGATATTTGGAAAGCTGTATTTAACCACGCCTGTGTATTTTGGACTGAAAAATAACAAATTTAATTGAAAAGATTCTGTTGCAATTTTGTTATAAAGAAGACGATTTAGAAATGAAAATAGAAATTGTTACAAGTACTTCTGGTCCAGTTTTTTAAAATTAAATTAAATATTTTCAATATTTATTGTAGACATTCAAAGTCAAATCGTATTGAGGATTCTTGTAGACATAGAGTCCTTGACTATAGCCGATACATGAAGAGTACTTACATTAAAAGCAACAAATAGGTGGTGGTTATTTTAGCGCTTTAACTATGTACATATAAATAAAAAAAATTTTTTTTCTAATGGTGTACCACCATCAAAACATACAGACACCACAGCTTACAACATTTACGAATAAATCAAAATTTGATAACAATCATAAATTATTATTATGAATTTACATAAATATTCCATAATAATATTTTAATATATTTTATATTATATTATATATTACATTATATAGACGCAGGTAGATATATATATATATATATATATATATATATATATATATATATATATATATATATATATATATATATATATATATACATGTATATATATATATAAATATATATATATATATATATATACACTATTTATATATACAGTAGAACCTCGATTTCCTAAAAACCTCTTTTACTTAAAATACGAGGCCTCAATAACTTAAATAATTGGGGTATTGGACCTCTGTAGCCAATAAAAAAGCATGGATGACTGCAGAACTTTCTAAGAACAGCCAAACAAATGGCTTCTGCAAAAAACCTCATTAAGTAAAATTATGAACCATTAAAACCTCTGTCAACTCAATTATGAACCACTCAAACCCTTAGAAAGTTAAATAGATTAGATATATAGATTGTAGAGGCTTTCTGGATGAGCTACACTTCGACCATAAGGTCCATTGTGATGCCTAAGGATGTGAGAATGTGAGTGGAGTAGAAGGAATTGGTAGGTTATGCGGCTGCAACCAACTCTGCTAGGAACTATGCCGATATTCATCTGAGTTCGTGAAGGAAAGTGCAGAAAACCTTAGCCGGTCACTTCGTTCTTGTCCATACGCCGATAGTTTAGTCAATTAACCGCCCCCTTTATTTTTAATAATTGGCAAACTGCCGATGTCGGAATTCAAACCCACAACCTTCCAGTTTCCAAGTATGCATACAGCGCAGACATAACGCCTTAGACCGCTAGGCTACTTGGACTGGTTAAATAACTCAAATTATTTAACATTTCCCCTGGTCTTTTAGTTATCGCGGTTCTACTGTATTAAGAACAGATTCTAGGTAATACACTGCTTCTATCGTTGAGTTTTGTAGGCGAAAACTTATTAGAAACAGCTTACAAAACACGAAACATGCTACACAGCTTGCACGCTAGATATTGTAACACATATTAATCTAGCTGGATTAGAAATTCTGATACATATGTTTTAATTTTCGTTACAGAATTTCTCATACAGAAATAAATTAATTACGGATATTCAAATAAAAAATGCAATTATTTTTATTCGTTCATATTTTAAATTATCTGATACAAGAGTTTTTAGCGAATTTCCTGAAAAGATATATTACCAAATTTCCTGAAAGGAAATAGAGCTATTGGTCCCGTATATAGATGTTAAAAATCACCATCTGTAAAATTTATATATATATATATCTATGGACATATGGACATATATATATTATATACATACATATATATATATATATATATATATATATATATATATGTATATATATATATATATATATATATGTATATATATATATATATATATATACACTCTAGCGGTCACAGTTTTCATTTTATCGGAATGAAATTTGGTATTTGAGGCGCTTTTGGTATTCAAAAGGTCAAGTTCGTTAATGGGTAAAAGTGGACAAGGGGAAAGGGGGGTTTAAAGGGAGGGGGAAACACAAAATTTGACATATCTCCCTTAATATTTGAAAAATCGAAAAATTTATAAGAAGTAAAGTTGTAGGTACTAAGTTTTACTGTAATTTTGTTTATTATCATTTTTTCTGTTACACTAATATTTACAGAAATATTGACGGTTTAAGATTAGGTGAAAATTAAATTCCTTAATATCTCTATAAGGTGATGAATTATAGCAAATTCGATTTCCTACAACTTTATTCCTTACGTATTTTTCAACTGTTCTAATATTACGAGAGATATTTTATATTTTGTATTTTCTTCTTTCATTATACCCCCTCCTCATCCCCCTCGACGTATGTCATTTATTAATAAAATTTGACTAGCAAATACTAATATCATATACGACATTTCATTTTTATCATACTAAAATTGTGACCGCTATAGAGTGATTTATGTATTTTAAGGAAATTAGCTAAGTTGACGCAGCTCCTGCGTAACGAATTTTTTTTATTACGTCGTTGGTTTCTGGTAAAAATCTGAATGAAAATTAGATATTCCACATAAATTTTCCACAAATTTTCCCAAGTACATGACAAATGAATTTCTTGCATATGAAAAATATGATAATGTATAAAAATCTTAAGTAGGGTTCGAGACCATCAATACTATATCACCTTGTATTTTAGGAAGGGAAATCAAGGTTTTATTGTACGCAGATGATGTGGTGATAATGTCAAAGACTGTTGGTGGTATGCGAAGATCTCTGTCTGCAATAGAGTCTTATTATAGTAAGTGGAAACTTTTCTTGAATGTTAAGAAAACAAAAATTTTGATCGCGACCAATGGGTGCAAGACTAGGGCAAATGAAGTATGGTAGTACAAGGACTGTATAATTGAAACCGTCAATAATTTTCAGTATTTGGGTGTAAATGTGTCACGTAATGGTAGGTGGAGTGAGCATTTTGAGTACATGGATGAGAAAGCCAAACGTGTACTAATGGGCTAAAGACGCTATATATATAGACTCGAGAATTTCTCCGTACATGTGATTATAATAAACCATATTTTGACAAAATGGAAACCCGACTTCAAAAATCAAATATTCTATAACAAAAAATGCACCAAAAAGTAAAAAAATAATTGCATATTTTTGTGCCAATTTTAGTTCACCTAAGCAAAAATTTTTAAATATATATGTACAATTATTGTTATTTTTGGAGGCGGTGTCAGCATAGAGAAATTCACATAACTTTTGGACACCGCCTCCCAAAATAACAATAATTGTACATATAAATCGGTTATCACATATAAAATGAGGATTTTCCTCGATCTCCCGAGGATCCCCTCATCAGAATGCTATTTGGTGCCAATGGGACCAATGGGAAACCAAACCATTTAAAACAAAACAAAAAATTCAAAATCGGTTTATAAATGACGGAGTTCTGAGGTAACACACAAAAAAAATACAGACGAATTGAGAACCATCCTCCTTTTTGAAGTCGGGTTAAAAATGGTAAACGCCTAGGTTTTACCCAACTTATCATATGATTGTGAAATATGGATAGTTGATGGAAACGAAACCATAACCGATAAATTTAAATATTTAAGCACAATTGTTCATAACTTTCTCAAGGAAGTATTAGGTGTACCGAAATCCATTCCCAACTCAGCAAAAATATTGAACTTGGGACAATGGGAGTGAAGATTACCACTTCTTACAAAAAGCCATTAATTATTATTGCAGATTACTGGGATCTACAAAACATGTGCAACTGTTATGTCTAGAGTTAAATTTAATGGATTCTGTCACAATGCTTAGCGTTTATCAACCACATTGTATCAAGCCACTCATTGAATATCTGAGTTTTATTAATAACAGCAGAATGTCTCGTTTAGATTAAGCCAGTTCACGATTCTTCAGTTACGCAATGACATTGTTTACTTTTGTATTTGTCTTTATATGAATTACTAAATTTTTATTATTCTTTTTTTATATCCAGAATTATTATTTTTATTCTGTATCTCGAATGATTGTATTTTTTTGATTTATGTCAAATAAAAGTTATATATAAGTAAGGTTCGTACGAATGGAAGATTTCAATTTCCAAATATATTTGATTCATTATAAAAAATATGATTAGAACAGTTTTGCAATTTTTATCTTCTTTTACTAGAAAATCTTTTTTCTATTTTTGGCTATTTTAAAGACAACCTCCAATTTTTACCAATAGTATAGACAACCTTCAATTTTCACCAATATTATTACCTTTTAGCTTTGGCTATGCCCATTTTCGACTCTATTTTAGCGTGTAGAATCCGCTCTTTGTTTTTATACATTATAGAACTGTAAGTGAAATAATAAAATAATATGTCATCAACTTGTATAACACTTTATACTACGGATCAAAAAGTATTGGTCACCATTCAAAATTTTATAGTTGATTTGTGCCTTATTAATTCTGTTTTTGGAAAAATTTTTCGATTAAAAGTTTTCATTATAAATATATTAACAACTTTTATTCTTAACATTTTCTCATAAATGGAACGAATTAGGCACAAATCTATTATCAAATTTTGAAGCGCTTCTTTTATGATTCAGAGTACAACACGATTTATTTAAAATAATTTTTTTTTTAATTCACACGATTTGATAACCCTCTCCGCTTTTGAAGTCGGGTAAAGAGTTATATTAAATATAGTAAATCACTTGGCTGATATGAAATTAAAAAATTTGCTTTGTTGAATAGTGTTTACGCCAATAGGTGATGAAATAAAATGTGTGTACAGTTTCATTCAATAAAATAGAACTTAATTAAATTAAAGAAAATACACCATCGATAAAAATGTTCCCAATAACCCTATTAATCCTGTTTTTTAGATTCCACTTATATTCATATTAAAACAATTTTAAATTATCATTATTGCTTGTTCAGCAACGAAAATATTTAATAATTGTAAAGAAATATTGTAATATTGTATAACTCAATAAATACGTATTTCGACTATAAAGTAGTTGTCAGTCATCACTATGAATTAATTTATCGTAACTATTTCCAGCATATGTAATCGATATGTTATTTGTGAAATACGCATCAAATTAGCAACGCGTAACAAATGCTCAATTCCATATCCCGTAGGTAGTTATGATTAGCTAATTCATACTGATGATGATGACTACTTTGTAGTAGAAATATGTCTTTATAAAATACAAATAATTGATCCAGGAAGATTATTAAAATAATCAAACAGAATTCTAGGTTTTTTGAAATTACATTTCAAATTTTGCCCTTATTCCAGAACATTTGTTTGTATTTTATAAATACGTATTTCGACTACAATGTAGTCATCAATAGTATGAATTAGCTAATCGTAACTATCTCTGGGATATGGATTCAGAGATATGTTGCTTGTTGCTAATTTGGTGCGTGTCTCACAATGACATTAAAAAAATTCTGTCCTTTTATACGATTTGACTGAGGGTATAATCTGACTTGAGAATTATTTGAGTTGCTTGACTACTGGATTAGGTGTGTGGAAAGCCCCACCTATTTATTGGCGGTGTTCTTTGGTGACTATGCGGCGTTTGTTTTGTCACTAAAGTGAGTGTATCTACGTTAACCTTGACATTCAGGTATTGGATTTTTATTTTTATTTTTAAATTCATTATTTGTTTTCGCAATTTGTATACACGATTTTTCGGTTCTCCCAAATTTCACATGAGCCAGGAATTGAAGCCAATTTTGAAATATTATTAAAAAAACTCAGAGTTCTTTACTTTTCGATGTTTCCTGTTACACAATGTATAGTGTAAAATAATATTAAACAAAATGTTTTTCGAAACAAGCTCTCTCTAAAAGCTATTACGATAATTTATATATATATATATATATATATATATATATATATATATATATATTTAATATAACACTGCATAGAAATGAAAGTGGCGTACTTTGAAAAATTAATTAAACTACTTTCTTTGGAATATTTTTTGAATATCAACTTTTTTCATAAATGTTAAAATGTTTCTGATGATATTAAATTTAATTATTCTGTAAATTATAGAAAAAGTTTATAGTTTACGGAAAAAATAATTAAATAAAAAAAATGGTTTTTTGTTTCCAGGATTTTAGAAGGAAATAATCTGTCGATATTACGATGACTGCTACGATATCTTGGTTGATTACCTCCCATTCTTGCACTAAAGCTATTGTGAGCTTCTGTGAGCTACCAGGAGGGTTAATTCGTCTTTTAACAGCAGCTCATATTATAGCTTTAGTGCAGGAATGGGAGGTAATCACCCAAGATGTCATAGCGAGCTAAATTAAAAATGTGCCTAGAAGGCTTGAGGCAGTCATTGGAGCAAGAGAAGATAATATCAACTGTTAAAAGTTTATTTTCGTCTAAAAACCTGGAAATTAAATGAAAATTATAAAATTTATGAAAGTTTATCTTTTTTATTATTTAATTTTTTTTTCCTTAAATTATGAGATTTTTTTACAATATCATCAAAAATGTACAAGTTTATAAAAATGAAGTTGAAGAAGAATGAAAATAATTTAAATGAATTTTTCAAAGTGCGCCACTTTTTTTGCTGTGCAGTGTACACATATTGCAAACATGTTATCGTAATCATAACTAGTTAACAAGTAAATTTATATGTTTTTAAATATAAATATATTATGAATCCACTATTTCTACTAAAGCTAATACCATTACTATCCACAGTACTTGCTTTGTACAAAACCACAAGTTTTATATATAATACCAAGCTAGTGTTAATATATAACTGATATTTAGCTTATAATAGCTATATTATATAGAGTTTTACAAATATATATGCCATTATAACTATTATAAGATAATATACAGTATTTAGTTATATATAATTTTATATAAACGAGAATAAAAACTCGTTGAAATAAAACAGTATCAGTAATATATTCTTGCACTTAACATTTGACACTTTCATTGTAAAAAGAATTGACACTAGAGTATATTTTTACTAAATTAAAGCCCACTTATCGCACTTATTATACCCAGTATAAGGTCAAGTTCGTTAATGGGCAAAATCAAGGTGTATTACACCTTAAGATTCATTATACAAGGTGTATTACACAACATAACATCTCATATAGGTACTATTATTATACCCAGTATATGTAAATATACAAGGTATATTAAGTTTAATACCGACTTTGTAACGGTTGAAAATATTAATCCTTGACTTAAATGCTTGGAATGGGTGTTTATAAAATGGCCTAATTCGGCCGATGAGGGTAATCCGTCTGTCCGTGAACACGATAACTCAAAAACAAAAACAGATAAGGAGCTGAAATTTTGTATGCTTGTTTTATAGCAAAAGAGTGAGGTCAAGTTCGTTAATCGGAACGTGTTTCCCGCTGCCAGAGAGGAAAATATACATCTTTAAAACTGTTAGAGATAGAAAAAAATTTAATAACAAAAAATCTTCTTCTTTTTAAAATAAACAACATTTGTTTGAAAATGTTTTTTTAAAACTCAATAGTTTTCTCATAATTTGTGCTTGAATATTCCTCGGAAAGCGAATTAACAAAAAATCTTCTTTATAAAATAAAAAAGTTTTTTTGAAAAAGATTTTCATAAACTCAATAGTTTTCTCATAATTTGTGATTATATGTTCCTCGGAAAGAATTGTTAATATTTCGAATACACAGAATTTTTAATAATTAGAATAACAGAATAACAATTCAATCACTGATATACAACTCAGTATATACTAAGTATCCAAGTAATTAACTCAGTTAGTTGTTACATTACTTGTTATTATTGATTTTTCTAAAATTTTACAATAATTCAAATTTATCATTCCTGTGATAATCGTGTGTCTTATTCACCTGTTTAGATATTTATATATATATATATATATATATATATATATATATATATATATATATATATATATATATATATATATATATATATATATATATATATATATATATATATATATATATATATATATATATATATATTTATTTATATATATGTTTGTTTATTACATAATAAAAAAAATATTTATGTAACAAGGTAATGTACTTATCATTAACAAGAAAAAGCTTCTGTTATTCATCGAGCCTATGTTTAAACAACAGATTTCAGATAGAGTAAGGAACATTTCAACAAATCTTTATGAAAATCAATAGTGTTCTAAATACCGAATCGATAAAAATGAATCATACATATCGGTAAAAAATTGTGGCCGGTAACATGTTCTCCATACCGTATAGATAAACGAAGATGTATGCCATTTTTCAAAAATATATTCCAATCATATTTAATATTTAAAGAAAACAATTCGAAATAATTCCTCTTTCTAAAATATCACATTAAAACTACAAAGCCTAAAGCCTTCTTCTATTAAAATTCGAGGCTGTGGCATACTTAACGATAATAAATCACACAACCGTGGCGTAGACAGCGATGACAGATGTGGTATACTTTCAATTTGAACAATAACTGGCCCAACTACACTGAAGCCAATACCAGCTTCCAAAAAAAAAACAACAATACATCAAAATTGATTTGAACTTCAAACTATTAATAATTCACATTATATATTTGTCTACGGTTGAAAATATCTAAGAAATTAAAATTTATTCGAAAACATCACAGGCATAAAATTACAGACGTAAAAAAATTTATTACCCTTTGATTTACATATTAAACATTATGTCATCAAAAATTTCATTTTACCAATTTATAATAAAATTATTTTTTTGTTTCAGTACTTCTGAAATAATTAAAAACAGAAATTTTATGTTCATTTCTGAGTTTTAATCAAGAAATTGATCATAAACTATAATAAAAATAAAAAAAAACAACTAAAAATAAAATCTTTATTTTTAATAGAAAATTGACATTTTGATAACAAGTTGAAATAACGAGCATAAAGAAAAAAGAGGCTTGTCTAGTTATATTATAAACATTAGATCCATCACCGTGCGTCGTAATATCAACGGGAGATTTATACTATAAATATCAAGTGTATATTATAGTATCTCGATTTAATATCTCTATACTAATTGTAACGATGCTTTTAGTCATAAAATAGAAATTAACATTTACTATTGAAATATAATATTGTCGAGTGGTTGTTTTTTTTTTTGCTGGGTGAAAGATTTGAAGTCTGTTTTATTTTTTTAAATACAATCTGAAAATGTAATTCTAAAAAAAAATCGTTACGTAGGACCCGCGTCAACTTAGCGAATTTCCCTAGAATATATCAATTACTCTCTAGCGGCCACAATTATAGTCTAAACAGAATGAAATGTCGTATAAATTTTTGCGATACATATTTTTGTATTATTTTTAACAGATACTAAATAAAAGTTAATGAAAACTATCTACCACGACTGATAGACAACCAGACAGACATTCGTTAACAATAACTCTAACCACAGTATGTTATCTTCACACTCACCCACGTTTTAACCCACTGGGGTACTTGAACATAATGATAAATGAAGTAAAGTCCATCTTCTATATATAAATAAGATACATATAATTAGTGATGCCGCGAGAGACGATGGAAATGAGACCAGCCGGGAAGTCAGCGAGAGACAAATATCAGAATCCTGATTTTAGATAAACTTTCAAGAGGCAGACGATAGTACTCTATTTCAATCTCTAGATTTTTAATCTGTTAAAATGTACTAATCATAAAACAGCAAATCATTGTGTGTGGTAATTATTTAATTTATTCTATAGTCTTTTATTGTGTCAATTAAAATTTTAAAAAAAACCAATTAAATAAATTAGAAAAATATATTTAAATATTATTAAGTATAAAAACGACACGAGACGATTGAAAACTTTTACAAGTCAGTACAAGACAAGAGGCATGTCACTCTCGTCTCTTCACTAAACGCTCTTCACTATACTCAGACACAGAATATTAAAACGATATCAAAGGTTTTTCTATACAATTTTCTAAATATCTAGAACTAACACACATACACACTCATACTAGAAAAAAACAATATTGGATTGAATTACCTACCCTACATAACCAACCGACCTAACTACTCTACTAGAACGATAGATGTTTCGTGTTTTCAATCGACTGACAGCTTTCTTCTGATAGGATAACACGCACTTCACTGTATAAATATACTTTAGGTTTTTTTAAAGCATACATATATAGCAAGCGAACACACAACAAGGCATCATTATCATCGTTGTAACATGCTATGTTCGCTTCGAAATAGGATTTTACTTCGATACTTAATCTATACTAGGTGTTTCAGGGTTAAAACACCCAATAAAGAAGATACTACCATGGTATAATTCTTTTCAAAAATGTACTTGAAGGAAATTTATAAAAGTGACTTCTCCTTCTAAATTGGAGCTGTCAAAGCTTGATTTCTCGTATCGTTTAATTTGTTGACATTTATAGAACATAGACAAATAGTATAATGAATCTTTCGGTAACCCAGATAACTGGCAATGCTATATATTCGCATTATAAAAAAAGGATTTTATTCTTGAAGTTAATGGTTTAAATCCGAAAAATAATACTATGATGCTTTTGATTGTTAGTACCGATTACAAGATTATCCTTGCGGTTGAAGGAAGATCAAAACTAATCGTTAAAAATGTAGAAAGAATATTATTATCTAAAATATGTTTCTCATATCGAAAAAGCTTTTTTGGCTAGGAATGATGCGAGGCACTAAGTGGTGATTCTAGAGTATCCTTGCGGGTTTAGAAAGTTTAACACTCAAGTTGACAAAAAATCATTGTCATAGAAGCAAAACAAACATTTCAAATCTGTAAGCTCGAGGACAAAGCCACTCAGCGGTATATGTCAAAAAATATATATTGAATATCTATGTTCTATTAAAGATTTTAGGAATTAGTTGAAGTAGTAGAATTAAAGGATTTATCGGATAATCTATGTAACTTTCTGTACATTCTGTACATGCTTCATATTTTTAACCTCACTTTATTCAGTCGACCATTACGTTAGAATGTAGTGAACCTTTAATATGCATTAGTTTAGTAAGCTCACGACTAGTTTTCTTCTCTTGATAGTAGTAGGTTGTATGCGTTAAGTGATTTGACTATTTTAACTTTCAAACACACACACACACATATATATATATATATATATATATATATATATATATATATAATATATATATATATATATATATATATATATATATATATATATATATATATTTAAAACTACATTCAAAAATTTCTCTACTTCTATCATCATATTTCCTTTAGAAAAAGGTTAAGAACTGATGACGCCCTAATGACATTCTATGTAAAGTATACCATAATGTATTTATATACAAAGTTACTTAGGTTTGTCGGTAATTATTTCTGGTTTTTGAAATTTAATAATCATTTAGTTTGTTTAAAGTTTACTTCAAGCCTTCACGAGTTAATTTACTTTAAATTGAAGGAAAAACTATTGATTTTCCAATGATTATGTTCTCAGAAAAGCCTTTTAATTATAAGCAGCACAGATTAAAATATAATCTGGTACCATCGGAACAAAAAAAAAACATTTCGGAACAAAAAAAACGTGGTCTCATAGAATGATAATCCTCAAACTGAGTATATTCAGATTTAACTGTTCAGATACCACTATGAATAATAATTAATAGTTCTTTATAAAAAAATGTATGCGTTTATAAGCTGACTACTACAGGCTAAATAGAGTTCGAGCTAACTGGTATTAGCCTACTGTGCTGAAATCGATAAGCCAAAATATTAATTGATGAATGATTAAGGTAGCTCCAGCACTGCCTTGTATAATTAGGACAAAAACCTGGTTTGCTTTAGTTATAGAACAAATATATATTCACACATACACAGCACATACATATATTCATATACAAATTAATCTAATTTTGAAATAAAAATTTTTTAACTATTATATTTCGAAAATCAAACGGTAAAACGCGATTTTTTTTAAAAATTAATTTTATAAATATTTATCTTTACTATCCTAGTTTTTTTACTGCTGTCATGAAATTTAACATGCTTCTAATAAGAGAGAATGATTACTTTGTTATTAATTATCTCGCTTTCTAAACGGTCAAAAATTCTGAAACTTCGGGATTTATCAGTTAGATCAAGATGGTTGGAATTGTAGTATACTGGATTTTGAAATCCAAAATAAATTCTCCTTTGTGCAATACAAATGTCCTTAGCTTAGGAAAAATTATTATTGAAAACAAATTTGTGTTTGTGAAATCAATGTTTATTTTCTGTCTCAATAATTAATCATGAATACACAATTTTGTTTATGGCGACCAAGTGAAACCTAGGGGCATATGTGCCATACATAATATGATACTAGACTAGATATGGAGGTCCAAGATGTGGTACAGTGGTACAATCAAACCTGGATGAAAGAGAGATCAAGGGACCGAAATATTTTTTCGATTATGGATGTTTTTTACTTAACCAAATTTCTCATTTATAGAGGTGCAGGAGCGTCTTTTCTACCTTCCAGTGGTATAAAAATTACAGGAAATAGTGATATATAAGCAAACTCATTTCTTATTTTAATTAGTTGTTATTCCACAAAATTAAGAAAGCGTCATAAATAACAGAAAATAAATATGCTGGGCTCTTCCTTATATAGGTATACGGTAAGTGACAACCTCAGTTATAGAGATCCAAGTGTGAAAAATGACTTTTATATAGAGGTTTCTATTTTTCAGTTGTAGAGGTTTTAGAGGGCTAAAAATTACGGGATCTAGCAATTGATATATATAAAAACAGCCAAAAAGTCTAGAACATTATAAGAAATAATTGACGCGCAGTTCAGGCAGTTATGAACTATACAGCAGAATGTACTCGAACCAAATCATACGAACAAAGTTATCAGATAATTTCAATATTTCTATCTCAACCAATCTCATTACATAAATAAATAAAAATTCATTACGCAGGAGCTTCTTCAACATAGCGAATTTCCCTAGAATACATTAATCACTCTCTAGCGGTCATAACTAGTTTAATAAAAAGGAAATATCATATCTGATATGATTCTAGTATTTCCAAGGTCAATTTTATTAATAAATGGCATACGTTAAATGAAAGGCGGGCATAAAGATAGAAGAATACCCAAATATAAAACATCTCTCTTAATATTAGAACAATCGATGAATGTATAAGGAGTGAAATTGAAGAAAATCAAGTTTGTTACAATTCATTACCTTATCATTTTTTCCAAACTCTAATGTTTACAGAGATATTTAAAATTATAACTTTCAATCTTTAATTGTAAATATTTCTGTAACTATTAGTGTAAACAGAAGAATGATAAGAAACCCGAAGTAAAGTCAAATTACAGAATACTTCGAGAATTTTCATTATTCACATCGCAACCTTCCAAAAAGGGGAAAAATACCGCTAAAACTGCCCTTTTCACTTCTATTCATATTAGAAAGATCGGGTTTTTCCATTTCACGTGGAACAGGTTTAAAGTAACAGGATTATTACAAAAACGTAAATTTTTCCATCGCAACCCTTCGCAAATGGGAGAAAAAACCAAAACTGCTATTTTTCTTCTATAGATGCCAGAAAGATAACTGCAAATTACTCGGTTGATTCCAAAAATATTAATTCATCGCTACCCCTTGAAAATGGAAATGTGAGACCTATCTATGTGCAGTCCCCCCAAACCCCCCATCCTAAACCCACTTCCAGCAAAAAATTTTCCCCACGAAAAAAACCCTCAAAATTCTATCCATAAAAATTCCGCCCCCCAAAAAACCCTCTCCCCCATTAATTCAATAATGGTAAGTACTCTTTGGTGAGTTTTTTTTTTAACTAATTTTAAAATTCATGTAAGGTTATTTTCTGTGACGCGGAGCCAAGGGGTCAAGGAGGGAACCTCTTTGCGAGCAGAACGAGTATATATATATATATTTAGTAGGTAGGATCGATGAACATTTGAAGAAATTTTTATGAAATTCCAACATTGGTACAAAAACGATAGCTGCATTTCCATTGGAGGAAAGTCGCTAAAAAATTTTTTATATTTGCTGACACGTAAATTGAAACACAATTTCAAAATCCTATGAATGAAAAAAAAAAAACATTTTAAAATAGTTCAAACTACCTTTAGCTATTATGCATGATACATAGAAGTGTTTCAATTTCATTCTCATGCCAACCACCCATAGATGGCGGCGAACGAACATAGTTAATTTATGATACAATAAAACAATGTATCGTATTAAGTTACTTTTGTTTGCCAGAGAACGTGGTGGTTAGTGGATAGAGGAAGCCAGGAGTTAGGTGTTGATGAGTGAGCATTTTCTCGACTATACTCTGTGTTGATTAAAATCGAATAAATTTTTTATGTTACGTGTTTGGTGAGTACTTTTTACAAGACAAGAAAATAAACTAACAATTAAAAAGTGATACGTCATTAGCTGTCAACATTCTTCTCCACCTTCCGTGTGTGCGTTTTTTGTGTTTTATTTATATGAACAGACCACGATCGAACAATAAACCACACAACACAATATGGTGAAAATCAAGACAGACATGTGTGGATCATTTGGCTTCAATGCGATTGATTTACAGGGTGTACCTTTCAAGGAATTCTTGTATTTATCGTCTTTCTCATTGCAACTGCATTACGCAAGTAAATATTAGTGTTCTATTCTTCTCTCAACGGAAATTTTTTCTAAACCTATTCAGCTTAATACTCTTGTCGCGGTATCTTGGCTCTCTTTTTCGTTCAAAAAGGAGCACTGTCGAATCAACACAGATTCAAATACTCGGAACAAAAAGAAACAAAAAAATATTTAATTTTCTTCAATGATTTTTTTATTTATATTCAAACAATACTAATGTTCTTTTCGGACTGAATTTAAGAACTGACTTCAATTGGGTCAGGCTCCGGCTTTATATACCGTCGCAACATGTTTAGACGATTCAACAAAAAAACATTTAAAAAAACAAATCTTGTTTATCTCTAAATAAAGTAAAGTTAGTAACCCAATTTAAAATTTACATAATAAAGCTATACAATAATAAGCGTTTACTATTTATGTTAATTGAAAAAAATAATAGTTTTGCTATAAAAGAAATTATATATAGTTTTTTTTTTTTTTGAAATAAAATAATTTAAGATCTAGATGTTATTTTCCAAATTTAATAACTATTTTCCTTATTATTTTCTTTTTGCTTGTGTGCTGAGGTCTTAAAAATTATTTCAGTAATTTTCATTACAACACTCTGAAGACTTCTCTGACATATGATAAGTCTACAGTCGTCAAAGTTCGATTGCTGTACTTGAACAGCTCCAAATGAATGAAGGAGTAGTGAAAAAGATAGATCTGCGTCTTTCGGTATCACAATGGGCATGAGGTCTAAGTTCGTCTCATCCAGAACAGCCATTACAACCCAGTCTAACAAAATAATTAAAAGTTATATATTTAAATATTGCACGGAGATGTAATGTGATAGCCAATACACAAAATTGAATGTTAATTGCGGACCTATTATAATGAAAGCTTATTGAACAATATATATGACGTTTTTAGCGAATTTCCTCCAAAGGAAATGCAACTAATGTTTTTGCACCAACGTTGGAATTTCGTAAAACTTTTTCCAAATGCCCATCGATTCTCTCTATTAGATGTTAAAAATTGATTAGTGTATATATAGTAAAAGTACATATATATATATATATATATATATATATATATATATATATATATATATATATATATGTACTTTTATGTGTCTGTGGACTCTCTAGCGGTCACAGTTATGTGAGGCGCTTTTGGTATTCTAAAGGTCAAGTTAGTTAATGGGTAAAATCGGAAAAGGGTAAAGGGGAATTTAGAGAGACTTCAACAACTTTACTCGTGGTACATATTTTGTTTGTTCGGATATTAAGAGTGATATTTTATATTTTGTGTGTTCTTCTATCTTTATGCCCCCCTTTCGCCTTGATGTATGCCATTCATTAATAAAATTTGCCTTGAAAATACTAAAATGATATCAGATACGACATTATATGCGTAACAATTTTTTTTTCTATTGAATAGTCGTTACAATTTGAGATTTAAAAAAAAATAATTATATTTGGACTATAGTTTCGAAACTATTGTCAAAATAAAATTATTTAACCTACATAATAAAGAGCCTGATGCATCCTGCCTGAAGGGGATGCGTGAAAATATCTACAAGTTAGAAACAGAAACCTGTATATGAGAGGTATATTTTACGCCTGGACCTCTATAACTGAGACTGTCACTTGCCCTATACATCTATAAGCAAGAGTCGAGTGTATTTAAAATCTGTTATTTATATATATTTCACTGTTTCCTGTAATTTGTACACCTCTGTAAGTTAGAAACTAGCCACTCGTACTTCTCTAAAAGTGAGAAATATTGTAAGTAAAAAAACGATTTTAGGATTTTAACTTGCATTCTTAAATCAAAAATATTTCTGTAAATATTAGAGTAACCAAAAAACTGATAAGAAACAAAATTGTAGTAAAATTAGTTTATTATAACTTTGCTCCTTATACATTTTTTTATTTTCCAGTATTAAGAGAGGTATGCCAAATTTTGTGTTTCTCTCTAAAGCCCCCCTTTTTCCTTGTCGGATTTTGCACATTAACGAACTTAGTAATTAAAATACCAAAAGCACCTTACATATCATCAGATCGGATTATAACCGGTCACTAGAGTGACTGCAGACACATCGCTACTGACAATTGACAATGTTTGAACAGAAAATTATAGAAAATTTAAGAAATAATTTGTATGAAAAAAACTTTCAAACAAATGTTATTTCTTTCAAACAAGTTCTTCTATATCTTACCGTTCTTGAGATACAAATTTTCGCCCCCTCCCCTGCCAGGAAAATTTTCGGATTTAAAACTTGACTTTTGAAAAATCAACTTTTTAGGACAACTGGAAGTACTTTAGAAAATTTATGATTAGCGAGTAAGTGAGTCAGTTAGTCTCTAAAATTTTGATTTTTAGGGTTAAATATTTTGGAAACTATTAAAGCTCTAATGTTGAAACTGGGTACGTACCGTCAGATGGTGGGTCTCAAGCTACGTTTTAAATTCAGTTTCATAGCCTGTTCGGTTCCCTGAGATACAGAGGCTTAAAAATCGTCTCTAATTCTTCCTCTAAACATATAGTTGTTATTCGGGGTATAGAAACCTTCTTTACTTTCAATCTCTAGAATCAAGTAATAAGTAATAATTTCTGAAAGGAAAAAACTGCTCCTGAAATTTTTGGTAAGTCTAAAGATGTACATTCTGTATTCAGATAAATATACAGTAATTATTTTCTAGTTCGATAGGCTAGTAGGGAGAAGGCATATGTTTCGTTTAGTATAAATTATTTTTTTTCACGAACACAGCGAACAGAAAACAAAAACCAAACTATATGGAACGATTTTAATTAACTTTTTTTTTTTTTTGGAGAATAAAAAACCGAAAATATAATAAATTAAATGAATTTTATTTGTATTGTTTTTTTTTTTTGGTTTTTTTCTGTGAGTTTTAATTGTTTTTTAAAAGTCGTGTTTGAATGGTTTTTAAACCGAATTGAATTTGTTTTTCACTCACTGGTTGGTGTTGGTTTTTTTGTGTGTATGTTTTATTTCGACATTACAAATGATAGTGGGATACACAGATAATTACTTAAAAAACAAAAAGTTTTTTTATATGATGTGTTCCAAGTAATAATTTGTATTAACTAACCCTATAAAAATAGTATTTTATTGCTAA
This sequence comes from Nineta flava, assembly GCA_963920215.1. Taxonomy (NCBI): domain Eukaryota; kingdom Metazoa; phylum Arthropoda; class Insecta; order Neuroptera; family Chrysopidae; genus Nineta; species Nineta flava. The sequence continues at coordinate 48,059,360 of OY986042.1, read as the reverse complement.
AGTCAGTAATTATTCATATACTGATAGACAGACATTATTATCAGTACACAAAAACTAAGAGACCATTGAAACTTTTTAAAGCGTATTTTTTAATTAATATAATAACCTACGAATATACTCAAACGGATGGACAACTTATGAATAAAATCAATAATGTTATACGGGATTCAGTTCTGGGGTAGGCATATCAAAATAATGGAACAGATAGATAAAACAAGGCCAACATTTTACAAAGAAGTTTTGGGAGTAAGCAGAGCTATACCGAGTTGTGCGTTATTAATGGAAATGGGCGAGATACCGATACAATTTGATATTATGAAAAATGCAATCAAGTATTATATTACAACACAAGAAAATGACTCCAAGATTATACAACAAGAATGTTTAAGCAGCAACGGATTTTGGAAGACAAATATTAATGAAATGTTAAACTCATTGGGAATAATGGAAGATTTTGACGAAAACATGGTGAAAACTACATGGATTAAAAGTTAAGAAACAATTGGAAGAAAATGAAATCGCAATGGTTTTAAGTGAAATGGGAAGTATTTGGAAATATTGGACAATCATTAATGTTAGAAATTACACCATTATAAATAATTCCCAGCATGTCTGAGGTATTTGGAAAAAATGGAATTTGAGGAAATTCTAAATTTAGACTAAGAGAATTGGACCAGAAAATTTGTGTATTGTGTCGGGAAGGGGAAGAGGTACAGCATATTTTGATATAATATAAGGGGTTCAATAAGAAAAGAAGAGACTATTTGATTTTGTTGCCAAATCCAAGTAGTTTACGGAATAAAATAAAAGTATAGCGGAGGGGAATGCAAATTGTTTGATTCACTATTTTTAGACCGGCAATACGCTCAACAATTAATGCTCAATATTTCAGTTCGATTAAAAAAAATATTCAAAATATTCATTTTCGCTATGATGTATTAAAACTTAATGCCTTCATACCCACGCAAACCAAAATGTATTCAAAAGTTGTAAGGTACCATTTATATTCACAATTTGACTTTATTACAAATTTGTTCGCACAATGTTTGCAAAAATCTTCATAAATTTCTAGATAGTTGGAAAAAACGGTATGTATAATCCCATTACCACCCCTCGTATGTCTAATTTTCTATGCACGAATATTGTCACTTATTTGGTATGTTATACGGAGATTAATATCAAAACAGGAGACGTTAAATAACCTTTTTTCATATTTGTGCACGCATATGTTTTCAGTATTTTCCAAGGGCTTTAACACTTAGGGACTCGCGCCTTAATTTGTAACACAAATACGCGCTACCGGGTGCGCTGGACTCAGTATAATATCATAAGTTTATTCCAAAACTGCTCAATAAAAGTGAATGTTTATTTTCTTATAAGGATAATATGTGAATAAAGAAAGGCAATATTCAATCAAATACTAATATTTATTGTTTTTACTTAATCAATAAGTCACTACAAAATTAAAAAGAATTTTACCATACTTTTATGACAAGATTAAGGGTAATTGTTATAATTTCTGTAATAACTTATTTTAAACAAAATCTTCTATTTAATATTTGTTTATTTGTGTATACTTAAGTGTCAACATAACGATATTTGTCCAAATTCCTTTCGGTTACGTATGACAAACTGTAGAAGACTTTAGCGTATACTCCGACAAATTTCATTGTCATTGAATTTTTAATTAAATTAAATACTGATATGAAAAAATTAAATCGTCAACCAGAAATCTAGATATCCAGAGGCCCGAGGTTTGATTCCTGGTTGACGAGTTAATTTTTTCATATCAGTATTTAATTTAATTAAAAATTCCATGACAATGAAATTTGTCGGAGTATACGCTAAAGTCTTCTACAGTTTGTCATACATAACCGAAAGGAATTTGGACAAACATCGTTATGTTGACGCTTAAGTATACACAAATAAACAAATATTAAATAAATAAATAACTTCAACAGAAGTAATACTGTCTAAATAAATAGAAAAATAAGAATAATATGAAAAAGTTGGCTATTACGTCACAGTCATCTTTGGTCCGATGTTCCAGAGGCCCGAGGTTCGATTCCTGGTTGACGAGTTAATTTTTTCATATCAGTATTTAATTTAAATAAAAATTCTTCTATACTTTCTTACACTACTATAATGTACTTTCTTAGACAAAATAACAATGAGAGATCAATCATTATAGATAAAAAACAAAAACAACTTTGAAAATTAACAAGACTAAAATATTTTTTTTGGGATAAAATCACATCTCAACATTGTTCAGTCTCTTTCTACATCACATTTAGTTATAATAATTTGAACAAGCGTCCTTCATGTGTTTTCCACAAATTGATATATTGCATTACGCACAAACAACTTTATTTATCCAGTTACGCTCATTGGTGGGGGGGGTGGGTTGGATATCGCAGTTGGTTCTACTTCTGGTATTATATTGGTTATATTCTATTGGTATTATATTATATTGTACAGGAAGAAATAAAAAACCAATTGGTAACCATTTTCTATGAAAAAAAAGGAAAAAAATAGCAATAACGTGATGGAAAAAATACTTACGTATTTAGTCGCTACAGGGTCTAGCGGACCCATACACACCTTTTACGTCCGTAGCACTCACACGCAGCGAGCTAACTAAGATCTCATCTGCGGTGCTACACTATCGTTGAAAGGTACTAAGAGCGGCCATAGCGCAAACGATAAAACTACGAAGTTATTAAACAAAATACAAAGAGCTGGGTCCTTTAGACCTATTAGCGACTCCTTAAGTGTTATTTAGAATGGAAATTTTTAAGTGGAACACACAATAGATAAAACCATTTTACTTAACAAAAGTACAAATTTTTTCGCTTATTTGTCACATTTATCGTTTTTTTTTTGTTTTCCATTCTATACCCTCCACGTTTTTCCAGTTGCACAAGCAACATAACAATACAATAGCCCAACGAACAACCAACTTTAAACAATGACAATAAATTGTATTCGAAATATATATATATTTTGTTACTAAACAGCAAAATACATATATACACAATAAACACCCTTTTTTTCATGATACACAATCGTTCATCCTCCATTTTCTCTCTCAGTTTATGTTTTTCCCTCTGTATATCCCTAGACACAAATATAATACTGTTTTACTGCTGGTGTTTTATCCTTGTGTATATACAAAAATAAAGTCCTCGACAATTAAATAATGTGTTTTTATAATATATGTATATTGTAACACTCTCCTGGAAAATCTTGTTGAGAAAATGCGCCTTATTGTCTTTTAGTTTTTCTTTGCATAACAATATAATGTTAAGGGGATGTTACGTTTTGTATGTACACTCCCGTTCATAAAAATTTAACCACCAGTAAGTCACATTTTAAGCGTACTTATTACTAATTATATGTATATTACATACAATAACACTTAGAATGTTTTAACTGGTTCAATTTTTATGAATGGGAGTGTATGTACACCGTCCTGTTTTAAAATTAAATCAAGCTGAATACAAAAAGTTCTCAATGTTTTAGTTGGTGTCTGCAGTTTCGGACAGACCATAGAGTCAGTGTGGCGTTTGTCACCCGGCCCCTAGACTGAGTGGGCTATAGAGGCTTAACATATACCCGCAAAACAGTTCATACACGGGCAAGGAGGTAAGAAGAAGAGTAGGAAGAAATTGGCGTAGAAGTTTAGATCAAACAGCAAAGAACGCCTATTGTTTTCCATGCATATCAAGTTTTACTCCAATATAGCAAGCACATTAGTACGTACTCCATCTTAAATGTCGCCTACTTTGTAATACTCATTTGCACAATCTTATTTGTACAAATAACTAGCAAGAACGATTTTCCACGTTGAAGCACCTTAAGACGATGCTTCGTTCTGTACTGGGGGCATTTACTTCATTTACTACTGTTGATTATCCTAAACATAGAATCGAACCATATCAAGGAAAACGAAGATAGCAGGTTTTACGAACGACTTATTGAGAACCTAACTGAAATTTCTCCTCTTTTAAGCAAACTTTTAATAAATTAGCTTCAGTAATGTAATTTTTTACATAAAAACGAACATCTTTGAAAATAAAAACTTACAAAAAGTCTTACCTACTTGATTATAATTATCATTTGTTTTGGGGTGGTGGTACATCCATAATACCACCCGAACCCCTTAGGTCCAGTTCGACATTGAGTATATGAAGTAATAATATATGTTGTGTTTTTTCCTCTAAGAATTTTGACAATATTAAAATTAAAAAAAAGGTATGCATATGTCGGTTTGTATATAATAGAAAGAGACATCAATAATTATTTTTGGGATCAAATATTCGTGAGTTAAATTCCGATAGGTTCAATTTTTTTGCATGGGAGTGTATGTATATGAAAATGTTTTTCAAGGATGCGAATAAAAGAACAGGAAATGGAACAAAAACGTTTCATAAACATATGTGTGAGAGATGAGTGCGGTACACCATACGTACTGGATGATTTGTTAGGTATGGTAGGAACCAAAAACTGGCTTTTTTGGAGTACAATATGTTATTGTTTGAGGTAGGTAAAAAATTGAAAACCTTTTTTGGACAATATAGTAACAATAATATATCACAAACCTCTTTTTATAAGTTTAAAAAAGTAAAAGTGTCGTACCAGATTCATTCAGGTTTTTAAATGAGATTTTCTTTTGGGAAAATCTACTACATTTTTAAATCATGGAAAAGCTAGCCCAAAACTCCAACTACTGAATTAATAACGTGAAGTGAATCACAAATTATTTCGTATTCGAGTCAGAAAATAGTTTCGTAGGGATTACTAGTGACTTGGGTAGAATGTATCTTTTCTAAGCAACTTTGAAGAACATTATATTATCGAATGATAATTAGTGAGAACTCTAGGTTTTTGAAATAAAATTTCGAATTCGCCCCCTTTACCTAGATCAGTTTTTTGTATTATAAATACGTATTTCGCCTACAATGTAGTCATCATCAGTATAAATTAGCTAGTCGTAATTTACTCTTTGACAATTAGAAATAGATAGAAAGTCAAAATCAATAGACAAAAATAAAAATAACTAGAAAATTAACTAAATTTAAATAAACTAGATTTAAAATATAATAAATTTTAAATTATATTGAAATTACTCTTGTTAAAATTTTTGTCTATTGATCTCGTCTTTCTATTTCAAAGAGTAAATTACGACTAGCTAATTTATACTGATGATGACTACAGTGTAGTCGAAATACGTATTTATAATACAAAAAACTGATCTAGGTAAAGGGGGCGAATTTGAAATTTTCACGATCTTTAATTAAATTGAAATCATTTTTTTTCTGGAGGTATTTCCAGTATATCCACTATCTTAAAGACGCTCTACTCGGAACTAGGATGTTGCTGGTTCAAATCCCAACACTAACAGTTTATCAATTAAGGTTCCTTTCACAAACTCCAGATGAATATCGGCATAGTGCCTATCAAAAGTCGGCGGCAGCCGCTCAACCTACCAATTCGTGATCTACATTGAATTTTTTTTTCCTTTAGGGGTCGGTATAAAAGGCCTAGAAAGTTCTACTTGCCAGGCTTCGACCTTTCCTTCGCTGCTACTACTATTATCCACACGATCTTTAGAAAATCATAGGTACGTTGTTTTTGCAATCGTTACTTATCATAGGACCTATAAATGTAGAAAGCAGCATTCCTCATCGTTGTCATACTCTCAGCCATAAGTCTCCTCTTCTCCCGTTCTCCTTGTTATTTTTTTGAAATACCAACTATTAATACCGAAAGAATGAGCCTTGTCGATATCCTATGCTATGTCATCCGGCGATAAAGCGCGTCGTTTAACGTTAGTTTGAAAAATTTGAACTATTTTCTACTCCTATCAAGAATGTATTCCTTTTTAGTCTACGTATCCAAGGTTATTCTGGCATTTATCAATCATGCATAACCATTTCGTAGACTCAACAGGCATTCCATTATATATATATATAAATATATATATATATATATATATATATATATATATATATATATATATATATATATAAGTTTCTTTCTTCCCAAACTAGAATTAATTTTCACCTGTGGAAGAGATTGGTACATGAGACAGGTCGAGATATTCTCTTCTTTATTAAAGACCTTGATAGTCTTTCGTTATTGGTAAATTTCATAAAATTCAAATCAAAGATGTACAATGTACACTCTATACATACACCTATACATAGTATAAAAGGAAGTCGCCTTTCACATTACGTCCTAATTAAAATTTCGTATGTGTAAATTATAATGATATTTCGAAAAAAATTTACTTTCATGCTTTACGTATTTAATTTTAAATTAATACACTAAAGTTACATATCACCTTAGTTACATATTATGCTTTTTTTTGCTCTGGCATGTGAGATGTTGTAATATTGGCTGTTGTATGTTATCGATTCTCCCATCAATGTGCTCATATCAAAGTGTAGATAAAGCGTACGAAGCCTTAATTAATCGTATTATGAATCAACCTTACAACCATCTTCTTCTATTCCCCATATATTTTCCCTTTTTTTTGTGGTAGAAAAGGTTTCGGTTACTGATGATAACCGCCGTGACAATTTATATGTGTACCCTAAACAACACTTGTACATCGTTATGAAAGTGTTTTCACAGTGCATCCACCAGAAAATAATAATAACAAGAGTAAATGTGTGTTTCACTTTCATTGTGTAATTTAATTAGGCGAAAGAGTTGGTTTATAATCCCAAACAAAATTTTCTCACCAAGAAAATAATATTTAGATATAGAATACATAAATTTTGTATACATACTTATAGACAAATATTTTTATAATTGAAACAGGGTATTTAATTGTTATTCACACCGGATATCTCCCTCATTACTTGGCTCAGTTGCAAAAGTTGAACAATATGGAAGTTATTACAGCAAGTAAACTGTACATAGAGAGACTTGAATGTCGTAAGGTAGTCTAAGGACTTCCCAGTCTCACTTATACTGAGCCATCCATGACATATCCATGGGCTACAGTGATATGGTAAGACAAACTAGTAATATTCAAGAGGAGTTCGAGGCCAGGTTATTCATCCTACCTTGACCATTTACATCACCCTCCGAATTTCCCCATACTTCATTTACATGTACTTCTTATTCCTCTGTTGAGACTTGAGATGTACGATTCATACCCTATTTTTGATGATAATGAATGTGCAATTTTATTACTCTGTTTATTTAAAGTAAAAAGGAATGCGCCTTTTTACAAATTTATACGAGTTTATTAAGTGCTTACATAATGTTTTCTTTTTGCGATAAAAATTGTTTTTACTTTAAGAGTTTTTTAAATATAAACGTTCTCTTTTGGCGTCGAACTTTCAAGCGGATTTTAACACATCCTTCACGTTGACCGCACCACAAAGTTTTTTTTTTAACATCGTATATCGAACGAAGCACAATTACCTTTTCACGTCGTATTTCAAACAGTGCACAACTCTTTTTCACGTTGGCGTCCGAGGAGTACACATCTTTTTTGTGCCACTGCGAGCAATGCATACGAAATGGAGCATTCAAGAGTAATTAATTTTTTTAAATCGATATTGTTTCTAATTTATTCTGCTTATAAACTTTTGATCTAAAATGGAAATATTAATTAAATTTGGTATGTACATTATAATAAAAACGATAAGCTTGAGAATCGAAGGGCTACTTCAGAGATTTGGGATCTCAATTTAGTGCAGATATTTTTTTTATATTCAGCTTATTTTTGAAAGATCACTGGTTTTTTTTCCAATACGTTTTGGTAATTTTTTTTATCGCACAATTTATAGTGAACGTATTCTTTTTTTTTTTTGTTGTATATTTATCTTTAGTACAATTAGGTTTACTTACTTAAAATTTCATTTTTCAAAAGTTAACTTTTTTGAATGTGTTTAGTATTTTGTTTATTATACAATACATTTGTAGTACACACATTTATTTACTGCACTGATTAAAGCATTGATTAATCTAATTTTTAATGCTCAAGATAATTATTCATTATTCGAATTTTATAATACATTTACATTATTGTAATATTCTCTTTTTATACTTCATAAAAAGCCATGCTTACCTAAATAAGTTATTAAATCGTTGAAATAGCTTGTGTATACAGTTAATTTTATTATTCCAAAACTAAGTTCAAGAGTCTTTGATTAAATTTATTTCATTTTCACAATCAATTATTAGTTTTGATTACTGTAAAAATATTTTCTTTTGTATAAAACTGTGGTTATGAAACACATCTGAATGACAATTAAATTCTGCATAGAAATATTAGACAAATATTTTTTTGGTAAAGTCCATTGTAACGTCATTTCATGTTATAAATTCACATTCAGTGGTAAACAAGACAAAAATTAAATCCGATTAAACTTGTCCTTTCACTAAATTTAATATTTAAAGTTTCTTTTTTAATATATTGTGAATAACACTAGTGATTACTAATCATATTTATATTGCCAATTTTGTCATTTGTTAGATTACTAAACTAATATTTAATTCCAATACTTGTACTCTCATTATTGAGCCTTTTTGTAAATAAATGTTTGTTATCACAATCTACATAGTATTCCAATATAGAATACATGTTTCTGAAGCACACAATATCGAGTCAGAATCGCATCCATAAGGTTGCTAACATTGTGTTGACTATTATCAGTGATCCAAGTTTTCTCTGCTGAGTGGAGTTTGTCAACCAAGAAGGGTTTATCTTTTAACAGATCATTGAAAAGGGAAAGGATGAAACCGCAGAATACATCTTTGTCTCAGTAGAACAAGAAGTTTTAAGGGGTCCTAGAATACACGACCCACATATTAGCTTATCCAGTGATGTAGTTTGGAGTATATAGGGATGATATACAGACAGATAGGTCTTTCTAGAAGCTTTATTATCCTCTTACCAGATTCCGATTGAATATGAGACATTCTCCGAGACAATGCTGATATTTCTATAGAAACTATAAACAATATTAAAGATCTATCCGTTAAAAATCGTTACTATGAAAACGTGACATTCTAATCTGGTATTCCATTTCACTCCCCATATGAAATCATACTTCCATAGCCTCGCTATAAATGTTTTCACATCAAAACAGTTCCAATACAGATAAACATTTTCCTACTGGAAGTCGAAAATATATTTGAGATTCTGTAAAAAATTAAACAAATTTAAAGCTATTTTTTCCATTATGTAAACTTTTTACCATGTAATTTTTCCTTAAAACACAACCATGAATATTGAAAATTAACAAAACTGTTTCAAAATATGTCTTTTAAAAACCAATAAATATTAGGTTTTGAAAATTTGAGGGTAGGGTTCCGAATGATATATTGGAATATTTATTTTATAGTTATGCATTCTTAGAGAATCAATAATTGCCACATTTGGATGTGGTATAAAGCATATTTGACTGCACTCAGCTCTGAGTGAGAGGTAGGAAGAGAGATAGAGTAAATACAGGGTATCCTAACAATTATTCTTATTTTCTTTTTATAGTTAAAATATTTTCTGAAAAAAATTTAATAATACCAACTCTTTTTTATGGTCACTATTATACAAAGTAAATAATACTTACAATACATTGAATACATACTCTGGAATTTTGGGCTGGTAATTTGGGGCATAAAATGTACCTTTTTAATATATTTGTGTATGAATAAAATATAAATGTTATTTATAAATAAATATATAATATATAAATTATAAATATAAAATATATATCTTTTGAACCTTTACGTTTACCGTTGGACCGTTATAATAAAAGAGGGACATTTTTGCAAAGGATTTGAATAGAATTGAAAACTAGTTTAGAAACTTTAGATAGAATTAGATTTTTGGAAATTCCAAATAATTTGCCTAAACTTTTTACTATTCATATTCGAGAACTAATAAACAATTATTTACCTGATTTAATTATTTTTTCTTCGTATGGAGTATAGTGTCATGGGAATGTGTGATGACACTAGATACAATAAACATGCCAATGATAAGACTAGAGAGGGGGGATATTTTGTTACTGATTTCCTAATGGTTAAATTTTACATAAAGTGTGAAATTGTGAAAATACTATTCGTGGTAGTGGAAATTATTTTTCGCATTTGTTTTAAAAAAATAAATAAAAGTAGTGATTTTAATAATGGAGAATACATCGCAAGCAGTCTTGTTATTGCTATCATCATTATTGTTGTTGTTATTATTATTATTGTTATTATTATGTTTTTTGGTGTATCTCTCTATATTGTAAATGATATTTCTTAAACAATAAATATTTTATAAAACTATTTCTAAATTGAATGAATAAATTATTGGGCAATAATCGGTAGGACGACCTTTATTGAAACATCGTTCCGTCTTACTTCAAAACATACCTTTTTTACTTACTCTCACACAGCTCCGTTCGGCTCCGGAGCACAAACGACATTATCTACCCTCACTAGTAATAGTACCGTAACCGTACTCCTTTAAATGATTTAATAAAATATAAAAATAGTAAACAAATTGTATCTATTTTCATTTTTATAAAGAGTCTTCGAAAGAATTGATGTCGTAGTAAATTTAAGATTTAATATCTATCAAAATTAAAAAAATTACAAATTGTTCCAATTGATTTACCAACGACGTTATCCATGCGACATAACTAAAACATAATAGAGATTCGATACGAAAAACGAAAATGGTTTTTTGGTCGTTTTAAATTATTAATGTATTTTTACATTCCAAACCAGAGAGAACAGAACACATTAAAACAGAGATATACATCGAAATGATTTAGAAAATACTCGAAAAAAAACAACAATAATAAATAGAAACAAGCGCATAGAATAGGGATCATTTGTGATAAACTGTCAATGCCAAAAATACAAGGTGTTTCAGGTAAAATTGTTCGTATTTAATAAGGGAGTATCGACAGTTTTGAGTTAAATTTATTATTTAAATATGTTTCAAAAAAGGTTTTGTTTTCAAAATATTGCTACTGAAAATATTACTTCAATGAGAAAAATTCCGTCGTTTCGTGAATGAAAGTATCAATACATGGTTAGGATACATGTTCAACAAAACATAAACAGTAGGTCGTAAACTATGATCCCGCAATGCTGTGTTTGCAAGATACGGACTTGTATTAACGGAGGCTTTAGTTAAAGGAAAAGCAAAGAAGCGCAAAAAACAGACAAAGATTTCCACACATTTTTAATAGAAATGCATTAGTCAAAATAGGTCCAGATGATGAAAAATTTATTTAACAAACTACCTGACTTCTTTGTTACTTCGAAAAGTGTTTAACGAGTTGTTTTTTGTTGGTATTTGTAAGGTCATGTTTTTTGTTGGTATTTGTAAGGTCAAGTTCGGTAATAGGCAAAATCGGGAGTGGAAAAGGGGAAAACGGGGTTACGAGGGAGGGGAGAACATAAAATTTGGAAAATCTATTTTTATATTGGAAAAATGCGTCAGAAGAAAATTATAAAAAATTTATAATAATGTCTTATTTATAATATATTTATAATTTATTTATAATGTCTTATCATTTTTTCTGTTATTCTAATGTATACAGAAATATTCGATGTTTATAAGATTGAAAATTAAATTCCTGTATTAAATATTGCTGTATATATTTGAGTTTTGGAAAATATGATCAGGTAATGAACTATAGTCAAATTGATTTTCTACAACTTTACTTCTTATATATTTTTAAATTTTTCTAATATTATAGACATATAGAGAGATATTCTATATTTTGGGTTATCTTCTTTCTCTTAGCTGCCCTTTTCCTTGACTAGCGGTCACTGGTCATTATGAACATTAATAAGTTAAAGTTCATTGATGTATTTATTCTGAGGAAGTTCTCTAAGTTGACGCAGTTCCTGTGTAACGAATTTTATATGAGTTATATCTGACATTATTATGGACTTATTTTGAAAAATGGTTTTTTTAGCGAATTTCCTCTAAAGGAAATGCAGCTATTGTTTTTGCACCAATGCATTTCGTAAAAATTTATTTATATGTCCATCGATATTACCTATTAGATGTTAAAAATCACTATCGCTAAATTTTGTATGTATATATATATATATATATATATATATATATATATATATATATATATGTACTTTTTAAAATGTTTGAGGACTCTAGCGGTTACAGTTTTATTCCGATTGGAATGAAATTTGGTATTTGAGGCGCTTTTGGTATTCTAAAGGTCAATTTCGTTCATGTGTAAAATCGGACGAGGGGAAAGGGGGAGGGGAAACACAAAATTTATCTATCTCCCTTAATATTGCAAAAATCGATAAATTTATCAGGAGTTAAGTTGTAGGTACTAAGCTTTACTGTAATTATTTCTAATCATTTTTCTGTTACACTCATATTTACAGAAATATTTACATTTAAAGATTGAAAGTTCAAATTCTAAATATCTCTGTTCACATTAGAGTTTGAGAAAAATGATCAAGTAATGAATTGTAGCAAACTTGATTTTCTACATCTTTACTCCTTATACATTTTTCGATTATTCTAATATTAAGAGAGATATTTAATATTTTGTGTTTGTTAAATACGAATACATGAAATATATTTTATTGTAAAAAATTTTGATTGTCGTTTCCATAGTAACGATAAACTATAATCGTTATATATCGTTTTATTTTGGCTATTAATAAATTTAATTTTTGCAAATACTAAAGTCATATCAGATATTATATTTCATTTTGATCACACTAAAATTATGACCGCTAGACAGTAATTTATGTATTCTAAGGAAATTCGCTAAGTTGACGCAGCTCCTGCGTAACGAATTTTTGCAAATACTAAAGTCATATCAGATATTATTTTTAATTTTGATCACACTAAAATTATGACCACTATGGAGTGATTTATGTATTCTAAGGAATTTCGCTAAGTTGACGCAGCTCCTGCGTAACGAATTTTTTTCTGTTATGAATTTGCGAAAATCGCGATATTGGTTCCGTACTTAGTCTATTATAAGACCTTTTGAGTTGAAAATTGTTCATACTATTACAATATTATTATTATTATTATTCATACTATTATTTTCATTACCATCTAAAATATTAACCATTCGTTTTGAAACACATTGTATGTTATGCGAAAATCTATGAGTATCGTATAACGGTAAATACAATTTATTTAAAGATTTCATATGTCACGAAATTTCCACACAGGAAAACAATAAAAACATTTTAAAACAAATTGAACCACTTAACTTACGGAGAAAAAATGTTCACATTGTAAAGAAAACCATAAAATTAATTTGATACAAATTGAGAAAAAATCACTGTGTTGTATTTTTTTTTATGGTTATATTTATACTTCTTTAAGTTGGTATTTACTTGAATTGTTATGTGAGTAATGATATCGAATTTTTAGATTAAATTCTGAATAAATAGTTATTATTATATTCGATATCAGAAAAGCTCAGTACATGGTAACTCTGGGTAGTAATTTAAGTAAAGTACTTATGAAAAATACTTAAACTATATTTTTAGAACTGGGTATTTGTACTTGTGATATCCTCAATGATACATTTCTTAACAAATTGATAATTAGTTTTTTAGGTTATTCAAACCCAAGAAAAACGAAAATATCGTCCAAAACAATATCAAACTTATAGTTTATAGGATGTATGCTTCTTCGTGCTTGTAAAGCTTCTTCGAGATCCGGATCCTTGAATTCGATAACGTATTTCGCTAGTTATTTTGAAAACCAAAAATAGAATAAAATTATTAAATAATCTTGCCCAAACATGCCTTTAAGTTAAATTAGAATATTTTTAGCTTTGTAGTTCATGTAGTTCATAGTTAGCTAGTAATCCAGATAACGCCACAATTCCAGAGCCTGTAGTTAAAAACTAAGGACTTCTGAGATCCTATGAGAACTTTTGATCGTAAGTTTATAAATTACAAATACTTGAATTTCACTCTATTTGAGTTAGAGCCATTTTCTAGATAACGCCACTTCCAGCACTTGTAGCTCAAAACAGCAAGGACTGCTGGGATTTTTGTCCATGAGAACATACTTGAATTTGAACCAGTTAGACCGAGTATCAATTTTGATTAGGATTCTGCGAGGTTGTTAAAAAACAAGAAACAAAAAATTTTTATAATTTTCCTAGCGATCTGCGTGCTATGCTCGCAATGAATGCTGGCCAGACACGGCCCTGCTAACCCTTTATCTTAGAATATTCAAGAAATTTACGCCTGAAAGCGCTTAAATAACACACAATATTAGGTACGATAAGGTTATTGCAATGATTACCTACGAGCCAATTAAAATAACACAAACTATACGAGGAATATATGTATACGTATAATACCTTGAATTTTTTTCACAATTCTTTGTTCGAAAAACTCTTGTAGCTCGTTTGTGTGTATATCTATGTGCAAGCACCACAATGTTCGACAACACAAATCCTTTATTTTTTTTCACTCTCAAAAATAATATCTGTAATATTTTATACATAGATAAGACATGAACACACAAGGACTTCAAACAGAGAGAAGTATAACGGGTAGAAAGTACCCTTCTTTACTATTTATTCCACCTACTTACCGATTACCGAACATAACACACCTATAGAAAATAAATGTAAAAGGATATATGAAATGAGTTTTTTGGAGACTTGCAAGTATTACATTGTGTATGTTGTAGTCGTAGGACAACGATGATCAGACACGTTTTTTTTTCCTTTTTAAAACTATTTATGTGCAGTTAGAACGAATATTATCGGATATATGCTCGAAAAACTGTCTTGTACTGTGGATAATAATAGTTTTTTTTAGCTTTATTAGTCGTGTGTTTTTTTCCTAATATTCCTTCTTTGTTTTGGTACTGAGTGTGTTAATTGTTGTTGTTCTATAGTTTATGAGATTACCTTTTAATCCTTTATAGCGCATTTCGAAATGCAGCTATTGCAATGATAGGATTTCGAAAAAATTTCTTCTATTTCTTCAATATGTATATATATGTATATGTTTGTGGACTCTCAAGTGATCACAGTTTTAATTTGATTGGGATAAAATTTGGTATTTGAGGCGCTTTTGGTATTTGAAGGATCAAGTTCGTTAATGAGTGAAATTGGACAAAGGCAGGGGAATTTAGAGGGAAGGGACGACAAAATTCGGCATATCTCTTAATCTTGGAAAAATCTAAAAATTTACAAAAATTAAAGTATAAAATTAGTTACAGAAATATTTGCATTTATCTCTGTACACATAAGAGTTTGAGAAAAATGATTTTGTAATGAATTTCAGCAAACATGATTATCTATGACTTTACTCATTATATATTTTTCGATTGTTCTAATGTTAAGGGAGATATTTTATATATTTATGTTTTCTTCTTTCATTATGCCCCGTTTTTCTCCTTGACCTAGACCGTTTGGTAATAAACTTAGCCTTGAAAATACTAAAACCATATCAGATACGATGTTTCATTTTGATTTCACTAAAGTTTTGAACGCTAGAGAGTGATTTGTGTATTCTAAGGAAATTCGCTAAGTTGAAGCAGCTCTTGTGTAACGAATTTTTGTTGAACATCTATTAGAATGAACAATTGATCGATGAGCAATTGAAGAAACTTGAACGAAATACAATTCGGTACCAAAGAAATAGATGCATTTTCTTGTGAGGAAATTCGTCAAAAACCCAGACTCAAATTTTAAATGAAAAATTCTACCAGCATTCTACACCAGGTGTAAATTTCGCAAGGACCATATTAACATATTTACTGATTATAGTAGTATGAATGTTTCAAGTATCTTACAAGTCAATTTAATCCGTTTGTGTGGTAAATCTGTAAGAATAATGTAAATTATCATTATTGTGAACTAATTTCCTGAAAATGTAGACAATATTCATACTATGCCATCGCCGGAAGACCTTCTGTAAACTGTTAAAAGCTTTACTGAAATTAATCCGTTGCCTAAAACATTCGTCTAAAATCTTGAACCAAAATTTTTGGATAGATGTTATTCTTAAAAGTTTTGGAGAACTTATCGCAGAGTTGTAAGACCGCATTCCATTGTTTGCAAAAACTGTTAATATAAATTTCAGATTGACTTTACGAGTATTAAATTACATAACAATTTTAATTTTGCCACTCTTGGCAAACCGGTATTAAAATTGACACTAAATGTCTCATCCTCCAATCCCAAAGTAAATCAGGACTGATTTTTTAAAGTACTTAACATTATATTTTTTCCGTCAGCAATTTTTATCATCATTACTGATGTTCCCCATATTATAAAGATAACGTTTCAATTTGACATATTTGTATAAGTGAGTATAAGGAGGAGACTAGACAAGGATAAACATATCTTATATATTCCACAGTTTTTTTTTACTAACATTATTATCCTTTGTATACGGGTGTGTGGTTTACTTACCGATAAAGTTTTTAGATAAAGTTAAAAAGAAAAATTTTTATTGACCAGATAAATCATCTTCGTTTTATGAGGTTATTTTTAAATAGAGTGTGTTATCACTCTAATTTAATGGAATTTTAATTGAAGGTTAAACGATGTTCGAGTCATCACATATTTATTAAGGACATTTCTTTCTACGAGGGGTATACTTGGAGGAGAAATAAAAAAATCTCAGAGTGATAAAACAATACTTTTTTCTCAAGTAGTTTTTCTTTGTCAATTTTTATCTTGCAAATTTCAACCATTTGTTATGAACTTGGTGTCAAGTTATACTAAATTTGAAATATTTCCAAAGACGTTAAATGTAATAATGTATCTCTGGAAAATTTCGAGAATGAAGGACCATGACGACTGCTACGTTAAAATGGTTTGTGCTATCAAGATAACAATAACAATTACAGAAAATACAATTTTAAAATGGTACGTTTCAAAAAAAAATTTCATCAAAATCGGGTTAAATTTCATTTAGATAACAAAAATGGGTTTTTAGAACTTGATGACGTCACCAAGTTCCAAAAATAAAAATTTTGCTTTAGGTTAGGTTTGGTTAGGTTAGAGTGTCTGTCTTGGGGTGAGATACACTTGAACCATAGGGTCCGTTGTGATATCGAAAAGTGGGTTGGCCCTTCCGCGGCCACTACTCCTTGAACCATTTGGAGCTGTTTAAGAACAGCGAGAGTGTTTTGATGTCAACGGACTT
Organism: Nineta flava; assembly: GCA_963920215.1. Taxonomy (NCBI): domain Eukaryota; kingdom Metazoa; phylum Arthropoda; class Insecta; order Neuroptera; family Chrysopidae; genus Nineta; species Nineta flava. The sequence continues at coordinate 48,042,206 of OY986042.1, read as the reverse complement.
AAGATCGGAGAGTTCGTCAAAGAAAGGTTGACACAGATGAGTCCACCTCCTCTTGGCAATGGAGAGTGACAGAGAAGATGAGACATAGTTTCCTCCACTGTGACAGCTCCTGCAATAGTCGTGATGCACTGGTAAGCCCAGTCGTTCAGAGTAAGTAGGCCCAGTCCTACCGCCTAGCCCGTGTCCTGTAATAGCCGCAACGATTTTGCTTATAGAGGCCCTTTGAAGCGAGATAAGATAATCGGAACGTTTACAATTAAATCCGACCATAATTGTCGTGTGGTACCACAAGTGTGTCCCTCCCGCCATCTAAGATTGGCCTTTCTTAAGATATCCTCATTCAAAAGCAGTTTGCAGTTCACAATATATGCAAGTCCCGGATGTCTATTGATGCTTGTGTCCGACATTCTTGTGACATTTCTAGCAAGCTCGTCGGCTTCACAATTCCCTGGAATATCCCTGTGTCCTGGCACCCATATCACGTTTACATTTATTTGTTTCGCCAGCTCATTTAAGGATGTTCGGCAGTCCTGTGCAACCCTTGAGATTAGGTAGACTGAGCTTAAGGTAACACAGGACTGCCTTTATTTTGCTTCACCTTGGCCAAATTTTGACAAATTGCAATGAAACCAGACTAAATTTAGGACAATTTCTCTAAATTTGACGATAAATTTAATGAATCAGAGAAAGGTGTGTTTCAAAAAGAATTTCATCAAAACCGGATAAAATTTCGTAGAATAAAGATATTCAAAAAATTCACCTTTAGAACTAGATGGCGTTACTAATGTAAAAAATATATCTTTGCTCTAAATTTTGCTTTGAATCTAAATTTTATCCACTTTCAATGAACTTGATGTAAGATCATACAAAATTTGGTACAAGCCTTATATATATTTGTCTAAAATATAACCATGTCATCTGTAACCTTAATTATTAATTAGTCATTCTAAGAATAAAAAAGAGTTTAATAATTGACAGAAATTAACAGATCAAATTATATTCTCGGCAAACATAGTATATTACTTTGTAAAGCTAATGAATTCCTCGAACACGTACAAAAAGGAGCAGGTCAGTTCCATTAGAAATCCATCAGCTTTGTAAAACTCATCGTACAACTCGAGAAAATGAAATCATAAAATTTGAACGCATATACTTTTGAAGAAAATTATATGTTTGCATTCACATTAATTTATACGTAATATAAGTTCATCGTCATCATCGTAGTAAGCGTAATGCTTTTATGAACTTATATACCGACAGCTATCGGCTTGTGAGACGCTGTTCTAATGGTTTATGTACTGTGTGGATTTGTTGTGAAGACCCAATTGACGCAAAAACGAGGAACACCACCCAAAAGTTCACTTGATTTTTTGTTTTCTTTTTCAATTTTTTAAGCATCCGAAAATATTGTATGCATAAATAAGGTTCAATCAAGACCAACTTTTATTGAAACAAATCCGAAGCACCGCGAAGGCATTGAATATACAATTTATGAGTCATAATTTTTGCTAGTTCAAATAAAAAATAAAAATCTTAAATATTTGGTTAATTCACAATAAATGCAAACACCCTTTCTCTAAAAATTAAAAATGTGAAAATAGAATGTGATCACAAGCGACTCGAACCATAGACCTCCGGCATTCCGTGACAGTCTATTACACTCAATAATACAGTTATTTGGTTATATATATATATATATATATATATATATATATATATATATATATATATAATATATGTATATATATAATATATATATATATATATATATATATATATATATATATATATAATATATATATATATATGTCGGAATTTCATAATTGGGAGCATGGTCGTTTGAACCAGTATATATGTTGTCAGGCATTGTTGTTTTATTATAAAATACAAACACTTACCAATTTCCAATAGCCCACTGAAAACTGCATTTTCACAAACACGCACTAGTCTACAATAATACCCGGTGTCCCGCACTATCACAATCAGTAATTACAAATAGTTGGTTCAATCCTACGACACAGTAAGTTGGCTCCAGTTAACAATACAGATACAACACGAATAATACTAACAAATGCCATACCACGGTTATCTCATCAATAAACATAATTAATTATACTAGTCCGAAAGGGCTACCAACAATCCAAACACTATTTCCATGTGATGCTATTTTCATGTTACTTTCAGCAGAGTTCAGTTGATACTAATACGCAACTGCACGATACGGTCTGTACTCGGGTGATGTCCTCTCAGAACTGACTATCCTGCTTCCTTTTTGAAACTCACCCCCCTTCCTTGATGTTTGTAAAAATATTGGAAAGGGGTCATTCTATTACTACATTATATTTATGTACCATCTCTGGTATATCACAAAAATAGGTTTATTAACATCCGTACCGTTCAATTTGCGTCTAAGTAGAGAGCCGCACGTGCCCCTTCAGCTGAACCCTTACTTACTGTGTTAATTGATAAATCTTAAAGCAATTATTCTTTATTGCACTTTTAGACAATTTATTTTATTCTAAGAATATATAAGTATTGATAATATCTAATTTCCGGACCTCTATGTCTGGAGGATCCTTTATGTCGGACGTACTGTAATAAAATAAACCTTTTCTTAAAAAATAGTTTCTTTGTACTTATAAATGTAAGTGTAAAACTGTAAACATATAGATGTAGAGAAATGTTCGAACAGACGTATCCATAAATAAAAAAAAACACATTTATTCCTTTGACAAATGTACGATTCCGACACGGCCATTCTGACGATCACACGTCCCCGGGTGTATCTAAAATTTTAGTTTTGCTGGGCGTTAGATTTGATATTATAGATACTACATTTCACTTAAATCATAATCCATAAACTTAGTAGTCCAGTCCAGCGGCAGAGGATGATAGAATTTGTTTAATGAAATTAAATTTTATTGTCTCGAGTGCCAGTTACATTCTATGAGCTATCAATCTAATATAATGAAAATGTTACTCTCATGCTTACACATAATCACACCTAAATTTCTTTAGACCCCGTTACCATATGTATGGTGTGTGGGAAAATCATGGTAACCCCATTACTGAATACGTCGTGTAAGGCTTAATTCATTTTACAAAATGCTTACACATAATCACATCAAAATTTCTTTAGACCCCGTTACCATATGTATGGTGTGTGGGAAAATCATGGTAACCGTGTAAGGCTTAATTCATTTTACAAAACGATTGTCAGTGCTCATCAGAGCTCTCTACTGAATCGTTTTCAACATCGTTATCAGAATCACAGACATCTAACTCTCTAGGAATGTAACCCTCCGGCATGCATCTCAATTTATCATGACTGTATTTGTAAGTCCTTTTACCTTTTACTGCTTTTAAAGTGTATCTATCTCCTTCTAAAACCTCTGCCACTACAAATGGGCCCCTAAATTTCGGTTCTAATTTAGTTTGGTTTCTTTCTTCTCTTTTTAACAATACAAAATCACCAATATTGAATTTAATTATTTTTGCTTTAGTTTTATCGAATCTTTTTTTTTTTATCGTATCGTATCGTATCGTAGCTTTTATATTATCTACGGCCTGCTGTTTCACCTTGGAGATATCGTGAGGTCTCGCTACATTACGAATTTATAACTCTAAAGGACTGGATTTAGTTACACGATTGATAGTACTAATAAAACCCAATTGTGTTTCTCCTATCGCGTCTTTCTACGACCGTGCAATGGTTTATACAGATATTTCGCCATTCCTTCAAATCAAAATTACTCATAAAGCCCCTCAAGCGCTTTATCCCAGTCCAAGTGCATAATTGACTGATGCACACCCTAATAACGGACCAACGAAACCCCTTGAAGCGATGGCAAACAATAAGCTTTTTACATTTCTCCGAGTTTTGCGGAAAAGGATACAAGATCGCAACTCGTATGTTTTTCGCGATGTCTTCCGCAATCACATCGTTCTATAACCCGGTAACAATTTTCTAGATTTGACGATCGCGACGTTGTTCGGTTAATAACGAATCTTCCGACTCTTAGCTAGATTAATTTCCTTTTCTTTTCTTTTATTTACTATTTTATTATTAACATCTATTGGATTTCGTCAAAGGAAATCTACAAGAGTCATTCGTTTACCCGCACGATATATAATTTCAAAAGTAAAGGACTACAAGAAAGCCCATTATCTGTGGACTTGATCATTTAAATTTGCTATATTTTGAGATACTTTTAATGAGTTACAATCTGTAATGACCACAAATTTCCGCCCGTGTAAATAATGTCGAAAATGTTTTAATGAGTTTACTACAGCTAAAGTTTATAGTTCATAAGAATGATCTTTACTTCGATCTTTTGCCTTAACATAGCCCTAAACCCATAATAGCTAGCGTCAGTATGGAACTTAATAGGGTAATTAGAATCAAAGATAATTGATACGAGTTCTTTTGTTAGAACAGATATTACTTTTGGCGTATTTTCTCATGTTTATCTTGCAATGATATACCAGGCACTGATCCCACTTCTGATGTCGGAATTTCATAATTGGGAGCATGGTCGTTTGAACCAGTATATATGTTGCCAGGCATTGTTGTTTTTTTATAAAATACAAACACTTACCAATTTCCAATAGCCCACTAAAAACTGCATTTTCACAAACACGCACTAGTCTACAATAATACCCGGTGTCCCGCACTATCACAATCAGTAATTACAAATAGTTGGTTCAATCCTACGACACAGTAAGTTGGCTTCAGTTAACAATACAGATACAACACGAATAATACTAACAAATGCCATACCACGGTTATCTCATCAATAAACATAATTAATTATACTAGTCCAAAAGGGCTACCAACAATCCAAACACTATTTCCATGTGATGCTATTTTCATGTTACTTTCAGCAGAGTTCAGTTGATACTAATACGCAACTGCACGATACGGTCTGTATTTGGGTGCTGTTCTCTCAGAACTGACTATCCTGCTTCCTTTTTGAAACTCACCCCCCTTCCTTGATGTTTGTAAAAATATTGGAAAGGGGTCATTCTATTACTACATTATATTTATGTACCATCTCTGGTATATCACAAAAATAGGTTTATTAACATCCGTACCGTACAATTTGCGTCTAAGTAGAGAGCCGCACGTGCCCCTTCAGCTGAACCCTTACTTACTGTGTTAATTGATAAATCTTAAAGCAATTATTCTTTATTGCACTTTTAGACAATTTAATTTATTCTAAGAATATATAAGTATTGATAATATCTAATTTCCGGACCTCTATGTCTGGAGGATCCTTTATGTCGGACATACTGTAATAAAATAAACCTTTTCTTAAAAAATAGTTTCTTTGTACTTATAAATGTAAGTGTAAAACTGTAAACATATAGATGTAGAGAAATGTTCGAACAGACGTATCCATAAATAAAAAAAACACATTTATTCCTTTGACAAATGTACGATTCCGACATATATATATATATATATATATATATATATATATATATATATATATATATATATATATATATATATATAAATATATATATATATATAAATATATTCAAATATTTACTTTTAGCTGGATCTGTTATAAGTTTCTAAAAATTCTATCTGCTTTTTATGATTTCACTCCGGAGTTTGGTCATTATCAAAGCAAATTGTTATTGTTATCTTGATAGCTCAAACCATTTTAACGTAGCAGTCGTCATGGTCCTTCATTCATTTTTATATGGAGTTTCTAACGTAAGGATTGATTAGAGAGTATTTTGTTTTACGTGCAGCGTCCTCAAAAGTAAAATTTGCTTTGATAATGACCAAACTCCGGAGTGAAACCATAAAAAGCAGATAGAATTTCTAGATACTTATAACAAGCCCAACTAAAAGTAAATATTTGTTCAACTTATACTCGTAAACAACTAGAGTGTACTTGGCTGTTATTATTTCCTTTTGCGATCATCGATGTATATATTTATTATACAGGTTGTCCCAGAACAACCTGGAACCCTTCGGTGAAGTTGCTCCTTAGGTCAAGAAAAACTCATTTTACCATATAACATAGGCCCGGAAATGATTTGCTTATCCGCTAGCCGCCATTATGTGTTTTTTGCTTTATAATTTATATCTACACAACGCGTTGTCCGATTGAATTGAAAATTGGGACGATTGTTGCTTTAGCATAGACCAATAATAGAAATTTTTCACAAATGTATTTTCACAAAATGGCGGCTTTTAGAAAAATTCCAAAAATTCATAAATCTGCTTGTTTTTGACTTACGTAAGTTTGAATTTTTCTAAAAGCCGCCATTTTGTAAAAATACATTTTTGAAAATTCAAATTTTTTTCTATTATTGGTCTATGCTAAAGCAACAATCGTCCAAATTTTTAATTCAATCGGACAACGCGTTGTGTAGATATAAATTATAAAGCAAAAAACACAAAATGGCGGCTAGCGGATAAACAAATCATTTCCGGACCTATGTTATATGGTAAAATAAGTTCGTCTTGACCTAAGGAACAACTTCACCGAAGGGTTCCAGGTTGTTCTGGGACACCCTGTATAGTACATTCATTTGATGACTTTATAAACCAACCATTTTTGCAAAAATGTGCAAAAAGGAATGCCACGATTGGGTGGGATAGTATTGTTTTTCAGATAATTTCCGAGGAAAATGTAACAATTGAGTTTGTAACGATACAGGTATTAAAAAAAAGTGTGATCATGTAAAATTTCCGCTTTCTAGCGCGAATGTAGTCTGAGATGTAACAGGCTGCATCATACAGACAGAGATTGTATTCATTAGTGAGGATCCTTTCTTTGACTATGGTATCCCAATGACCTTAAACCGGTAAAATAGTAAACGTAATTTTTTTTTTTAAAGCGTATACTCATTTATAATGGGAAAATAAGAAAATTTAAAAAAAAAAATGCACTAAAAATTAAAAAAACGGGTAAAAAAAATGTGTTATAAAAAAATGCACTAAAAATTAGTAAGTCGTTTGTTTAGTAGGTCCACCCATATTTAGACAAATAAAATCAGTTATAGAACTTCAAAGTCACTAAAAAGCGAGAAATAAACCATATTTTGACAAAATGGAAACCCGACTTCAAAAATCAAATATTCTATAACAAAAAATGCACTAAAAAGTAAAAAAATAATTGCATATTCTTGTGCCAATTTTAGTTCACCTAAGCAAAAATTTTTAAATATATATGTACAATTATTGTTATTTTTGGAGGCGGTGTCCAAAAGTTATGTGAATTTCTCTATGCTGACACCGCCTCCAAAAATAACAATAATTGTACATATATAGTTAAAAATTTTTGCTTAGGTGAACAAAAATTGGCACAAGAATCTGCAATTATTTTTTTACTTTTTAGTGCATTTTTTGTTATAGAATATTTGATTTTTGAAGTCGGGTTTCCATTTTGTCAAAATATGGTTTATTTTACTTTCCAAAACCAACAACGTATGTCAAAATTACGATAGATCCATTCGTATGCACACACTATTTACCTGCCGCCAGAATATTAAATAAAAAAAGGAAAAAGCATAATTAACATGACTCTATGAGAGCACAAAGCACAACGAGCAAACATTAAGTGAAGAAGAAAATGCATGCATGTTCGCTGTCACATAAGCTAAGAAAGTCATTAAAATACTTTAACGGTTTATTTTATTCACTGGGAGAGAGTGAGCTAAAGCCATGCTCTAGCTCATGTATGATCATGATGATATTGTTACATCTTTATCTAATACATTACAAATATGCATATAGTACTATCTCACTTGTCTTGTTGACCCATTCTCGCATATAGATCTATTACCAACACAATTCTCTTAGACAGACAATTCATTTTATCTCGTTTTCTTTTAAAATTTATATAACTGGTTCATGAATGCTGCTTACATTGAGTGGAGAGTATGTTGACTACAGACTACATCATCTGCACAGGGTGATTTAGATTTTAGAATATATTAGTCTCAGCTAGTAGCAGTAGTAGTTACGGAGGGGAGGACAAATGAGGGTAAGTAGGTCTTTCTAGGCATTTTGAACGACCCCTAAAGGACAAGAACTTTATATGCAGGCTAGAAATTGGTAGGGTGTGCGATTGCAGCCACTTTGAAGGTTTACTAAAGTTTCTTTCGGACCGTGTTTGGGCAAAATGGGCAATACAATCTTTGAAACCGTTAGAGATATAACAATAGTTTAACGACAAAAAGTCTTCTCTCTTAAATAAACATGTTTTGTTTCAAAAATTTTTCCAATAACTTAATAGTTTTCTCATAATTTGTGCTCAATTGTTCTTCGGAAACAGAAAAATATGCCCACCTTTAAAACCATTATAGATTTAAAAAAATTGTGGGACAAAAAATGTTCCTTCTTTCAAAATAAACAACTTATGTCTCAATTGTCTCATTTTCCATAAACTCAATAGATTTCTCTGACTAAATCTTCGCGTTGTATAACTAACGCTTACTAACGCTTCGCATTAGCTAATGCTTCGAGCAGACTAACTTTTCGCGTCAAATAACGGCTCGCATTGACCAACGCCTTGCAAAAACAGGCGCTTCGCAAATTCGAAAATCAAATTAATTACACACAAATCAATCATTATGTTTAAAATAATGACATGCAATTTTGTGGTCCATAGTTCGTATTGGTAACAAAAGTAGCGCTAATAATTCAAATTTTATAATTGATTTGTGCCTTATGCATTTGGTTTTCGAAAAAAATGCTACGGATAAAGGTTGTTCAATATAATTGAATTAACAACTTTTATTCGAAAAATCGTATAATAATGTACATTTCAATTAAATATTTTGATCAATATGCACTACTTTTGTGTCACGTAGTACAATATATCTATCTATCATCAAGAATTTAGTTCTCTACTATTTAATAGACTTTTGTCTCTACTATTAAGATTAATAATCCTGAAACTTTCTGTATTTTAGTGTACTTAACGTATACATTTATTCTTTCTCATTCCGTCACTTGAACAGAACATAAGATAAAAATACTATATATATATAAATATGTATATATATATATATATATATATATATATATATATATATATATATATATATATATATATATATATATATATATATATATTTATATATATATCGGTGTATTTGAAAAGCATAAATTTTCCTTGAACGATTCTTTCAATTAAATATCGACACAGTTTCGTGTTTTATTTTAAGCTATTGACTTTGTTATTTAAATGAACTTGATACTATAAATTATTGTATTTTTGTTTGTCGTATTACATTACATGAAAATCAATAGAAAAACTTTATGCAAATATATATACAGATTGTTTTAACGATAATATAACAAAAATTAAAAAAATTTTCCTAGAGTCCATCTAGTAAAGATTAATTTATTTTATGATATTTTTCGTTTTACTTCGTGTTAGGTACATAGGGTTGTTCAAGTATTTAAAAATTCGGTCAAAAATAGAAGTTTTGACAGTGTTTATAATGATCGTACATAATCGAAACTTGTGTCTTACGGTTGTGTTAATCATGTTGTAATGAAAATTATTGAGATTAATTTTTTTGATCCAACACACATTTTAATAGAAAAATATTAAGTAAAATATTATGCAAAATATTTAACAAAACAATATTTTTCTCCTTGCAAAAAGGAGTTTTTTTTTTGAAAGTACAAAAAGAAAATAATATAGCTCGATTTATTTTTTTTCTTAAACTAAGTTTTTTTTTAAGTCGAAAAATGATAATAAGATTAATAAGATAATAAAGATAATAAGATGCTTTTGATTTAAAGTTTTCTATTTTTGAAAAAAATCAAAAATTGAAAAAAAAATTATTACATATAATTTAATTTAAAAAATTCAAAATCATACAAATTGAATGTTTTTAAATAACATAAATAGATCACAAATAAATAATTTTGTAAAAACAAGATAGTTTTTGTAAAACAAATAAACAGAAGTAAGCTAGCTTACAGTAATGAATGTATAATAAAATTTGTGTATAGATTTTGAGTTCACACTGGCCGTGTTCGTTAAGTCTGTAGTTAATTATTAACCAAGCGGGGTGTGACAATGGGTCAAACCCAAGGGGAGATATAATTTTTAATTAATTTTATAAATAGTCTGAACACTCCGACTACGTCCATGGGTGTTGATATACTAAAATATTCTAGAAGCCTCCATGCGAAAATATATTGTCAAAAACAAAATATTTATTCAAAAAAAAACAATCATATTCTAGAACGACTCATGGCGGGTATATAAACCGTGACCAGTGTCGATTCAAATGAGTTTTAAAATCGACCATTGTGCGATTAGTATCAAAGTTTAATATCGACTATTGTCTATTAGTATCAAAGTTGAAATCAAGTATTGTCTGATTAGTTCAAAGTATATAATTCTTGTTCAATCCAGATCAAGTTAAAGTTGGAATTTGTACAAGTAATTTGATCAAGTAATTCAAAGTTCGACATTGTGTGAAAAAAATTAAAATAATTGTTGAAAAAAAGAAATTGGATAATCATTTTTTTTTTAAGCAATAAAATCAGGTTTTTTTTTTGTTTCGTAAAAAATTGTGTTTAATTTAATTTTTTTTTTCTTTTCTTTAAACAAAACGTGCGTGTTGTTTCAATTACAAAATATTTAGTAATATATTTTACTAATATTTTTTTTTGTTTTTGTCGAGTATCGGAATCATTGCAGGTTCGGGCAGCGCTCCTTTGAGGATAAAGAGAGCCAGGATACCGCGACAATCATTAGTCATCATAGTAAAGACCATTCGTGCTTCAGTGTTGTTAGTTTTTCCACTCTTTTAGTTTTATACGTGTCATAAGGTCAAAGCCTCTTGGCCACTTCCAGAAATGGTAGAAATTTGAAATGTGGTTGAAATGTAAGAAATACAGATACAAATGTAGGGAAATAAATCTGAAAATATGATATACTTTTCTTACAAAATGAAACTGTTTTTATATTAAAATTACCATTAAAATATCGTAAATTTTACAGCTGTTATATATGACCGTATATTTTATAATCATAATTTATTATTAATTTAGTATTAACTTAGCAAAAAGAAGTGATATCCCATCAAATATGTAAGTATAGATATCGGCCATTACCAATACGACAGTGTGCAGTCAATAGACCAAATTAAACTTTATTTATGTATATTTTAATCGTATCCTATTCTGCCAAAAATTATTTAAAAAAGATATTTTTAGAATTTACATAGATGTAGACTTTAAATGTAGCTCTTCAAATGATACCTCATACAATATTCTTAATAAAAACATTTTTTTCTATTGGACCAAACTGACCTTTTTTTATGGTACTTATTACATTGTCGAAAAAACTTGTAGTTTTCGGGTAATTATTGAATATCCACTATCCTTAATAAACTCTATTTCTAGAAAACCTTAAGCTATATTCTTAATACCCCTGGGCTAAAAATTACTAAAATAATATTTTTAGAATCCTTAGAAATAAATCTTTATATTTCTTTATATTCTTTGATCCAAACTAACCCCCCCCCCTCCCATTTTAATATAAAATTGTTTTTTTTCTAATGGTTGACTGGCGATAGATGTGCGCATCTTAAAGCCCTATCATTTTGCCAAAGTTCAAGTTCCTACACTGATAGAAGGAACTTCTTGAACAAAATAAATAAGTTTTCTTCAAAATAATATATAATAGAACAAAATCCTTGTTTTCATTCACAGAGTATATTATTTTGAAGAAAACATTTTTACTTGGTTCAAGAAATTTCTTCTATCAGTGTTGCAAACTAAAATATTCGATAGTTAGTTTAAAAATCTTGCAATAGCCAAATAGATCTTTCTTGTCCTAAAAGTAGATACTCTTTTTCGATAATTTGCTAGAACTAAGCCCTTTTTACATTTATGTTTTTCATAAGATAAACTTCTTTGCGAAATTTGGAAATCCTGTAAAGTGATTGATATATAAATTTTTATGCCAACTCAATGAACTATTAATAGCCAATAGAAAAGCAAACAAGTACATTTAAGAAAACAAAAATATGTGATAAACCAACTTTTTTTTGTATCCTTCAGCTATACGTATTTAATTTAACAATTTATAATAAATAATGTATCTCATTAAAATATTTACAAAATTTCCGGCCTTTTAAAATGTAAATAAATGAAAAATATTTAAATAAATTCTTCTCCGACCGACGACACCGACGAGAAGTGTTTGTGGTGGTTGTATATTTTATAAGAAAATATCAACCATTTTTTAAATGACATTTTTATTCTAATAGTTAATTACTAGACGAAAAAAAGTGTGTCTTAATGGCCTTTTTAGGCCTGCGGCTTACACTCATTTTTGAGTCATTAAAGCAGTTTGAAACCTTTTTTATTCGGGTGCGGAAGGAAGGGTAATGATTTTGGCAGTTTATTATGTATGTAAACATTTGATCTTCCTCAAGGAGATCAAAGTATACAGGATCAATTTTGATAATGAGATGTATCATCACAATGGATTCGTCTCTTCACAAAAGTGCCATAGGCTATATAAATTGTTACCTACCTTTTAACAATGCGAGATAGATAAGAAAAAAAAACAAAAAACTTAAAAAAACGCAACTACAGTAAAATAAGGGAAAAGTATTGAAAGATGTAGTAGTCAGAGGCCTTTTGTACTGTATTTTGTATAATATTGTGTACAAAATATTTATACTCATTCATGCTTTTCTCTATTTTACTGTATCCGATGTACCCTACAAAAATGTGGCCTAGTTTTTAACGTGGCAAAGTTATTATTAGTTTATTTGTGAAGCACATTCGATACCATTTTCAAAAGATTACAGATTATTTAAAGTTTACAGAGACAAATCTTCAACCGAGGACGCTCATCTCCTAAAATCGCTTTTACGATTTCAAAGATGGATATTTTTCTCTTGATTGAGAGATGCACGATTCAGTTCAGTTTCTCTTTCACGAACTTGAAAATGCGTTTTAGCTGTAGAATAGACACACAAAATTTTAGCTCGTTATCTTTTTTAGCATTTGAGTTATCTTGTTATCGCAACGGGCAGATGGACGATTTCATTGACGAGAAAATATTCACCTAGTGCTTAAAATTGGGGTAAACCGCAGTCCTATTATATATGAGATACAGCAAAAAATGGAATTAATGTATTAAGTAAAACGATGGCGGACTAAGAAAAAATATTTTCTTTCATTTCGTTTTTCTATATCTTTTAACAGCATTAAAATAACGATGGTTTTGCTAGAATATTAAAAGCTTTTATATAATTCAGCTAGTAATATATTTAAATATTTATAAGGTTTCTTGTGTTCTATATATATATATATACAACAATAATATTATATGATGAACAAAAGGGCACAAGAACACAAGTGAACGCATTTATAAACAACATTGTGCGATATAAAATAAAGCATATCTCTTGAATACTACTAGAATATAATAGGGCAAACCAAGTTCGAAATTAGTCATATAATCATAAATTCGGACGAGTCTTTAAAATATGATATAACAGTAATATCTAGAAGTTAAAATTTCATAAATTATTAGTAGTATCCGGTATGAAGTGGGCTAGCACTAGATCTTGGATCACAATATCTAGTTGCCTTTATTGAAATACGCCGCCAAGATACTTTTTGTAACCGCCAACAAATTTTGTATATTCACATTAAAATCAGCAAAATACATAATAAACATTGATTTAATTCATAAAATATCTTTAAATTTAATACGTCGGTTTAATTTTATACCGTCGGTTTTTTATTTGATTATACTACCCTGAAAGTTGTAGAGCAGGTGTGGCCACATATTGTAATGTGATACAAGATCTTCTTGTTATCTTAAAAATGTCTCGCGATCGACTTGTACCATTTGTTCGAAGGTACATATGAAGAAGTTGTTTTAAAAATGCACAGTATGACTGATAATTAAATTTTACGATTTCACTTTCGAAACTTTTGTTTTTTTTGGGTCATGAAAATTTATCATGGCAGAATGATATAAGGTTTTTAAACTTGCTTTTTGCTAATCTATCAACAACTCGCGGGAAAGCAGTTCGTACTGAAATGCCGTATGCATCCACGTATGTAAAAAACAACATAATTATTTTACAGGTCATAATTAATTCAAATAAGCTACAGATAAAGACAGATTTAGAATTTATTTTATTGCCTTAACATTAATGGGAAGACTGAGTTTGCATGTTTCTTACCAAGGAATCATAAGAAGTTGTATAGCTCGACAAAGATAATCGTAATGAGTCTTCAGTAAGGGAATTAGTCAAGACTGTACGTTGTTTTAATCTTCGTTAACTTTAAGTAAGAAAATGCCGATTCGCTAAGGTATCTCGTGTTGGTACATTTTTTATTTTGCGCACTTTTACACATTTATTCAAAATACCAAATACTTACATAATTTCAATAATAGTTCACAAGACATTTTGGACGATAAATATTTGTTATTCAATAATTCATTTATTATCTTTGTAAAACGTTTCGTCCGTTTCAGGACTTTATCAAGTACTAAAAACAGAAATACAATAATTAAAAAATATGACGTATTTTCCAAAATTTCCTGTGAACTATTATTGAAGCTTAAGAAGATGGACATGAACCAACCTAATTTTACTTACATAATGTTTTTTTTTTTGCAAATAAATTCATTAATAAATTTTTTACTTTAAAAATACAAAAAATTAAAAAGGGATTGCTATTCAATCTGCGTTTAACCGCGAAACACATAAAAAATTTTAAACAGGACGAAATTTTTTTAAACCGGGGAACATATCATTCATTTTTTTTTTTCAAGCGAGGCGGGTAGTATTATTATTTTATTCTAAAAAAAAATTATATAACCAAACAGTATAAACAGTTTTTTTTTTTAAATCATACCACGCTGCTTTTCAATTTTGGTTCTGGAAGAGACCACACATTTTTTCTGGCTATTAACTTCGTATTTTTAATGGTGGACGATCTCCTTCTTTGATTTGTATTATGTATGTATATTTTTTTGGAATTTCGGGCAGGTCCGTAATGGAAACATTATTCTTTTAAAAATTTGATATGTAGTCGAAAATTTTTAAATAATCTTGAGAATAGATGGTATTTTGCCTTTAGGATCTTTTCAACCATATAAGGAATTATTTTTTCTACGTACATTCATTTAAAAAATTAAATATCACCTCACATAAGTTTATTGTAATTTTTTTTATTATTATAATAATTGTATGCAAGTATAAATATTTCGTCATATTCTTAAATTAATTTGGGTTTTATTTAAATACTTTTGTTTGAAATATCTTATTGAAGATGTTCATTGGTATCTTTTTTTTTTAAATTCTATACATATGCAATGAACGTTTTCGTTTGTATTTAAAAAAATGTTATTTTGGTAAAGAGCATTCATATCTAAAGTTTTCTATTAGTGCTCAGATAATTTTCTGTTTTTCAAATTCAAAATATAGTCACTGTATTATATATTTTTATATTTCAATCCAAATGTTTTTTTAATCTGTTTTTTTGTTGTTATCTTTTGCACACAAGTAAATTATTTCACATTGTTTTATTTAAACTAAATTTAATTGAGTTTCAATAGAAATGATTTCATTCTTTAATTAATGATTGTATTTCTTGAAATTCATACTTTTTTTTTGTGGTTAGAAATCATATATGTCCATTTATAATTTTGGAAAGATGTCTATATAAAATTTATTTTCAATAGCTTGTGACGTCAGAGCATAATAATATTAAGATTCAGTGGCGTACATCATAAAATATTAGTGATAATTTTTAATGTTAAATTTTTAATGTCAAATTTTTAATGTTAAATTTTTAATATTTAATGTTAAATCATTTATCAATCATTTGTGGAAACTTTGAAATAGTTATAGTCACAATAATTGCAATTATTATTATTTTTTGATATACCTTGGCAATTGTTCAATTTATAAACTGAACTTTCATATATAATAACTTGTTTATAAAATATTTTTATTTTGTTATCGAAAAATAAAGTTTTTTATTTAAATAATTTAATTTTAATAATTCAATAATTCTTAGATCAAACTCTACATCCAGTCCTCTTAAAATCTGCACGCGATAAGAAATGCAATTTCGGACCCATCATTAAATTCAAAGATGAAATACTAATTTCTACTTATGGACTCTCTAATATTTGTTTTAGCTATATTAATTATGTTTCAAGAGTAACCTTTTTAAACTATTTTGTTAAATATTTTCAGTTTAAATTTATTTGTTTTATAGCAAATCGAATAAAGATTTTGTACATTTCAAACGTGTTGGTTTTTTTTAAAATAACCCAACGCATTAAATTCAGTAGATCTGAAACAAGAATAAATATACTCGCTACAGTGGGTGTTATTGGGATATTTTTCTCGTTTGACGGATTTCCTAAAATCTTCAAATTTTCTTCGATTAAACCAGTTTCTAAAATTATAATTTCATTTTTTAATGCCTTTTGCTGCATATGAAATATTTTTTGGCTAATTTATTTCACAATTAAATCTTTTTCAAAAGATATATAAATTCCACAATTTATTTATTTTTTCAAAATATTGAAATCTTACCTCAAATTCTTCAATTACTTTTTTTGAAGACATCGCTAGCGATCGTCCAAAATTGGCTTCGTGATTAACCAGCCGACCGCGATAGATTTATGGGCTACCCCTGTTGCAGAGCACACAATTTCGTAATTATTTGGAATACTTTTTGATTCGTTGAAATACTTTTGTTTACCTAAAACAGTTTTCCCAGTGCTATTTTTTCACATGAATAAAGCTAAGACATAAGTAATATTTTGCACTTTTGGAGTAACATTAAGGAGAATCAACTGTAAAGGTTGCATGTTACACATAGAGAAAGAGTAAACTTCGTATTAGGTTCTGATAGATTGAAACACTATTAATTACGATAGAATCGTTACGAGAAGTGTCGTTTCTAAATCTACATTAAATTTTAAAATCGATTCAAAGTGGCTGAGTGCTCTCAACATGAAGTGTCTAGGTTCCTAACTTTCTTAAGGAAACGGGACTGGATTAAGTGCTTCAATCTGACATTCGAATGCAATAACCACCTCCGAATAATTCATTTAACAAATTATTAACATTATCTGATTAATTTTTACAGCGAAAATTATTATTATCACAATTATATAATTCTAAAGTATCATAATTTCCAAAATCGGTTACCACTTAACACAATATTCAGACACGTCCATCAATGTAATACCTACCACAATACAAACACATACCATATTTCCATACTGAATAGATAGTTTTTAAGATTATTGTTATCTCTAACATACACGAAATATTGGCACACTTTCTATCTCTCATATTCACATTCGTAATATCGAAATTTATCAAAACATTTTCGAAAACACATTATTTTATGTATACACACCGCCAACCGCTTCGTAACTCGTTCTTCCCCTTTTTAACTCATCCCCTCTAATGAATAATATTGTCTGCCAAATATAATTTATACGAAATATATAACATACAAAAAATGAATGTAGTTGAATACAAAATTGCTGGATTAAATTTATAAATCTTTTACATCCATTTCTTAAAATATGTATAGTCGTCTGTCTCTGTTCGTCTTATCCTGTAGGTTGTTTTGCCGATGAATGTTTGCTACTATTACACGGAGAAGCTTTTTTTCGAATATCTACTGTGTAGGCCTATATAGTCCTGGCAAGTAGGCCTTTATGGGACTTTTTTACCGACCTCTAAAGGACGGACAATTTGTATGCAGACGAGGAATTGGTAGGTTTTGCGAGTGCAGCCGATTTTGATAGGAATTATGCCGATATTCATCTGAAGTTCGTGAAAGGAAACTTCAGAAAGCAAAAAACCTTCGCAAGCATAGCCGTTACTTTTTAGTCAATTAAACGCCCCATTATTTTTTTAAAATTAATTTAATTGACAAACTACTAGTGTTAAGGATTGAACCAAGAACCTCCCAGTTCTGAGTAGAGAGCCATTAACAACTGGACCACGCGGACTCGTAATATCTACTATTCAAAACTATTCAGGTTTATATCCATTGTAATATATCAAAATCGTAAAAGAAGTTGAAGTAAATTGAAGTCTCGTAATTATGACAAAAAATTGCATCAAAAACATGTCAAGAGTGCATATATCTGAAACTATCCGTCAAATAATCAAACCAAATAAGTTTTTCTATTTTTTTGGGTTTTTTTTTACCTTGTTACTAAATATCATTTCAGTCGATAACTTCAACTTACTTTTTTGGTTTTTTCTATTTTTTCTGTAAAAGGTTGAAGGGACCTTTAAACGGTCTTTTATAGAAGATTTGGATAAAATTCATCAATACATAAGGTAAAATGAAGCTAAAAAACACGAAAATCTTGTTCATTTGTCGATTCGGTCGTTAGCTTACAAGCCATCATTTGAAAACATAGAAAATGGGGGATGCAATCTTATAATGTGGCCATATAATGGAAACTAACCGCTAAAAAGGCAAGCCAAATGAAGCCAGAGCAAATGTATTTTTTTTAACTCAATTTACCTTAAAAACTGTTCGACTTTTAATATGATGATTAAAAACATTTGCGATTTTGTCACGCATTTCTAAAGAGTTCAAAATTGCATAAAATTGAAAAATAAGTTCTCTACAAATGGTAAATTGAACCCAAGTACACGAAAATCATTTTGATTTGACTATTTGGTGAACAGTTCATGAAATATCGATTTAAAATTATCGTTTGACTGTTGTAATTTTGAGACAGTTTTATATTTGTAACCAAAATGTATAATAAAGGCTAAGTTCAGATTGGATGTAGTACGGTGTCAAAGTGAGCTCATAATTTTTTGAAAAAAAAAAATAGGTAATTAACTCTGAATAATTAAATGATAAAGTTCGTATAATTATTAAACTGTGAGTTTGTTATAATTTTTAGCGAATTTCCTGAAAGGAAACAGAGCTATTGGTCCCGTACCGAAGTCAAAATTTCGCAAAAATTTCTTCAAATGTCCATCGATCCTACCTAGTAGATGTCAAAAATCACCATCTGTAAAATTTATATATATATATATCTATGGACATATATATATGTGTCTGTTATCACTCTAGTGGTCACAGTTTTCATTTTATCGGAATGAGATTTGGTATTAGAGGTGCTTTTGGTATTCAAAGGTCAAGTTCGTTAATGGGTAACATCGGAAAAGGGGGTTAAGAGGGAGGGGGAAACAAAAAAATTGACATATCCCCCTTAATATTTGAAAAATCGAAAAATTTACAGGCAGTAAAGTTGTAGGTACTAAGTTTTACTGTAATTTGGTTTCTTATCATTTTTTCTGTTACACTAATATTTACAGAAATATTGACGGTTTAAGATTGAAAATTAAATTCCTTAATATTTTTTTACACATTCGAGTTTGAGCAAAAATGATAATTTGATGAATTGTAGCAAATATAATTTTCTACAACTTTATTCCTTACGCTTTTTTCGAATGTTCTAATATTAAGAGAGATATTTTATATTTTGTGTTTTCTTCTTTCTTTATACCCCCCCCCCCCCCTTCTCCTAGACGTATGTCATTTATTAATAAAATTGGACTTGAAAATTTTAAAATTATATACAACATTTCATTTTGATCAGACTAAAATTATGACCGCTAGAGAGTCATTTATGTATTCAAAGGAAATTCGCTAAGTTGAAGCAGCTCCTTCGTAACGAATTTTTTTTGTTTTGTGAGGCTTTAAAAAACAAAAAAAGTTTATTGGTTATAAATGCAAAATTGGATGCTGTCTGTGATTTTTTATGTTATTTTCCATTTTATTTATTTATGTGTTTTCTTATTCAGTTAAGAGTGATGATTTGATAGTTTTAATATAAAAACAAATTTTAATATCATAAAAATTTTTATTTATTAATTATAAGTGTTTATGCTGTGATTTTTTTGTGATATCTCATTTTTAATTGTATGCGGCGTGTCGTTTGCATTACAGATCGTATAATTGAGAACCATTCTTGTATCGAGGAAGTAGCGCAGTTAAGGCGCTGAACTGTAGAACATTAACTTGTCTGTAATAAGATTATTGGTTCAAATCTCGGTCGGGTATTTACTTCAAAAATTAAAAATATTAATAATTTAAAATTTTTTTGTATCTATAAACATTTATAACTATAAAATTAAAGACTGGTTAACTAATAAAATGTGTTTATACTAACGAAATCCGCTGTTGTAGTTAAAAAATTTAAATTTAACTAGAAGGTTTATAAGAATAATAAATAAGAATGATTTGTTGAAAGTTTCACTTTGTTTAAATTGTAAATGTTTAAATGTTAATAAGATCAATAATAAGAAATAATCAGGATACAAAAAGAAAAATAATTGAGAAAGAAATAAAGAAAAGGAATTTTATTATACATGGTATGATTGAGCATGAAACTAATTACTACGACCTGGAAATAAATGCAATAAAACTGATCAAAGAAGTGTTATTACTAAATATAAGTGTTGATGACATAGATTTTATACGCCGTATTGGAAGGAAGAATAACAATACTCGACCAATACTCGTAGGAATGATTTCATTACGGAAGAAAATTATGATTATGCAAAATAAAAACAAGCTGCAACACACAAATATCTACTTCACTGATGATCTACACGTAAGAGAAGCAAGAAAACAACTGGTACCTGCAATGCTAACACTGAGAAAACAAGAGAAAGAAGCTTCTATCAGTCACGACAAATTAATATATGATAAGCGTAAGCATATGATGTGAAACAAGAGGAACCACTAATGAGTGATATGGAGTGCAAATCAGCGGCTACCCTGGATATGCAAATAAATCCTAACACAGCTAGGAAAAAACGCCAAAGTAGTAATGATGAACCCGAAGCAGAAGAAAGTAATACCTCAACTGTTGTAAAAATTAGGTCAAATATGAAATTACATAAAATTGAAGATACTCTGAAAGCAAGCACTGCCAAATCAGACTTCTTTCGACCACGCACGCAATCATTGAGTGATATCGAAGAAAAAAAGTGCATTATACAAACCAAAAAAAAGTAATAGCGCAATTTAAATACCAAACAAACAAATTTAAGATGGAAAGGCAACGTAAAGGAAATGATAATTCTGAAAAAAGGTAAAAATACAAAAAGTCAAACAAAAATTAAATACGAGACTTGGAACGTGAATACAATGTATCAAAATGGAAAGCTATGAAATATTACACAAGAAATGAAACGGTTGAATGTCGATATCCTTGGTGTGTGCGTAACAAGATTAACTGGTCTTGGAAAATTTTCAATAGATGATTATTGAGTTTTATACTTAGGAGGAGAAACTCATGATTACGGGGTTGGTTTTATTTTAAAGAAAAGTATCTACAAAAAACTAAGAGGATTTTGGAACATTTCGGACAGAGTTACTATGATAAGACTTTCGTGTAAGTCTCATAATTTATAATCATGGTATATGCACCTACAGCAGGACCTTTAGAGGAAAATGCTGATATGATTTATGAACAACTGGAGATGGCATATAATCAAGTAAAATCTCAAGAAATGGCTATTGTCATGGGAAATATGAACGCAAAAGTTGGAGAAAGACGAGGAGGAAAAATAATCGGTCCCAATGGACTTGGCCTAAGAAATGAACAAGGTAACAGATAGTTAAGTTGGTGTCAAGAAAAGGATCTCATAATAACAAATACTTGGTTCTCCCATCCACCACATACACGGTTACATGGACAAGCCCAGATAACAATTATAAAAACCAAATGGATTGCATTACAGTAAACCAACGCTACAGAAATACTATAAAAGATTCAAGAGCATATCCAACAGCTGACTGTGGAAGCGATCATAACCCGGTAATAGCCAAGGTAAAAATCTCTTTAAAAAAGATAATCCACATAAATAAAACTAGCCATGATATAAAGATAATTTTAAATCAAACAGAAAGAAAGAAATTTGAAAAATCCTTGAGTAATACGTTTACAATACATCGAAATGCACAAAAATGGAACATAATTAAAAACGCATTTATAACAGCAAAAGAACTGCGGTGGAAAGTGAAATTAGATCCATTAAACATGAGAAAACTGAGCTAACTGAATAAATCCTAGAGTTAATGGAAAAAAGAAGACTCACAAAAAATGTCAACGTCCAAGAGAACGCAGAAATTAACAAAATTATAAAAACGAAATGTAAAATACAAAAATAACGATTAATAACATATGTGACGAAATAAGTGAGTTTATCAACTACGATCCTAAAGGACAGTATACAGCCATTAATATGTGATGTTATTAAAGCCGTGGAAAAACACCAGTACCTTGGCTCCTTAATATCTAATAACGGAAAGTACGTGAATGAAATTAAAAGACGAATATCAATATCAAAGGCTAATTTTAACAAACTAAATAAAGTGGTATGCAACAACAACATAAGTTTAAAAACAAATAAAATCTATTTTGACAAAATGGAAACCCGACTTCAAAAATCAAATATTCTATAACAACAAATGCACTAAAAAGTAAAAAAATAATTGCATATTCTTGTGCCAATTTTAGTTCACCTAAGCAAAAATTTTTAAATATATATGTACAATTATTGTTATTTTTGGAGGCGGTGTCAGCATAGAGAAATTCACATAACTTTTGGACACCGCCTCCAAAAATAACAATAATTGTACATATATATTTAAAAATTTTTAATTTCCATTTAAAATTAAATGGAACGACTACCAATCCAATTTGAAAGTAGGAAGCGGGCAGGTTTTAAACGTGCGTACGATCTTTAATATACCAAAAAACAATTAGATTTTTCGGTCATGTTATAAGGACGGGAGAACTTGAATCAATCGTAGTAAGGGAAAAGTGGATGGAAAAAGAGGAAGAGGCAGAAGGCGTACAAGCGTCATTCGGAATCAACCTCTAAAACCACTTAGTTCAGAAGAAATTTTACTCAGAGCCTATAATAGGCAACAATGGAGAGAAATGGTCGTCAACGTCTGTAATCCGACATGACACTATCATCATCATCAACCAAAGTGTTGCCAGTTGGTACAAGACAAATCTCTCCGTGTATATTTTTTTATCGAAGAATATTATTTTCTTAGAATATACATTTTTACTAAGTAATAAATAGTGAACCTTTTTTCTATTCTGAACTCTGTTCATAAGGAACTTTGACTTTAAGATGTTTATAGAGAAAAATATTTTTAATCTTAACTGCCCACAAGGTATGTGGTATTTAGTTTTAAAATCAAAAGATTCTTTTATATAAAATTATTATTATTATTATATACTCTCTTTGCGAGAGATGAATGGAGAATCAACATCTTACCACACAACACGCTAAAAAGTAAAACAATTTAGAAGCGATGTCTTTAATGCAGGCGATGAAGCTTTTTTATTTCTCTTTATTTAATTAAAAATTATAATGTAGTTGTGCATAATAAAATGCTATAAAACTTGTTCATCCATACAACTTTATTTACGAAATTGGAACAACGACCTTGTGTTTGGACATTTGTAAGTAATCAAATGTGCGGGGTTTTGTCATACCTTTTCTCAAAGCGGTTCGGTTGATTTTTGAATCCCTCATGTCTTCGATTTGGATAATATTTGAGAAGTCAAATTTTCGAATGTCAGATTGTAGATGAGCAAATTTCGTTAGTGAAGAATTGACCAAGTCTCATGTTTTTCTTTGACCAAGACGCAGGTTTACTTAGAGCTTTGTTCTAGATGCGATTTCATAGCTTTTCGAGAGAAAAATAATTGTTAGTCTTTTCTACCGTTTAACATGAGCTTTGAAGTGACTTGTTTTCTAAAGTTTTGATTTAAATCTTAATTCCATAGAAACTATCATTCAGACAAATACATGGAGAAAGCAGGTGAACAATCTTGATCTACAATATAGAAAATTCGTCAGTATCTGTGAAAACATTCTGTGACCCGAATTTTAATTACCATACCAATTGTTTATTCTAGCTTGATCCAGAAAATATTTATCTCAATCAAGCCATATTTGAAGTCGTTGAGGCTTCTATATGTATTTCAAAGCTTATAAATAATGAAATTTCAGATACAGAAATAGTTTATCATAAGCAATGCATTCAAGTACCATAAGCAATGCAATGAATGTAATCAAGTACAAGAACAAATATCAACAAATTTATTCCGTTTAGAGCCAGTTATTTTACCTATTTCATAAAAGATTTCAGAAATGAGCAGATTATGTGTATTTTCCCGTATTAAACGATTTTTATATTATGAAAAAGTTTTATTGTTATATTATCATTAAGTCATCCATATCTATACTAATTTATAAAGAGATAACATGTGTTTGTATGCCTATTTGTTTGCTCCGGGTAATTTCTGGAACTAATGAACCGATTCTAAACTGTTTTTCACTAATATGAAGGATTCACTACATTGTTTTCGAATGATATAACCTATATAAATTTTTATTTTATGCATAGCTGTTCGCGTGGCAGCTACTAACTTTTAAATTATGTGAGATAGAGAAGATCTTTCAAATTCGCCTTAATACCTAGATCATTTTTTGTATTATAAATATTTCGACTACGAAGTAGTCATCATCAGTATAAACTAGCTAGTCGTAATTTACTCTATGACAATTAGAAATAGATTGAAAATCGAAATCAATAGACAAACATAAAGGAAAGGGGGTTTAGAGGGAGGGGAAACACAAAATATGACTATCTCTCTTTACATTTGAAAAATCGAAAAATTTATCAGGAGTTAAGTTGTAGTTACTAAGTTTTACTGTTATTTTGTCTCTAATGATTTTTCTGTTACACTAATATTTATAGAAATATTTACAATTAAAGATTGAAAGTTAAAATTCGAAATATCTCTGTTCACATTAGAGTTTGAGAAAAATGATCAGGTCATGAATTGTAGCAAACTTGATTTTCTACAACTTTACTCCTTATACATTTTTCGATTTTATTCTAATATTAAGAGAGATATTTAATATTTTGTGTTCGTTTGATACGGATACATGAAATATATTTTATTGTAAAACATTTCGATTGTCGTTTCCGTAGTTACTATAAACATAATCGTTATATCTTTCTATTTTGGCTATTAATAAATTTAATTATTCCAATTACTAAAGTCATATCAGGTATTACATTTCATTTTGATCACACTAAAATTATAACCGCTAGAGAGTGATTTATGTATTCTAAGGAAATTTGCTAAGTTAACGCAGCTCCTGCGTAACGAATTTTTTTTTTAATACGTAGAACAAATCCAATAATTTATAGGTTTTTTTAAAAAAGATTCTAAAGTGTCGTTTTTTAATTAAAATAAAAAAACTAATAGAAATACAGCTTAAAATGGGTAGTCTTCATTGCTTCCCATGTTAATTTTTCGAACTTCAGTTAATTTTCTCTCGAGTTTCAGACGGTCAATCTATTTGAAATTTTAAGTGTGAGTGTATAATAATATCCTTAAAGTACTCTTTTCAGTGTGCAATTTGGAACATTCTAAAATTATGTCCATTAGCACGACAACTATCTTAAGTGATCGAATATTTTAGCGATAAAAAATTTTCTATTCCCAGTAAAAATAGTTATATTATCCGAATATTCATTTTAAAAGAAGAGAAGTTCACTTAAAAAGCCATTATTACATCAGCTATGAAAACTCCATAAAACACACTGTAATTATAATTTTTTTTTCTGTTTTGTGTCAAAATACCATAATCGTTTGTGTTAACGATTTCGTAATGCTATTAAAACGATAAAAATTGTGGATGAAAAAAAAAAACGAACACACATACATAGACACCAACACACAAGTATAAAATAAAGATTTTATTTATATAATACGAACTGAAAACATCCCTCTAATTAATATCATATAACGAAATCGTTATCGTTAACACTACCAGAAAATGAATATCACGTATTCGATTGAATAGTACCTAACATATATAGATACTCGTATATACCACCGTTAAACGTAACAACTGGAACGGAATTTATATAAAGATTAATGCATGATGATCATACAGGATGATTGAATTAATCCTTTTAGGTACGTCTCACGCTTCAGCAGATAAAACTTTTTTATCTTTTTCAAAATATTTAACAGTCTATTTAAAATTGTTGTTAGAAACATATTTATTTCAAAATTTTACTATTAAGTTTACTCCCGATTTTGTAAACGGTTTGAAAATATTAATAGCAAAAAAAAAAATTTGTGTATGTATTCATAAAATGACCTAATTAATCCATTTTTGGATTTCCGATCGATTTTTTTTTCTGTGCATAAACACGCTAACTCGAATTTTGTGTGTGTGTTTCATAGCTTAAAAGTGCGATCCCATTCATGATGAGTAAAATTAGACAGTGCACCTCCCCGCCCGGGGATAAAATATCCATCTATGAAACCATGACGGACAAAACCGTTCCCGACCCTTTTTAAAATATTAACCAGCTTATTAAAAACTTGATTGATGTGAAACATTTATTGCGGTAGGTTAGATCGTGTGTTACCGTTTGTTTCCTGAGGAAATTTTCTAGCCACGCGATCAACAAGTTGTTCATGGGTGATATTACATAAAAGAAATCAGTTTTAAAAGATTCTCATAGATGTCGTTATATTTACAAGTTGAAAAACGCGTTCATAGGTGGCGATGCATATTTTCTATACAAAATAGTTAAAAATAATATTAATAGTTTAGGTAACTGATTGAAAGAATTGAGCCATCTCAATTTTTAAGAAATTATTTAATTTTTAATTTTCTGGTTTTAAATTAATGTGTATTGTTTAAATAAAGAATAATTTTTTTCTTTAAAAAAAATCTGAATATTTGGATTTTGATTATGCCATATTTTTTGATGATGCCATGTTTATTTCCTGATATATAAATGTATATCCTATCATGCATATTTTCTATACAAAATAGTTTCGGTGTTACACTGAATCGTTTTGCCGAAACTTTCTTGAACTCAGTATATATCGTAGTAGTTAACTCAGTGAGTTGTTATTTTCACTTGTTTTACCAGATTTTAAAATGCAGGATAAAAGTGATAACTGATCTGAATCGTTTCCTTTATTCAATCGCCACGAATTCGTTAAGGAGTTCATTGGGCTAAACGATTTCCTCAGAGAACAAATCATGTTAACATGGTGACATTATAATTACTACTTATTAAACATTTCTGTCTTATTAAACTACTTAAATCTTAAATATTTCTGCCAATATAACAGCGAATTTCGGCTGCCTGTAGAACGATTGTACACTTATGCGTCTGAGCGAACCAATCTCATAATACACATACATGTAGTAGCATATTGTCTAGATTATTTCTAGTGGATGTTGAGCACAATGGTTCATCCCTAGATGAAAAACAACGGTTTAATAATTTTTTTCCTTACATAGTGAATTTTTATCGAAAGAGCAATCTTTGACCAATCAAATACTTAGATCCCTATTTACCGATATCAACTTTTACAGCACAACATACATTGAATGCTTATGATGAAACAATTTATCCATAGTAAAATATTTGAGTAAGCAGAGTAAATTACGCCATGTCAACATAAATGAACCGTCCCAAAAATATTAACTTTCCTGACCCGAATCATTGTGTAGAACATCCTCTCGCCTCTTCCCTTATCGATATTATATATTCACAATGTCGTGTGTATGTACCAGTTTAAGGTTCTAGAGAGTATTATTCGAAACATAAGAAGGAACGAATTGAAACCCTTTTGCATTAATTAATTTTATGTCTTATCGAATTTCTAAATATATATATATATATATATATATATATGTATATATATACATATATATATATATATATATATATATATATATATATATATATATATATATATATATATATATATATTTATATAGATATATGTTCTATTTGTGTTTAAATTTTAATAGTACATACAATTTAAAATGAATGATGATTGTGTATATTAAAATTGGTATGGGTGAGGTATGTTACACCCCAGTACTACTGATGCTGACAATGATTATGTATGAATATGCAATAGCCATATTGTCAACTCCAAGTAATTTTAATAATACTTTTAAATTCCGTACGAATTATTACTATTACATCAAGGAAGGACAAAAAAGGAAAAAGTTTCTACAAATTGTTAACCTAAATAGTCTAGAATGATTAAGCATCACTACCAACTTCAAGATTTTTAACAACTATTCAACTATTAACAATTTCTATTTCAGAATAAAGGATTTCGGGAAAAATTATTTTCATTATCGGTGAATTAATTTTTCGATAATGGGGAATTTTGTTTTTAGTGTTTTTAGTGAGTTATCAAATAAAGGATTCGATTTGATATGTTATATGGCATATATGTGGCATTTTTCTGCACTTATTTTGAATAAAGCGTTTCTGTTAGGAATATGTGGAAACCTCTGTTCCTTGCTTAGTTATACTATAATATTACTCATTATATTACCTGCAAATTGTAAGTTCGCTTTGCGATAAACAGCAAAATAAACAATAATTAAGATTTTAGGTGGCGAAAACTGCGAGCTCATAGCTTTTATGTTAGTTGAAACGATTAAAATTTAAACGGTATAGTATGTGCTCTACTTAAGATGTCGCCATTTCTAAGGCAGTAACAATGACTCGTCAGAGTTTTTCCCATAACTGTATTCGTATTAACGAAACGCATGACTCCAATTCACAATTGGTCGAATAATCTTTATCGAATAGTACATGTAATTTTTCAGAGTAATTCTAATCAAACAGATTTGATGATATATCCGCAAAATGATTATACTAACGAGAAAGGGTAGTACAGAAATTGTTAGGAATTTAAATTGAACGTTGACAATTTGTATGAGACGTAAGAGGGGACTGACGGGGATGGTGAGTATTTTATATATTAATTGCAAGACTTGTGTATATGCTTATATACAACGACTTTAATTACATTTAATGCAAATTAGCAAAGATTACTTATTATTCATACTAACGGCTGGTCCACATACTATGTTCGAAATTATTCGTAGTGTTTTTGATGTGGAAATTTTAAATCTTTGTATATGTTGTCATGAGCGCTCATTTTTAAAAATTGCCTTATTGAATCGGTTTCCAAAAAATGGTTCGTATAAAAATGTTGTTCTGTATAAATATACAACCAGCCAAGTAGCCGCGCTTGTTAAGGCGTTGTGTCGTATACTTGGAACTGGGAGGTTATGGGTTCGAATCCCGACACCGGCAGTTTGTCAATTAAAAAATTAAAAATAATGGGGCGGTTGATTGACTAAACTGTCGGCGTATGGACAAAAACGAAGTAACCGGCTATGCTTGTGAAGGTTTTCTACAGTTTCCCTTCACGAACTTCAGATGAATATCGGCATAGTTCCTATCAAAGTCGGCTGCAGCCGCACAACTACCAATTCTTAGTCTGCATACGAATTCGTGATCCTCCACTCACATCATAAAATGGTAAAAAAAAGTAAAAATTAATAAAGGTTGAAAAATAGTGATGTGGGTGGCCTCTGTTATAGACCATCGTGTCTCAAAAACGGAGGTTAAACCCCATTATTATTATAAATATACAAATCTTATTCGAAACATTTTCCCAAAAACCGAACGAATAAGGCACAAATGCAATATAAAATTTTGACAAATGAGCGCTACTTTTATGGCCCATAATACAAAATTTTTATATTATTCGATCACGATGACAACGATGTTAAAACAATTAACCAAAACTTGGTGACAAAAATTATAGATATTAGTTTAGCGGGGGGAAATTTAAAAGGGATCCAAAATTTGGTAGAAACAAGCTTCCTGTTCATATGAGTACAAGAGCATTCCTTATTACTAGTTTAGAAAAGTAATTCATAGAATTAAGGTTTTTTTGTTGACCGATGTCGTATCGTATTTCTCGTGTCTTCACTTTCCCACTAAGAATAGATTAATTGGTTCGGGATGAAATAAAAGACCAAAGAAGTAGATTGAGTGAATAGATTGCAATTTATTTCTTCAGGAACCTCGACGCTAGAGGATGAACTTTCTTGAATGTAAGGTAAGGTCAATATCCATCCTCGTTCTATTCGTTAATCATGAGCTTGATCTGAGAGCAATCAGGAAGCAGACTAACTATATTACATACATGTAAGATTGATATTGAGATGGGTTATTATGTCATAGGTACTTGTCTTACCTGAAATGGAGATTAAGAATATCGGACGTAGTTTCTTTAAGTATGCCTTAAGGGTTTGGGCTATAACTTTTAGAAGACAAAAGTTCCATCATCTGTATTTATTAAACCATTAGAGTCCTCTTTGAATAACTATAACAAAGTCAAACTATTTATCAAAAATTAAATTTTAATATTAATTTGAAATCGTCATGTGATTTGAGTTTTTTCTTCATAAGTTCACAACTTTTTTCTTCGAACTCAATTCAATATGAACCTTACTGAAATATCATAAATCTGATTCTGATACCATTTAGTATTTTAGTATTTATAGTACTATAAATACTATTTATAGTATTTTGCAAACTCTCTAACTAATATAACCGATTTCTTTCATACAATAAGTACCTATTTGATGGATTTCAAATTATATACGTTTAAAAGTTTGACCTATTTCAGCTATTTTTTCAAAAAATTGCATAACCTTAAAATAAAATTTAGAATTATCAGTAAAATTAATTATTTTCGAATTATAGACATTTATCTGCTCTTTAGCAAATTATTGAAGAAAATTTAGCTATTGATTTTGTACCGATGAAGAAATTTCGGAAAAGTTTCTTCAAATGTACATCGAACGTAATAGATAACAAAAATCACCATCGCTAAAATTTATATATTAGAGCTAGTTATAAATATTAAAGTTAGAGGTAATATGGTCAGATAATGAGTTGTAGTAAAACTGATTTATTGCTCTACTAGCTATAATTTTCTTCATTTTGATAATATTAAGAGAGAAATTGAACATTATTGGTATTTCTTTGTCCGATTTTGACTTTCACTTACAAAAAGCACGTCAGATTACAAATTACCTTGCGATCAACCTATAATTGTGGCCTTCAGAGTGCGCACAGACACATATATACAAATATCTATATATATATATATATATATATATATATATATATATATATATATATATATATATATATACATATATATATATATATATATACATATATATATATATATATATATATATATATATAAATATTGACAGACCTATAATAATGAATTTTATAAATGCAAATTACCTTGATTAAGGACGTTCCCAAAGAGCAGTCAGAAGAGCACTGTAGTTGAGGAACAGTGTTACTTTTTGCTGCAGTGTTACTATATTTTATTTGATCTATTGTAGTTTACATAATGGAATTGTTTTTAAATTGAGGACTTAAACAATATTTATAAGGTAACTAATACCGCTTGATTTTGTTATTTTAGTAGAAAGATATTTGTTATATCTTCAATTACTATTCTCAGTTTTTTAAAAGAATCGTAAAAAAATCACTATTGATATTTAATAAAACGTGTGTAACAACAGTAATCGGGGTAAGTTTTATATGATAAACATACAAATTTTAACTGTCAATATTTACAAATTTAGAACCGTCAGGACCATTTAAAATAATTCTACGTATGGAGGATACTTTTAACTACATATATTCAAAAATACAGAAGAATCGTAAGAAAACTGATTTTCTTGGGAACGTCCTTAAGTGATATTTTTAATGTATTTAAATGAATTTTTCTTCTTAATCTTAACGACCTTTACATACCAGATACAAAAACATATTTATTTATGCTTGAACATTAATAAGATAGAATAGTTTTAAGATCTTTTTCCAAAAGAGAAGTTATATATTTATTCTGAAAAAATTCGCTAAGTAACAACACTGCTCCTGCGTAACGACTTTTTTTTCGATGGTCCTTTATATCCATACTTTACCATATCCATATCCATATTTACCTTATCTATACGCACATAACAAAATATATTCAAATTCTATTGACTCATTGAGAGCGATAATGTTTATCTGGATTCGAAAAAACAAAAAAACTTTTATAATTGGCCATTAAATATTCAACAAAAAAACAGAAACATACTAAATGCGTATTTTTTTTGCGAATGTTTTTCATATACAATTAAAATTAATAAAACAAAGAACCTAAACATATATGCATTAAAAAAAATTGGAACATAAAAATTTTTGAATAATAAAATACCACCACAAATAACATGTATTTTATATTTGTACTACGACAATCTCGATGAAAATATTTGTTTGGGGAATGAGACAAGGATATGCTTATGTTTGACGGTTTTTTTTTGTTCATTATATTCATTGGATTCGGATATCAAAGAGTATGGAATTTAATTATAGAGTTTTTGTATATTTATAATAAAATAGCCAAAGATTCAGGTAGTTTTGAATTAGACTCAGCAAACGAATTTAAACGGATTCATTTTATTGAAAGTCAAGTCCAAAGTATTTCTCCAATGCAAGGAATTTAAACATACATGCATTCAGAAAATTAAAAATTCTCTTTCATGAAACTTTGGCATAATTATACTTGTAAAGCATTTATATAGTTTATATAATTTAAGCCCTCTGTCGTAAATAATAATGGAAATCGTCATAAACAATAAAAGAATTAATCCTTATTTGAATTTTATACACCGGATCCAAGAATGAAAAATCGATATTTTCCAATTTTATTTTTAAGTGTTTCAAATTTCGAGTTACTGAAGAATACTATGAAAAGTAAGTTCTCACTGTTAAACTAATTGTAAATACATTTTTAGTTCGAGAATTTTTATTTTTATTCTATTAGTTCCAGAATAGAAATAAATTAAAAACACTTGATTAACATGGCCAAACCAACCATGCGAAGAGACAATGGCGGGTACCTCAAGATGAATTTGGGAATGCGAAAAATCTGAAAGGATTCGTGCTTTGGGAATGTTCCAAGATGTAGACAAAAATAAAATTTCTTTACTTTTAACTTAAACTTTAAACATTTTTTGACATCAAATGCTTGATATGAAAAATCATACACATCTTGGGATGGGGATCGAACCCATGACCTCTGGCATTCTAGACCAATGCTCTACCAATTGAGCTAACTTAGATGTTATGGTAGTGCTACGCATATGATCTTTCACTATCATTTTTGTTGCCATTGTATTATTAATTTTGTTTATTTACTTTTTAACCTATTTTTCAAATTGTTTTTTGTAAACTAGCGTCTATTTATTTCCATTATTAGTATGGTTGCTTTCGGTTATATTATACCAACGGAAGCGACTAGCATTTACTTACTTTGATATTTAAGTAATATGTCTGAACATTAATAACATTTTTTGACATCAAACGCTTGATATGAAATGTCAAAGTAAGTAAACGCTAGTCGCTTCCGTTGGTTTAATATAACCGAAAGGTAACCATACTAATAATGGAAATAAATAGACGCTAGTTTACAAAAAACAATTTAAACTTTACTTTAAACTTTATTTTAAACTTGCTACCATAATAAATAATTTTTATAAATAAATATTCTTTGAAATATACAGTTTATATATTTTGCATTAAAAAATCGGCGTTTGAATTAATTATTGAATAACTATTTTGTTAGGTTTGTTTTTGCCACCATGCTTTGAAAAGTGGCAATAGCGCACAGTAAAATTACACACATACACATACACATGCACATATACACTGTGAATGTCACAACATAACATATTGTTTATTGTCAGATCTGTCAAATTAAGTCAAATCAATTTCTATTTTTACATTTACTGACATTCTACAATAAATACTTTTCAAATATTTAGAACAAATAAAAAAAGGTTATCAATCGTTGTAAGATTATTGATATACATTACAACTTTTTTAAAATCCTAAATAAGTTTTATTATAGATAGTACTCATTTGACTCTAGCGTAGCGAATGAACGTCCTTAATTCTCACAATAACATTTTGCGTATGGAGTGGCATTGGTAATATTCTGAACTCTATACTAGTTGTACAATATCTTTAGTAATTAAATTATAAGTTATATAAATTGTACAAACTCAAAATCAGTATTATATTATTTGCATTTTAGCATGTGGTCCAGTTAACTGTGTAGTGCATGTTCACTGATATTATTGTTAATATTTCCCATAATCAATAATTCATAATGAATTTGAACAGTAATAATGAACCAACACCCACCCACCCATACATACGTAACCGTAGAACGTGTATTGTGCTTGTTGGATCATCATCATTATTATCACGATGAGAGAACAAACAAAACACGTATACCTACATGTATACTCTGTTGTCTATGTCTGATTGACTTTGGGTTGCAGAGAAACATTGTTATTGTGGGAAATTTAATAACATCGATTTAATATTCAAAACAAGATGAGATAAAATTTTAGTGTGGATTTTGTTTGTTATCGTTTGTTGTATTGAAAGAGTATGCAGAATCCGCTATAGCTATCCCCATCACAGTTTTGTTGGTTGACTAGCTTGGTGTCGTAATGCTGAAACTTTATGTGTTACATGTAAAATTACACGTAGCTGTTATTATTTATTTATTCTGTTTTATGTAAACTGTTACATTGAATTACAATCATTAGAGATGATAATATTTAAAACGGTTATAGTGAAACTGTGTTATAAAATCTACCATTTAATAATTCAATTAGGGAATTATATTAATCGTTCCGCTAAAATAGCGTTTAAAATATCTCATGATAATGTTTACTTAATAAATAATTAAATATTGTTAAATTAATTATCCTTTATTATTATAAATGTCATGTTACAACAAATATGCTTCAGTATATTTTGTTTTCTAATATTACTTACAAAATAAATGGCGAAGAACTTCTTTCGAGATTTTGTAGATGGCACTTACCTGAAACAAGAAAAAAACATTTCAATTAATTCGCTAATTAAATTAAAAATTGTAATTAATAATTTTGTCTAAATTAAAATAATGGCTGATTACTTCCTTGAGAAATGAGACATAATCACCTATTTTATTATAACTTATTACGAACCCTTCATTTCTCAAAGAAGAGGGTTAGACTATATACCGGCTGTCAAAAAATATTACAATATATCTCTATTCTAAATATCAGAACAAATTTTATATGGCTTAACTCTCTATTTAATGATTCGACGGAACAATTAGATAAAAGTACAGGGTCATATTCCATCTAATAATCAAGTTTGAAAATTTTGTATGATTCAGGTTAGAAGTCAGCAAACTGTTACCCGCGACCAAGGGACTTCGAGAAGTTTCATGAGATCCACTTAAATGAGCAATAATTTCCCACATGAAATTAATTTAAAGTTAGAACAGAAGCACCCTAATTACCAAAAAAAGGCGGCTGCTTATATTTATCCTAAGTTAGATTTGACTAAATTTATTCACTAGTTCAGCATTAGGAAAGTGTTGCCAGGTTTGGCTATTTAACGCCCATTGGGCTATATTATCGATTGGTGGTTGAATTTTATTGTTCTATTCTATTTTGAATTAAAATTTTGAATTGGGCACAGATATGGTTCCCAAAATATACTCCTTCTCAAAACCATTCACTGTAGTCGGTGGCAGAAGGAGAACTACCCTATCTCAAGAAAGGAATCGTCTGGTATACAGGTGGATCCAAAACTGAAGAAGGAGTCGGAGCGGGAATCTACGGTGAGAGACCTAAAGCAAACATAAGCCTCAACTTGGGGAAATATGCCACTGTCTGTCAAGCAGAAGTCTACGCCATACTGGCTTGCGTCCGTGAGAACCTACGTAGATGCTACATAAACCAAAATGTATGTATTCTCTTGGACAGTCAAGCCGCTCAAAAAGCCTTGACTGGAACTAAGGTCACCTAACGGGTAGTAAGGATTGTCTGGAGGAACAACTCGAGCTGGCAAAATGGAACAATATTAAATTGATCTGAGTGCCGGGTCACAGTGATTTCGAAGGAAACGAAAAAGCAGGTGCCTTAGCAAATAAGGGAGTCTCAATGCCTTTCATAGGCCCAGAGCCTATTCTAGGAATTTCAGGACTACATGTAAACAGGTGATCGACGAGTGGTCAAATGCTAAACACCGTGATCACTGGGAAAAAGTACTG
The DNA here is from genome assembly GCA_963920215.1 of Nineta flava. Lineage (NCBI taxonomy): Eukaryota > Metazoa > Arthropoda > Insecta > Neuroptera > Chrysopidae > Nineta > Nineta flava. The sequence goes on along the minus strand of OY986042.1, from coordinate 48,006,060 downwards.
CGGCAGGAGTTTGGGAAAATACTGCTTCAGAGTGCAACCAAGAGGCTATCTTTTGATGCACTGAAGCTGAACAGAATGCAACTGCGGAAGGTTACCGGATTCATTACCGTGGATTATATCCTGCGGAAGCACCTGCACACAATGGGCCTCCATAATGGGTCCATTGTGTGCAGATTGTGTGGCGAGGAGGAAGAAACATCCTCCTCGCCATCAAGATATTCGGTGCATCTCACCCCGAATATATGTACCATCAGGCAGACCTGCTAAGCAGCTTCTGGCTATTGCGAACATATGGGAGAAACGAATCTCGTCGGACTGAAGTAGAATAGGGAGCACAATGGACCATAAGGTCGAAGTGCAATACTTTTTAGACCCCAAGATGTATCTATCTATCAGTCAAAGAGGTTGAAGTGCCGAAGCCTTGTTAATACAGAAACAAACAATTTACTCATATTTAGTGACAGATTTACTCAGATTTGAATTTGAAATTTCTGCAATTGAAAGAGCAGTGGATGCTGTAAGAAGTTTAGACTGGTTGCTTACAGTAGACTTTTCCCCTATACTTTAGTTTTAGGTCAAGTTTACATTCTATATTAATAAATTATACTGGAATAGTAAACTTGTGACTTGAATAACAAATAAATACGAATATATAGATAGATTATATAGATATATATTTAGATGTATATATATATATATATATATATATATATATATATATATATATATATATATATATATATATATATATATATATATATATATATATATCTATATATATATATATATATATATATATTGTTATTAATTATTATTATTGTTTATCAATTTGGTTTTATTTAACAACAAATAAGAGTATAAAACAAGATGGAAAACATAAATATATATATATATATATATATATATAATTATATATACATATATATATATATATATATATATATATATATATATATATATATATATATATATATATATATATGCATATATGTGTATATATATATATATATGGATACATATATTTATAGTATTACAAGATATACAGTTTATTTACAAAACACATCAAATATTGAAACGTTCCAATTGTATGAACAGGGTTACGCAAACAAACAAATCTTTCAAAACCAATTTTACAAATTTCACTTACTCTCAGTGCACTGATGATTACTGTTGGTAACATCATTGGTACTATTTTGCTACGGGCAAAATTTCTATTGTTAATTATTACTATTTCTATTGTTATAAAAAATTTGAAAATAAAATCCAAAATAAGCTTTTGAGTAGAGAATATCCTGCCGTGTTCATAGGGCGCAGGCAAGATTTGAATTTTAAAGATTTAGATAGACATAGCAAATATTACAGACGATTCGGAAAGTTTTTGTTTTCGCATAACAGTGAACAGAAATTTAGGGGCAAAGAAAGATTTGAAAGATTTGTTTTTCTTAAAAAGTTTTAATGAAGTTTTGATCGGAAGTATTTCTTGAGAAAATTTTTTGAAAATAAAACATTGGTGGAACATTTTTTACCAAAACGTTTTGATAAATCAGCATCATCTGTATATGAAACATAATTTTCTCCACAGTTGTTTCAAAAATTACACAGAAGCAAGCACATAAGAAAAATAACATGCTTGAAAAATTTTGGAAATAAACACTAGTGGGTATACTTGGTCGTCACAATAAAATTATAATGGCAATTTCCATTAAGCTTACGAAGACATAGTATGGAAGAACCAGCTTGTACTATGTATAGACAAACATGTAATTAAATTTTTATTGATATGAAAAAATTAACATTTACACCAGGTACCGAACTCTGGACCTCTGGATTTCCTGCCCAATGTGCTGCCATTACAAAACAAATAACACTGATTAATAATATAAAGATTATTAAAATTGTCGCGGTACGTTGGAACTTTTTTAACCATTAAAAAGGAGCACTGTCGAATCCATACAGAGTGAAATACTCGAAACAAAAAAACAAAAAAATATATAATTTTCTTCAATAATTTTTTTATTTATTCTCGAACAATACTAATTTTTAACAATGATCAATTGAACAATGGTAACTTCAAACCGCATTACTGCTCCTTTCGGACTGAATTTAAGAACTATTTGAACTATTTGAGTTGTACTAGTACATTTAGCTAGCATAACTTAAAAGTGTACGTACACATTAGTTCTTCACTCTTCATCAACGGCGCCTGTTGTTGATTGCAGGTCGTCTGTGCCGCAAGTTGTACCCTGGCTCTATTGCTCTGGCCTCTGGCTCGTCCACACATGGTACAACCCGTCGTCTTCTATCACCTCCATGCCTTTGACCCCCCAATCGATCTGGAAGTATATTGCCGAACACCTCGTTCCCCATACTCAATCTTCCCAGATTCCCATTGGTGGCGGTCCTTGCACTGACCGGCTTCAAGAGACCTCCATGTATCTTCGTGGGAGGCACTGTATCCAAAGCATAGATTCCAGCTGGTAAACTTCTCAACACCCTGTAAGGTCCTTTCCATTTTGGTGCCAGTCCACTATGGACACCCTCCACCTTACTGCTGAGCACTTGATTGCGCATCCAGACGGACTCTCCAGGTTGATAACTGAGTCCCGTCTCCACTTGGTCATTTTTTTCGGTATTGGCCAATATTGATTGCCGAGCTATCTCAACATTCTCTTGACGTTCTTGGCCTCTCTCATTGGCCCAATCTTCAATTTCTTGAGGTTCTTCTTCGCTTTGTATTTGCCAATCCCCAAGCTTCTTCATTTCTGCCCCCAGTAACAATTGGGCAGGCGAAAAACCAGTTATTCTATTTGCTCTGTTACGTATTGCAAATAAGGATTTTTGTAGTTGTTGGTCCCAGTTTTTATGTTCTCAATCCAACAAATGTAATCGTAACAGCTTCTTCAACTCCTGGTTCTGTCTTTCCGTGGGGATGGCTCTTGGATGGTATATTGGCGTGGTCCATATTTCTGTATGCCAATCTCTGTTCACTGCTTTCCATTCTTTTGATCTGAACTGGGGACCATTATCACTAAGTACTGCTCTAGGATATCCATAACGACTAAATACTTCGTCTTTCAGTACTTGGGCTATGTTCGAGGTCGACGTGGCCCCCAATGGGAATGCTTCGATCCATCTAGTAGTGGTAATGGTCCCCAGTTCAAAGAGATCTTTATGTTTTTTAAACGTAAATTGTAAATTTTGCCCCAATTCCTAGAACAATTTTTTGATATTATAAATAGGTATTTCGACTACAAAGTGTTCTCTTCACACACTTAATCCTTTAATTGGTCAGTCAATTCGTATATTCCTTCAGGTACTACCTCAGTCAGATCATATAAATGACAAACATTTTTAAATATTATTGTGAGACACGCACCAAATTAGCAACGAGCAACACATCTCTGACTCCATATCCCATAGATAGTTACGATCAGCTAATTCATACTGATGATGACTATCTTGTACTCGAAGTAAGTATTTATAAAATATAAATAGTTGTTCTAGGAATTGGGGCAAAATTTGAAATTTAACTAATGAATAACATTATAAATTTAATAATACATAATACATAATGTTGAAATCAGGCTTGACACTTCTTCTTAATTGACACTTCAAACAATAATCCCGAAAATTTTATTTTCTATTTCAACCCCCGATACTAACCCCTTATCTAAGAACGTTTATAATTTTAAACCTCATGACCGTATTGGGGTAATTCTATATTACAACTATGATATATTTAAAGAATTCAGAAATATTCACCCAGAAAAACATCTGTGACAAACAAACAGATATCGAGATGATTTTACATGATTTCATTTCTTATCTTGAACAAAATATAAATTTTCCAATTGGAAAATATACACCGATTAAACGTGTACCCTCTTACAGATTGTAATGATAATACACTTGTAGTGTTTCAATTCAACTGCGTATATATAAATATTATCCAATTATCCTACAAATACTCTCTACCTAGTAGAATAGTATATACTATCAAGTATAATGTTTTATTTCTAAAATCCATAAGGATAGGAAAATTTAATTTACCTACAATAAATTCAATTATACAATTATCCTTTATCTAGGATTCAATATACTAACTACCACTGTAGATTAAGTACAACATTTATTTATAAACAATATTGGATGGATAGATATAGATAATAATATTTAACTATTTACCTATAAGTATTGGAATGGAATTAAAAAAAAAACCACAATCAATATGAATTTCTTTCAATATAATTATTTTAAAGTGATTATCCTTTATATCGAAATTGATTTATTTACTGATTTTAATATGAAGATTTACTAATTAACTTTGTTAAGGTAGTTGTCGACGAAATTATTGGTAAATAGTTCAAAATATAAGTACTATTATATAATATTAAACTTCGTTTAAAATTTCAAAAAATATTTAAACTTTAGTTTTGATAAAAATTGCTCTTAGAAATTGTAAGCTGGTATATACAAAAGTAGTCATTTCACCACACTTTTAATTGTATTAAAAAAACACGTCGAGCGATTTGGCTAAAGAACTAGGATAATGTAAAATGATATACTGATATTTCAAAAACAAACAAATTATTTTTTGTTTAATGATTGTAATAGATTAACGTCAAGATTGACATTTTTATTAACCCGACTTCAAAAAGGAGGATGGTTCTCAATTCGTCTGGCACCAAATCGCATTCTGATGAGGGAATCCCTGGGAAATCGAGGAAAATCCTCATTTTATATGTGATAACCGATTTTTGCGAAAATTTTTATTTTTTTTTGAAAGGGTATACTCATTCATAATGGAAAAATAAGAAAATTTTTTTAAAAACCAACTTCAAAAAAATTTTTTTACAAAAAAAAAACAGACCCAAAAAAAAAAAAATTTTACAAAAAAAATACAAAATGTATGTAAAAAAACTGAAAATCTGTTATGAAAAAATACACTAAAAATTAAAAAAAAAAAAAAAAAACGGGTAAAAAAAAGTGTGTTATAAAAAAATGCACTAAAAATTAGTGGGTCGTTTAGTAGGTCTACCCATATTTAGACAAATAAAATCAGTTAGATAGAACTTCAAAGTCTCTAAAAAGCGAGTAATATACCATATTTTGACAAAATGGAAACCCGACTTCAAAAATCAAATATTCTATAACAAAAAATGCACTAAAAAGTAAAAAAATAATTGCATATTCTTGTGCCAATTTTAGTTCACCTAAGCAAAAAATTTTAAATATATATGTACAATTATTCTTATTTTTGGAGGCGGTGTCCAAAAGTTATGTGAATTTCTCTAGCTGACACCGCCTCCAAAAATATCAATAATTGTACATATATATTAAAAAATTTTTGCTTAGGGGAACTAAAATTGGCACAAGAATATGCAATTATTTTTTACTTTTTAGTGCATTTTTTGTTATAGAATATTTGATTTTTCAAGTCGGGTTTCCATTTTGTCAAAATATGGTTTATATAATCCAAGCGAACAAACTCAGTCTACTCCTATAATTGATGTGAGTTATGAGCAGAAACTTTTTAACAGGATTACTGCAAGACAACCTTAAACCTATAATAAAACCTGTTTATTGTTTATTCTATAATTTTATTAAACACAATGTTTTTTTATTCCCGGTACATACGAGTATAGCATATTAAGTTTAGGCCCGACTTTGTAACGCTTGAAAATATTGATTGCAAAAATATTGTTTGGAATAGATATTTATAAAATGACCTAATTATCCCATTTCCGCATGTCCGTCGTTTGCCTGTCTATATAAACGAAACGAAAAGACATAACGAGCTGCAATTCTGCGCATATGTTGCGTATATGCGTATATGAAGTAAATAGTGAGATCAAGCTCGTGAATGCGAAAAAGCGGACCCTGAAACCGACCACCATACCCACAACAAGTTCGAAAATATCCAGCTTTGAAAGCGTAAGAAATTGAATAAAAGTTTAAAGACAAATATTCATTTTGTTTAAATAAACAACTTTTCTTTGGCACTGTTATTTATTAGCGGAATAGTTTTGCCTCAATTTTAGCTCAAAAACTAAAATAAACAATTGAATATCCATACCAGAACTTAAAAGATTGAATTTAGTATATAATAGGTATATAAGTAGTTAACGCAGTTAGGTGTTATTTTGTCTTGTTTCAATTATTCGCGAATTTCCTCCAAAGGAAATGCAGCTACTGTTTTTGCTCCAATGTTGGAATTTCGTAAAATTTTCTTCAAATGTCCATCGAATTAGATGTTAAAAATCACTATCGCTAAAATTTGTATATATGTATGTATATATATATATATATATATATATATATATATACAACATATGTACATTTTTTAAATGTCTGGTGGACTCTCTAGCGGTCACACTTTTATTCCGATTGGAATGAAATTGAGTATTTGGGTCGCTTTTGGTAAGGTCAAGTTTGTTAATGGGTAATATCGGACGAGGGGAAATGGGGTTTAGAGGAAGGGGAAAAAACAAAATTTGACTATCTCCCTTAATATTTGAGAAAAATGATTAAGTAATGAATTGTATCAAACTTGATTTTCTACAACTTTACTCCTTATACATTTTTCGATTATTCTAATATTAAGACAGATATTTAGTATTTTGTGTTGGTTTGACACGAATACATAAAATATATTTTATTGTAAAAAATTTTGATTGTCGTTTCCATAGTAACTATAAACTATACCGTTTTTTTGGACTAGTCATAAATTTAATTTTTGCAAATACTAAAGTCATATCAGATATTATATTTCATTTTCATGACACTAAAATTATGACCGCTAGAGAGTGATTTATGTATACTAAGGAAATTCGCTAAGTTGACGCAGCTCCTGCGTAACGAATTTTTTTTAAATGTCTGTGGACTCTCTAGCGGTCACAGTTTTATTCCGATTGGAATGAAATTGGGTATTTGGGTCGCTTTTGGTATTCTAAAGTTCAAGTTCGTTAATGGGCAAAATCGGACGAGGGGAAAGGGGAGTTTAGATGGAGGGGGAAACACAAAATTTGATATATCTCCCTTCATATTTGAAAAATCTAAAAATTTATTAGGAAATGAGTGTTAGGTACTAAGTTTTACTGTAATTTTGTTTCTTATCATTTTTCTGTTACACTAATATTTACAGATATATTAAAGATTGAAAGTTAAAATTCTAAATATCTCTGTTCGCATTAGAGTTTGAGAAAAATGGTCAGGTAATGAATTGTAGCAAACTTGATTTTCTAAACTTTACTCTTTATATAATTTTCTATTATTCTAATATTAAGAGAGATATTTAATATTTTGTGTTTATGTTGTAAACTGTACACGAATACATGAAATATAATTTATTGTACAAAACTTAAAAAAAAATTCAACCGACTTCAAAAAAACAAAAATTCACTATATTAAAAAGCTAAAAATAACAATTTACAGATTTAATCCAAAAGACAATTCTTGCATTAACCTATTACGTATAATTTAGTATATGTAAATAGGTATATAAGTTTGATCACGATTGTAACGCTTAAAAATATGGATCGTAGGCATGAATGTTTGGTATACGTGTTCATAAAATTTGGCCATTTCCGCATGTCCGCCTGTCTGTCTGTGGACACGATAAGCCAAAAACGAAAAGACATAACGAGCTGAAATGTGTTCTAGTGCAAAAAAGTAAGGTCAAGTTCGTTAATGAACAAAATCGGACTATACTTGACAAAACTGCTTATCTTTGAAACCATTGAAGCCTGTTTTCTTTCGCTTGAGAGGGGGAGGCGGAGGGGGGTATATTTACATCTTTGAAACCGTAACAGATTTGAGAATTGTGTAAAATTTAATCATTGATATACAACTCAGTATATACTGGGTATTCAAACATTTAAGTCAGTTAGTTGTTACATTACTTAACAGTCGAACATAGAATCTCCTCCTTCTTTTTTTAGGGTTGGTTAAAATTTGTGTTGATTTTGTCATCTCCACGGAAACTCTATTTCTATAAGATAACTGTAAAATTATTTTATTATAATTTTGTTTTAATTTTGAAATGTCAATTTTGATTCGTTTCCATAGTAACTATAAACTATAATCGTTATATATCGTTTTATTTTGGCTATTAATAAACTTAACTTTTGCAAATACTAAAGTCATATCAAATATTATATTTCATTCTGATCACACTAAAATTATGACCGCTAGAGAGTGATTTATGTATTCTAAGGAAATTCGCTCCTGCGTAACGAATTTTTTTAATTGTAATATTTATTGATTGTAATATACATTTATTGAAATAAATTTTGTATTAAAAAATTTGAACAAATGATGGGTTTGTAATTATATTCGAAGCTGGATCATTTGAAATAAAAACTTCATACGAAAACTAAACAAAAACTAAAACATAAGTTTTAGTTTTTGTTATTAAGTCATCTGTAAACACGTAAGGAAAGTTCCGTATAACATATTATAGTAACAAAACTAAGGGAAAAAACAAATTTTAAACATAACAAATAAACTTTGAACATGTTCCACGAATACGTCAACATATTAAAAGTTCATTTGGTATGTATAAAATTTTATTAAATCTTAAGGCTTAATTTTATTACTACAGTGTGTTGTACCACTTCCTAGAGAAATAAGGCAGCCATAATCACCCATTTATTATAATATATTAGGAATCTTTCATTTCACAAAGAAGGATTATGAGTATATGCCGGATGTCAAAATATATTATGACGTTTTGTAAATATATTCGATCTCTACTCTAAATTTCAATACAAATTTTATGTGACTTATCTTTCTATCTAATGATTCCAGGGAAATAGTACCTACTTGGTCATATTCTATCTTATAATCAAGTTTGAAATTTTTGAACGGCTCAGATTAGGAGTCTGACTAGGCGTAAGTCTTATGTGTATTTTTAATATTTTAAAAAAAATTTTTTCATTTACAATTTTATCTCGAGTGTTGTGGTTTAAGTTTATGATTTAATATCTCAACTAGAAGTCAACCAATATTCATTTCATTAGGGTATAATAAGTTTAGTCTCAAGAGAAAGGATAGAAATATTGATAAGAGGCTCATAGAATGTTCTAATTACTCCATTCGCGGCTACAAGTCTGTTCGTCTGTGCGTGTTTTACTGCTAAATTAAGATAAAAGTGAAAAATCGATCCTCCCTAGCCAGGGAGGAAAATATCTACCTTTAAAATTATAAGAAAAAGAACAAAACTTAGATACGAAAATCGTTTTTCTTTCGAAATTTCAAGTTGAATAGTTTGGCCACAACTTCTGTTCCACCAACTGAAATAACAGTATCTTCTGATATGTATGTCATAAGCCATCATTTACATAAACAAGTCAAGTAAAATAAACAAGTGAAAATAACCATTAACTAAGTTCATTGCTTAAAGATCCTGTATATACTGAATTTATAAAAACAAGTTACAAATAAAAGTTGGTTATTTTTAAAAAAGGGACATTTTTTGTCAATAAATTTGTATTCTATGCTTTACGGTTTCAAAGTAAGGCAGTTTTGCCCATTTTTCCCAAACATGGTCCGATTTTGCTCATTCACGAACTCGACCTTAGATAGATAGATAGATAGATTGTAGAGGCTGCCTTTGACGGGCGACACTTCGACCATAAGGTCCATTGTGATGCCTTAGGATGTGAGAATGTGAGTGGAGTGGAAGGAATTTGTGAGTAGACTAGGAATTGGTAGGATATGCGGCTGCAGACGACTATGATAGGAACTATGCCGATATTCATCTGGAGTTCGTGAAGGAAACTGCAAAAAACCTTCTCAAGCATAGCCGGTTACTTCGTTCATGTCCATACGCCGGCAGTTTAGTCAATTAATCACCCCTTTTTTTCCCTAATAATTGACAAACTGCCGATGTCGGGATTCGAACTCATAACCTCCTAGTTTACAAGTAGGCATACTGCTCAGACATAACGCCTTAGACCGGTCTTGACCTGGACTTGACCTTACTTTTTAGCTCTAAAACACACGTACGAAATTTCAGCTCGCTCTCTCTTTTCGTTTTTGAATAATCGTATTTCCAGACGGATGTACTGGGGAACAATATTACGAAAATGGAATAATTATACAAGTATTAAATACCGGGTATAATAATACAAGTATTAAAAAAAGAATTTATTAAGTACAGGCTATTTGAACAATTAACTCAGTTAATTGCAATATCTCCTATTGTATTTTTTAATAGATTCAATGAAGTGAAAATATTTAATATTTGATTTTAATTAACAATGTATTATATATATATATAGAGGAGTATGTATAGATTCTTTTTTGTATAATTTATTTTCATTTAATTAGAATACTTGTGTATGCATGTGTATGAGTTAACCAACCTTATGTAGAAGTATTATCATTAATTAGTTTTGGAATTTAATTTAAAGTTATTTTGTTAAATCACAGCAAGCTACCAAGCAAGCTAACAACTAGCTAAATTTGGATATACAGATTCGTATACTAATTGTAATACACATTTGAATGAACATCGAATATGGATTTAAGATACAATAATATACAATACGATATAATACAATACAATAAAATAACCGTATACATCTAGATACACGTATATACAGGATGCTCTCATTTTCATCCGGTAAATTTAATAGGCGATAGATCTCCCAAAAATAGGAAAAAAAGTTCGTATAAAGTTAATAAAAAAACAAGTAATGTTACAACTATGTTAATACCCAGTGTATACTGATTGTATATCAATGTTTGAATTATTAACAATTTTTGAATTGTCCCACAATTTAAAAAACAAATCTCTGATGGTTTTGAAACTTATGAGAAAACTATTGACTTTATGGAAAAATATTTCAAACTAAAGTTGTTTATTTTAAAAAGAAGAAGATTTTTTGTTTTTCAATTTTTGTTGTATCTCTTACGATTTCTAAGATAGACAGTTTTGCTCATTTGACCCAAAAATAGTCGGATTTTGCCCATTAACGAACTTGACTTTACTTTTATGTTCTAATTCAGCTCGTTATCTCTTTTCGTTCTTGAGTTATCGGGTTCACGATTAGACGGATAGACGGATGGACATGCGGAAATGATCAAATTAGGCCAATTTATGAACACCTATACCAAGCATTTACGTCAAGGATTAATATTTTCAATCGTTACAAAGTCGAGACTAAACTTAATATACCTTGTATATTTACATATACTAGGTATAATTACATTTTGTTTTAAATGACTCAAAAACAGAAAAATAACATAATAATTTCAGAGGTGGCGCTGGAAGTACTAGATATTTGAAGAAACATATGAGTGCGCCACTGCTTTTTTCTAAGATTCATATTAAATTCATATTCAAAATACAATTTTTTCCTTTAGTGCACTTTTTGTCTATCTTGTTTACTTTTCTGATAAATTCCTATTTTTTTGATAAAAAACATAAAATTTCGAACACTTGCCTGGGGATTTTTATTAAAGTAATTTAGAATTATTCTTGTATTGGCTCTATTTTGTGTATTTTTTCATTTTCGTTGCGTAATCCAAAATCCCTTAAGTGTAGATGACCATTAATAAAAACGCAAATACAATTTTCCATGGGTGAATCTCGAAAACTAAGCTTACAAGTTCATACAAACTTTTCTTCTTATTTTGAGAGATCTATCCCCTATATTCAATTTTTGAGATTAAAACCTGAGCCAGTCTATATATATATACATGTATATATATATATATATATATATATATATATATATATATACAGAGTGCAAAAAGATTGGACATGGCATCTTAAATCGTAAAAAGTGGTTCTAACTAAAAATTTTCAAACGGTTACCCCTAGGAACTTTTTTCGAGGATCGAATGCGGTAATCAGATTTCCGGTGGACCCACAAGGGCGAAACTTTGAAATTTTAAATGGAAACCGGTATTTGTTTTGCATATTCGTATTCTAAGGAAAAAATACGTATCTTGTGTTGGAAAACTTTTCTTAAAAGTGCTTTGTTCTCTCGCTAGAGGGCGTTTTTTTCGTAGAATTTTTGGGGAAATTCTATGAATGGATGAAAAATAGTAGAATATATTGAATAGTGAATTTCGATTTTTAATAAACTTTATTTAATACTTCGATTTTAATAAATTTATAATTATAAATAATTTATTATAATTATAATCAATTATAATAAATTTTTTTATTATCAATCGCAAATATTAAATTGAAAACGCCCTCTAGCGAGAGAACAAAGTATATTTAAGAAAATGTTATCTCACAAAAGGTACGTATTTTTTTCCATAAAATACGAATATTTAATAAAAAATAGGGGTTTACATTTGAAATTTCAAAGTTAACAGACTTCAAATCCGACTTGGACACCCGATATATATAATATGTATGCACACAGAATATTCGTTATTCGAAAATGCAATTATCATTTAGTAAATTACATATAGTTAAATTTAATGTAATCATACTATATAATATAAATGTATTTTATATAAGGTGTTTAATGTTTAATAAGATACATATTACAGGCACATGTAATTTTCCTCAAATGTTTATTATACTTGGAAATATTTAATAATTCAAATCGAGAAGAAAATGAAATTCTCGTAATTCGCGTAATGGGAACTTATTTAAAAGTAGAAGGGCAACTTATTTAAACCATATTTTAATCACATATTTAATACTTAGTATTAAATATATGTTTCCTCCCCGTCATTTTGAAAATAGACTGATCCATTCAAACTGTGACGATATATGCTTCTTTACAAATAAATATACTTCTATTACTTACCTCACGAATATAATGGGATTTTCAATTATCTGAATTTATAAAATGCTATAAGGCCACTATGAAAAATTTCGACCATTTTTTACTGAGATATCGCTGAATATTTTATATTTCCCTTCATGATCACGTAGAATTTGATAATGCAATCATATGGATTTTTATTACTAAGCGTTTTGAAAATGTCAGTGATTTTTATCTCCATACCCGTAAAATCCAGAAGTATTGTTTTCGATGCTGAAAATCAATATTGAGAAATTTTTACCTTTTCAGGTCTTCTGTTAACAATAAAGCTATCTTAGGCCATTGGTGGGTCGGCGAACTAGATATGTCAATGACGGACATAGTGAGAGGTATGAAACTTAACTTTAAAGTTCAGTAATCTGACGCGACTGTAATGTTTTGGCAGAAACTGATAAAATTATCTCCGCTCATCCAAGACCGATAAAAGATTAAATTTGCTAGCGATACTTAATATTGAATCAAACTTATTGCTATCTTTACACTACGATAAATACTTGGATAAATAATTATTTTGTAACAACCTAACAACTTTAAACAATAAACAATTTTATTCATAGTCTTATTGTTTTGATATGTAAAATATTAAATCTTAAGTTAGCAATTTTTCATGGTATTCGCAATAACTAAACATACATAGTCACATATATTTCTTGGAAGAAAAGAAACAGAGACCACGAATTTCCAAGTTCTATCCTTCTTGCTTTCTTTACTCTCGTACTAGACTTTGACAGCGGCTTCGCCCGCGTGACATGTGACTTTCCCGACATAAAAGTATCCTAATAATGTGTTAATTCAGGATATAAGCTACCTTCATACAAATTTCTTCAAAATTCGTTAAGTAGTTTTTTGCGTGAAAGAGTAACAAACATTCATCCATTCATCCTCACAAACTTTCGTACTTATAATATTACAAAGATGGCAACTAGATGGGCGCTGATGAGGTGCTAGCCTCTGGCGCTGTGGACATTTGATCCACCTCTCATGAGTTTTTATATTAATATATAATTAAAAATACAATGACTGAATGTGCAACGTTATTTTAATGGTAATTGACATTTCTATTGTATTGTGGCGCATAAGTATACACAAATAAAAATGTGGGGAATAATAAGTTAATGTTAACAACAATTGTAATACTGTCAATGATGCTTATCTATATAGTATACGCTTGCTCTCTCATACTATGTCTTTGTAACCTTAATGGAAATTTACATTAGTATTGTATTGTGACGGTTAAGTATACCGAAATAATAATATGTTAGAATAATAATTTAATGTTGACTTCAAATGAATAGTGTCAATGAAATGAAAAGATGGACACATTCATCAGTATCACACTGGGCTAGAAATCCAGAGCTCTAGGTTCGATTCCTGGTGTATGAGTTATTTTTTTCCTATCGGTATTTAATTAGGCTTAAGGTAGTTGTCTTTCTAATGAGCATAATTATAGAATGTTCCCAATTTTTTCATACTTATCAAGGGTATTACTATACACTCACACTTTAAATTTTAAATTCGATTGACCGTCTCAAACTCGATAAAAACTTAATTGAAATTTGAATAATTAACATGGGGGAGCAAGGGAGAATACCCAAGCTAGGTGCGAGGAATTATGCCTAGAGAACTAGCCAAAGGCTAGGGCAGCAGGGTTAAGTGCTGTCATGAACAATCCCCTTGGAGCAACAGGAGAATTACATTGTATAAACGCCTTCCCCATCAAGGGTCCGATGGGGTAGGACCAAAATGGTATACAACAGTAAAAACAATAACCCTTGGGCTAAAATCCCCTCAAATAGAAAATGAGCCGAGGCTGCGCAAGCTAACCTCAACGTGACACAAAAAACTGCAGGTGAACCCAGTCCAGCAGAAAATCTGGACGATAAATTCCAGATTCTTTTCCTGTAAGTGGAAAAGAAAACTCTCGTAGGTGCAGCCCGGAGAAAAGCAGCCCGGAGAAGGTATTGTCCCCTGCGGAAGCATTTTCACACAATGGAACTCCATAACGGATCCATTATGTGCAGATTGTGTAGCCAGAAGGAGGAAACATCCAGTCACATTATCTTTAACTGCGAATCTCTAGGTTACAGCAGATACAAGATATTCGGTGCATTTCACTCCGAATAAATGAACCTTCAGGAAGACCTGATCTGCAGACCTAGCTATTGCCAAGATATGGGAGAAGCATTCTTGTCAGACTTAATTAGAAGGGGGAGCACAATGGGCCATTAGGTCGAAGTGTAATTGATTTATAAACCCCAAGATATATCTATCTATCTATCTAAGATAGAATATCCATTTTTATGACAAAGCAAAGTTAGGTATTTTATAAATAAATATACGCGTTGGCATGCTGAACAGATTCAACTTGACAACACTGTACGTCAATACACTTTGTACCATATCTATATCTACAAATAGTTTATCAACCGGTGATTGTGATTGAAACAGAGAAAAATGTTAGGTAGCATTTGTATATACGTATAGGCAAGTATCGTATGTTTAACGTGTATACCGATACAGTCTTGGTCTAAAATCATGGCTTAATATACGATACGTTCCTTCATTCTTACTACACACATACGCTCCACAACCTATTGATAACTACCTTACAGCGCTTTCAATTTGTATGATTGTTCAAGAAATCCTACATGGGTTTTTTTTTCATTTACCACTATTTTGACTTTTACGAATACTTTTTAATCAAAGAAACAAATTGTAATCTGAATTAAATAATTTACTTAATGCATTTCTCTATGATTTCATCGAATATACGAAGAACTTCTCTTTAAATACTTACGTACACATCGAAAATTATTTAGTTCATGTCGACGGATAGTTTAATTAGAGTTAACCCACAGTAAAGTAATATTTCATTAATTAAACTTAGTCTATTACAAATCCTATGATTTTCGACAAATGTTTGTTATCAAATATAATAATATTCGAAATTCTAAATAAATATACATTGAATTACTAACAGTAATTTTATTATATAAGTAAATATGAATAATAATTGGAATTTGTTTCTCAACCATTGTTGATATTTAATATTGATTTCTTATTCATTTAGCTAGAATATTCAATTTGTTAATTTTTCGTCATTATTCCTTCGACAATATGTATATGACCCAATTAAATGATAAAAAAATTCGTTACGCTGGAGCTGCTTCAACTTAGCGAATTTCCTTAAAGGCCAATTTTATTAATAAATATCATACGTGAAGGGGAAATGGGGGCGTAATGAAAGAAGAAAACACAAAATACAAAATATCTCTTTTAATATTAGAACAATCAAAAAATGCGTAAGGCATAAAGTTGTAGAAAATCATGTTTGCTACAATTCATTACCTTATCATTTTTGCTCAAACTCTCATGTGTACAGAGATAGTGACGAATTTAGTTTTCAGTCTTAAACCGTCAATATTTCTATAAATATTAGTGTAACAGAAAAAATGATAAGAAACAAAACTACAGTAAAATTTAATACCTAAAACTTTACTTCTTATAAATTTTTCGATTTTTCGAATATTCGAAATCGAATCGAATATTAAGGGAGATATGTCAAATTTTGTGTTTCCCCCTCCCTCTAAACCCCCCTTTCCCCTCGTCCGATTTTACCCATTAACGAACTTGAACTTTTGAATACCAAACGCGCCTCAAATACCAAATTTCATTCCGATAAAATGAAAACTGTGACCGCTAGAGTGACTACAGACACATATATATATGTATATATATATATATGCCCATAGATATATATATATAAATTTTACAGATGGTGATTTTTGACATCTACTAGGTAGGATCGATGGACATTTGAAGAAATTTTTGCGAAATTTTGACTTCGGTACGGGACCAATAGCTCTATTTCCTTTCAGGAAATTCGCTAATAGGTAAACTTCAGAATGGAAGTACCCGAGCTGACATGTATTTTGTGTGATTTATTTGTGACATTTTCACCGATTTTAACTGAAACTGTTTTAGAAACATACTATTAGCGAATTTCCCGAAAGGAAATGCAGTTATTGTTTTTGATCAAAATGAAAAATCGTATCTGATATAATTTTAGTATTTGCTTTTAGCGCGCTCTGTCTACTTGGGACTGGGAAGTTATAGGTTCAAATCCCGACATCGGACGTATCGGAAGTTTGTCAATTATTTAAAAAAAAAGGGGTGTAAAATTGACTCAACTGTCGGCGTCTGAACAAGAACGAAGTAACCGGCTATACTTGTGAAGGTTTTCTGCAGTTTCTTTCACGAACTCCTGATGAATGTGCAGCCGCACAACTTACTAATTTCTAGTCTACAGACAAAAATTCCTTCCACTCCACTCACATCCTCACATCCTTAGGCATCACAATGGACCTTATGGTCCAAGTGTGTTCCGTCCAGACAATATATGTAACGTAGTATTTGCAAGGCCAATTTTATTACTAAATAGCATAGATCAACGGGACAGAGAGATCTCTTTTAATATTTTCGATTGATCAGATATTAAGAGATATATTTTATATCTTGCGTTTTCTCCCGTCTCTATGCTCTCTCTTTCCCCTGGACCTATGCCATTTAGTAATAAAATTGGCCTTGCAAATATAGTGACCGCTAAAGAGTAATTTTTATAGTCTAAGGAAATACGCTAAGTTGAAGCAGCTCCTGCGTAACGATTTTTCTAAGATAAAAGCATGTGAAACAACAAACTCTAACGAAATGCCACGTACCCTTTATGAATAGTCTCTACATGGAGGTTCTGCGATATACAAAAGAAATTTCTCCAAATTTGCACAAAGAATAATAATAATATGTCATTGAAAAATAATGTGACCACCAAATAATATGGTGTACCCATCCGTCTGCTTGTCTTTAAATAGAAATTGATCAATTTATCAATTTGATTCAGACAAGTGGAAACTGTCAGTAGAAAAATTTAGTTGGTGATATAGTAGAATTATTCTTCACATTGGAGTATAGAGTAAATACCTTATTCTTGATATTTGATATCTCTTCGATAAAGAGGGAATTACTAATATTTTAACTCTCCTAAACCACAAGAGTTTGATTGTGAATGATGAACATAAGACCATTAGAAAAAAAGGAAAATAACTTTACTATAGTACGATTATAATGATATGATCATGTTCCTTTTGATACAAAATCAAGCGAACAGGATGTTTTAAGCACAAAACTTATATGCTTACATCACACGGAATTTCTAATTTAAGTAAAAAGTTAAAATTTTGGAGGGTACGCGAGTCACGCGCTGTTTCCTACAGAACTGAGATAGAAATTTAAAGAAAAAGGGCACGAACTCCAGGTGAATATCGGCATAATTCCGATCATAGTTGGGTACAGTCGCATATCCTACCAATTCCTAGTCTATACACAAAAAATTCCTTCCACTCCACCCATATTCTCACATTCTTAGGCATCACAATGGACCTTATGGTCGAACTGTAGCTCGTCCAGGGCACCTTCTACAATATATCTATCTATCTTGCAATATAAAGGTATTTAAGCAATTAACTCAGTTGTGATTTTCACTTGTTAGTACGTAAATTCATAGACTTAAAATTGTAGAGGGGACATGCTGTCTATTTCGTTCTGACAAAGTAACGATGTCGCGCAAATAAAGGCGTTGTCTGACTTATCGTGTCGATGAGTCGGAGTCTTCATGTCCTTTTTTCCTCAATTCATGCTTGTCACACCGCTATATCGGATATGAACAAACGTTTATATATAGTAATATATGAACAAACGATCACCCACTGTTATTTGCGCGATAACTCTACAATTTTAAGTCTATGAATTTACGTAATAACAAGTTAAAATCACAACTGAGTTAATTGCTTAAATACCTATATATTCATAGATAGATAGATATATTGTAGAGACTGCCCTGGACGAGCTACACTTTGACCATAAGGTCCATTATGATGCCTTAGGATGTGAGGATGTGAGTGGAGTGGAAGGAATTTTTTGTGTATAGACGAGGAATTGGTAGGATATGCGGCTGTAGCCGACTATGATAGGAATTATGCCGATATTCATCTGGAGTTTGTGAAGAAAACTGCAGAAAACCTTCTCAAGCATAGCCGGTTACTTCGTTCTTGTCCATAAACCGACAGTTTAGTGAATTAACCACCCTTTTTTTTCTTTATAATTAACCAACTGCCGATGTCGGGATTCGAACCCATAACCTTCCTGTTTCCAAGTAGGCAGACATGACTGCGCAAACATGACGCCTTAGACCGCTTGGCCACTTGGACTGGTTATTGATAGTTATATCTTGGGAAATAAAAAGAATTGCAGTACGATCTTATGTCTCATTATGCTCTCTCTCTTATTTCAGTCTGGTGGTATTTGCTTCTCCCATATTTTGACAATGGCCAGGAGCTTACTTATCAGGTTATCCCGAAGGTCCATATACCCGAGGTGAGATGCACCGAATATGTTGTATCTGCTGTAACCGAGAGATTCGCAGTTAAAAATGATGTGGCTGGATACGTCTACCTCCTCGCTGCACAGTAATGGTTTTATCGTGGAGTCCGGTTGTGTAGTACATATTCTTTCGTAGGTGCTAATATCTGGCACCTGAGTTTATTATCAATTAGCTGTTTATATTCGTTTTTGAGCTGAAATTGGGGCAAATAGTTTTGCCTCACTTTATGAAAAAAATGTTTATTTAAAGGACGGGTGGACAAGCGGGAATGATTAATTAGGTCAATTTATAAACACCTATACCAAAATTTTGTTTCTATAAAGTATATAACCATTCTTAAGGCTATAGATAGCTGCATATAATGAAAAAAGATTCTATAAACAAAAAAAACGTGTTATGAATTGAAGCCTGAGCTTATCCGTTGCATCGTTGCTACAAACAAATGCACCGATTTATATGCTGTTTTTTTTTTTGAAGGCTGATTTAATTGGGATTGTTTTTAGTTATATTTGATGAATATCTAATATTATAAAGTTTGAGAGTTTAAAATCACTAACTTTTAAACAGTGGCAAACAGAGGAAATCTACAAGTATAAAAATGTAAAAGTTATAAAAACGAACAACATTTGTATGAATCAGTTTTTCGTACAACAAGCCAGTCACTAGTAAAATTTTATTTTAATACAGATGTAAAAAGAAAAAAACAAGTGAATGTAACAACTAACTGAGTAAATTGTTAAAATACCCGGTATATACAGAATTTATGAAAAAAAGTTTTTTATTTAATAAAAGGAACATTTTTGTCTTTACATTTTTATTCTATATCTCAGGGTTTCATAGATAACCATGTTTGCCCATTTAGTCCAAACATGATCCGATTACGATGTTGACATTATTTCTTAGCTCTAGAACACATATACGAATATCTCTTTTCGTTTTTAAGTTATCGTGTGTACAGACGGGCGTCGGTCTCCTGATGGACGGAACACCTATACCAAAATATTATTTCTTCGATCAATATTTTCAACCGCTACACAATCGGGACTAAACTAAACATACCCTGGTATATTTTCTATCCGGGTATAAAAATAAACCGAAAACTAATAAAAATTATATTTACACAAATATCTCAGATATTTTGTGGTTTGTTACACCCGGTATAAATATACCATGTTCCAAAACCAGATGGATTTTCACTGAAGTTTCCATCTATTCAAAATAATTCATTTTCGACTTAGTATTTATATATATATATATATATATATATATATATATATGTATATGTATACATATATATATATATATATATATATATATATATATATATATACATATATATATATATATATATATATATATATATATATATATATGTATATAATGTCGAAAATATATATATTATATATTTATTTCAGATTTTTTAAATTTACTACAACATTGTAGAAAGTTGAGGGGAGAAAGTTCAGATTGAGTGGGTTTTATATATGAAAACGATCCCAAAAAAACATTTTATTCATATGGATTAAGTTGTCACAGAAGTTTTTCTAAAAAACTTTCCGCTCTCTTTCAAACTATATCTGTTCTGTAATGCTTTCAATGTATTATTGTACAAAATTTGCTCAAGTCAGAGCACACACATACATGATCCACACGCGGGTATAGACAGACTTATTTATCTTCAATGTATGAATGATGATACATATACAGTCTGTTTCCAGAAGCATTTCTAATAGGAAATCAATGTTTACTAAATAAAATAAATATTTACTATAAAACCATACATACATACACATACTTATTTATTATACTTATACTACATACTTGTGGTACGATGTTTGATTGATATCATTCAAGAGTGTGGATTGAGTGATGCTCACTTAATTTGTAATATTATTATTCATTACGTATGCACATACACACGACAGACTGCAGAGTACCCCCACTTATTTTATTTCTTTATGAAGCATTGTGTAATTACTATAGTAAATAATATTTAACATTGATTCCCTATTAGCAAAGCATTCCAAAACAGATGGTATATCTCGAATGAATAAAGTATATTTCAGTATATACTGGCTAGTCGCCACCGGTCATAAATAGTCTTTCATAAGGAGTGGCATCGTCTCGCTAAATTGCCCATCTAAAGAATTATTTTATTGACTCACATCGATATATTAAAAACCCTATATATTTGCTTACTTAAAATCGTAATGAGACTGGAATTAAATATTCGTACAATTTTTTATACATGTACACTTTTTATACAGTGGTGTCCATTAATAGGCAGAAGACTATATTAATCGATTTATTCTGGAAAGGTCTGTTGGTGTAAAAGAGAAGGTTCCAAGTAATCCGGAAACCTGATCTTTAAATGATTAAATTTAAAAGACAATTTGTAGTATTGAAATAAAACATTATTTTGCCTGATAAATATTTCGTCAATAGTTTGTTGATGGTTACCGAAGTAAATAACGGCATAGTGTGTTCGCAAAGGTATCTAAATATGAAAGTAAATTGAGATTTAGCAGCGAGTACATTACAAATCCTTTCGCCGACACTGCAAGTCAGTTCTTTCGCCCTAACCTTTCAAGCTATTTCAGGGTGTTTGCCATCCGGCCCGTTGAGAGAAGGATAACTTTGGGGTGTAATTAGCCAGGAAAAATATAGTGATTGAAACAATTTACAATTTTCTTGTAAATATTCCTTAATTTGACCTATTCATTGCCTATTCTTTGCGTATATGCGTTTTTTATATATTTGCTTATGATCCTTAAACAAATATAAATTATGAGAGTCCTTCATGTTCTAAGAGGGTTGATTTCAATGAACACATTTGTGTCAAATTTATTAACGTTCATGTCCCAAGTGTTTTTATCCCAATTAAAGTTGATAATATATTAAAAAAGAAAACAAGTATTTATTAAAATTTACAAAGAAAAAACTCTTATGTACGGAAACACTCCGAATATTGAAGAATGCTTCTGAAAAAATAATCTAGGACTACTTCGTAACGGTTTTTAACTTTCATTCATATCAACATCAATAAGGTGTTAAAGATCAGCACCTGCGGAAATAACCTTTATCATAAGGTTTTAATAATATTAAAAATTTTCTATTTTCGTGTCTTGTTTCTATTTGCGCCTCATTCCATTGGTTTTCGAAAAAATGCTCCAGCTAAACGTTGTTAATTATACATATACCAACAGCTTTTATTCGAAACAATTTCGCAAAAACCGAAAGAATAAGGTACAAATCAACTATAAAACTTTGAAAAATGAGCACTACTTTTGTGGCCCACAATACCAATTTGTCAGAGGCAAGATTCACTTAACCCTACAAGTAGATTATCCAACACTTCTTATATCGTTCGTAAAACCATATTTTAAAACCATAAGTGCTCACCATATTTTCTACTGCTTCAACTTGTTCATCAATTTATGTAATGAGAAGAGCTTTTGTAGAAATGTGTTAAAAAAATAAGTGTATTCGATGAATCATTATGAAATTCAATACAGGTTTAATAGATAACATACAAACAGTCCATTGGACGAAGATGTATGGGGCATTATAATAACTGTAATTAAAATTAAATAAAAATTTTCTAAAATAAACAAGTGAAAATAACAACTAACTGAGGTAATTACAATACCCGTTATATACAGAATTTATGAAAAAAAGTTTCAAACAAACGTGTTTTATTTAAAAAAAAGGAACATTTTTGTCTTTAAATTTTTCTTCTATTTATTACGGTTACAAAGAGAGACAGTTTTCGAAGGCAGATCTGAAGGAAGAAAGATAGGCAGATAGGTACGCTTATAGAGAATGTCACATAATCTATGAGGTGTGCAATATGAAGAAAAGTAAAACAATAAGTTGGATACAAACCAGTTTTCGGAAATCGGAAAAAATGTTTTTTACAAGATCATTGACAAAATCATTATCCAACAAACAAACCATTTTATGTAATCTCCTTGAACATTTTTTTGTATTCTCAATCAACAGATAATAAAAAAAAAATAAAATAAACTCGTCTAACTCATTTCAGTTGTATTTAAAAAGTTAATACGAATGTACCAAAAAAACAAACAAGATTTCATGGATTTTCTCCAGAGATTGAATGAATAAAAGAGATACAAGATAAGAGACAAATTGGCTATTGTATAATACAAACAAAGAGAAATCAAATTCAAATCCGTTTATTGTGAATGAAAAGAAAAAAACTCGTACATATGTTTGATTTTATTTTTATTTATATATTTTTAAAATGTTTAGTATTATATATATATATATATTTATTATATATATAATATAACATACGTCACCCATACAAATACATACCATTCTATATTAATTCAATACAAAGAATCTTTAAAATACTGAAGGTGGAAGTAATTTACATATGCTTTATTTACAGAAGAGTCTAATTGACTAAACTGTCGGCGAATGAAAAAGAACGAATAACGGCTACTTTTGTGAAAGTTTGTGAAAAGTCGGTTACAGCTATACAGCCCTAAAACCTATTCCTAGTCTATATCATTAATGTAATGTTAAAAAATTAATAGGTGAAGGTTAAAAACAATAGTGATGTTTAACCTCTGTTATAGACTGTGAGTCATAGAAACGGTGGGAAAACCCCATTATTATTATTATTATTATTAATCTTAATATTATTATTCACTCAAATCACAAATCTGTGACCGATAATTAAACACCAATTGTGTCGATTTCAAATACTCAAGATGAAATTGACTTGCAAGCTCCAATAACTCTTTTTTAACATGCTTTTATTAGCTTGTATCTATCTATCTATCTATGTGTGAATGTACTATAATTTTTTAATGAGTTTTCACTCTCTTCCGGACGTCTAAATAATCGTGCAGACGTATTAAGAATCGATGACAATACATTTATATAAAAAAAAATTCGTTACGCAGGAGCTGCGTCAACTTAGCGAATTTCCTTAGAATACATAAATCTCCAGCGGTCATAATTTTAGTGTGATCAAAATGAAATATAATATCTGATATGACTTTAGTATTTGCAAAAATTAAATTTATTAATAGCCCAAAAAAAACGGTAAAACGATTATAGTTTATAGTAGTTACTATGGAAAAGACAATCAAAATGTTTTACAATAAAATATATTTTAAGTATTTGTGTCAAACACAAAATATTAAATATCTCTCTTAATATTAGAAAAATCGAAAAATGTATAAGGAGTCAAGTTGTAGAATTTGCTACAATTCATTACCTAATCATTTTTCTCAAACTCTAATATGAACAGAGATATTTAGAATTTTATGTTTCAATCTTTAATTGTAAATATTTCTGTAAATATTAGTGTAACAGAAAAATGATAAGAAACAAAATTACAGTAAAATTTAGTGCCTACAACTTAACTCCTGATAAATTTTTCGATTTTTCAAATATTAAGGGAGATAGCCAAATTTTGTGTTTCCCCTCCCTCGAAACCCCCTTTCCCTTCATCCGATTTTACCCATGACCGCTACAAATTCCACAAGACATTTAAAAAAAGTATATATGTATATATGTATATGCATATATATATATATACATATATATATATATATATATATATATATATATATATATATATATATATATATATATATATACATATTTACAAATTTTAGCGATAGTGATTTTTAACATCTAATAGGTAGGATCGATGGACATTTGAAGAAATTACGAGACCAACAGCTCTATTCTCCTTTCAGGAAATTCGCTAAAACTAAAAAAATATGATTATTGTAAAATGAACTAAAAAATGCAAAATAATTCAAAATAGAATAAAGAGATTGATAACGTACTGAATTTTATTGTAAACAAAACAATGGGTGCTCTCTAGTTACACTTGTAAAAGTAAAGCAATTATGATGACGTAAATAGAGAGCACCCCATGATTTTGTTTACATTAAAGTTAAGTTTGTTGTCAATAACTATAATTTTTATTAGATGTAAATTTGTATATTTTTGTGTAAGTTTTTAGTTATATCAAAATAGAGAAAGACTCTATTTGTTGAAACTGTTCATATCTAGAGCAAGGCCGAGTTTAAGGGACATTTGGCCTACTCACTTACAGTGCTATTACTACTGCTTAATTTAGGAAATTTTTTTAGGTGCTGTATGTTTTGAACGAAAAGAGTTACAGTGTTGATAACAATTTTACATGTAACTTTATATGTAACTCAGCCTTCGTTTATGTGTGGCTTTTCCATTCTATAACTGCGCCCTTGAAAAGTTTTCTAATCTTACCCGGTTCTGACAATAAAATGGATTATGTTTATGAAAATAAATCTATCATTTAAAAACTACATTTTTGTATACTTAATTATGATTTCTAGGTAGAGTTTTGTATAAGGAAGTATATATAAATTGCGTTTATGAATTAGGTGAAAAAACGTTTATTAGAAAATATTTGCCAAAACTCACAATTACACAATACACAAATGACACCAAATACTGATTAGTACAGACAGATAGTAGAGATTCAAGGAAAACCGTAAACTTACTTAAAGATTTACTTAACGCGCTTTCTTCATTGCGAAGTCCTTCATTACATTTTCATACGACAGGAGCCGTGCTATGTCGCGTTCAATCGACAAAATCGCCAGGCCAGACAATCTTTGTTGGCCCATCGTCGAGCGCAGGTACGTCTTTATCAATTTGAGCTTACTGAATGATTTTTCGCAGGAAGCTACAGTCACTGGCATTGTTCAAAAAATATTTATAGCGACTACTACATTGGAACATTTCCTTTAAATCTAGTTCCACTATAGCTTTAAGAAGACCTAGACTTGACTGATGTTAAAATTTATAATGTAGTCGCTTCAACTTGACTCTTCAAAGTTTCTACTTCCGCCCAAAATTTAATAGCATTTATATCTGCAGAATATTTGATACACAAATCAGCACCCTGTGCCTGGGCACCGCTGGCACCGCCCTAGTTAGGGCACTGGATTGATAACTTTCAAGCAAATTTCATTCTGTGAACAGTAATGCAATTTTTGTTATATCAACTATTTTTAATGCGATTGAAAAGTATCGTCAAAACTTTCACGTGTAAAAACGGCCTGAGGGACAGGTTCGTAGACTATTAAATCTATACTTGTTGTATACATTAACTACATTCAGATCTATCGTATATGTTAAATATAAGTCAGAATGAAACCGTAGATTTTCATGAGTAACTGGAATAAAACCGTAGATTTCGTACAGGTCTTATATTTCCCTAGATATCCCCAATTCATGGATATCCTAAAGCTAACGCCCAAATTCAATTCTTCAATCCAATTTTCCTACTCAATTATCTCATAAGCAGATTTATAATTGATTTGTGTCTTATTCATTCGGCTTAGAACAAAAAATACTTTGACTAAAAGTTGTTCGTTACAATTATGCTAACAACTTTTATTCGAAACATTTTCCCAAAAACCAAACAAATAATGCACGAATCAACTATAAAATTTTGAAAAAAAACGTTACTGCATATGTATAAAGCACCTTCGTTTACGACTAACCATGCATGCACTGATAATGGGCTACATATATTTAGGATATTTAAACAATTAACTCAGTTAGTTAAATTTAAAATTTCGTACGCTTGTTTTTATACCCCATATATAATATACACCAGGGTATATTAAGTTTAGTCCCGATTTTGTAACGGTTGAAAATATTGTTCGCAGAAAAAAAATTTAGGTATAGGTGTTCATAAAATGTTAATCCATTCCCGCAAAGTCCGTCCGTCCGTAAACACAATAATTCCAAAACGGTAAGAGAGAACGAGCTTCGTATGTGTGCTTTAGAGATAGAAAAAACATTTACAAGACAAAAAATGTTCCTTTTATAAAAATAAACCACTTTTCTTTAAAACTTTTTTTCAGTTTACCGGGTATTACAGTAATTAACTCAGTTAATTGTTATTTTCTCAGTTACTCAGTTACTGGTTTAATATAATTATTTTGTAATTTATACAATAGCATAAAATTATAAAACATTGAGACAGATATATGTATAAAAATGAAAACAACAAACATTAAACATAAAATATAAACAACATTAAACATTAGTAAAGTTACTAGACGTCGACTACTTTAGAATTAGTTTGTGTATTGTTAATTAGCACATCTAATATAACACAAAACAATTTTAATATAACTAAGTAACAATTCTACTACTTAAACTAGTGCCACTTAAATAGAAAAGTGTAGAAAAGTTTTTGAAGATATCGTTATAAAGGAATCGTTTGTTCGATAAACACAAGTGATTACAAAGAATATTAACGGAAAAAATAAAAATTTACAAAAACAGTTAAAATATGTAAATAGTCAAAAACCATAAAAAGTTGTAAAAACACATGTAAGGCCTGGTACACACGTTATGGTATACCGGAGAGGGATACATGTACAGGCATAACGACCTGTACAGGCGACGGGACAAGAATCGAAATTCAGTATTGACTACCTGCGCAGGCATGTAGACCTGAGCGAGTGTATGAGTCACTCCGGTATGCTTGCACAGGTTTTTATGTTTTTAAACGGTTATATTATAATAACGGTTTTAAAGGTTCTAGTCGTTGCGTCTAGTTTCTTGTTGACAATAGAGTGAGTCATTTTTGTATTTACAACATTTTTGTGTGTACATAGTAGACTTGTTCAACATTATTACGTGTACTACAATAGACTTTTGTGATCATCATGTGAATCCGAAAACGTAACCAAGTGATTGAAGATTTTATTGATATATATATATATATATATATATATATATATATATATATATATATATATATATAGGTCGGAACCTTGCCTGTGGCGGGTTAAGACAAAAAAACCAGTGGTGAAAACTGTATACCTGTCCAGGTTTACCGTAACGTGTGTACAAGGCCTAAGAATTATATGGATCCTACCACAACATTTTGCTAACTTAGTCCGATGAGCACTAGCCTGGACAGTGAGAGGTCGTGAGACAATCACTTCCGAGTTGTATGTGATTTTCAAATGAAGCATCTCCCCATACTGCCAACTTCCCATGAAAACTATAGGACAATCTACTTAAATACTTCGACAATTTGGATGCAGTTACGCACCTTTTCTCGATTGAAATAGGATCATTTCAACTATTAATTTATTACTTGAAGTTTTTAACACACAATTATTATGCAATTGTTGAAGTGAATGATTATTGTGTATTTAAATATCAATTACATTCTCTCATTTCGCACATGTTGCACTCTAACAAAGGTACTCCTGCCATCTATTACCGTAAGTATAGATCAACGAGACAAACATAAATTTTTTCACATCAATGTTAGTTAAAAGAGCAATGACATGTTTGTCTATATAGAAATTAACATTAATTTAATGGAAACTGACATTGAGTTTTGTTTGTGACGCTTAAGTATACTCGAATATTATATTTCAAATTTTTCCCCAATTCCTAGAACAATTATTTGTATTTTATAAATAGGTATTTCGACTACAAGGTAGTCATCATCAGGATGAATTAGCTAATCGTAACTATTTCTGGTATATGGAGTCAGAGATATGTTGCTCGTTGCTAATTTGGTGCGAATCTCGCAATAATATTACAAAACTTTACCTTTTATATGATCTGACTGAGGTAGTACCTGAAGGATTATTTGAGTTGACTGACCAATTAAAGAATTAAATGTGTGAAGAACACAACCCATTTATTGTCGGTATCCTTTTCTAACCATACGGTCAATAAGATGAGGGTATTGATCGAAGCTAACCTTGATATTCAGGTATTAAATTTTGAATATGGTTTAATTTTATTAAATCAGAATTTGGAATTGGGCCATTGTCTAAATTTATTATCTGTTTTCTTAATTTATGTATGTAGATACTTTTGTATGCATCTAATTCTGTGGGGTTTTGTTCCGATTTCAGTAGTTTTAAATTCGATTTGTCAATTTTGGTTGTTCTCTATAACGTGCGCAGCTATTCACGATTTTTCGGTTCTCCCAAATTTCACATGAGCCACATGTTCTTAGATTCATCAATTTTGTGGTTGTTCTCAATAACGTGTGCATCTATACACGACTACAGTTTTATTAATCTTTATATACCCCAATAATAATATGGTAGAATAATAACCAAATGTTGACTTCAAATTAATACTGTCAATGAATTGAAAAGATTGACTCCTTCATCAGTATTTAGGTGGTTTAACAGTATATAGGTGGTTTAACGGTCGCACATTTGGCGAGAAATCCAGAGGTCCAGAGTTCGATACTTGGTGGATGAGTTAATTTTTTCATATCAATATTTAAAAAAAACAATTTTTTTTTATCATCAAGTTTTTTGCAAACTTTATTAGGTGTTCATTAGGTGCAATTATGTGTTAAACACAATTGGTCCGGTGTCGATATCGTTATTTGTTCTTGAAATATGCGAGACGAAAAAATTTCACTAATAAACGTACACACACAGCCACAGATATGTCTCTAAAACCGAATGAATTCGGGCTCTAGAGCCCTCAAAACGTGGAGATATGAATTCCTTAATGGGAAGTTAAAAATCTCTTAGAGGACTCGTAAAAGCTGCGTAGTGTAAGTAAATATTCTCAGAGAATGAAATGAATATAGAAGTTACCATGGCGACTGTTTTAATATGCATTATTAAAATTATAAAACAATATATCTATAAATATTTCTGTAAATATGACAGAAATTATGGTGATAAATTATCGTAAAATATTTTTGAAATATTTTTCATTTTACTTAAGAGAAAAATTCAATACTTTGTGTTTTCCCTCCTATTAAATTTCCTTTACTGATTTTGCACATTAACAATCATTTTCTTTTCAAATTTCTA